>CM027122.1:8750114-9350114 GCA_015476505.1 Urochloa ruziziensis | reverse complement strand
GTCGCGTGCAGGTACGCTGAGCGCGCGGCCACACGGGGATCGTCGTGGACGCCGCGTCCGCAGCTTCATTCCTCACCGGGCTGGTTCTGGTTGAGATGATGATAGGCTTTTTCCAACGGCCAACAAAGCAGGGCATTCATTAATCTCATGAAGTACGTAGTAATTGAGACGGCAAACGGAACAGTAGAAGCATTGAACGGACAGGTGCCATATACTAGCACCATTAATTGTACTCATGTACACTTTGGTGGCGGTGTACGATTATTCTACACGGAGGGTTGATGCAATGAACAAAAACCTTTACGAATGGCAGTTGGCAGTTGCACACTCGTACTCTTGGCCACTCGCACTCGAAGTTGGCGAGCTAGGCCCCCGCCTGACAGTCTGAAAGAAGCACAGGCGTAACTGTACAGGTTATAAGAGCAAGCCCAACGCGCCACCGTGGATGGGAGCCCAGCGTCCACGTACTCACACAGTGTCCAGATCACCTTGGGTGTTGGTTTCGCAGGGTGTCAGAGTTACCTGCAGAAGTAGCGGTCGCTTCCCCTGACAAAATGCTCGGGCACCCCCGCTGGAGCTCGCCTTGTGGCGAGGGAGAGACTCCGCCACGCGTTTTCGTGGGGGACCACCGCACCTGCCGCTTTGTGACTCGAGCGCGCGGAGAAGATCTCAAGCTCGCGAAATCCCCCCACGCAGTTCCCTGGTTCGCGCGCTTCGCTTTCGCCGCCGCCGCCGCCGCCATCCGTGTTCCGGCGACCTCTTCGTCCGGCCTTCTCCATGCCTCCCCGTCGAGCTAGGCGCAACAAGATGCTCCCCTCCACCTGATCTACTCCCGGTGGAAATCAAGCTCGACATCAACATCCCCAGGTTTCGTGCCCTCTGAACCTAAGTGATTTGGTTTGCATCTGCCGTCTTCCTTGCCTAATCGAGTTTTCCCCTTCCCAGGTTCACTCAATCACCATGGAGTATCGTCCATCATCAGGAGGTTGCAATGACATCAATGTCTTAAATCAATCGCCATTGTTCACAGAACCGTTGCAAGGCAATGGTCCTCAAGTTGAATACTATGTCAACGGAAGGCAGTATAACCTAGGCTACTATCTTGCAGATGGAATATATCCAGAATGGGCAACATTTGTGAAGACAATAAGAGAGCCTCAAACAGAGAAGCATAAACTGTTTGCGCAAAAACAAGAAAGGGCAAGAAAGGATGTCGAACGAGCATTTGGAGTCCTAAAAGCACGTTTCAAAATCATAGCTCAACCCTCACGTCTATGGGATCAATCAGATATTGGACAAGTAATGCGTGCATGTGTTATACTACATAACATGATAGTTGGGGATGAGAAAGAAATGGTCGAAGATTTTGTGGATTTGAATGAAACTCCTGGATCATCTACTGCTACAGCACCAACAGTTCATCTTGGGTCCATACCTGAATTCACCAAGGTAATTGAAAGAGATGCTGAAATCCGTGATCGAACCATGCATAATCAGCTCAAAAGGGATTTGGTGGAACATATATGGGAGCGCTTCGGCCACAATATAAACAGTTAGGCTTGGTCTACAATTATTATGATATTCCTGTGTTAGCAGTTTCACATTTTGACTTTGTAATATTATAAACCTGCATAAGTTCTTTCTGTGCTACCTCCTGTCTATGAGCTAAACGTGTTGCAAGTGAGGTTCCAAGCTGTGAGCTAATGCTAGACATGCTTCTTTTTTTTGTGCTGGGATATATTCATGTGATCTCGTGATTTTTTGTTTGAAATCTGATTTATCTCTGATGGTTTTGGAACTACGGCTGGTGAGCTTGTTTGAGCGGAGGATAAAATCAGGTGGGAAATTGCTTTGGTTGTAAAAAAAAAAGTAACTTTTTTGTTGTGGCAGAGCAAGCGGTTGGTGGCTTGCGTTGGGAAGTTGGCTGCCTCAGTTTTTTCCAATCGATGTGGCGTCTTGCTTTTTGGTGAGGCTAATGCCCAGTGCTGCCTGCCACTTGAACAGAATGAGGCATCCGCGGAGCACATAAACAGGGGTCATTTTTGAACCCGGTGCCAATAGAGTTTTAGCATCGGGTCTAAAAAATTGGAGCCTAAAATGAGAGGTGGAGAGACTTTAGCACCGGGTGGTGGCAAAACCCGGTGCTAAAACCCACCCATCAGCACCGGGTGCACCCAACAACCGGTGCTAAAAACATTAGCACCGGTTAGAGACTTCAACCCGGTGCTAATGGGTCAGGGGGGCGCACACCGCAGCACCACGCAACCATCCTCCATTTTATTTTCTCTTCCCCTTCTCCTTCTCTTTTCTTCCTTCCTTTTCTTTTCATCTTCTCTCATCTTATCCTCACTTCTCTCCCCTCTATGTCCAGCAGGTCGACGCCGTGGGGGAGGCAAGGCCGCGGCGGCGGAGGGAGCACGTGCGGGAGGCGAGGCCGCGGCGGCGGGCGCGCGCGCGGGGGGAGCAAGGTCGCGGCGGCGGGGCCAGGCCGGCCGGCCGGGCGCGCTGCGCAGAAGGCCGGGCGCGCGTGCGTCGCGGCGGCGGGGCGCGCGCGTCTGCGGGCCAGGCCGGCCGGGCGGGCGCGCTAGCGCAGGAGGCCGCGGTCCAGGCCGGCCGCGCGCGGTGGGCAGGCGCGCGCGCGTCGCGGCGGCGGGCGCAGGACCAAGGCCGCGCGCGGGAGCAAGGCCGCGGCGGCGGCGGGCGCACGCGCGGAAGCAAGGCCGCGGCGGCGGCGGGCGCAGGAGCAAGGCGGCGGCGGTCAAGCGCGCAGAAGGCGGCGGCGGGGGGCAAGCTCTGTCTGAGTTTTTTTTGGATTTGTTTTGAGTAGAATCACAAATGTGTGAGTGTATGAGCAAAGTTTTGTCTCTGTTAGTGTATTGTTGAATCTCATTGTATAAGTTGAAATCTTTTCATGTGGATCTTGAGTTAAATCTTTGTAATAAGTTCTCCTTATTTCTCTTTCTCCTGTCATCTCTCTTTCCACTCATTTCTTCTATGTTCTTGAGGAAAGAACAAAGAACAAGAGCTTCTCTGTTCTTGAAGAACAAAGAACAAGACGTACCGAGGAAGAACAAAAAAGAAGAGAGAAGAGGATAAAAGAGGAGCAATTTAATTTTTTGTGCGGATTTTTTTGGCACCGGGTGCCGTTAGAAACCGGTGCTAAAGATTCCTTTTAGCACCGGGTATTTGACCCGGTGCTAAAGGGGCACCCCTTTAGCACCGGAAGATTAGCACCGGTTGGGAAACCGGTGCTAAAAGGGTTTCCCAACCGGTGCAGATGAGTACTTCTCTACTAGTGTGCGTTGGGCTTGCCCTAAGCAATGCGAAGAGGAAATTAGAGCGTAGATGAGCTGGTTGTGGATCCAGCAATGCCGCGGCAATCTCTGTTCCTCTTCTTGATCTGACGCAGTGACGCTCTAGGTTTACAAAGAGGACGGTTTATTCAGGTTTCTGGACATGTTGGTACAGCCAACGACTGGTCAGGTCATCTGGTTGCAATGAAGAAGCTTGCAACCATCTTTCAGAGAAATCAAACAAACAAGTAGCAACCTACCTGTTCTGTGGCTCTCCAGCTTCTGCCGCGGCCGCACCCGCATACACGATCTCTGAATTGCCTTGTTCTGTGGTTGTCGAATCGCAAGCGGCTTATGGACTGGGCGTTTCATTCGTTTCTTCAGATGCATGCCCCTGCGTGTCCTTTCTTCATTGGCGAAGAAGTCGATGGAGCACGCCGTGCTGTTCCTGCTCTGTTCCTTTCGTACAATCGTACGCCGTTGCGCTTTTCGCCGCCGTTGGCGCAGGATACGCTTCGGAGGAAAGGGAGGCTTTTGCTTCAGCGTTCGGGGCCGTTGCGCTCTTCGCCGCCGTGGCGCAGGCACCAGAGCTGTCCGTGCGCGCGGCGGCCGGCGGGCGCGAGGCCACCGAGGCGCACGTGAGGCAGGCCATTACCGGAGAGGGACGCCGGCGCGGCGGCGCAACCGCGTTATCTGATCCGCGGTGCGGAGCAGCAGCCGGCGAGCGGCGGCGGGGGTGGCGGCGACCGCGGCGAGCAGGGGCGGGCGCCGGGCGGTGTCTTTTTCCCCGACCCAGGGGCCAGGGGGTGGACGGTATTTCATTTACCGTCCACCCCCTAGGGTGACACGAGGCGTCAGATTGGCAACGAGCGGCAGGATGTGAGTGGAGGGAGGCGGACTCGTATGGGCGGAAGCCCAAGAAGCAGCCCAATTAGTGAATCGGGCACAATTGTTGCCGAGGGCCGAGAAACCAAAGGCCTCCAACTGAAATTGACCAGCCAGCTCGCGCTCGAGCCTTTCTTCCCCATCGGCGGCCCTGAAATTCTGATCAGCTGTGCCGCCGCACGACCGACTGTTTCGTGGTTCAAATGCATGCACTCGGTGATGTTGGCGAGGCTGCGCCAAACATCGGCATAACTGTAAACAATGTGCAGATGAAATCCACGTCGCAGAGACTCTGACGACAGTTCAGTTCAAAGCTTACGCACATGATACATCGCATTTCCTACTGAGTGGCTGTTGTCCTGTTGATGTCCTTGCAATGCAAGCCACTGGTTACAAAGGGGGACGGTTCATTCAGGTCTCTGAACATATTGGCAGAACTAACGAATGATCAGGTCATCATCTGGTTGAATTGCAGAAACTTGCAACCATCTTTCAGAGAAATTAAAGAAAGACGCCGCGATCCTACTGGTTGCAGGCTAAGTTAACTTGCTGTAACAGGCGATGCGTGCAAGAACGTTTTTGTGCTCTGGTTGCCTGGAAATTCAGTCTGGCAAGCTGTCCAGATTGTGCCGTGCGGTTGCACACACGATCTCTGAGTTGCGCTGTTATGTGGCTGTGGGATTGCAAGTTGCTCATGGACTGGCCGTCCCATTCGTCTCTTCAGATGCATGTATGCGCTTGCGTGTCCTTTCTTCCCCCACCTCCCTCTCCCTTGGCGAACAAGTGGCCGGAGCAGGCTGGCTGTTTCTGCAATGCTCCTTTCTGTAGTTTGATCCAGGTCCCAGAAAAGCGGCACCGATGCTCGAAAATCACGGTGACCGGTGACGACTGACTAAGACGCTGGCCATGGAAGCTCGCTTCTCCTCGTCTCGTTTTGTCGAAGCACCTGGCTGGAACTCGCTGGACATCGGTGTTGTTCACGCAGGCTTGGCCAGTTGTCACTGCGCGCGTCAACGTCGCCGGAGGAAAGGGAGCCTTCTGGTTCGGCGCGCGTGGCCGTTGCGCTTTGCGCCGCCGTGGCGCAGGCACCAGCTGCGCCACCAGCGGCAGGCGCTTCGCGCGCGCGGCGGCCGGCGAGGCAACCCACCCAGGCACCCGGGAGGCAGCAGACCGGAGACTCTTGTGTAGAGGATGTCGGTGCGACGGAGCTAGCGCGTTATCTGACCTGTGGGCCGCGGCGCGGTCCGCCAGCCGGCGAGCGGCGGCGGGGGTAGCGTCATGGCGGTGGCCGCGGCGAGCAGGGACGGCCGGGTGCCTCGTTCCCCGACCCAGGGGTGGACGGTATTTCATTTACCGTCCGCCCCCTGGGGTGGCTCGAGCCGTCGGATCGGCATCGAGCGGCAGGATGTGAGTGGAGGGAGGCGACTCGTATGGGCGGAAGCCCAAGAAGCAGCCCAATTAGTGGATCAGGCACAGTTGTTGCCGAGGGCCGTGAAACAAAAGGCCCAGTTATTGCCGAGGCGCTTGACCAGCCACCAAGCGGGATCTTGGCAATTTCTGTTCTTCTTCTTCTCAGCGCACCAGGTTACAAAGGGGGACGGTTCATTCAGGTCTCTGAACATATTGGCAGAACTAACGAATGGTCAGGTCATCATCTGGGTGAATTGCAGGAACTTGCAACCATCTTTCAGAGAAATTAAAGAAAGGCATCGTGATCCTACTGGCTGAGGCTACGTTAACTCGCTGTAACAGGTGATGAGTTGCACGCAGAACGTTTTTGTGCTGTGGTTGCCTGAAAATTCAGTCTGGCAAGCTGTCCAGCTTCTAGAAATCAGCGTAGATGAGCTGGCTGTGGATCCAGCAATGCTGAGGCAATTTCTGTTCCTCTTCTTCGCATGTTGGTACAACCAACGAACGGTCAGGCCATCAACTGGTTGCAATGCAGAGACTTGCAATCATCTTTAAGAGAAATTACAGAAAAACGTAGCAACCCTCTCCTGATTGAGGCTATACGTTAACTCTGTGACACAGGTGTGAGCTACGCGTATACGTTTTTGTGCTGTGTTTGCGGAAAATTCAGTCTGACAAGCTGTCCATCTTCTGCCGTGCGGTTGCACACACGATCTCTCTGAATTCGGATTGCAAGTTGCTAATAGACTGGCAAGATGGCAAGATGCCTCTGCAGTTTGATCCAGGTCCCAGAAAAGCGGCACCAATGCCAGAAAATCATGGTGACCGGTGACGACTGACGACGTTGGCCATCGAAGCTCGCTTATCCCCGTCTCGTTTTGGCGAAGCACCTGGCTGGAACTCGCTCGACGTCGGTGTTGTTCACCGCAGGCTTGGCCAGTGGTCACTGCGCGTGTCAACGTCGCCGGAGGAAAGGGATGCTTCTGCCTTATGGTTTGGCGCGCGTGGCCGGTTCGCTTTGCGCCGCCGTGGCGCAGGCACCAGCTGCGCCACCAGCGGCAGGCGGTTCGCGCGCGCCGGCCGGCGAGGCAATCCACCCAGGTACCCCGGGAGGCAGCAGACCGGAGACTCTTGTGTAGAGGAGCTAGCGCGTTATCTGACCTGTGGGCCGCGGCGCGGTCCGCTAGCCGGCGAGCGGCGGCGGGGGTAGCGTCATGGCGGTGGCCGCGGCGAGCAGGGACGGCCGGTGCCTCGTTCCCCGACCCAGGGGTTGGACGGTATTTCATTTACCGTCCACCCCTGGGGTGATACGACCCGTCGGATCGGTAACGAGCGGCAGGATCTGTGTGGAGGAAGGCACCTCGTATGGGCGAAAGCCCAAGAAGCAGCCCAGTTAGTAGATTGGGCCCAGTTGTTGCCGAGGGCGGCCTCCAACTGAAATTTTTTCGTTCGAGTTCTTCGACGGCGCGCGACGAGTCTGCCTGAAATCTTGGCCTTGAAATTCTGTGAATTTGGCGAGGGCGCGAAGCGAGGTTCCTGTCAGGCTGAGCGAACACCGGCGTAACTGTAAGTAATGTGCAGATGATAATGATATCAACGTTGCAGAGACCCTGACGACAGTTCAGTTCCAAGCTCGCATGACCCTGCAATCCGGCTAGAGTCTACCAGGTGCTAGTTTTGCCTGGTCACGAAAACATTCAGTCAAAACTCACAAATGAAAATTGCTGTGGCCGTGGCGAATTGACTGATTTATAGCCACAACAATTTACACAAGTCGTATAATGATATGTCTTCCGGCCATAGTAGAATGTAAAATTAACCTGCAATATGGTATATAATAAGTATATAACTATACCCGATTAGCAGCTATGTAAATGTAGAATACAGTAGCATATATAGTGCATCACAGTTTACAACCTGCCTTTTCTTTGCGCGCAAACCAAATCCAGGCCTCAGAAGCAACGCCGTGCCGATCGAAGCGCGACCAAAAAAACGAGGAAAATTCGCCACGAGTCCCTGCCTGTTCCAAGCCATTTTAGGAATGGCAGTTGACAGTGACACAACGTTCCAAACTCTGACGACAGTTAGCCCTCAAAAAGACTCTGACAACAGTTCAGTTAATCAGTTCCAACCTCTGGGTGAATGGCTGAGGGCTGAGGCTCATTCATACTCGATCGAGCTTGGCACAGCGGGGAGCTTCCTCCAAGCAACGAAAGAGCAGGGAGCTGGCCCAGCTAGACGCCTCGCCGCGACTTGTTCACGCAGGCTCGGCCGGCCGGCGGTCACTGTCGCCGCATCAGCTTCAGCGGCGGCCACGACTGGAGCTTCCAGACCAGGATGCGCATCGGAGCAATGGGAGGCTTGTGCTTCAGCGCGCGGGGCCGTTGCGGCGTTGCGCTCTTCGCCGCCGTGGCGCAGGCACCAGAGCCGTCCGTGCGCGCGGCGGCCGGCGGGGCGAGAGGCCACCCAGGCGCCCGGGAGGCAGGCAGTTACCGGATATTCTTGTGGAGATACGCCGGCGCGGCGGAGCAGCCGCGTGATCTGACCCGCAGGGCGGTCCAGCAGCCGGCGAGCGGCGGCGGGGTGGCGTCATGGCGCTGGCCGCGGCGAGCAGGGACGGCGGCGGCTCGTTCCCCAACCCAGGGGTGGACGGTATTTCATTTACCGTCCTCCCCCTGGGGTTACGCGAACCGTCGGATCGGAAACGAGCGGCAAGAGCTGAGTGGAGTAAGGCGACTCGTATGGGCCAAAGCCCAAGAACCAGCCCATTTAGTATATTGGGTCCAGTTGTTGACGAGGCCCGAGAAACCAAAGGCCTCCAGCCGAAATTTCTTCCTTCGATGGCGCTACTGCTTAAAGAAATTACACGTAGCAATCCTACTCCTCTGCCTCTCAACTTGGGAGATCTCTGAAAGATGATCTTCCAACTAACGAATGGTCAGGTCATCTTGTTGCAATGCAGAAACATGCAATCATCTTTCAGAGAAATTAAAGAAACACGTAGCAATCCTACTGTCTTAGACCGTTAACTGCTTGCTGTAACAGGTGATGAGCTGCGCCCGTGGCTGCCTGGAAATTCAGTCGTCTGACAAGCTGTTTAGCTTCTGCGCGCGCTGCATACACGATCTCTGAATTGCGTTTGTTCTGTGTGGCCGTAGAATCGCATGCTGCTCATGGACTCGCTATTTCCATTCGTTTCTTCAGATGCATGTAGCAGGTGATGATGAGTTGTACGTACGCCTTTGTGTCGTGGTTGCATGAAAATTCAGTAGAACAAGCTGTCCAGCTTCTACCGTGACTTCATACACGATCTCTGAATTGCGTTGTTCTGTGGTTAGTGGAATCGCAAACTGTTCATGGACTGGACATTCCATTCGTTTCTTCAGATGCATCTACGCGCTGCGTGTCATTTCTTTCCCTGCCTCCCTCTCCCTTGACAAAGAAGCGGCTGGAGCATGCTGGGCTGTTTCTGCTTTGTTCATTTCTGCAGTCTTAGAGATGGCGAGATGCCTCTGCAATCTGATCCAGATCCCTGAAAAGCGGCACCAACTGCCGACGATTTCGGTTGCGACGGTGGGCATCGAAAACATTCAGTCAAAACTCACAAATGAAAATTGCTGTGGCCGTGGCGAATTGACTGATTTATAGCCACAATTTACACAAGTCGTATAATGATATGTCTTCCGGCCATAGTAGAACGTAAAATTAACCTGCAATATGGTATATAATAAGTATATAACTATACCCGATTAGCAGCTATGTAAATGTAGAATACCGTAGCATATATAGTGCATCACAGTTTACAACCTGCCTTTTCTTTGCGCGCAAACCAAATCCAGGCCTCAGAAGCAACGCCGTGCCGATCGAAGCGCGACCAAAAAAACGAGGAAAATTCGCCACGAGTCCCTGCCTGTTCCAAGCCTTTTTAGGAATGGCAGTTGACAGTGACACAACGTTCCAAACTCTGACGACAGGTAGCCCTCAAAAAGACTCTACAACAGTTCAGTTAATCAGTTCCAACCTCTGGGTGAATGGCTGAGGGCTGAGGCTCATTCATACTCGATCGAGCTTGGCACAGCGGGGAGCTTCCTCCAAGCAACGAAAGAGCAGGGAGCTGGCCCAGGTAGACGCCTCGCCGCGACTTGTTCACGCAGGCTCGGCCGGCCGGCGGTCAATGTCGCCGCATCAGCTTCAGCGGCGGCCACGACTGGAGCTTCCAGACCAGGATGCGCATCGGAGCAATGGGAGGCTTGTGCTTCAGCGCGCGGGGCCGTTGCAGCGTTGCGCTCTTCGCCGCCGTGGCGCAGGCACCAGAGCCGTCCGTGCGCGCGGCGGCCGGCGGCGCGAGGCCACCCAGGCGCCCGGGAGGCAGGCAGTTACCAGATACTCCTGTGGATACGTCGGCGCGGCGGAGCAACCGCGTTATCTGACCCGCGGCGCGGTCCGGAGACGGTGAGCAGCGGTGGGGGTGGCGTCGTGGCGGTGACCGCGGCGAGCAGGGGCGGGCAGGGTCTCGTTCCCCGACCCAGGGGGTGGACGGTATTTCATTTACCGTCCACCCCTGGGTGGGCTGAGCCGTCGGATCGGCAACGAGCCGCAGGATCCGAGTGGAGTAAGGCAACTCGTATGGGCCAAAGCCCAAGAACCAGCCCATTAAGTAGATCGGGCCCAGTTGTTGCCGAGGCCCGAGAAACCAAAGGCCTCCAGCCGAAATTAAAGGGGACGGTACATTCAGGTGCTGCAGTGTCTGTCTGAACTTGTAGAACTAACGAATGGTCATGTCATCTGGTTGCAATGCAGAAACATGCAATCATCTTTCAGAGAAATTAAAGAAACACGTAGCAATCCTACTGTCTTAGGCTACGTTAACAGGTGATGCTGCGCGCCGTGGCTGCTTGGAAATTCAGTCATCTGACAAGCTGTTTAGCTTCTGCGCGCGCTGCATACACGATCTCTGAATTGCGTTGTTCTGTGTGGCCGTAGAATCGCATGCTGCTCATGGACTCGCTATTTCCATTCGTTTCTTCAGATGCATGTAGCAGGTGATGATGAGTTGTACGTACGCCTTTGTGTTGTGGTTGCATGAAAATTCAGTAGAACAAGCTGTCCAGCTTCTACCGCGACTTCATACACGATCTCTGAATTGCGTTGTTCTGTGGTTAGTGGAATCGCAAACTGTTCATGGATTGGGCATTCCATTCGTTTCTTCAGATGCATCTACGCGCTGCATGTCATTTCTTTCCCTGCCTCCCTCTCCCTTGACAAAGAAGCGGCTGGAGCATGCTGGGCTGTTTCTGCTTTGTTCATTTCTGCAGTCTTAGAGATGGCAAGATGCCTCTGCAATCTGATCCAGATCCCTGAAAAGCGGCACCAATTGCCGACGATTTCGGTTGCGACGGTGGGCATCGAAGATTGCTTATCCTCATCTTGTTTTGGGGAAGTACTACCTGGCTGGAACCTGCTCAAAGTCGGCGTTATTCACACAGACACAAGCTCAGCCGGTGGTCGCTGCACGCACGGCGTCAACTTCGCCGGCCACTGCTGGAGCTTCCGGATCAGGGGATATACATCGGACGAAAGAGAGGCTTCTGCTTCGGCGCGCGTGGCCGTCGCGCTTTGCGCCGCCGTGGCGTAGGCACCGGAGGCAGGCAGGCCGTGCGCGCGCCACCCAGGCGCCCAGGAGGAAGAAGTCACCGGAGAATGTTTGGCAGTGCGTAGCAACCACGTTCTCTGACTCGCGGCGCTGTCCAGAAGCCGGCGAGCGGCGGCGGGGGAGGCGGCCTTGCGAGCAGGGGCGGGTGGTGTCTCGTTCACCGACCCGGGGGTGGACGGTATTTCATTTACCGTCCCCCCCTGGGGTGGGTTGAGCCGTCGGATCAGTAACGAACGGCAGGATCCGAGTGGATCCGGGCGACTTGGATGGGCGGAAGCCCAAAGCGACCCAATTACAAGGACCCTGCGTGCAATCCCGTTAGTGTTTACGGGGCTTCGCACGGCCCCGTCTGGATCAGAGGAACTTCAATGGAATTTTAAAAAGGAATGAGATTCCCATGTTTTGCTTACGTCACTGGCGTTTGGAACACAGGAACGGACCTTACCTTTCCTCCGGAATGGCTTCCTTTCCTATGCAAAACGGAGGAAATAAAACATCCGCTCGGATCACCTCTCCGCTCCGCAGACTGCGTTGCCGCCGTAGCTTTTGAGGTCACTCCATTTCTACAAATCATCAGGTCGGCGGCACCGAGGCCGGCCGTGCTCCCACTAACAGCATCTCCCAAGCAGCCCAGCCTCCATGGCATGGCACCAGCATGTACCGCCTTCAATAGCAACCGGCCGCTGTGGCTCCCTAGCCCGGAGACCTCCCTAACTAGCCACCACTAGCCAGCGGCTCCGGTCACAAGTCCAAAGCTTTTGGTGAGAGGAGAGAGATGAGAGAACAGTGGAGAGAACTAGAGACGAGAATGACTGGATGAGAACAAACGAAGGGATAAGAACACAATGCTTTTTTATTTCAAATAAAGAACACAGTGCTTTGCAAAAAAAAAAAAATGGCTCGCATACTGCAGCCCTGCAGGGGCACAAGATGGCAAACCAAAGATCGTACTACTTGCTGGTTAAAGAAATAGTGTTAATTACATTGTCATTAAGAACTAATTTGTTTTTATCCCTAGTGTGCATTTCTTATTTATGTACTAAAGTTCCTGCGTTTCAAACACACCTTTCCATCAATTCCTACGTTTTTCTAATCCTCTGTTTTGCTACTACACCTCTATCTTTTTTTTTTTGGGAACTGCTACTACACCTCTATCCAATTCCTACGTTTTTTCCCATTCTTGTGTTTTCGATTTCTTCATTCCAAACAGGGCCAGCCACAAATTTAAAGATGAAGATAGCTAAAGAACTCGATCCCTACATAACCTTGGCAAATTGACTGATTTATAACCACATTTTACTCGAGTTATATAATGTTATGTCGTCGGCCATTGTAAAATGTTAAACTAGACCGCCATGTGGTACACAAATTACACAATATACCCGATTAGCCGCTATATAAATAAAATGTAGAAGACCCTATTAGCCATTTAGCCTCTATACAGTGCATCAAGTTTACAACCTGCCTTTTCTTTGCGCACAAACCAGATCAAGGCCTCAGAAGCAACGCCGTATCGATCGAAACGCGACCCAAAAAAAGCGAGGAAAATTCGTGACAAGTCTCTGCCGGGTCCAAGCCCGCCGCCCATTCAATCCCCTCTTCTGACTTCGCTCCCCCCTCTGCCCGCGACTGCGAACCCGATCTCGATTCCATCCCCCTCCCCGCAAGCAACTTCCATGGCGGCCGCCCTCTCCTCTTCGCGGCGCGCCCTGCACACCCTCCACCGCCGTCTCCTCCTCCAGCCCACCCCCTCGCCCGCCGCAGCGCGGCTCTTCCTCAAACCCTCTCTCCCTTTCCCATCCCCCGCCACTCCCCAACTCCCTCCTTCTCCCCCTCCCCCTCCTCCCGCTTCTTCTCCGCCGCGCGCCCAGATGCGAGGCTGGGGCTCCGGCTGCTGCCGCAGCGGCTCGTGGGCGGGGTCAGGTCGGTGTCGACCCGCGGCGGGTCGAAGCTGGCGCCGCTGGGGCAGGGGGTGAAGGGGCTGGGGCGGCCCGTGGAGGCGGCGAGGAGCGCGGTGGCGCGGTACCGGGAGGCCGTCGGGCTGCAGGTCGAGGCCTTCTGGAGGCGCAACTACATGATCCTCGTCGGCGCTGGGGGCGTCATCGTCTGCGTCGCGCTGTGGAGGATCATGTTCGGCATCGCCAGCACCTTCGTCGGCCTCTCCGAGGGCATGGCCAAGTACGGCTTCCTCGCACTCGCCACCGCCATTGTCGCCTTCGCCGTGAGTAGCATTCCCTTCTTGTCGCCCTGCCTCTAGGCTACCTAACTGTGACACACTAGTGTGTGTATGTGGTGAACTGGGAATGTTGCTCTGTTGATGGTTTCTGGTTGGTTATAACTTATAATTAGGATACTTGTTTCCCTGTAGTTTGTGTCGCTGCTGCTGTTCTGATGGTTCAGCTTGCTGTACATGAGCACATTACGACTGTTAAGACTATAGTTGTCCATCCCGTTTATATTCATGATATAAAGAATTACTGAGATGCACTAAATGACCATGCTGTTGATCATATGAATGCCGGCGGTGTCTTTGAACTTTGATGAAGGAATACTTTGGACCATATGACTGAGCAACATGCCCAAATGTTACATACCATACTAAACAATGTAAACATGCACGTGCTTAGATTGTTCAGGGTGGCAATTACTTCGATTTTGAATTTAATCCTTGGTCTACCTACTAACCAATTACCCTAGCTAACTATATCAAATTTAGCGGCTGCATCATTCAGTTTTCAGTCTGCCAACCAGATCCACGATTCATACTTGGTTAAAGGTATTAGATGACAATTCACCATGTGGGTATTGATGGAGCTGTTATGCAGACAGCAGCCTTACCATGTTGCAAAGCAAACAGAGAGCTGCTAGATGATCATATTAATAGCAGATAAACACGCATTAGGTGTGGTCAATTATAGCATCCTTGCTACCATTTTATGGCATTTGGGGTGTCCGTGGCCTAGGTCCTATTAGTTTTATGTAAAAATTATGAAGCCTGCTCAGCTGCAGCAAGCGGAACTGCGAATATGAAATGTACGAGAAGTGTGAACTTGGCTGCAGAGGTTGGAATTCATTTTAACTGGAGATTATCAATGGAACAGTCTCTTTTCCCAAAATATAACTTGTTGCTACTTTTTTCTGACTAGTATTTGGGTTCACCCCCAAATGTTTTTATCATGTTGAGCACTCATTAAGTGATATTGTTGACAACATAAGCATCTGAGCAACTTTACTTGACATACGACAAATCATTTTTTTAAGGGAGCAAATGATTTCAATTATCTAATTTTGTCTTATTATAGGGTATGTATGCCCGGGCAAGGTTGACCATAAACCCTGACAAGGTTTACCGGATGGCTATGACAAAGCTCAATACATCTGCTGCAGTCCTTGAGGTCATGGGTGCACCCTTAACTGGAACTGATGTCAGAGCATTTGTTATGTCTGGAGGGGGGCCTAAATTAAAGGACTTCAAATTTAAGCTTGGTGGTAAACGGTGCTTCCTCATCTTCCCCATTAAAGGATCGGAAAGAAAGGGTCCTTGTAAGTGTTGAGGTCAAGAAGAAAAAGGGGCAGGTACTTGGATTTCTTTGTCTATTTATAGTAAACACTATGTCACTACACTGGATTAAACATCTGATGTTGGTTTGCATTCACAATATGATTAAGATCTCAGTGAATAACAAAAGTTAGGACAAACATCGAGTTAGTACTCCTGCTTGTTTCTTATTCATATAAGTAGAGCACATAACTTTTTCTTCAAGTGTTTTTGTACTATTTTGTGTCTGAATAATCGTCGATAGCTCTTTTTGCATAAATGAATGACAGCGGACAAATTTTGCACATGGAGTTATCCATCTGGAAAGCATTTCTTTTAGTAGTATTTGGTGTAAGTTTGTAACCTAACATTTGAATATGACAGTGATGAAATGAGTGGGATAACCTTGAAGTTTACTCATTTCTCTATGACAAGCTTGTTTTCTCTTTTCTGACCTTTTTTTTTTCTTAATTCCTTTGCAGTATGACATGAAACTACTAGCTGTTGACATACCAATGGCATCAGGGCCTGACCAACGGTTATTCCTCATCGGCGATGAACAAGAGTACAAGGTGGGCGGGGGTTTGATATCTGAGCTGCGAGACCCAATTGTAAAAGCTATGGCTGCAGAGAAGGAGTTTGATTACCTTGATGAAAGAGAGGATGCGGAGGATGAACGGAGGGAGCGCGAGGAGGCTGAGCGAGAGGAAGCCGAAGCATTGAGGCTTGAGGAGGAAAGATTACGTCAGGAGGCTGAAGAACGGAGGCGGCGGGAGGAGGCTGAGAATCTGGAGAAAGCTACTTGACGCGATTAACTGTACCAATTTTCCACCTTGTGCATTGTTTTCTGCTTTCGGTTCCCTTCACTCCACAATGTAGCAATCAGTGTTTCCACAGCAAAGAGAAGATTGCATCTGAGATTGAGTTCCCGGTAGGCAATTCAGCCACCATTTACAGCGTGTTCAAGAAAGTAATAATTTTGGCTTCTCAGGAGATTTCGTTGGTGCACTGTAATTGAGAGGTTAACCTTGTTTGCTGCACATCTGGTGATCTGGGAATTGAGATGGCCTGAGCCAGTTTACCTGCTTCTTGGCGTGTTTGTGTTGCTTAAGCGATGAAGCTATAAGAATTGTCAATGCTGAATGCCTACAAAAGATTTCACTTTCCTAAAGTTTTCTTGGTAACTCTTTTCCCTCGTGGCATGCTGACAACAACGTACGTATATTGTTTTCCTGAGGAAGACTTTAGGCGATGGGTCTTAACTAAAACAGTTTCACTTTCGAGACTAAAGGGAAATATTTGATGCTACCTTGCTCCTTGCAAAGCACGGGAAATGCTCGTCGAATCCTTGGCGTGCGCTATGCATGCATACAGGTTTATTCTCTCATAAAACACCATTAAATCAGCCAAATCAGTCGGCTTTTCTACTATCCGAACAAAACCAATAATCCAAAAAATATAGTACAACTTAGAACACTTTCGTTTCAAATCTTATCATTTCAACCCAAGAAATTCAGCAAAGTAAAGAGAAAAAAAAGAAGTCACGGGGGAAATGGCAGATTGTCAGTTGCCACTGACTGGAGTTTACTGGACCTCTCCATTTACTAGCTGTCCGTTTCACCGCCAGTTAGTGCACGATTCTTAAAGCACGTCATTATCATTCATTGATGACTTGATTACGGCCCGCTAATGCATCCACGTGAGCACATCACGTGGAACGCCAAGCATGGCGAGACCTTTGCTCCCGTAGACCTGTACTGCTTCATCCACCCACCCACTGGCCACGATAAGCCAAAGCATCACTACAGAGTACAGCCAGCTTCCCTTCTCCCCAACTCCGGCGCGGCTCGGAAGGCTTCCGGTCTCCGCCTCTCCTTTGGCGCCAAATCCATCCACTCCTCCGATTCCAGACTTCCAGGTAAGGAATTCAATCCTCTCCGGACTCCACTCTGATCAGATCCATCCATACCTTTGTGCTATTCCACGCCCAGTTCTTCCATGGCCTGTCTTCTCTTCCCTTTTTTTTTCTTCTTGGTACAAAAGTCTCACCTGGATGGGTTCGTGATGTTTTCCATTCCAAGACTGGTCCGGCGATTTCCGTAAATTTAGTGGTTTCTCGTCGGCTTAGTCCTAGATGCCGCTGTCAGATTGTCGTCCTGTACCAGTGTACGGTAGGTCGGTAGCAGATGAAAGAAAGGGGGAAAATATTGAGACTGTTGCCATGAGATGATGATAAGAGCAGAAGTGTCCGGTTCTTGTGATGTTGGAGGCGATTAAAATTTTTGGACCTACCACTGCCTCAACGTTAGAGGACTCGGTTCTGTTTTCCGCTGTAGCACCAGACTCAAAACTTTTGGAGCCTCGTTAGTTCAACACCAGAGGGAGGATCCGGTTCCTACCACGGTACCAACTAAGACTGAAACTCTTCCAGTGGTTGATATGTCAAGTAGCTGGTCATAAATTCGGTCCTACGATCGTGTCCCACCAGCAGGTGTTTCGGGTCATGGGTGTGTAAAAGAATGGTATCTTGATCTAGGACTGTGGCTTTTGTTCTCGATCCTGAACAGCCTTTTGTTGCTAGTGGCTGGTGCCCTTATATTGTGTGCATTTCTTTGTTTTTTTTCTATCAGAGTTTCTGGTTTGAAAGAGTCTGATGGAGTTTGCAGTTTGTCCAGGTGCCAGAAGTTGAGAATGGTACTGAAGCGCCTGATGAGATGCTGCTGCTGCAGTGCAAAGGTCAGATTTCTTGCAAAAATACTCATCACTACCAAATACTCATCACTACCTAATCAAGTACTATGCCGTCCACGATTTGTTTGTCCTGATTGATCTCATGTTTCTCTGCACAAATAACTGCAGCACGCTGATGACGAAGACAAGATTGATTTCGGAGGTGGCAATGTTCATGTAGTTACAAGCAAAGAGAACTGGGACCAAAAAATTGAAGAGGCAAACAAGGACGGGAAAATTGTAAGTACACATGTTCAGAATGGGATATAATGCGCACCTGAAGTTTCTCATGCTGCCTATGACCTGATGCATGGGTTCCAGACATCTAGATCTAATCTTACTTGACAATAAGCCCCTTTCTTATTTATTTGAAAATAGGAAACTAAAACTCGACCTGCGGGGGGTAAGACAGCCCCCGGGCATTTTGCTAAGAGAGAAGACCTTCTCACGCAGGTCGAGAAAACCCCCGAACCTCTACCCCACCCTTACACAGGGCCCGTAGCCCTTGTGAGACAACCACTGGGCTGACGGCTTCTACAACTACCCCAGGTAGGAGAGCCCAAGCCAACCACAGATACGACTTGGGTCGGGCCTTGACCTCTGCTTTGGTTATGGCGACAGACGAGGGGATTTTTTTAACCTCAGCCTGAAATTCGCTCCCACGGGGAGTCGAACCCAGGACCTGAGGAGTGCTACTGAGGCCATCTAACCAAGTCAGCTAACCAAGTCAGCTAGAGGCCCTTTCGCGAAAATAGGAAACTAGAGCAACTATTTTTCTTTCTTTTAAGAACACAAGCAGCTCCACTGCGTGCATACATGGAGGCTGTATCATTGTTCAAAATACGTGTCTCAAATTCTCATTGGGAAACATAAACTAGTTCAGCTTGTTGGTTTTCTTTTGTGGTCATTAATGTTGAGGTTTGAATTTCACTTTAGTATGTCGATCGAAAAATTAAATTGTATCATAACTTGAGACCATTTTGCATTTAGCATTGGTTTGCTATTTTGTGCAAAGTGAAACAGCTCTAATGCTCTATGGAGTCCTTTTCTAGGTACATTTAATCCAGACAGTTCAACTATGAACATGCCATTTCAATGGAGTATAACATAGGTTTTATTACTAAAACAACTGTATACTTTTAGTTTTTCTACATGTTTCTGAAAATAGCGACACTGTGGGTCAGCCTAGTCAGCATCTTGGTCAGGAAAAAAAATACGTTAGCCTACTGACATGATTTTCATTTTTTTAAGGATAATGCAGAACTTACACTTACAAACTGAATTGTGATAGTACTACGACCATACATAAACATGTTTTTTACTGATCTTTGCAGGTGGTTGCGAATTTCAGTGCTTCCTGGTGTGGGCCGTGCCGGGTTATTTCGACTGTTTATGCTGAGATGTCGCAGACGTACCCACAGCTGATGTTCTTGACAATTGACGTCGACGAGTTAGTGGTAACCAAATGTTTCATCCAACCTTGTTCTTCGTTCTTTTTTTTTTGGGTAACAACTTGTTCTCCGTTCTCACGTGCAAGCGATGTCAGGCTGCTTCTATGAGCTCCCTGCTGTTTTTTTTTCCGAGAACACGCAGGAGAGCTGCGTATCTTTGTATTAAGAAGAGAGTTCGAAACAAGCTACAAGTTACAACGTGGGCTCCCTGCTGTTTATATACATATACTGCAGTCATGACAATTTCCTCATCTAGAATGCATCCATGGGTGTTCTGTTCAGATATTGCATCGTATCGTATCAGTCTTACGCCTTTCTTATCTGAACTATGTTTTTTTCTTAGAGAAATATCTGAACTATGTTTTTTCTTAGAGAAATATCTGAACTATGATAGGCTACTGCATATGTGTCGAATTGATTAATTGACTCCGTGTCTCTCTCTCTCTCGCAGGATTTCAGCTCGTCGTGGGACATCCGGGCGACCCCGACGTTCTTCTTCCTGAAGAACGGGCAGCAGGTGGACAAGCTGGTCGGCGCCAACAAGCCCGAGCTGGAGAAGAAAGTCGCCGCGCTCGCTGGCGACGGTGGGTCGGTGGTGGCGCCTGACAGGCCCTGAACCGCGAGTGACAGGAGGACAATGTAGGCGGATATCATATCGGCATCCATCGGCCTGTGCTGCTCGTTCTATCCGTGCACTTCTCTCTGCTGGTTGCTTAGCTGCATTTGATTTATCTCATGATCTGTGTGATCTCTTCTCCGATGTGCAGACTGTACAGGTCCCTTTTGGTAATGACGTAATCATGTGAGTATTGGTTCCTGTGGACTGTGGTAACTAGTGTGGCAAGTAGCCAGTATACACACATGAAGTCATGGTATCATGCGTCTTGGCCCATGGCCTTCCACATGCCAGAGAAAACCGTCACGGACGGTACGTGTGGGTGTGGCCGAGGGAAAAGACACGTTTGGTGTTGTGTGGAGCTGGAACTCTGGAAGCCTATGGCCGATGTTGCTCCACGTTCTTCGATCCACCCGGCGTGCCTTTTCACTTTCCCATGCTGTGCTCATCCATGGACATTTTTTCTTGGGCACGTTTCATATAGTTGATGGACGAACAGCGTTTGTACCCTGCCCGGCTGCTCCTACAGGGCCGCCGGTACCAGGCGAAAATTGGCGCCAGCGAGCGAGCGAGACGCCCACGACGCCCTTCTCCGTTGCTCTCAGATTATACCACGGGAACTAGCAGTGCGCGCCGTCCTCCATCGCAGTCGCGCAGCCTCCTCGCAGGAAATGAACGGCGCACCGCGCACATGGTCCCACCCGATCTCCCGCCAGCCGCCATGGCTTTTCGAAATATCCCGCGCGCGGCCGGCCCGGGTCACCGAGCCGTGGGCCCACCGCTAGAGACGCTGCCAGTGGGTCCCACCCTCTCCCGCGCCCACCGGGCCCCGGCGGCGACCCCGCGCGAGCCTCGTGGAATCTCGATCACACCTCGCACACGACTCGCCAAGCGAGTACGACGCACCCGGGGGCCCACCCGCGCGTGTTTCCGAAACTACCCCTGCGTACGTTCCGTAGCCCGTAGGCGTAAGGCGCCTGGTGGTGGGGATACGCTATACGTAGCTGTAGTTTTTTTTTTTGAGAATTACGTAGCTGTATCTTTCACGAGATCAAAAAGGCCTTTAGCGGTTCGCGCTCTACTGTACTCTACGTTCTTGTCAGTTGTGACGTAGCGCTCCTCCTTTCTGGTACGTATACGCGGCTCGCCTTTAGCTGTACTAATGGTGTTTGGTTGTCTGAGAAAGTAAAAAAATAATAAAAGTTATCATTGTACACAAAATGATCTGATTGGAAAGCTGCGTGTCTTATTAGTTACAAATACAAAGAGGTCCTTCGCAAGCTTTGCCTTTGAGTTTTGACTAATGTACCACAAGGAGGCGTCATCGCAGATAAACGATATGTTTGCAACACAAATATGGCCTTCGAAATACAATTGGCTGATATTTTATACCATGTACTCCCTCCGTCTACAAAAGAATGCAATTCTCGCTTTCCGAGAAATTTTGGAATCCTAAGCTTGACCAATTACAAATAAAAAATATCAATATTTATAATATGAAATATGTATCATTAGATTCGTTACAAAATATATTTTCAAAATAAATTTATCTAGAGTCATAAATATGATTAGAACTCCATAAAAACTTGGTCAAACGAGAGCTACTTTAACTGACACGCAACCCATAGTTGCATTTTTCTTGGACAGAGGGAGTAGAAGATATGCCACATGTACTCATAATTTTATGGCTCTCCATTCCGAGACAAAGTCATCATATAAAAGGGAATATGCAAAAGTTTCTAACAAAAATGTCATTTGCTGCGCTGGAATGCAAAACTGGCAGTGGTTGATGTTTGTGTGTGAGGGACGTGTTATTTAACTGACACGCAACCCATAGTTGCATTTTTCTTGGACAGAGGGAGTAGAAGATGCCACATGTACTCATAATTTTATGGCTCTCCATTCCGAGACAAAGTCATCATATAAAAGGGAATATGCAAAAGTTTCTAACAAAAATGTCATTTGCTGCGCTGGAATGCAAAACATGGCAGTGACTGATGTTTGTGTGTGAGGGATGTGTTATTCAACCTCTATCATATTATATCCAATTATTTTGCGGATGATATATGAAAACCAACGCATCCGGTCCAATGCATTCACACTCTTGGATCTTGAAGCTCCAGGTTACACTCGTCGATCGCTCTACGAGATGAGCTGTGGGCCCATTGGTCCACGTGCATATGCTTGCGTTGCAGTGGTTGGCGGTCAATGGATCACTGCCTCAATGTGATCTCTCTTTTTTTTCTCATAAAATTAACGATGAATCTACTCAACGTGAACGTGCAATGTACAGTTCACCAACAACAGATGAACCGAACAATCCTTCGAAATCATGAAGCACGCAGGTTTTTCTTCAGAGCCAGGCCTGACTTCGGGTCTCTTTGGCAGGGCTCCAGCTCCGGCTCCACCGGCGGCTCTGGCCGGAGCCCTACCAAAGACCTTTTTTTTTACGGATTCAGGGGTGGATCCGAGGGTGAAGCCATTTTCGGCTTTCACTGGGGAGGCGAAGCCACAAATTGTGGCTCCGTCCCGGCCCCACGCGCGTGTGGACGAGGATGCCCCGGGCCTAGGAGAGAACGGGGCCGGCGGCGCGGACGAAGAGGCCGGCGGCGGCGGCGCTCGGATGAAGAGGCCGGCGGCGGCGCTCGGACGGAGACCCGGCGGAGGTGCGAACGGAGACTCGGTGGCCTGCAAGCAGCGACGGGAAGGAGGTGCGGCCGGCGAGGAGGCGCGGTCGGGGAGGGGCGACGGGCCGACGGCGGTGTGCGGGGGAGGCACGGTCGGGGACGGGCGGCGGGCCACCGGCGGCGTGGAGGAGGAGGGGCAGCAGGCCGGCGGCGGCGTGGGAGAGGAGGCGCGGTTGGGAAGGGGCGGCGCGGATGGGGCGGAGGCGGCGTGGGAGAGGAGCTCGGGAGAGAGATGGAGGACGGAACAGATAAGGATAAGGGAGGAGAAGGGGAAAAAGAGAGGAGAAAAAGAAAAGAAAAAAGAAAAGAAAAAAAGGAAAGGGTAGTATGGTCACTTCACTTGTTTTATCCATATCTACCATCTAGATGAAGCTATTTTGCCAAACGTTTTACAAAACGGATTCAGCTCCACCAATGAATCCGTTCCACCAACAAATTCGGCTCCAGAGCCGTTTTCGGAGAAACCGGAGCCCTGCCAAACAAGCCCTTCGTTTGGAGTTTTCCCTCTGATTTTGGGCATTTATAAAAAAAATACTTCTTTTGTACTCGAGGCAAATTGTAGCTGAGCATCCAATGCTATGGCCCTGTTTAGATGGGGGCTGTAAATTTTTTTTCACCATGTTCCCTCACATGCATGACATATTAAATGTAGTCGAAAAAATAACCCATTATATGGATGGAGTGTACTTCGCGAGACGACTCTAATGAGCCTAGTTAGGTCGTGATTAGACAATAAATTGCTACAGTAACATGTGCTAATGACGGATTAATTAGACTCATTAAGTTCGTCGTGCGATTTACTGACAGAATCTGTAATTAGTTTTGTAATTAATCTATATTTAATACTTTAAAAGTGTGCCCGATATACTATAAATTTTTTCCAAGTTTCATCTGAACGCGGCCATATATTGCGCGACCTGCATGGCTCAATGGCTGCATCTACGAGAGACAGGAAGACGCGGTCACGCGGCAGCAGAATTCAAACCTCGCGGGCGCGCCGCGTGGGTCCCGCTGCCCAGCTCCCAGGTGTCTTCCACACGGGTTAATTAACCACCCGTTTACCTGTAACCACCACGTTGCCACCTGCCCCCGCGGAGCCTAAACGCGTCCAGCTCATCACCCCCACCCCATTTCTGGAAACCAAGGGCCCACCGGTCAGTCACCGGCCGCACCCCGCGCCATGCATCTAACCCGCGCCCGAGGGCATCGCCGTCATTTCGTCCGCCACCAGCACCCCCCGCAGTTTAAAGAGGCCAACGCTCTTCACACCGCCGGGGTTAAGGCCTAATCACTCTAGCCTCGCTCGCCGGGTGTGTCTCTTGCGGCCTCTGCTTCCTCTCCTCCAAGCGGGGGAAGAGGAGACGAGCTGCTTCGTCGATCTCCCACTCGGTATGCTCCCCCAGTCCCCCGGCCCTTCTCCCTGCTCTTCTTTCTTCCCGGTATCGCGTTGCGGTCCCGGTGCGCTCGGCGTTCTTGTTCCATTGCTCTTGGCAAGGAACAGTGATTTCAGTCCTTGTTTTTGTCCCCGGTTCCTGAAAGGAGATGGATTCCGTGCTGAGTGTCTCGCATGCATCCCTGGATTGTACCTTCCATCGGCAATTTTTGTTCTATCTTTTTTTTTCCCCAAACTTGCACATATGCCATGTAGTACTGTCGCTTGTTGTTCAGTCCACTCTGATGGTGCCACGAGGGGAAAAAAGGCATAATGATTTCTGCTTTTGTGCGCAAGCGTGGTTGTAGATTCATCCTGCTGATTCTGCCTGAAGGCAACTTTAAAAAAATAGCTCACCGGTTTAATCTAGATTGACCTCTTAAATCCCCATCGGCGCTTTCAGCTGACCATAAAAGTAGTTGGTTCATTGATGAGCTTGAGCTTTCGTAATCCGTTCATGAGGAAAATCTGCTTCGACTTACTCAGATGTCACATGTCACCAACAAATCCTCTCTAGTCTGTCCCTGAAGCTGCTAGACTCAGCAGCTGTACCTGGTGCGTGCAGCCTGCCTGTTGCATGATGGGCAGAGGGGGGGACTTGGGACATCAGAAAGATAATGGGCAATTTTGATTTTCTAATATCCTTCATGATATTTTTGCCAGGTTCGTTCTAGAGCATGCATACATGGTAAGTTGGTGACCATCTTAGCGGGTGCATGTGCCTACTCACAGCTGTTTGGATTAGGAGACCTGCAAGTAGCTTTAGGTGTTTATCTGACTGATAATAGTTCTTTTGCGACAGTTAATTCTGCGAAATTGATTGTATGAGAGAATTTTCTTACAACAACATAAATCGTACTGAAAATTGCGCTTCCTGGATCCATTGTGTGTGCAAGCTCCACTCCTCTCTGGATATTACATAATTTTGTTGCATTTTTTACTTATTCTAGTTATGTTTCTTTAAGTATTGCTATCTTCACATGCACGACAAAATTATATTCAAGAAATGAATAATCAATACAATTGCAGAGAGCCAGGATAGGGGTATCATTCCTGGACCTTTCTTAAAAACTACAGTTGAGATCAGAATGCACTAGATTATTCCTATTGTGATGCCACCTTGGACCCTCTTCACCCGATGCCTGCATGTGTCCATCTAGATGTAAGCTGGGGGGCCATGTTACGTGGATCACAAACAATTATTTTTTATACCGAATTGACTAGTCTAATTTATCATTCAATTATTGGGTGGATATAGGTTGACTATAACTGAAGGGCTTCTGGTACTGCAAGTTTCAGCTTGAGCCCTGAACTTCTGATCTCTGTGGGGACAGAACAAATTTGCTGTCAATTATCTTGGCCATGCTAGTTTATTCGAAATCATTGAATCAGGTTCACGCTCTTACCTAACTAGGGAGAGGTAGTTGCCACATCTTTTGTGCTGTGGTATGTGATAACCAAGTCACAGCCATGCCTGTTCTAAAGGAGTTTCCCAACTAATATTTGAGCCTGAACAAGTTGATAAACTTCATCTTCATCAGTCCATCCCAAACATGTGATATGCAGTCTATGCCAAACTACATGTTTGTCTAACTGATTTTTGCATGGCAGCTAAATGGGTACCTAAGCACCAAATAGTCAAAATTCATTAGTCTATTGCTGTCACATCTGTCATAAAAGAATGTACAGTACTTGTGTTCTTTCTCACATCAGAGACTTCAACAAGGTACTTTTGTACCATCATAGTGATTTTTTTTATTTTGCTCCTCAATTCCACCTTAGGTTGCTGATGTTAATCAGTTTTCTGGTCCTGGGTTTTCTGAAAAATCATTCCTGAATGCTGATTGATTAGCTGATAAAAATCATAATTGATGAAGGATATGATCGTTTCCACCTTTTTTCTAACCAATCAATGTTCTGGTCCCTGCATTTTTTAGGTTAAGATGCTGAGTCCTTTTCGTGACCCTCTGTAACAGTTCTCTGTACGAAGGCAGCGCGAGACCAGCTTTTCTGCATATGATTGCAGCTGCAGTTGGTCCATCACAGATTAACCTCATATACCATTCATGGATTTTCTGCATTCTGTGTTTTTCTTTTATATTTGAGATTCCTGCGAATCTTACTGCCACTCGTTTCTTGTTTACTATCTTCAATATTCTAAGTCCTCTAGTCATGGCATTGAAAGATTATCTGTTTCCTAAACTTCACTCTATCAATAACAATGCTACGACTAGTCCACTTGCAGTTTCATATTCTCATGTCTGCTCTCTGTCAATCATGACCAGGTCTACTTGGAGGAGTTTTTCTTTTTTGTTGAGAATGAAGCGCATGCACAGAATGCCAACGAGGAAGTCCCATTCATGGTGGTGGGACAGCCATATTAGCCCCAAGAACTCCAAATGGCTAGCTGAGAATTTGGAAGGTAATTATTCTGTTGTTTATTGAATGGCAGTATGTACTGAGGCACTTCTTTTGTTTTCCAGGCAGAGCAGTACGCAGTAACTTGTTCAATGTTCATGTATCCTGTATACGTTTTATCCTGCAATATAATTATACATAGCACAATTTTTCTGACTTTTTTCCTGAACAAATAGAGATGGATAAGCAAGTTAAAGACATGCTGAAGCTCATAGAGGATGAAGGCGATTCTTTTGCAAAGAAGGCTGAGATGTATTACCAGAGAAGGCCTTTGCTTGTAACCCATGTTGAGAACTTCTATCGCATGTACCGTGCTCTTGCTGAGCGTTATGACAATGTGACTGGGGAATTGCGCAAGAATCTTCCATCATCGCTGCAGTCCCAAGACTCTGGTATATCTGAAGCTGATTCTGAGACACAATCTACTTCCCCATCTCCAGAGCCCAACATGGAACAGAAGACACCGAAACAGAAGAACAAAACAAGAGCAGTTGGCTTTGATGTGTTCCTTGGTTCTGGTGGAAGCTCAGATATTTCCAAGAAGGGGAGTGATGGATCATCATCTTCTTCTTCAGATTCCGAATCTGAGGTTGATGAAGCAAGTGAAGAAAATGGCAATGGATTTTCTTATATGATCGATGGGCGGGTTACTGAGCTAGAAGAGGAGCTTCAGGAAGCAAGGCAACAAATTGAGGCACTTGAGGAAAAGAACAGGCACTGCCAATGTGAAAAGCTTGAGGAGAGTCTCAAACAAGTTAGCAGTGAAAAGGAAGATTTGGTCGCTGCAGTCCTGGCAAACAAGAATGAGATCGATGGTCTAAAAGGAGACCTAGCAAAAGTTACAGGAGAGAAATTGCAGCTTGAGGCCCAGGTAAAGGAGCTTGAACATGCATCTCAGAGCTTAGGTGATTCTTCTGCAGAGATAATGAAGTTACAAGAAATAATCAAGGATCTGCAAGCAAGGTTGGAAAATGATTCAATTGAGAAGGGTGTGCTTGAGGAACGTGTTATGGAATTTGAGCAAATTCACAGGCAGTTGGATGATTCAAGGACTGAGGTCAGGGAGCTGCAGGCTACAATCAAGAACCTGAAAGATGACTTGGGAAAGAGTCTGCAAGAGAAAGAACTGCTTCTGGACCGTGTGAAGGATCTGGAACAGGCAACTAGTGACTTAAATGCCTCTGTTGCTTCCCTCGAGGGCAAGTTGACAGCCACAGAGGCACAGCTTGAACAACTTCATGCTGAGAAGGAAGAAGCTTCCCTCAAGAGTGAGGAGCAAATATCTGAACTGAATGAAACCATCGCCGATCTTAAGAAAAAGCTTGAGCTGCTCTCCTCTGAGAAATCTGCAGTCGACAGCAAGGTGTCCATTCTGCTGATTGGTGTCACTACTCGTGATGAAAAGCTGAAGAACATGGACACCCACTTGCATCAGCTGCACCTGGAGCATGTCAAGCTGCTTGAAGATGCGGATGTCACACGGAAGACTGTGTCAGACCTGCGTGCGCGTGTGCGTGAGCTAGAGGAAGAAGTTGAGAAGCAGAAGCTTCTGATATCTGACAGTGCAGAAGGGAAGAGGGAGGCCATCAGGCAGCTCTGCTTCTCGCTTGATCACTACCGCCATGGGTATGAGCAGCTCCGGCAGCTCCTGCAGGGCCACAAGAGGCCCATGGTGATGGCAACTTGAGCGAGTAGCATGTCCCTTGCGGGATCCTTGTTCCCAGATGTTAAAAATCTCTTGGTGTAATGTGATTTGTTGATGTAATCTGTGCAACTCCTTTCCCTCTTTCCCCTTCTCCCAATATAATTTGTGCGAAACTTGGCTCAGCAGTTACTTGAGCTATTGAGATACTCGTACTATGTGGGGTGTAATGTAATGAGCAATGCATAGTTTGCTGTTATGTCGATTCATCAGTCTTTACTGTCTGAGCAGTTACTTGTGTTCCCTGTGCTGTGATACTGTGAACTTGTTATGTCGATTCATCAGGCTATTTTGGTCTCTACAATGATGATACGCTGGTGTGAGCTGATGGTCTTCCTTCCAGCACTGTATTTTCTGACATATGAGTATATGACCTTGGACAGGCTGATCAGTTGATGGTCCTATATCATATTACGCCACCTTCTCTTTCTGAAAATACGACATTTCAAGTGGAACGAAACAAGACAATTATCTCAAGGTTCAAGAATCCACCTTGGACTAAATTTCAAAGCAATTAATGTATCTGAAAACAATAAAAAAAAGGAAGCTGGTCATTGCATTTAGCATTCTCAATCTGCAGAAAATTATCGCAATAATTCTTATCCATGTGACAGCAATGCAAGACGAGAAAACAGCAGCTTCTCCGAGACTCCGACTCCGGATCCAATCGGGATCGATTCGGTACAGAAATACAAATAGAGATCCTCACCAATTTAAATGAAGAGGGCAATGCGTGCGGTTCTAGAGCAAGAGCAACTCCAAGAGAGTTGCTATATGGCTTGCCAAGCCAAATTTTGACAACTTAGCTTCCAAATCGGTCTCCAACAAACTCTCCACCGTGTTTGCCATCGCATCCGGCTCTCCAAATCGAGTCTCCGGCTTGCCAAACCTAGCAACCCAGCGCCGCTTGCCAAACTAGCTTCCCAAGTGTGGGCTCCACGCACCTGCCATCCCGCGGCGGCGGCGGGCATGGGAAGACGGCGGCGACGCGGGCGCGGCGAGCCGGAGAAGAGGAAGAGGCGGCTACAGGCGCGGGAGCCGGCGCCAATAGGAAGGAGCCGTGCAGGGAGGCCGCCGCCACGCCAGAGCTCCTCGTGCCGCCGCCGTTCCTTGCGCTGGAGCTCCTTGTGCCGCCACGGAGGCGAGGTGCAGTACGGCGGCGGGAGCTCCCATGGCGGCGGCGGCAGGGGCCGCACGGAGAAAAGGGGAGGGAGGCCGGAGAGGGATGTGAGGACCGCTGATGGATGTCCTCGCGCCGCCGTGGAGGTAGGGGCCGGATGTGCTCGCGCCGCCGGGAAGGCAGGGGCCGGATGTGCTCGCGCCGCCGGGGAGGTAGGGGCCAGACCACTGCCCACTGTCGCGGAGGGAGGGAGAGAAGGGGTCCAACCGGGAAGGTGGAGCCGGACCTCCTCGCGCCGCCGCAGAGGGAGGGAGGGAGAGAAAGGGTCCGGCCGGGGAGGTGGAGCCGGACCTTCTCACGCCGCCGCGGAGGTAGGGAGAGAAGGGGTCCGACCGAGGAGGTGGAGCCGAACCTCCTCGCGCTGCCGGGGAGGGAGAGACGGGGTGGCCGGCGCTGGCGACGTCGAGGAAGGGGAGGCCCCGGAAGCCAGCGTCGCCGGAGACTTTGGGGTGGAAGGGAGAGGGAGAGTGCGATCGGGAGGGCCTGAAGGATAAGGAAGAAAGGGAGGGGATGAAGCTGACGCGTGGGTCCCACGCTATGTGGAGAGGGAGAGAAGGCAACCGTTGGAATCTGAAGAGTGAAATTTGGAGAGTCTGTTGGAGTTCGCAACTCAGTATGGAGAGGAATTCTTTTGTCAAGTCGAATAGAGAGTCAGAGTCAAATAGAGAGTGAAAAATGGGGGTTCTCTTGGAGATGCTCTTAAGTCCAACCCAAACAACTCGAAGAACAAGACCAACGAGGCGATCAGCAGTAGATCGTCGGTCTCGTGCGCGCGGCATGGAGACGACGACGAAGCCCGGCGAGGATGGAGTCGAAGACCTCCGAGGAACCCAGCAGCCCGCTGGCGGCGGCATCGTTCCCGCTGCTGGTGTATGACCACGGCGAGCAGCTGGACAACTCCCAGATCGCGCTCTCGGTCGCCGACGGATCCTGGCGCACCTACCAACTTCCCGAGATGAGGAATTCCAGGTGCCTGTAGACTCCGCAGGGCCTGGTGCTAATCATAGACAACGCCTCCTTCCACTGCTCGCTGTGGAACCCGCAGACCGGGGAGAAGACGCCGCTGCCGTGCGATGGAGGAAGCGCCGCCGCAGTACTGCCGGTGCCTGGTCTCCGACACGGGCTCCTCCCCTCCGCCCTGGGTCACCGACGGCGCCGCCCCTCCGGAGTCCCTCGTCCTCGTCTGCGACCTCGCGCGGCCGGAGCTGCTCTTCTGCCGGATCCGAGGCGGCGGCGCGTGGGTCAGGCAGCCGTACGACATGGGCCGCTACGAGATCCCAAGTTTTCCCCCAACCGTGAGGACGATCCACGAGATGGCCGTCCTGATGGGGATGTTCTTCTTCCTCCACCCGGGAGAAGAAGCCGTCGGCGCTCTCGTCAGCTTCGCCGGCGGCGACGACCCGGAGCCGCGCCATCTGGGGTTTCCCGGCTTCGACGCTCCGCTGCCCACCCTCCACAGGAAAGAGGAGGCGAAGAAGGAGCTGACAGCGACCAAATCCTACCTCCTGGAATCAAACAGGGAGCTCTTCCTCGTCCGCCTCATGTTCGTCGTCGGCGGCACCGCCCTGGAGCGCATCGAGGAGGTCGGCGCCTACGTGATGGATTTCGCCGAGCACCGATGGCGCAGGGGTGGTCGGCATCGGCGACGCGGCCTTTCTTCTCGGCCCGGATGGCTTCGCCGCCTCGTGCCCCGCGGCGGAGCACGGATTGAAGGAAGGGTGCGTCTACTTCGCCTGCGACGATCTTGGGGGCAGCAACGATGTCCACGTCTTTGATCTTAGGGAAAATTAGATCTGTACCATTAAAAGATCCGGACTTTGGAAAAATAGCACCGAAAGATTCACGTTTAGATTTCTACCATGGAAAGGTTCCTCCGTTGTTGGTTTTTATCATTCACGTTAACTGGACGTTAGCTGACAAAAACAAAAAAAAAATCAGAACCACACTCCCCTAAACTCACGCACTCCTCCCAGGCCCAAACACGCACGCCAACACACGCACGCGGGGAGCACGAAGGCCAGCAGCCCGGCGCCGGCGACCTCCCCAGCGGCTTGCCTCCAGGAGGCGGCAGCGGCGGCGGTTCCCCAGGCCTCTCATCCATGGTGTGTGCCCCTCCTTCCCCCCTTTTTTTCTCCCTGTTTCTTTCCTTGTGCTCTTGTTCCATGGTCTAAACCCTAGCATTTGGGGATTTTGTAGTGCTGAGAGAAGAGATCTTTGATTTCAGTAGGGATGGATGGTATTGAAGTTCCAGAAGGGTAATCCCCTGTAACCCTCTCTGTATTCTTTCAATTTCTACTTATTTTGCTGGTATTTATGTGAAGAGGAAAAAATGTGGACCTGAAATTATTGTAAATTGGACTTGCATATTGCAGGATTGATCCAAAGAATGCTTGTAGAATAGAGGTCAATGTCAGCTCATACTTCAGCATCAGAGATGGTAAAAAGGTCTACAATCTGGGTAGGACTGTAAGCTGGGTTGTTGATTCAGAAGAGTATGCTGTCATTGATCTGGAGAACAATATTTTGGGAGAAGGATATTTCTGGGACAGCGGCCAAAAGGCAAATTTCTGGGTTCAAACGGGGCACAATTTGACATGCAAGTTAACTTCAGATAGTCAGCTTCTTGACTTGCTTAGGTCATCTCAGCTAGTGAAGTTTCTAATGATAGTGGGCAGCCGTCAGGAGGGTGATGAGATGCCTGCTGCAGTGAATGTGGTTGACGAGGAAATACCTACTGTCGGGAATGTTGTTGAGGAGGAGATGAAATTCGAGGGATTTGAATGGGCAGCATTACCACAATATGGAGAAACAGCTGCAGGTCCACCAATGGATGACGAGGAGGAAAAGGATCACTTTATGACTTTTGGGTGTGATCCTCATGGAGATGAGCCAACTGGAGTAGATGAAGAGTGGAGGTACTTCAACACTGTAGATTCTTCAATTCCTGATGTGCAGCCAATAGACTACATGGAAGTAGAGGTACAGAAAAGAAAGAGCACAAGGCCTATTCCAGAATTTGATACTGAACGTGTTCCTGATGATGAAGCTGCTATGGTAGATGATCATCTTGTGCCTCACACAACTCATGATAAGAGAATCCGGTCATTAAGGAAGGAGACACATTTAGAGACAAGGATGATTTTATCTCTACAATGAGAACTTATGCCATAAAAAATGAGTTTGAGACTAGAGTTGAACATAGTGACAAGGATAGATACAGAGCAAGGTGTGCAGATGCAAACTGTGATTGGAGAGTTTTTGCAAAGAAACTTCATGGGGGTAACACATTTATGGTGGTCAAACTCTCAAAATTGGATGATCATACTTGTTCTAGTTCAGCAAGGATGAAGGGACATCAGGCTTCCACAACTTGGATATCTGAAAGAGTGAAAGATATTGTTAAAGAAGATCCCACTCTTTGTGCCAAGAAGTTACAAAAAAGATTGGAGAGGCACTACAATGTTGAGTTGTCATATTTTAAAGTGTGGTCTGGGAAGAAGGCTGCAATGAGCGATCTTCATGGTACTTGGGAGGAGAGCTTCACACAGTTATGGAATTTTAAAGCAGCTCTAGAAGAAACTTGTCCAGGAAGCATTGTTGAGATTGATTGCAAGAAGATCAATGGAAAAATTCATTTCTCGAGGATGTTTGTGTGCATTAAAGCATGTGCTGATGGCTTTCTATCTGGATGCAGACCATATCTTGGTGTTGATTCTACTCACTTGACTGGAAAGTATAATGGGCAGTTGGCTGCAGCAACCGCTATTGATGGACACAATTGGATGTTTCCAATTGCATATGGGATTTTTGGGAAGGAAACAAATGCCAATTGGACATGGTTCATGAAGAACCTGAAGAAAGCAATTGGCACTCCACCTGGGTTAACAATCCACTCAGATGCTTGTAAGGGATTAGCACATGGTGTCAATAAAGTCTTCAAAGGTGATGCAGAGCATCGTGAGTGTTTCAGACACCTAATGGCTAATTTTAGGAAGAAGTTCAAGGGTGAGGTGCTGAAGTACATGTGGCCATGCGCATGGGCATGTACAGCTCGCAGGCATGATGCATTGATGCAGAAAATTGCAACTGATTGTCCTAAAGCAATTACCTTTTTAAACAAGAACCACAAGTTGATATGGAGCAGATCTAAATTCTCCAAAGAATGCAAAGTTGATTATGTTAACAACAACATATCAGAATGCTTTAATAATTGGATTAAGGATTACAAAGACCTTCCCATCGTTGATCTCATGGATAAGATTAGAGAGAAGATAATGGAGAAGATATGTGCAAGGCAAGAGATAGCTAACAAAATTCAAGGGCGCATTCTTCCAAGCGTGATTCATGAGTTGAACATGAGGAGTCGAGGGTTGCACTATGATATCAAGAAAAGTGGTCCTATGTCTGCTGAAATATCAGGAACAACAAAGGAAGGGAAGACTTGGAGGTATGGCGTTGACCTTGACAAAAGAGAATGTGGCTGCGGGCAATGGGAGGTGTCAGGAAAGCCATGTACTCATGCTATATACTTATTTGGGAAAGTAAAAGAACGCATGAGACAACTTAACATAGAGGACTTTGTGCATGATTACTATTCAGTAGAAAGATTCAAGATGACTTATCAGTTTCAGATCACTCCAATGAATGACAAGTCTGAATGGCCAAATGTTGATGTTGGGTTTGAAATGGTCCCTCCACCTCTACAAAGGGCTGCTGGTAGACCAAGGAAACAAAGAATTAAGGCTAGTGGAGAGCCAGGAAAAAGAGGACCATATCAATGCAAAATGTGCTTTCAGTTTGGACATATAGAGAAGGGATGTTATGCTACTCAAGCTGAATTAGAACAAGAGCTCCCCCCACCTCGTCCAAAACCAACAAAAAAACCAAGGTACATGATATTTTCTTTTTCTTATATGTGCTGCAATATGTTCCTTGGCTTATCCAATTTTGTCTTTCACAGGAAAAATCAACCTGAATCAGCTGAGGCATCCAAAACAGTTGTTGAACCTTCCTCTCCAATGCCTCGTCCAAGTCCAGGGGTAACAACTAGAAGGATGGCTTCTCTTTCTCCAACTAGTCCAGGTGTAACAACTAGAAGAATGGCTGGTGTCTCACCTGGAGGAATCAACCGTAGGCTCATCATTGAGTAGATAAAATAGTGACCTTAAGTGTTCCTAGCAACCGTAGCCTAGGTTTAACAGCTAGAAGAATGACTGCTGTGAACTGTGTGGCTTTTTTGTGACCTGTGTGGCCTTTTGTGTGACCAATGGTTGCTGGAAACACTTATCTACTCTGACACTTTGTCGTGAATTTCTAATGTCAAGTTGAACGTTGTCTTTATCTATATATGAGTACATGTTATATATCTTGTTGGAATGTGGGTTGAAGGGCTGCTGAAATGGAGCGTGAGAGTGCAGCCATACTGCTCAATCGTTCTTTTTTTAAGCAACTTGACGTCCAGTTAACGGTAATGGTAAAAACCAACAACGGAGGAACATTTCGATGGTAGAAATCTAAACGTGAATCTTTCGGTGCTATTTTTCCAAAGTCCGGATCTTTTAATGGTACAGATCTAATTTTCCCTTGATCTTAAGGATGGGACTCGCGAGCTCGTTAGGCCTGCTCAGGACATGCCTGTTCTCTCGCGCATACCGTTCTGGCTGGTGCCGCCCGTCCTCCCGTAATAAAAGCGCAGTTTCTGCGTGCGTGTGAAAGAGATCGTAGCTTTTGTGTGTTGTTACTTGGTCGCCGCTACTTTTTGAGTTTGAACTTGAATGATAGCTGCTGAACGACAGTTTCTATATGGTATACTGTACAGTACGTGTTTATCACTAGGACAATAGAGTCTTTTGAAAGTCAATTATTCAAAAAAAAAAAAAAAAACGCTTCCAATTTTTCTGGGCCGTAGTCCCATCCTCAGCAGGCCGCGCGCGCACTGCCTGCTGGGCCGGTTACACTTTTCAGCCATTAATCGTGCCCAGATCACAAAACTGGGCTGTTATAGTGTAACAAATCTCTTCCGTCGCCATTCAAAATACATTTTTCAACATAGTGAAGTAGAAGTTTCTCAAAAGAAAAAAAAAACATAGTGAAGTAGAAACGCTATCGTGGCCTAATGTGAGGTGCGTTTACTACGTGTATTCCAGGTTAACTAGGAAGGGCGGCGCGCTACCACCGCGGCATGTTAGAATTACTTGTTATCGTCGTGGTTGGTTTTTTATTTTATCTATTTTTTAATTTTTCTAATCACTAAGAACACAAAATGCTTACATGGATGAAACAAAACACACACATATTGAATGAAGTAGACAATATGCATGGAATGTACTATACGTACACAGTAGCAATCATGAACAGTAATGGTGTCATGCTGGCATGACTCTCAACAAACTCGATGGCGGTATGGCATATGTTATTGACCATAGAGAGCATGGTTATCTTGACATAGAGTGCGCAGTTAGGAGGGCCTTTTGCCATTACCGCGCTAGAGCTCGTAGGAACTGAGGATTGAAGCGGCGCGATGTGACGTTGTTGGCCTGCTGGCCGACGAATAAGAAAGAGATGAGGAGAGGACAACTTGAGGACAGGAACTACGGTTCGGCGAACTCGTCTCACGAAAAACGGTGGTCGTGAGCTTCACATGTAAGGTCGGTAAACCCGTGGTGGACGGTATGTCCCTCCGAGGCAGCTGCACCACCTCTGATCCAAACTGGGGCTCAAGAGCAGGGAAAAAGGTGGCGAGTTGACACGTGATGCGAGAGATTGTGCGAGCAGCCGAGGAGCGCAATATTTGTGTCACGTTCTAAACTTCGTGAGGAGGCAACGACAGCTCTAATGCATGAAGGGCACCACAATTTCATTTGGAATCATGTGGCGAGGACGCACCGACTCTGGTTGGACGCATTTTTTTACCGGTATGGATGCATGTATTTCTTTAGAGATAATACTGAGGTACCACCAGACGTGATACTCATGTGAAAAAAATAGACATAATGTAGCGAAAAGAAATATGTTGTAAAAAAGTTTTAAAAGGCAAAAAAAAGTGCACTGTAGCGCACTATAGCTGACTGCAGCGCTATAGTGCGTTACAGTGCCAGAGGCGCTGGGGAGGGCGCAAACCTCCCGGCGCTATAGAGATACTTACTCTTTCGGCGACATGGATGTATCTATTTCTTCTGAAGACAATGCCAAGAAGCCACACGTAAAGCGCAACGTTGAAAGTTTGAAACCACGTGGCAGGCAAGGATGTACCAACTAGAAGACGATACTTTTTTTTGACATAGATGTACTTATTTTTGTTAGAGACAAAATTAAAGTAGTACTCATATATGAAAAAAAACAAAAAAATGATAAAATAAAAGAAAAACAAAAATAAAAAGAAAATATATTTGCTACAGTGCACGATCGCTGGGAGGGTGCCAAACCTCCCAGCGATATTTTTTGCTAGAGACAAAATTAAAGTAGTTGAAAAGGAAAAAAATAAAAACAAAAAAATGAAAAATATAAAAGAAAAACAAAAAAATAAAAAAATATTTGCTACAATGCATGATCGCTGGGAGGGCGCCAAACCTCCAGCGATATAGAGTTACTTATGGACAATATCTTTTTTTAAAAAAAACATGTGCCACACATAGTCGTAGCACATCATAACTGACAGATTTTCTTTAGATAATGACAGATAGAGTAAGTAATACGATATGAAATGGAAAAGATGTAGCCTAATATTTTGTCTAGATTTAATTAGGAGAGTATATTCAAATTACCTTTTCTGGACAATAATCAGACTCCCGGTATCAGTGAGAATTTAAGTATATCAACATCAACAAAGCAATGAACAACTATAGCACATACTTGGGCACTTGGTGAAGGTACTCGATCAATTATGAGTATATTCGGTTCAAAAAAATTATGGCAAAATATACAAATAGTTGCATCATATCTCTAAAGAACGAATCCCGGCAGGATTTCTCTCTCCTGGTTGATCCGCGTCATCATGATGTCATGACCGTCCGATTAGAACTCCCTGCGATTCTCAGCCGTCCGATCCAATATATATGAACGGCATCCATCCATCTAGATTTTACCTGATGTGTCTTTGGTGTCTCCAGAATGGTCTACGGAGACCGCTGCTCTTTTGCACAGGATGCTCTTTTGCACAGGCACGATGAGATCGGCGGAGGCCGTCGCCTTCTCTCCCTACCGCAGCCTGACCTCCGACGTTGCTCCTCTGATCCTCCCCTATCCTCCCCGCTGTCACATGGCACCGTTCTCGATTCTGCCAGGGATGCGCTTGTCACACCTCGATGATGATGATGATACTCCCCTGAGCAAGCAAAATTCAATGGCATGGTGGCAGCCGCGGCGATGATGATACTGCCAGCCGTGATGGCACAACGCATGTAGCAGCAGCAAAGATGTTATTGGGGTGTCCGTCGGTGGCCGAGCTCTACCTGCGTTACGTTGGCTTGACCTCGGCGGCGTGGCTGGCCGACGCAGCGGAAGCAAGCCAGCAGCGGGAGCGAGAGCTGCTATAGAGTATAGACCATTGCATGATTGAAGCTCCATGTCTGATAATGGTGCACGCACACAACGTCAGGCACATATTCCAGTACTCAATCAATTTGTGTTTTTCTGCTTATTAATTCATGCATACCAGCTGTTCGACGATGGAATAGTCAAAGGTATCCAACTCACGTTTTTTCTTTAACAAACAAAGAAGCTCACGTTTTTTTATCTCACTTTGGTTGGATTCCAATTTTCCATTCATATGCTCTGTAATTTACACGTTATTGAATTATTTCTGAATCCAAAACAAACAAATAAATGCACTTCAAAACTTACTAATGTTGAAGTTCATTTGGCAAGATGAATTGCTTATTGTGTGCAAATAGTTTGTGCCTTGCCAATTGTTTCTACAGAGCCATGGTAATGAAAACGTCTATTGCTGCTGCTATACGGTGATGCATGAACAAAAGAAATCAAGGTAACAATTTTCTGTTAAAAAACATGACCCTCTATTCAAATTATTGCTCCCCAATTAATCATAGTTCACAGAGCATTATCGATATTTAATATTCCTGTTGTTTCCTTTGCTATGTTGCATATAGCATATTGTTTGATGATCATGAACCAGCTACGTTGAGCACATAATGCATAGACCAAACTCATGTGAGTACTTGATAAATACTATTACCACTGCTTAAGCCTATCATTACCACAACAAATATGATGAAGCAAAGGCCCAAAATGACAAAAAAAAATGCTGGCAATCTTATGTAGGCGCGGCAATGGCCGCGCCAGAGTTTCTAGTATAGAAATAAAAACAAGACAAACCCGACGACTCTAGCCGCGCGCGCCGCGCTTCTACTGGGCCACGAGAAGCCTCTCTACCATTCATTTCTTTTTTTCTTTTTTTTGAAAAGCGAAGCCTCCATGTCTCTCTCACAAAAGAAAGAGGAACATGAAGAATGGGTTTGAGTTTGACTGTTTAGTGTAACTAGAACAGGATGCGCGCTATCGCGCGCCCAACAATTCAACAGTGAAATCAATCTGAACAAAACATCAAAAACTCATTTGAAATCAACAGAGTGCTATAAAGCAACGTGTAAAATTAAAGAACCAATGCATCTCGCAATAAACATGGGTCAAGCGACTAACAACATTAATATTTCAAATGTCTACGGAATTAGAATCATTATAAACACAATATCCAAGCATCATGGCTACCCTATCGACATGACATGCATATCCTTTGCCACAAGTCCACCAGCTCCTTGTAAATGGGTATGCCATGCATATCCTGTCAGCAAAACTCATCATATGAGATAAATCTTAAGAGGAAGCACAACTTCTATTTCTATTACTATTACTATTAAATATTATAGAGAATTCACAGGATGGATAACACACACAGAATCTATGGTTTCCGCAGGGAAATGGTCTAGGTAGTAGTTCAGATAGGCAGTTAGGCACACATAGGTACGCCCGTATGGCAGGAGTTAAAACACACATCATCAAATTTACAACGAACTGGTGCTTTGGTATGTCTTACAATGCTATTTTTCATAGCACAAACAGTTTTATGCCAACTAAGTCATTCATATGAACCCATATGATCTCTTTATCACAAGATAGATAACAAGCAGAGTCATAACATCACAACCACACTGCAAGCATAATCAAACGAAGACGGAAGAACACCAAAAGGTGACTGCTTCTTGCCAATATGAACACTTAGGTATTTTCCCTATCATGATATAACTATCCAAGCACATGGATCTAGCAAATACATGTATACTAACCCTTTTATTTAACTATCTAAGAGAGAAACAATTCATTAGCAAGTCCTACCATCTAACCTGAAATACTTCATGGTTCTTTGTTTTCATTTTCCAGCGGATGTAGCTTGTTTCTAACAGATTATGACAACAGAAAAATTTAAACAGTATAAATAACCCATTTACATCTACGTTGCCCAATTCATCTAGGAGGGTGAGCAGATTTGCAATAAGACACGTTGTAAAATCGAATGGCCTAAACATTGAAGGATGCTTAGAAACTTTCACAACCGCCCAGAGCTTCTCTCCAAAAATAGCACTTAGCTCAGACGGAACAAACCTGAGTTCTAATTATTGCAGATCAGTTCTTTTGTCCAACTGCCTTCCAAGCATCAGCAGTAGCAGAAGAAAAAAGCATGCCCTCTTTGAGTCTAAACCATTGCCACTAAACTTTAGAAGTTCATCATGCATTATATCCATGTCAGAACTTAAGAAACTGCTGAGCATCTTCTAGCCGGCAGATTACTACTGACAAGTGAACATGCTTTAGCCTTTAACTGGAACTTCATTTAGTAAAATTAACTGCAGCTTCACAGGTGTGGGTGTGCTTCCTTCACCTGTGCATTTTACTTGCCATAAAACCTATATAACATGTAGCAAATTAGGAGTCTGAAACGATGAATTATGTACTTTCACATACACAGCTCCCGCCCAAACTTCACCCAATTTTATGGTGACTCCAACATAAGCCTACAGCAATGTGCTCCTAAATCCTAGTCCTTGCTTATCCCTGGTAGTAATCTGGAAGTAAAGGAGGCAGTTCTACTTTACCTTTACAATATGCGACTTGAGTGTCCTAATCTGGATGTAAAAGTCAGATAATTTTTTTTCAACCTTAACCTATAGGATGATCCCTGCAAAGGTAGCTAACATGAAACTCATTCAAGCATTGCCAATACAGAACATTCACGACAACTTTGGACAATCATGAATAGATTTAACATGCAGTGCCGTTATATATACTTGTTCCTATGCTTTCGAGCTCTACTGGGCCGCATTGTTTATAAACATTTTTAAGCTCCTACATGCCAAAAGCTTATGTCGATTCAGAAGACAACAAATCATTTTTTTATCCAGGCCTTCATGTTTGTTTAAATGGAGAACACGATATAGATGGTAGATAAATTTTTGCACAATCTTCCTAAGACTCTGTGATTTCAACCATTGGCTGCATGTCCAATCATTTATCAAGAAAAAAAAAACTTCACCTCCAGAATCGCTAAGCTTTCAGCCCTATAACCAATTTTGAGGTCTGACACGAATGGCTTGGAACAGGAATGTGGAGCTTACAGTGCTAGCGGCTGGACATTTTGTCGAACAGCTTGTAGGCAGCGAAGGCAATGTGCAGAGGCTCTCATTCAATATTGCTTGCAAGGCTCTCATTCCTGCATGTCATTCCAAGTCTAAATCATCAAACTAATATAAAATAGAACACGCAAGTACAGATTATGGCGGTGAATGAAAATGTGGCTTCTTGATAGAGAAGCAGGAGCTAGGCTGGACGGGAGACTCCATGGCCGCTGCTGGAGGTGGTGGAGCTCATCCCATTCCTTAGAGGCTGCGAGCTTCAGTTTGAGGATGAGACTTACGGATCAAAGGGGTGGGAGATTTGGGGATTTCATGGACGCAGAGGAAGAACTCACCGTAGAAGAAGAACCCAATTAGATGAGGCCTTGGGGGCGGAGGAGAAAGGCGTGAGGGGGGAGACGCCACGCTCCTTGCCTGCCGCCGAAGAGGACATGACAGACCGGGATCTGGTCCCCGTGGGCGCCGAGGCCGCGTGCCTCCGGGCACAGCCATGGGCCAAGGACCCTCGCGGGGTCACGGCCGGCCGCGCTGACCCTTGCGCTGCTGTGGCCGCCGTGTGCCAGGCTGGCACCGCCGGGCTGCGCGTCGAGGCCCCTGGAGCTAGGGTGGCAGCGCAATCGCTCCCACTCCGAGCCGCGCGGGATCTGGATCAGCAGGAGCAGGAGCGGGACGGGCGGCGGAGCAGCGGACGATGGCGGCGGTGGCGGCAATGCAAGGCGCCCGCGAGAGAGGGCTGGACGGCGACGGCGAAGGCAGGGGCGCGCTCCGCGCGAGGTGAAGACGAGCGCGCTGGTGGCCGACGGGCCGGCTCCGGTGAGAGGGAGGCGGCGGGGAGTGGATGAGGATTTGCCGCGACGGAGCCTAGGCGGCGACGAGGCGGCGAGGGATGGAGCTGAGGGCGGCGGGATGAACGGGACATGGGGCGAGAGAGGGCTAGACGGCGGCGGCGAAGGCAGCTGTAGAGGGAGAAGGGGAGGGGAGGGGAGGCGACGGCGGAGAGCAGGGGAGAAAGCGCGGCGGCGGGGAGGAGATGGGGCGGCGGGGATTTGGTCCTGCACGCACCGAGGCCGCGCGCCTCTGGGCGCAGCCGCGCGGCGGCGGAGAGGGGGCGAGAGCAGGGAGGGGCGGCGGCGGAGAGGGGCGAGAGAGAGGAGGGTGGGCGATTGAGGGATAGGGTTCGGGGGTTGCCGGCGGGACCTTCTTGCAATTTCTATAGAATGGAGGGGTTTTTTTACAAAATGACCTGCGGGAGGCGCGGGAAACGTGGCTCAAGCGCTGTCGAGCACGTCGCCCGAATCGCTGTGGGAGCAGCAAACGGGAGGAGCTTTTAACCATTGCGATTAGAGATTACGGCAGGAAGTGATGGGAGAGGCAGGGCACGTTTGGTATGCTACCAATGTTAGCCAAACTAAAATTTTGACGTGCCCTCAAAAATTGGTGTCCGTTTGAATCATTACCCGCAGTTGAGCGTGCCAATTCTTACCCGCACAAAATACACAGCAGCATTGGCAAGAATGCCGGCGAGCAAAAGCTTCGCCAATAATTTGGCAACCAACGCCAGCAGCTTAGAAGGACGTGGCAGCAGTACATTGGCTGCACGGAGCCCAATAATAACAAGTTAGCAACATTCAAGCGCTAATATATTGTAAATGGCTTATCTAACTACAAATCTGTTTTCATATTCATATTCCTTATAATTAAATCTACAGAATAAGATGTCACTTGACTATATTTTAATGCAAAAAAAATTAATGACATGTGGGTCCTATATGTCATACTAAGAGATTGAATGATTTGGCTAGAATTGGCAAGATAACAATCCAAACATATAATTTTACCATCGTTTTGGCGTTGCCCATGGTTGGTGATGACCAAAATTTAGTAGGGCTAGATGGAGCACAGACCAAACATGCCCTGACTGTGTCGGTCTCTGACCCGTCCATCAGTCCATGCCGTGCGCCAGCCATGCTTTCCTCCATGATTTGCTCTCCGACCTGGTCAGTGTTTTTTTTGCGTCTCAAGGAAAAAGATTTGCGATGTGATCACAACTAAGCACGAGCTAATGCTCACCCGGTCATCCCACAACACGGTGCCCGTTCAGCACAGGCAGGCAGACAGCACATCTCCTAAATTACAAGGAGATTTGTGCCGGGTCTGGAGTAATTATATAATATATTATTATTATAATCACCGGGATTCATGAGCCGTATCTGATGATATGATCGGTTTTATAGTAGATCTCTTTATAGTACGGGAACATGAGCTCTGAAGGCATCACATGGCCGTCCTGTGTCCCCTCCAACTTTTGCTCGGTTACACGTTTCAGGCTCAGGCTTCAGTTTCTTGCCCATTAAATTTGGCAAACCCTCATCTTTCGAAAATATTTAACCATGGCTTAACTCTCCATCATTCATTCCTATCTAACTCTCCATCACAACTTGTTCCCTTCAGTTTGGATGAGTGCTGACGCTCCTATATAAGGGGTTCTGACTCTTGAGTTCTGATTCTGAATTTCTGATAGAGATTGTGGAGGCTTGCAAGCTTTGCTCTCTATTTTCTGTCAACTCCATGCCCAGAAGCTTTGAGAACGAGAATTCTTCTCTATTTTCTGAATTTCTTCTCGTTTTACCCATTCATTCGTTCGTACAATTCGACGGCAACAATTCAATGCATGTCTGTCTTTCAAAAACAACTCAAGGCAGGCTGTTCACACACGCCTCATCTCCTATACACCCTGCATCTTGCGAAAACACCTTCTTTTATCTTTTTTTCCTCCAAAAATAAATAAAAATGCAATCTTGACCACAAACCACAAGTCCATACACCACGTGGCTGGCGACACCGTGTCCCAATATTTATTCCCTGCCCATTTCTCTCCATCCCTCTCCCCATTTCTCCTTTGGCCTACCATCCAATCCAAGAAGGCAAGAACACTGCGGCTGCGGTTACACTACTCGAGTGTGAACAAAAAGGTCCATGCTTCTCCCTCCTCCCGCTTCCCTTTTCTGCTCCGTAAAAGCAACAGTAGCAGATCTTGGATTCGGGTGCAGGCGGCAGTAACGCACGCCGTAGCAGGAGTAGGTGGGCGGCACCCCGTGGTGCCATACATGTTTCACAGCTCTCCACGCGTTTGCTTTAAGCATTGACTGGGGAACGAATCCCAGCTTGCCGGTTCTTGACCCCTTCTCTTCCTCTCCCATGGCATGTCTATCTCTGCAGGAGCTGGCGTTTTGAGCGCGCGGGTGCGTGTGCCGTGGCCGTGGGCGGCGGCGGGGATCTTGGGTGCGTGGGGGATCCTGAGCTCTGGCTCTGAACTTCTGAAGGCGCCGCTCTTCTGTGCTTTTATCCTTCAGGTCACTCAGGTGAGATTGGGCTGTTGGCTGTTGCTGCTTGCTTATGCAGAATCTGGCTTATTCCTTTTCGGTTTGTATGTTTCGGTTTCTTGAGTTAAAGTTTGGAGATGAGCTTTCTTCACAGCTAGATCTTGCGGCATTTATGAGGCTACGATCTTGCTTGGTTCAGTGGCCACCTCGGTTTCTTTCTGAATGCACCTGTTAGCACCGTAGGATGATCGAAGCATAGGATGTTTGGACATTGAGTTTTTACTGCTCATGTTTACTGAATCCATTACCCTGATGAACTGACTCGATGTATCATTCATTCCTTCTGAATGCCTGATGTTTGAGATTGAGCCATCCGTTTCTCTCAGTCGTACCATTGGTTCCTTAGTTTTATCAAGAATAGTCTGGGGCTAGTTGCATGTAAGTTTGTTTTGAATTGGAAAACATTTTGTTATCCAACGACAAGGGCTAGGTACCTTCCAAGCAATAGATACACTAATATCTTGATTTGGACTACCTCGAATAACAGTCTGCTGGCACGGTCATCAACTGCATGCTGATGCCACACTATTCCAGTGATCTGTTCTGTATTACTTCAGGTTGGGTTTATCTTAAATGTTTTCATTGTGGAAAAGGAAAACCATGATCCTGCATACTGCGTTTATTTTTGCGATATTTATCATTCTCCTGTGATATTTGTAACTGCTATAGTTATTGTTCCTGATGATGCGCATTTTCAGTTTTCAGATAGTACTTCAATCCGAGACCACTTCTACCTCCCCTGAAAGGTTTGGGAACTATGAAGCCACCTTTGGAGAGGAACCCTACCAAGAAGCGCCATTCATGGTGGTGGGACAGTCACATTAGCCCCAAGAACTCGAAATGGCTTGCAGAAAATCTGGAAGGTGAGGAGACTATACATGGAAATTACGTCATAGGCTCTTCTCAGCACTTGGGTACCGTTCATACATTTCAATACATCTATAGGTACAGTACCTTTTTCTAATAGTCTATGCATTCAGATTGCCATAAATGAATAATAAAGCAAGGAATTGCAATACCTAAACTTTCCATAGTACTCAGATTCTCTTGCGTACATACCGTATCTTCTGTACAGTAGTATCGTCTGATTATTCCACCGAACCGATGACCAAGAATGGGTAGTTACCTAAATGATGTACTGCTAGATACCTTTTGTTCCTACTAGTTGCTGATCAGTTCATATTGGTACAAGTGTAATAGACTTTTGGTAGTGTTCCTGATGGCATGATTAAGAAAGGACGTGCACATTTCATTTTAACCAAAAATTCCAGAAAAATGAAAGTGATGCTGTTAATGTTTTCCTAAACACTTACTGATATTCTAGTGTTCTTGTATTTGAGTATTTACATGTAAGAAATCTCTTGTGCTCACCACTGTACAGTAAATGAACAACGGGTTTCACCTAGGGTGAGATTTTGTCTAGGCTTCTAGCTAATGTTATTCCGCATGTTGCCTCTGCCGTTTATGTTTATCAATCTTTCCCTAAACTGAAACATGCAGAAATGGATAAGCAAGTGAAGGAAATGCTCCAGCTGATTGAGGAGGATGGCGACTCCTTTGCAAAGAAAGCACAGATGTACTACCAGAGGCGTCCAATGCTAGTCACTCATGTTGAGAATTTCTACCGGATGTACCGTGCTCTAGCTGAGCGCTATGACAATGTCACCGGTGAACTGCGCAAGAATATCCCAACAAGGCTGCAGACGACGGGATCTTTAACCAGTTCAGAGTGTGGTTCTGAGCTCCAGAGGTCACCCTCACCATCTCCTGAGCCACTACAGAGGTCATGGACAAGAGAGCAGAGTCCTAGAGCTGCTGGCTTTGATGTCTTCCTGAGCAACAAGAACTCGCCAGCGTCAAGGAAGGAGCCAGAGGACCTGGCGTCACAGTCTGAGTCTGATGCGAAATCCGAAGATGGTGAGGATGATGGCATTGCCTACACGTTGCATCAGAGAGTTCTTGAACTTGAGGACGAGCTCAACATGACAAACCAGAAACTGCGTGACGCAAATGAAAAACTTGAGGTTTTGGAGGAGAAGAGCTTGAGGTGCCATTGCGATTATAAAGAGAATGGAAATGTTGCTGATCAAACAAAGAAAGTTTCAGACATAGAGGGGGAGCTAATGGAGACAAGGGAGAAGATGCAATCTTCACAGGAGGAGATCAGGACTCTTCAGAAAAACCTTGAAAGCAGCGCAATTTTGTCCAAGGAGCACTCTAATCTGCTGGAGCAAAACAAGAAGCTGGAAGCTGAAATTATCAAGCTCAAGGAAGAAGTTGATTCAGCAAGAAGGCGATTTGAAGAGGAATTATCAGAAAGAGATGGAGAAATCAGAAAATTAAAAAAGGACCTTGCTGATGCTTCTGAAAAATTGCTGCAAGAGAAGTCCATTAACGATGCGCGGGTATCTGAGCTCCAAAAATCAGTTGAAGACGTCAGGTCCAAACTAGAGAGAGTTTCTGAAGAGAAATTACTAGTTGAGAAGCAGGTTAAGGAGCTGGAGAAAGCCAATGCTGAAGCTGAAAAGTACAGTCAAGAACTGACTGAAGACGCTGAAAGGCTTTCAGAGGAGAAGTTCAAGCATGAAGCTGAGATTCTCACAATGGAGCAGAGCATTGAAGATCTGAAGCTAAGAATCGAGAGCCTTGCTCAAGAGAAATCGTTGATGACATCATGGTTCTCAGACTTGGAGCACGTTGTGGGGCGGGGAAGGAGTATTTTTGCTGAGTAACTGAGTTTTAACGGGAACATCGGTAGCTAGAGTTTAGCAAGTTAGCAACATTTTATTGTTTTTCAATATATATACTATCATTATCATGTGAAATTAAGGAGCCCTATCATACGTAAGTGTACTTCCATTGTCCTTGCTGAATTTTTCCTTACGACGTGATGGATGGTGGTGATGTACTAGTAATACACTAATACATGAGATATTGCACTTGAACGTACTCCTCGGCAATAAAATGCCCACGGTGCATTTGCATGTTCAGTCCCAATTCATTTGGTGTATCTTACCATGTTCCTCACTGTGCGTTCTGTTCGTATCTTTTTTTTTAAAATAATTTTCATACCGTCTTTGTTTGTTCGTTTCGCTGGTCTGAGCTAATCCGTTAGGCTGGTTCAATAGTATTATGTGAGGAGAATAATCTGCTGGACTGGGCTGATAAGCCAAGCGAACCATGATTTGGCGCCCTGTCACTGTATGTGGTTTCTTCCTTTTTTTTTAAAGAAAAGCATAGCATGTCCGAGTTATGTGCAGAGAGTGCATGTGCAGTTTAGTTAGTTGGTGGTTTGGAGTACGACATCATTTTCCTAATAAGAACTTCAACTAAAATTTAACAGCAGAGTTGGTATGGTGCAGCGCCTCAAGGAATGGGCAGCTGCTGATATGGTTTACATGATTTCAGGTGAACTTCCTAGTTATATGTTCATAGCAATTTCTGCTGGCCTGAATAGCAAGAGAGTGAGCAGTTCTGGTCTGATCTCTTGTGATCTTACAAGCAGCGTGCTCCACAAGAGACGATGAGGGGTTGTTGATGGACTCGCTCTGCAAGTTGGACTACCAACTGAATAGCCATGCAGCGAGGAGTACATTTGGGACTTCCTGTAACCTGGCTTTGATGCAGATACCTCAATAGCAGTAAACGCAGAATAGGCTAGCGTATTACGCCTTTGTGAAGAATAAACGCTGAACACGAGTACGTCTTTCCTCTCTTCCCAGCCTCAGCCAGCGAAAGAGGAGGAAAGAAAGAGCCGATACCCACTGTCCGCCGCCGCCGCCAGCGCCACCGCTACCGCGGAGTTTCCCGCGCGCGCCGTCGGTAAGCTCCTCCTTCCCCGAATGAAAGAATGCCCTCTTGGTTCTCGCTCGCCCCGATGCTCCGCCGCTCTCCCATGCGAGTTGCTCCCCGCAACGACTTGGGTGGAAAAATCCGATTTTTCTCTCAGATGTTGTGCCGCGTCGGCGAAGATGCTTAAGCTGCTGGTTGCTCATAGTTGTTGAAACTTATTGCGCGAGCTAGATTGGGGGAAGTCTAGGGTTTCGCACAGTGGAGATGTTTGTGGTGCTTAGAGAACTAGGACCGAGAAAGAAGATTCTAGCCTAAATCTTTACTGATACTCGACCCTTTGTGTTGGTTTCCAGTCGGCAGTTGAATGCATAACTTTGGTGTGCCATGGCTTGCCTCATGATTCTTGCTCTAAGATTGCTAAGACTAAATTCCGTGGCTGACCTCAAGTTGGAATGCATTCATGTCTGGCAGGACCGCAGGAGCAATGGACAAATTTGTGCGCGTTTACAGTGGTGGGGAGCTCGTGAAGGGGCCAAACGGGGTGGAGTTTGGGAACCTTCCTGAAGAGGGGATATGGTTTGAGACGGCGCCCACATTCAGTGATCTGATTGATGCTGTGCACAAGAAGCTTGGTTGGCGACCTGAGACACACATCATCCGTACGCAGGGAAGGATGAATGTCGGTGGGGGTGCTCATCGACACTTCATCATGGTTCCTATTAACGATGATATGTCCTGGAGTAGCTATGTCAAGGCAGTTTTCAACGGGACTGAGTGGAATTGTCTGGAGATTTATGTTCAAGCAGAAACACATTCCCCTGCAGAGGCCATTCCCTCAGAGCCAGTACTAATGTCTATTGAACCAGCGGATGAACAATACCAAAATACCCCACCTCAATATCCAGAACAGGGTTCTTTCACTGTTCCTCCAATGGCGACCATCAGTTCGCCAAATCAGCATTGTCAACTACAAAAGCCTAGAAAGGGCAACAGGACCTGTGCAAACAATGGTGGACGGGTTGTAGGCGCAGAGGTTCAGTCTGGTCAAGATCAGAATGGAGCTTCAGAGACAGTTGATACAACATCGTACCCTTTAATTGGGTTGTATGATGCTGATCATCGTGCTCGTGCTCTAGCATCAGGGAAGGTATATCAAAGAGATTTCATAGCATTTGTGTTATGTATTTTTGTTCATCTAATAACAAACTACTGATTCCTATCTTCCATTGTCTGGTACAGAATCTAACTGAGCTCAACCCACGTACCCGTGAGCCTCTCCGGTTTGATAAGCGGTATGAGTGTTACCTTAGGCCAGCTGGGCTGATGGGGCTGGTGAACATATGTAAGGCTGGGCTACCCTCCATTGACCGTGCACTTGTCTCTGCATTAGTTGATAGGTGGAGACCCGAGACCCACACCTTTCACATGCCCTGTGGTGAAGTCACAATCACACTACAGGATGTTGCAATGATTCTTGGACTTCCTATTGCTGGTCGTGCTGTCGCTGTAAATCCAACAGACTCCCAGAATGAATTGGTTGAGCGATACCTTGGGAAATCACCACGTCCACTGGATAGGCCCCGTCCTGGGTTGAGGGTTTCATGGGTCAGGGCTGAGTTTAATAACTGTCCAGAAGATGCTGATGAAGAGACTGTCAAACAGCATGCCAGGGCATACATCCTTAGCCTGATTAGTGGAGTATTGTTTCCTGATGCATCTGGTGATCTGTACACCTTCTATCCATTTCCGCTGATTGCTGATCTTGAGAACATCGGTTCATACAGTTGGGGTTCTGCTACTCTAGCATACCTCTACAGGTCAATGTGTGCTGCCTGCAGGAGGCAGTCGGATCAAAGTAATCTGACTGGTTGTCTTCTGCTATTGCAACTTTGGTCATGGGAGCGTTTTCCAATTGGCAGGCCTGATATGGTAAAGCTGAAATACCCAAATGTAGAGGAGCTAGAGGATGAAAGGGATAGACCCACAATTGGTCTCAGATGGGTTGTGGGTTTGTGTACGCGTCGTGCAGCTCCAGCACGTTGCTATGAGCACTTCACAAATGAATTTGATTTGTTAACAGATGACCAGGTTGTGTGGTGCCCATATAGGTCGGAACGGGTGAAGGAACTGGAGCTTGCCCCTTTATGTACCCAGGATTCCCATTTATGGTTAACCCAGGCACCTCTAATTTATTTCTATATGGTGGAGGTTTACACACCTGAGAGAGTGATGCGCCAATTCGGTCTCCATCAGACCTGCCCTCCTCCATTACGGGACACTAGTGTGGAGCTTCATTGGTATGCCTCCTGCATTCTGTGCTTGACCGTGTTACTTATATTAGTTCTAGATAGATCATTTGCCAGTAGGCAATACCTGATAAGCATGTTCCAATGATTTTTTTAATCTGTTCAGGTGTCGTCGTGGAAGAGTTCATAATGATTGGGCACAGAAGCACAAGTCTTTTGTGGATACTTGGGAAGCAAAGGAGCAACATGTGATCATGGAAGAACGACCATACAATCATGACAACCACATGGATTATTTGAGGTGGTACAGACGATCAACACGCATCCGCCTCTGCACACCAAGGAGAACTAGCAACGGACACAAGGGTGGGAAACCTTGGGGAAATGCGATTGCTGATTCTGAAGATCCTTCTCGCGCTTCTCAGCTTCGATATACTCCTAGGGCTCATTTGATCCATTCAGTGGTAAGGCATCTTACTGTGACTCTGAGATATGATTTTGTTCAAAATGTGAAAAAAAATATCATTGCTTCATTAAGCAACGTGGAACTTCATTTATATTGCTCATGCATCCATCTTTCATCCCAGACGGACAAACTCACTATCCTGACAAAGGATGCAGCTGCTCAAAAAGGATGCTCCAGAGGCGGATGCCTTGCTTTTGTTGAGAGGGTCACTAGAGCATGTGTAGAAGTTATAGGGGAACTTGGTGGGTCGTCACTTTGTGACATTTCTGATGTGATTCCATTCTCATCAACAACAGCAACAGCTGAAGCTGAACCAGAAGTTGTGAACCAGAGGGATAAGGAGGAAGAAATAAATAATTCCATGGTGCCTGACCAGGATGCTGAGGTGGCCCCCCAATTGGAGAATCAGTCTCAAAGCTCAGATGGTCGCACAAAAGCCAAAAGAACAGCCCCGTCAAGGTTATCAGGCAATGGGAAGAGGAGGGGTAAATCTGGTTCAAGTTGACTACTGCTCGGTGATTGCTTTATGTACTATAATTGTTTGTGCTAACATTTTAAAAAAAAGCTACTTCGTTTTGCTGCTTTTGTTGGATAGTCATAAACTTGTAATGCATTTCCTTCAATGTTGTGTTATGATCTGGTGGATAAATGACACGGAAAAGAAACATTATTGGTTTCTGTACACAGTATGGATGACCTAGACTTTTCTTGGATGAGATGTAATACTGTGATCCAAAACTTAACATCAGCTCAGCCTCAATAGGTTTAGGTTAATTTAATTTTCTATGACTAAAAATTAGTGTGGACAGGTGATGTGGAAACTCTCTGTTACGTGTATCGATGTGGACATGAACAGGTGCAGATGGTAGACAAATGTATTGTTTGCTCTCCTGGCACATGAACCCTACTCTATTAAATGGAATCGTTCTGCATTCTATATGCACAAGAAAAGACATTGCAATTCAAGCTTATCCGTGATTTGGGTCTATGCTTATTAGGTTAAGCTTAATAATCACAATCGTAGAAACTACACAGAAATTATACTTTTAATTGCAGGGTAAGTCCACATCATGGTTTTCTTTTTGTCCCTCAATTTAGGTTTACTACTATAAATACATGTTTTCTGTGAGCAGGAGTTGTCAGCAAGAGGGTGTTAAATTTGTATCCAATTGGGCAACCAAGAGAGATGTCTTTCGAGTTTGAAGCTACCAATGGCAGCCGAGCTACCCAAACATTGTTTGAAGGAAGTGAGATTAAGGTTTAGCATCTCTGTACTGCTGTATCTACTGCACTTTGTTACTGATCAAACATATTTAGTAATGAGTAAAACTGTCCTCTCCCCATCACAGGTTGTAAAATTGGTGCTTGGAACAACCAGTGTCCTTCTCGCCACACCAGAACATGAAGAAGGGTCCAAGAACACTGAACATTTGCATGTGGCATAACTGTGAACAGCAGGGTAGTGCACACCAACAGCAACGTACAGGCGTTGCGGCTGAAGTCTCGGCTCCTTCTGATGGACCACACGAGGAGCCTGTGGATATGGAAGAGATGACTAAAGAGGAGTTTGTGGAGAAGCTACGTGGCTGGATGATGTTGCTTGCATCACTCTTTGCATCAATGACGTTCCAAGCAGGGCTCAACCCCCCAAAGCAGTTCCAACCTGACTTAGTAAGCTTATTATTCTCTGCCCTCCTTCCTTTTTTTAACACATTCCTTCGTGTTTGATGCAGGCTAGGTTACACTTTCATGCCTTTACCCACATAGATTAGCAGTCTAGAAAGGCACGCGTATTTTGTACCTGCAGAAGTGCAGATGACAGTTATTCTAAATTTTTTAACTCTTTGAGGGTGTACCTAATTTGAAGTACTTCTGCATCCAAACCTGACAAGCGGGTTTAACTGCCTCTCTGTTATTTATGTGCAGATTATGCTGATGCTCGTCCAGCTCTCTCTCTCTGTGGAAAGGCTCCTCCGTAAAAGGGGGTTCTGCGCAAGAGCAAAAGAGGGCTTCAGTTTGGCAACATCGTTATGCTGCTACTGGTTTTCATGTTGGGCAGTGCCAATCGCTGCTACGATATGTTTCTCGCTCCGTGTTAATTTGCTCTTCTTGTTTGCACGATGTACTTGAAAACATCCGGGAAAAATCAAGGACTGGTGGAAGAAACTGAGAGAGAAGTTCTGATGTCGGCGGTACCATCTGCTGTCTATGCCCTCCGTATGTAAGTGTTCAGTATAAAAATGTTCGTCAATTGTACTGTAAATGGTGAGCAATGCTGGTCGGCTTTGGTGATGAGTGGCGTTCCTCCAGTTGTTGGGTTAATGTTAGCTGTTCTTTTTTTGTGTGTGTTGTGTCTAGGGTTGATACTTGTGGCGGTCGTTGTGTACCTGCTTCTGTGTTACTCTGCCTTCCATTTCCCGCTGGATGAAGAATTGTTCGCTAGTATGTCGCCGTTCAGATAGACTGCTCGCCCAGTGGCCGGTGCACTTGCTGCATGAATCTTTAGTTCTACTAACTTCTTTGCTTGTGAACATAAAAAGACGATCAACTGTAGAACTTGCAACAAAACGAAAACTTAATGCAATAATACAATGTTAGAACAAAACATCCAAAACTATGGAACGATCTTAATATCCAGTAGAATATCTGGAATTTTGCATATCTCAATGTCTGAAAGTTCAATCCTGTTGTTTTATATTTGAAACTATTATTTCAAAAAAAATTGAAACTCCAAGACTACTAAAAGCTCATGTAAATACAGCCCATCTTCTACCTTGATGGACTGGGCGGCCCGATGGGCCGGGCAGGCTCCGAAGCAAGCAAGCAAGTCGCTCTGCTGCGCCAGCACTCAGATTCCGCCGCCGCCGCGATGCCTGCTCCGGCGGCTGCTGCCACCACCCGCGTCGCCCTCTACCTCCGCCGCGCCCGCCTCATCGACTCCCTCCGCCTCCGCCTGCGCTCCTCTCCCCCTTCCTCCCCTCCCCCTCCCCCGCCCGACGACCCCGTGGTGGCGCTCCACGCCATTCGCGCCGCGCCCACGCCGTCCTCCGCACTCTCCCTCTTCCGCGCGCTCCCCTCCGCGCCGCTCCCACTCTACCACGCCCTCGCCTCCCGCCTCGCCTCCCTCGCGGCGCTCCCGGACCTCCGCGCCCATCTCGCCTCCTTCCCCCTCCCCGCGCCGCCGCTCGCCCGCCTCCGCCTCCTCGCCGCCGCGGGGGACCGCGCCGCCGCGCTCGAGGCCTTCGCTTCCCTCCCGATTACTACTCCCCCGCGCCACCGCCGCGCCGCGGAGGCCCACAACCTCGTCATCGAGCTCCACGCGCGGGGCGGTCACCACGCCGCCGCCGTCGAGGCGTTCCGCGGCATGGTCCGCGAGGGCGCGCTCCCGAACGCCCGCACCTACACCGTCGTCGTCGCCCACCTCGCCTCCGCCGGGTTCGTGGACGGGGCGCTCGAGGTGTTCCGCCTCCTGCCGTCGCTGCGCGTGCGGCGGACCACGCGGCAGTACAACGTGCTCGCCGAGGCGCTCGCGGCGGCCGAGAGGTTCGACCAGCTCCGGTGGCTCGTCCGCGAGATGGCGGCTGTCGACGGCGTCATGCCTGGCCCCCAGATGCGCGCCGCCATCGCCGCCATGCGGGAAGCTGGCCACATCGATGGCACGGAGGATTTTGTTGAGGAGCTTTCGCCCAACGCAAGGATCGGGTACGCCGTGGACGACGCCGAGGGAGAGGGAGACAGCGAGGAGGAAGACGACGACGACGACAATGGCGATGCCAATCATGGCGAGAGGGACAGAGGCAAAATTGCAAACCAGACCCTGAAACCATGGCTGGACCCGCGCGAACTCGCGAGGGCTCTGGACGGCTGGGACCCGCGAGAGGTGGCCGAGCTGGAGGCGGCCGGGTTCGTGTGGACGCCGCGGCTGGTGTGCAAGCTCCTGCGCGCGTTCAAGAAGGCCGAGACGGCGTGGGAGTTCTTCTGCTGGGTGGCGTGCCGCCCCGGCGGGTTCGCGCACGACCGCCACACGGTGGCGAGGATGGTGGCCATCCTCGCCCGCGCCGGCCACGTCGAGCTGGTGGAGCGCCTGCTTGCCAAGGTGCGCGCCGACGGCATCCTCCTCCCGCTCGCCACCGTGCGGCTCGTCATCGACTTCTACGGCCTCTCCAAGAAGGCCGACGCGGCCGCCAGGGTGTTCCGGGAGGGCGAGTCCATCTGCGGGCCCATCTCGCGGGACAACCTCGCGCTGCTCTGCTCGTCGCTGCTGCGGACGATGGCCAAGTGCCGGAGAGGGCTCGACGCCATGGACCTCCTCGAGGAGATGATGGTGCGGGGCGTCCTCCCGGACCTGCAGACATTCTCCGGCCTGATGGAGCACATGGCCAGCGCCGGTGACCTCAAGGGCGTGCACCGGCTGCTGGGGCTGGTGCGGCAGTGCGAGCTCCGGCCCGACGGGTACATGTATAGCGTGCTGGTCAGGGCCTACTGCAAGCGGGAGCGCGCAGCGCTCGCGCTGAGGGTGTTCGACGAAATGCGGGCCGCGGGCGTCGCCCCCGATGCGCCCACCAAGGCGCTGCTGGTGAAGAGCCTGTGGAGGGAGGGGAAGCTCCGTGAGGCGGCGGTGGTGGAGGAGAGGTGTGAGGACGTGGCCGGCGGCCTCCCGGAGGCGTCGCCAGGGCACGTGTGGACGGCCAGCGCTGCGGACCTGAAGAAGGTGCTCGACATCTACTCCGGCTGTTTCGCTCAACCTGCTGCTCAGGCAGTCAGGCTGGAACAGGGCGATGCCCCGAGTGCCATTGGTGCTTGATCTCAGACTTCAGATTCCAGAATGGCAAACTCGCGGTGATATTTCGATGTGTTGTTCCTCAAGTGGTGCAGCTGCCGAAGAACTGAAGAAGCGTGGTACGAGGACGAGGATGATAAACTTGCAGGTTGCAGCACGATTGTAGAGAGAGAGAGAGAGAGAGAGTGCTGGAGGCAGGCATTGATGCTGCCTTTTGCAATTCTGTTGTTAGAATATGTTCAATGTTTTCTCAAAAGAAAAACATAATGCGTTCTGATTTCTGAACCACTTCTCTGTGCCATTTTTCTTGTGACATGGCCTGCTCTGCGCCTGTTTGGTTCGTGACATTTGAGCCAGATCAAAATTTGACCGTAACAAATCTGGGCAAGGACAAGGGCAAAAATGCGGTGTTATCTGTAAGAATTTATCTAGAGAGAGATTGTGTTTAGGTTACTGCCATGATTAATCTTGATGAAATTGTGAAGGTGACATGTGAGGCCTATGCGCCACTAATTTTTTAAATATGCCCAATATTGATTTTTTTATTACAATGACAAGGAATATTAGAGCAAGTATTATGGATGGTGAGTAGTAGGCGAGTTGCTGATGTGGAGAGAGAAAGAAAAGCGAGCGGTTCGTGAAACGGCAACAACAAGCGGGCGTATGCGTGCATTTGGGGCCGCCATCCCGTTTCACGCGTCCGTCATTTGCTGCACATCCTTGCGGATGCACGCTCAGCATTAATTATTTGTGGGACCCACCATGAGCAGCTCGTCAGCTCTGTTGACCTGGGACGGGAGTCGCGAGCACGCCGGCGCAACTATAACTCTTCTTATGGTGTAAACTATTTGCAAATAGGATACATAGTCTAACTGACATATTATGGTTTGAAATTTAACTGGAAACTATTGGAGCGTGTGCAACCACACTCTGCTTGCCGCCTCGCGAATTCTCCTAATCAAATGGAACAATTCTTGTTTATATAAGCCCAAAAGTAAATGAAAGAAATTCGTTACCTTGATTTTTTAAATCTTATATATTATTTTAACGAGAATAACCGCGCTATTGTGCGTGAACTGTTAGGTTAGTCAATGGGAGGTTTATTTTTGAAAACGGAAGGTTTTATTTTTGTGTTTTCAAGAATGTCACATAAGCAACAACGTGTTTAATTGATGATGAAATAGTCTACACAAGTGCATTGTTTCATGGTGGTGTTTCATAGCCAACACATGCAAGACACAAATTACTTGGAAACCGCGCATACATGATTTCATTGGTTTCGTCTCTTTTCTTATTAACTTCTTGCCACATCACCAAAATTACTGATGTGACATCTTATTTGATGTGTATGAAATCTCGTGAAAACTCCCACTAGGACTGGCCTTATGTGTTTTGTAGAAAAGAAATTTCGTTATTAGATTAGAAATTACCGGCAAAATAAATCAGTGAAACACTGCTATCGACACGGCCCGAGCCCGACCCGCCCGAGCGAGTTGCTGCTGCCTTTGCTGGCGGCCTGCTGGGCGTTCACCCGATCACCCCGAATCAAAAGAAGGAAAAAAAAATTCTCCCGTTCACCTCTCTCTGCTCCGCTCCCCCACTCCCCTCCCTCCCTCTCTCGTGGCCGCGGCGGCGCCCTTCGCCACGTCTCCGCTGGCGACGAGCTCCCACCAGGTATGCTCGCCCCTTCTCTCCCCTTCCCGCTGTGCGAAATGGAGCACCCCAAACCCTAATGTTTGCTATTTGTATTCGGATCGACCCACTCGCAATATGTGTTATACCTAGTCCGTTTTTTTTCTTCAAAAATGGGTGTACACACATGTCGGCCCTTGGTTCTGAGTTGGTTCCTCGTTTCAATTTCGCAGTTGGGGGATTTTTCATAATTTGCTGTAATGCTGCAATGGATGGGCGGTTCGAGGAGGAAGGTGTACGCCGTGAGTATCCGCATCTCTACCTTAATATCCCTTGTGTTGTACTTCGCAGCATTAATTTGGGCAACTAGCATGATTTCGCCTGTTTTGTGCTTCACTTTGTGCAACGGTGGTTGATGGTTGGCATTCAGACCCTAGAATGGTCGTTGCGTGTAGCTGTGTTTTAACAAATTGTGATATGCTGCTAACATTTGGTTATGTTTGGGTGGCTTTGGGTTCTGTTCGTTTGGCCCTGAAATGAGCAGTCCAGGAAGTCAACACAGAGCAGGTACTTTGCTGTTTTCATTGATTTCAGTGGTAAAAGTTTATGCTGTGGTGCTAGTCATTTTTTTTGTGTGTTCATAAAACTGAGTGCATCATCCTTGATCAACAATTCTCGTCAGACAAAGGCAGTACTTCGAACAAAAGAGACGGCAACAGCAGAGGCCAGAGCTACAGGACCAGGATATAGTAGCAGGAGGTCAAGTTTCACGCGATCAGGAGCCTCGATCACTTGATGTTCTAAACATCAACAATCTGGCAACTCCAATTAGTCATCATAATGAACCCACAAGTGAGTTTCCTATATGTTTTTATCATTGATGTTTCAGTGAACTTTAATTTTCGGTGGTTCACTATTTTGCCCTTCTGCATATTATCTGTAATTTCTGGCCAAGTAAAACAAGTAATGTTATCTATAGGGTTTATAGAAATAATACCAAAACAGGAGATCCTTGCCGTATACGAGATCATCTATCCAAAACCCTAAGGAGGGGTGGGCGCACGGCCTACAGCCGTGCGGCCTGAGCAGCCACGCAAGGCCCATAGGGCCAGCTAGTCATAACCCCTCGCTAACAGTTGTACTATCATGCCAGATGCGGATGGTGCTATACCACTGGTGGATTGCACTCTTTCAGTTTCAGATGGTTCCCCAACAGAGGCAATAAAGAAGACCACTTCTTTATGCAATAGCAGCATGAAGGAAGCAGGTAAGGATGCAGTCTTCTGTACAAATCAGTCAGAGAAACTCATTAAAAGTAACTTATTTTCTTGCACATATGGCATTTAGATTTTTCTACGAAGGCACATTGACATGACCATACTTATCCACAAAATTAACAGGCTATGTACTCCATCAAGTATCTTTTACCTGTCGCTTCAAAATCTGTTGTGGCCCTCAGAGCATAATTTTGATAATCACTTTTCCCTAATCAGTAATCAAATGGTTGTAAAATGTATTAATAGAGTTCGATGACGTATCTGATTTTGTTAAAAAATATCCATGGCCTATTTTCAAAAGATTGGCTGCACAAAGTATGACATCTAATTTGGGCTGGAGGTAGTTGTAAATATGTGCTAGTATGTCCAATATGTGGCTGCTGAAAGAAGAACAAGCTTTTATGATAGTACTAATTTGTAAGTGTGTAATAAGCCCTTTGGTTACAGTAAAGTTTATCATAAATTATTTTTTCTTCTATTCTGCAGGTTCTCAGCCAAGGTCAGTATCTCCACACAGCACAGTAAGAATGTGCCTCCATTTGTCTTGCTTTTTGAGATGTCAGCCTTGTGCATTGGCAGATTGTCATTACCCTTTGGTCATCAAGGTGTTGCAGCAGCTGTTAACTCTCATGAAGAACACCTTGGTAGTAAAACATCACCATCCATAACCAGGAAGCAAAATCAAAATCTGGAATGCCAAAGTGGTGATGTTTCCTTCACTCTTACCAATCTTTTCTATTGTACCTACTGATTGAGTTACTGCTGAAGTCTGTGCAACTATTTGAAAAAAGGAAAATTATTAAAATAATAATCCTTCTAATCACAAATGTATGGCATTTAGGACTGTGGGATTGTCTACAACTACAAGACAACATTTTGACTAGTCATTTCTATAGGAATATGACAGCACATAAAATACATTTTATCCATTCACAAGATGTATAGCTGAGAAACTCAGGTTTGACTATGATTTTTTACTTGCAGAAATTTCACTTATTGATTTGGTCAGTTATGAGGGATCAAAGAATAAGTCTACCACGCGACCTGCCCGTGAGCTTCATGCTTCATATTCTGTTAAAGGTGCATGTTTTGGTAACATTGAGCTCATAATTATCTTATTGCCTTGACCGGTTGCTGTCCTTGGCCGCTTAGGCTGTGGACTAGGTTGGTCGGTATTTTGTTTTTACCCTGTAAGAGTTTGCTACCTGTTGGTGGTGTGTGAGTGGCGGTTGAGTTTCTGCACTTGGGCCGGTTATGGCTGGCCCTTTGTTTCTATCTTCATCCTAATGAAATGACACGCAGCTCTCCTGCGTTGTTCGAGAAAAAAAAACATCTTATTGCCTAGAACCCAGCATAATTTTTATTTGTTTAACTACTTATTTCATATTATATGTTTAGTCGTTTATTATTATAAGATCTAGTTTTGCCGCAGCTGTGACAATGAGTAATTGGCCTGTGCTTACTCACAGACATGCTGTGCAGACTTGCAGATCACTTCACAGCAAAACCTCAAATTCTGGACTTGTATATTTTATAATATTACTGATTTGTTGTTTCATGTATTCTCTTGAAGGACTTGCACCTTAAATGCATCTTTATATTCTGTTGTTGAAGTATGCTTCTTTCAGGTTTTAGTGTAGAGTTTGATAGCAAATGTGTATGTGTTTGGCTCTGAAGTTTGTGTGAGCTCTGTTGTCCACCTCCACCTGATGTTATTATTTTTCCTGATCAACCTTAGTTCACTGCCTTTCGTCTCTTTGACAACATGCTATAATGGTTCACTAGTCACTCGACATTCATCTGCTTCTGTTTCAGGCCTTGGTCATATCAAGATGGAAACGCCTCCCCATTCACCGAGGCCAATCAAAAGGTTGAGTGATAAAGCTTGAACTATTAAATTAATATATGTCTCATATTAATATTTCAGGTACAAAGTGTATGATGAGGTTTAAATGGTGATAGTATTTGATTTTACAAAAAATGGTGGTATGGTTAGTTGAGACTTCTACAAAACAAAGTAACCATAGGTGCAAACAGTGCCATAATCATTGAATGGGTCCTATTTTATATACCTCAAGGGAAAAAAGTTCTTGCACTTTAGATACCATCCTTAGGGGCGGCCCGCTTGTGTTGCAGCAGTCAAGTTTGTCAGTATCATTATCTTGCCCTTGAGACCTAGGATAACAGTCAGCTGGTCCAGTCCAGATAGGCGTTTGTCTAAATGGTCTAGGTTCAGTGCTACATCCAAATCTAAACTATTTTGAGTTTGATGTGGTCATGCAGGGTTTTACCTTTGCCTCCAAAGGCCATGAGGTCCACACATCAAGCAAAACGGTCTATCCCCTTTGATGTCACAAAGGCATTGGTGAGAATTTCAGTATCCCTCCTTGAAACCAGATTCCAACTTTTTTTTAAGGAAAAAAAAAGAAAAGATTGGCAGACAAGAATTTGAAGAGATGTTTAATTTATAATAAAAAATATTGTTTTAGCAATTAAGGTGGATCCAATAAGAGTTTACAGTCTTTCGTTTTATTATTTTGTGTCCTTTTTACCTCGGAATTCTTCGATGCATTCATTGGAGGAAAGTTCTCCTTATACAGGGGTGGATCTAGGGGTGTTTATCGGGGTCAGGGGTCAGCTGACCCCGATAAAGTTTAGCATATTCAGTGTTAAATCACTTCACTGTTCTAGCACTAGACCCCAGCGTTCCTGTGGAGATGACCCCAATGACCTGGTTGGCTAGCTCCGCCCCTGCTTATACATCTTATATGATTGACATTTTTCAATAGACTTCATGAAAATTTTACAGCCAATGCTCTAACCATAGCTAGATGTGTTAATTGAATTGTACCACTTTTAGTAAGAATGTATTTTTTTGTATTTATTTTATAACAGGATTCAATTAAAAGTATCAATATGTCAAAGGAGCGAAGGCTATCAGCCGAAATGGGCAGTGCATTAAATGAATCAGGCTATGAAAGGAGGAAACAGTTTGACTGCTATTTCCCAGATTCATCTGCGAACCATAGTGTTGACCTCTATCTTGAGGATGAAGACATGTTTTGTAAACCTCAAGCTGAAAAGGAATGGCAATGTAAGTTCTGCAGTGCCATCTTACTACCAAGTCTCATGTGTGATCAGAAAACTCAATTCTTGTGGGTTAAGAAAATGTTACACTGTATATTCACTATTCTTATTTTTCGTTCATAACAGCAAAGCATATGAGATCAGATGGCAATCTTATTGATGAGGATTCTGATAGACTCTGGAGGACAGATCAATTTAATTCAGAGGATAATTTTCCTAATCAAAGAGAGGAACATTTTGATACAAGTGGCTATGGATTTAAAGATAGATACTCTCCAGAGCGAAGGTTACTCCTCCACACATGCATAGGTTTGACTAACATGTTCTATCATGCACAAATAATATAGTTTTCCCTGCAGAAACTCAACAAGATCTAGCGCAGAATTTAAGAATACAGGTTAGAATTTTTTTTTACTTATCCTTTTTGTTTCCCATACCTCACAGGTCAGCAATATTCCTGTAACAAAACAACAAACAGTGATCATGATTTCATATCTCCCAGACTACCAATGCTATTAGAACATTATTGATCTCTGGCGTGTTGCCAAACTTGGTTTAAAAACTTCTTAATTACCTTTTTTAGTTTATCAGCAACAAGTGCACATGGCATGGTCGAAGTAGGTTTGTAAAACAGTGTTGCACAATCATGTTCTGCTTTTCTTGTGATATCTCTGAAATGACTGGATTTGTGCACAAGGTGCCAAAAGTTGGTTGGAAGTTGCTTCACCTGTTCTTAGTTCATCAGCCACAAGTCCACCTAGAAGATTTGTAAAATGGTGTTGAGCATTCATGTAGTTCTGCTTTTCTTCTGGCATCTATGGGATACTTGAAATTTGTAGTGTATATTCTCTTTGTTTTGTCTGTTACATTGTGGACTAAGTATGCCTAGCAGTATGCTTGCATTGTACACTTGTCTTACTGTCATTAAATCATGACTGCCCTTTTTTCTGCTCTGAGATCTTTGCGTTCATTCTAGGAATTCCATCATCACATGACCTCTTTAATGACCATTCGTTGATGGATGATGATGAGGATACCGGAGTTTTCAATTGGGAAAGGTAAGCATAATAAAGCCTTATGCATATAACATTTATACAATGGTTCTGATATTTCTGTTGATAAGGGATTCCTATTGGGTTTTCAAATCTAGCCTACCCTGGCTTGCTTGGGACCGAAAGGCTTTGATGTTGTTGTTGTTGTACTGATTTTTCTGTCATTCTTGTCAGGCGCCCACCAAGTAAGAAAATCTTCAACTCAAATGGCAATTTTGGCTCTTCTGCTTGGTCTTTCGACGCTGTAGATGATTCAGAGAAAAGGAGGAGCCCAATAAGGTATTGGAGGATCTACCTGTTTCTGTGTCTGAATGGGTTCTAGGCTCCTGATTCCTTAAATGTTCTTATGTCGTGCAAAATTATAAGGAATTTTCTTGCTGATCCCCTCAAAATTGTTCTTTGCAGTGAAGAATCATGCTCATCTGCTGCAGGTTAGTACCTTTTACTCTTTACTTCTTTTATCTTCATCAAAAGACACTTTATGGGGTGCATTTCCTAATGGGCTAGGTTTTACATACGGAAAACTTATGTCTTGATATTTCCTCCCTTTTTTGTGTTTAAAGCAATGAAGAAACCATCACCATCAATAAAGAATGAGATGAACCAGAAGGATAAGTTTCATATAAGCTTGGATAATCTAGACATTCCAAATATGGATACACATGGAAGATCACTATTTAACAATCCAGAAAAGGTGGATAGAAAAGGAACAGCAGATCAGAGGAAACTTGAAACAAGTTATTGGCCAGAAAGTGTTACTGAGCAGCCAAGACAAGAACCGCGCTGTCGTTTATCACTTAAGGAGAAATTTTCTAATTGGGGTTCTCCTACTTTCCATCTGAAGGATAGCACTGGACTAACTAACCAATCAAGTTGCACCGTAATGCACAAAGATAATCCTTCTTTCCACACTTCTCCAGATTTAAGCATGTATCCAACTGTGGAGTCAACCGAAAAGAGACCTGCTTCAAAAGTTCATTCTGTTTCTCATGGACCTGACAATGCCATTTTTGAAGATGGCATTCACATGCAACAGCCTGTTTCAGATGTGTTTGGTGATAAAATTGAATTATCGAACCCATTTCGGACCAAGGATCTTCAGAGTGACATTGATATGAGCACTTTCTTTGGACAAAAGGTGGACAAGAAGCAAGAAGATATTTTTCCAACTTTCAGCAATCGAAGCGCAGACTCCTTCCCTGCTGAGAAAGCAGTGAGTTCTGTAAGACAAACTGTCGGTGGACACAGTACGCGCTCACAAGCTTCGGGCAAGGGTTCATTCAGGCACGGGTTCAGTCCTGGTTTCAATTTTCAGGAGTCAGAATCAAATGCATTCTGGGGGGGCAGCCATGTTAATAATGACACTTTTCAGGGCGACCTTGAGTTTAGTGGTCTGCTTGCAAGAAAAAACAGTGATAAGAATGAAGTCAAGATAGAGGCGTCTGAGAAACCAAATACTAGGATGTTGACAGAAACACATCGGCTCTCTGCAGATCACAAAAATGAGATGAATGGAACTGAAACATATTCTAATGGCTCAGAAGTGTCCAATTGCTCTGAAGCACAGAAGGAAACTTCAGCAGCAGCAACACAAATTCCTGCAAACTTAAGCTGTCTTCAGGAAACGTCAGCAGAACTGTTCCAAGTTCGAACTCATGTTCGACCTGTAACAAGAGAAAAACTGTAAGTACTGTGCTCTTCAATTGTCCTTCTAAATTGTTGTATGTTTCATAGACTTACTGGAGGTTCTCTCATTGTCCATTACTAGAGATAATCCTCATGTTGACTTCAAAGCCCCAACGCCTTTGAGAAGCAGGATTGATGACATTGGAGATCATTCTAAACTAAATGCTATATTCCAGTCTCCTTTTGTTGGAGGTTCGTTGTTTCCTCATAGCTTGTTCCTCTCTCTCTCTCTCTCTCTCTCTCTCTCTCTGATATGTTTGCTGCTATCTAGAGGAGGTGGGGATTGAGAAGAAGGTCATAGCAAGTGTGTCACCAGACAACAGTGATGTTCAGTATCAGTTTATGCTTGAACAACGTGTTCTCCGGCGGCTTTGTGTTCAGAAGATAGTGGTGCCTACACCAATGAAGGACAAGCTAGATAAGGTAATATACAGCAACTAGGTTGTAATAGTTATGTGCTGCTCTTTTTTCCCGTTACTTTTTGAACATTCTAAACTACACGTATCCTAAGTATGTCATTCTATTGTGTCATTTTGAAAATGGTAGAAAGTGTTCCAGAATAGACTTTGGTGATGTGCAGCTTCATTTGATGCATAATTCTTGTGGCAAACTTATCGGATGTTGTTGTCAGAATAACCTCTTATGAATATCATATTCTGCTCGCACTCTTTCTCCACGGAATGATGCTTCAGTATGCTTCTTATACAGGATACACGATTTAGGATAGTGGAGGATGGATCTCATGCCCTTCCGAAAAGTGTCTAACAGGTAAACAGCAGGAATAGACTTCCCATTTTCATTCTTCTCCTGTTTTAAGTCAAAAAATCGAAGTTAAAAAGTGTAACCAACATTTATCCATGTTATTGGTCTCAACATGTTATCATCAGGGGGAGGAAATAACAATGTTGGGGAGGAAGAACTCATTTTGACGCCCGTGAAATGCAGGGCAAGCACCTATCTGTACCTAATGAGCTCCTCCATGTCCATATGCTCATTTTTATGCACCACAATCTTTGATGATGTCTGTCTGAAAATATTAATGTTTCTTGGTGTTGGTTTTCACCACAAGCTCAACTCATTGTACACCTGTGGACTCTAGATCTGTGAATTTTTATCTGTTGCTAATTCTGGAAGGGTTGTCTGATGTTATACAGTGTAATCTATTAGACTTATGTTAAGGTTTCTCAGAAGCTACAAAAATGTGGCCTATTTGATTGTGTAAACAAAATGTTCTAGGATTTTCTACTCTGGTCTTCAACTGTGGAAAGCATTGAATTGGTATTGTAAATATACAAAATCAGATCAAACTGAAATGGCTATAACTAATTTGTTTCTTGAATGTTTGCTGTGCCCGTCAGAAAGACACAAGCTCCAACTCCAATCATCTATAACAGAAACACTAAATTAACCTAGGCTGCTACCCCAGCGGCCTTACATCTGATCTGACCTGTGTGAATCAAATCCCTACTTGTTGAAGATCCATTCCAATCCTCTCTTTGGCACGCCAAGCAGCCACTTGTACTTGTGGTAGGGAGGAGGATGCTCCATCAACTCCAAGAATTTCGCCCAGCGGGCAATCCGTTCGCCGTCATGCCCTCCTCTCCAGTTCCAGCAGCCGATGCGCACCTGGATTCAGAGAATCAGGGTTCAGCCATGTTCAATTCGCGAAACTGTTTGCAGATAGCACTGCACAGCTTGCTTGATCTGATCATACGCATCAAGAAAAACTCGTGCACATCATTGGCATACCGTGAGGCGGAACACTAGGATGGAAGCCCATACCACGGCCACGGCGGCGACTGGCGAACCGCAGCGCCGCCGCCGGCGTCGGCGCCCCCGCCATTGCCAACAAGCCAGGCCTCGTCGGCGTTCGACTCTGCTGCAGCAACACAAGAAACCAAGAAGTCTCAGACCAAGAATGAACTGGACGGGGCGGGAGATTAACCTGCCAAGAACACGGGGGGTGGGATGGGATGGGATCACCTGATTCCGGCGGCCCCGCGGCGGGGCGACAGCGGCGGCGGCGGCGCGCGCCGGGGGATGCTTCTTGCGCCGCCAAATGGGGGTGATCCGCGGCAGCCGCGCCCACCTGCTCCGCAGGAATCGGAGGATCCTGCAGCCGCGCGGCTGCGTCCCCGCCGCCGCGGGGCGCGCGCCGCATTGGGAGGTGACGGTGAGGATGAGGCGGCGGCGGAAGCGGAGCAGCAGGGAGAGGCGCTCCCCGCCGCGGCCCCACCCGGGGAGCACGTTCTCCGCTGCGGCGTGGATGTCCAGCCCCCACCGGTGCCTCAGGCGCACAGCCACCGACCACGCCGGAGGCCCGGGCGGCGGCGGCGACGCCATGAGGACGAGGGCCGGGGCCGTTCGGCCACGCCGCGGCTCTGCTTCTTGTGGCAACGGTCGAGAGGCGAGAAAGGCGACAGGGGTGCCTGGAAATCTGGACCGTCCGATGTAAAGCCAGGCAGAGCGCCCGTGTTTATGTAATTTTGATCGTCCTTCTTTTTCGGCAAAAGTTATTTGGATCCAATTGCAGAAGATGGCAATCCATTTTTTGATCGTGGTGTAGCGATTGGTAATTATGCTCACAGAAGTACTTAGCAATAGGTGTACCAGGAGAAATCCTTAGAATTTTGAGTGGAAAAGTGATGAAGTTTAGGAGTACTCCGTATGTGGAAAGTTGATGTATAGCCGTATAGGTCATGCGAAGTAGTGGCAGTTAATTGTAAATAATGCCAAATTAGATTTATGTGAATACAGAATGCGGATAATTCGATTGAGGTTAGCGAGTGACATCAAAAACAATACTGAACCAATCGGTCCGTTGCAAGTTGAAAGAATAAAAGGATGTTAAAGGTTCTTTAGCCTCGTGGAGTGGTTAGAACAGTTTAGTAGCATCTAGCCGGTTTAGATTCGACTCCCAATTGGAGCGAATCTAAAATGATTTCAAATAAAATATATAAAAATATAAAATATAGGTTGGTTAAAAAAGTATAAAAATGTTCTATCTCCTTCATGACATCGGTGTACATGAATTGAGTGGGCATAAGTACGAATTGCACAATAGAATTAAAAAGAAAAAAAAGACTAAACTTTTTGTGATCCTTATTAATATTAATTTGTACTAATAGCTAGAATACTAGTAGAGTTTTTTGTGGTTCGACATGGAGTTAGCCAAGACATTGAGGGCATTATTACTGTTGGATACAAAATTTCTTCAAATTAAGGATAAAAAATAGTTTAAAAATGAGAGGGGACATATGCCTCTACAGTATATATAGGTCCGTAGATAAATTGAGTATGCGTTACTACTTTGAAAGATTTTGTAACATTGTGGCGGAACCAAGAGGGTCAAAGGTGATAGTCACAACAAGTCCGCTTATTGCGGCAGAGATGGAGAGTTCAAAGTGACGGAGAGCATAGGAATGGCACAATTTTCAATTGGCACGAGGCTTCATAACATCGTCATTATTTTAATCAAGTATCCACCATTTTCTCCCCACAGTATGTACCCTTGAAGTTTATTTAGACATGCAAGTAGAAAATGATGTAGTTGGAGAACATCAAATGATCAAAACTCTCAATTGAGCATTAACTTTCCCTTGTTGCGGCAATTGAGGCTAAAAAACGATGTAGTTGGAGGATATAAAAAAATGCCCGATTGAGCGTTAACTTTCCCTTGTTATAGCAATCGGGGCACAACTTAACCACCGTGAGAATATATGCATATCTTAAAATCTAATAAATTTTAAGATCCACATAGATACTCCTATATGTTGCTCAAGTTAATTTTAAAAGCTGAAGCTTGAAAAGTGGTAGGCCATTACTAGTTTGTAACTTATTGAGAAGATGCACGAATAAGAATTCTATGTATATTAAAAATCTAGTAAATAATACTATAAGATTTTTTTATTTCGAAATTTTTATGTCAATAATAATTTAAGATTTCCTTCATTTCGGAATATTAATTTTATGTATATTAAAAATCATGCTACATTCCATAAGTGTACGTGCGACGTGGACTATCCATTCTGCCGCGAAGATCACGGCACATGTCATCTCATCTTGGAGCTAGCGGCGTTCACATAAGCGAGAGCGGTTGTGGCTTGTATAGCTTCCAGACCCCGTGCCGCTGTCGTGTCCGCCCAAGCATATACAAAAAGTGTGTCCTTTTTATGAAAAGTTATCCACTTAGAGAACCGTGTCAGTTCATTTCTATCTCTATACACGCTTCTATAAAAACAAACAATATTATTTCTTTCTTTTTACCCATTTTTCACGATTTAAACACAGCCTAACCGCCTGCAAACCTGAAGGAAAAAAAAAAGGCACGGCCGGGCCAGGGTCGCGCGCGCGCGCGCACGCTGCGCACACACGAGACACGACCTGACTGCCGCTAACCCCGTCGTCGAGCTGGACCGGAAAGCAGCAGGCCTAACAGCTAACGAGCGGCGCCATTGCTGCGTGCTGACGCCCTGATGGCGACAGGGTGCGAGCTGAATAATTCTTCCACCATTGCAACGACGACATCCACATCCTAAACGAGATCTGCCATGCACGAGAGGGTCGCGCAGCTTGGAGCATTAGCGAGACAAAATTGTCGGCAGCGAGGGACGAGAGGAGTTGACAACGGAGGGCCTACCCATCATGTGTTCATTATTCTACTAGCTTTCGGATCCGTGTCTGAAGGCTCTGAAGCCACCGCATCGCTGGTTGGCAGGTGTACGAGAGTCAAGCAGTTCTCATGAACGTATGGGAAAAAAAAAAGAGAAGAAGCCGGTCGGCCGACGAGGAGAATTTGAAGTGACAAATCCCTTTGCACCATTACCAACCGTGGTCGTCGATCATAAACACAATGGTTGCCATGGATTCCAAGCTCTGCACAAAAGAACGTGGAACAATAATCGTCCGTGCTGTTAGTTTATTTCTTTCTTTCTAAACTCTGCACATATGATATGACGAGCTGCGTGCAAATGATCGCAAATGGAAAAGAAAAGGGAACAAAGAATATATGAAGAAAAAGAAAAACTCTGGTACGGTGAAGGACGGCGCACGGTGGCCCATAACATTTCACCAACCGAGCGGGCCTGAGTCTAAACCCTAGCTTAGCTAGGGGCCGGCACCCCACACCAGATGGTCTGGTCTCCATCGGCCGTCGCTGCGTTCATCATACACCCAGCCTGGTCCTTGTGCGTCTCATCGCAGTCTCGCACTTCTTTTTCGTTTTGTAAGAGCAGAGCAGCATCGCGCACCTTGTTCGTTGCAAGGATGAGCAGTGAAGGATATGAACAGGACGGGACGGGAAATAAAGGAGACTCCTCGATGCATTATCGACCAGCATTTTACGCTAGTTCGTACTAGGAGCATATGTAAAGTACCCAACCTATTCGTCCGATCCGTCACCACTCACCAGCAGGGCAGAGCAAGATAAGACCCCCCTGATAGACCGAGCAATCGAGCATGCAGCCCCATCCGTATCAGCGTCTCTAGCACTGCCTGTAGTCACTGTTGTTGGGACCAATGGGAGAGACGAGACGGTATCGGAGGAGAATTAAGTGAGCTGACGGGCGTTCGCGTGCCGCCATATGCTGAATGATCTGCCCATGAGCACACTATATTCACGTACTCGCATCACCATTCAGCGGCAAATTAAATTTACTGAAACATTTGAGCATATATAAATTTGTGAAGTTAGTAATTTCCTCGATCGATCTCGTTAAAAAAAGAGAGGTAAATTTCCACGATCCCATGATGGTGTGTAGCGTTTTTTTTTGATCAAATGATGGTGTACATATGTGATGGACAAATCTTTCAGATTGCTCGGATTGGATCGGATTGGATGCTGTCAGTGTCAGCCCCCACACACTCCGGACAGTGAACGGGCATATGGAGCGAGCGAGACTTTGAGAGGGAGTGTCGGTGGGTTCGGCGCCTCCGAAAGCGACCTGGTTCTTTCCTGTGGCTCGCTGTGGCAGATGGGAAGAGAGATCGTGCATGGGAATGGGAAAGGTGGAGGCCATCCCAACCCAACCCAACCAAACCAGCAGCGACTTGCTTGTTGGCTGCACCCCCTTGATTAGTTAACTAATCCCAAAGTAATCCGCCTGTTCGCGCAGCGACAATGCCCCGGCACCTAACCCACCTCCCTTTCTCCTTATCCACACGGCCAAACTAACGGACGGAAGGAGAGAGACCGAGAGAGAGAGAGGGAAAAAAAAACATCAGCGTTGTTTCAAAGCAACGCGACGAGAGGAAGGCGATCATCATGCCAGCGTGGCGCCCCGTCCTGCACTGTACTGTCTCCTTCCTGATGACAAGGGAAAATGCAGCTAATGTGGCGTCCGCCTTTTTTTTTTTTGAAATATTGTTTGTGTCAAATAAAGGCGGAAATAAAGCGGAATTTGAGAGGGAAATATCCATGTGACACGACGGCATGAATGGATGCATGGCTTGGCTGGGATAAGTTGTTTATTACAATATCCATGGGTCTCTAAGCATTTATTCATGCACTAGTTACTAGTATCCCCAACAGATCTGAGTTGTTTATTACGATATCCATGGGTCTATAAGCTAGAGCTTTTATTAGAAATCTCTATAAAGATATGATATCCAAAATAGAAAAAATATCATGCTATGGACGCTGGGTTGCTAATCTATGTAGTAACTGTTCATATAATCGCAGTCAAAATTTGGCAAAACAACTCGTGCGTTTACAAGAATTCATTTTTGGTACAAGCTTAAAGGCTTAAAGCATTCCATTACCAATGCGGCGGTGCACATGTACAACTCTCGTACGGGTCACTGCTTCAAGATTCCCGCAAACACGCAAGATTCCGGTGCAATCAGCTGTCAGAAGCCTTGACCACTGAATTTCACGCATACTATTCCTGTCGCCGATCGACTGTGCGCCACGGCGGAAAGAGAGGAGCAGAGAGGACGCACTCCTGTCTGTGCTCCATAAATCCATGCACCTACACTTTGTACTACTCTACTAGTAATTACCAAAAAACATGCAAGCTTTTGGCAAAAGTGACAAAAGGTTTTTGACAAGACTCTGTACTATGACAGCCCGTGTCTTTAGATTGATGACCTGGTAAATTTCAGCAGCAGTGGAAGTGTAATTTTTCTCGTGTTAGAGAAAGTAGACCGGGACTGTAATTTTGTTTTCTTTTTTAACCTTGATCGTCTCAAACTGGTCCGTGTCGTTTTCAAGTTTCTGATGGTTGATGACTGATGAGTAACTTCCTATAAATAAATTAGTGAAATAAGGAAGGGTTATTTTCATCATTTGTTCAAGGAAAAAAACAAAGATTCGATCCATCTCGTAGATCGCTATTAATGGGCGTGGGCTCTTATAACTGTTTGCACTTTGATATGCTCATGTGACGAGTTTGCTTCTACCCGAGAAGAACAAATTGTGGGGCTGGCTGATGTTTATTTAGAACTAGCAAAAAGGGCACGTGCCACAGGCACGTGTTTTTAAAAAAATTATAAAATTAGTGATGTAGTTAACATGAACTCTTTAAATTAATCTAAGGCACGTGATTTCAAAATTACTAAATTAATTATGTAGTTAACATGGATTCTTTAGATTAATCTAGAGCATTCGATCATCATAAAATCCGACAATGTAGAAGTGATGTAGTCAACATGGACTCTTTAGATTAATCTAGAGCGTTCGATCATCATCCTAAGATCCGACGGTGTTGGAGGGGTAAGAGTAACCCATAAGATTTGATACGAAAATTTCGTCGTCCTTTATAGTATAGATATAGACACGGAGACTTAATTACTATATGGACCAGGATAGCCGCGTTAACCACTAACACAACATGGAAATAGCCCCACTGTCCATCAAATGGGAGATCATGACCTCCATTACATATAAGGAAAAAAACATCAAAATTCGCCCATACAAGAAATGATCAATCAAATTGTACGAGGCAAACGACCAAAACTATTTAGTATTGAACCTATTTGAAACTACATGGAACCTTGCCAAGTCATATTCGAGTCCACCAAACAGTGTCACCAAACACCTCACCAAACAAATATACCAAACGCAAAAATTACAAATCGTATTAAACACGTGGACACAATCAATTATTCCAAATCCAATGGACGCTAATAGATGCCTTCATAACCCTCAACAATTAATAATTGCACATCTGCCCCGCAGGCCGCAGCCACCAACCCGAAACGACCACACAACAATATCTTCGGTATAAAACTCCCGTCTCCGTCTCCGGTGAGCAGGAGGGGAGGGAGGAGAGGAGGCCAAGAACGCAGCGGCGCAAGCAGCAGCGGAGCCAAAGCCCACCCGATCCGGCCACTGCTTGCTTCTCAGATCCTTGAGCCATTGCCAGTTCTGCTCTCAGATTCACGAGCTCGTCTCCCAGATCCAGCTTCGCTTGCCCGAATTCTGTTTCTTGGGAGCAAAGAGGTAGTTCCGACGGCGAAAGGCCGGCTCTTTGATGCTTCGTGGTGTTATTTCTGCTCTTTCTCGATCGAAATGTGATCTTTTGTGCTGCTCAGGTGCTGGTCGGCAGCGTGGTTCGGTGGGTTGGGCCCGGAAGTTTTTGGTTCTCCTTCATCTGCTTGTTTTCCCGGTGCGCCGGTGGAGATGGGGGTGGCGGGGGAGAAGTTCCAGCTGGGGACGGTGGGGGCACTGAGCCTCTCGGTGGTGTCCTCGGTCTCCATCGTCATCTGCAACAAGGCTCTCATGAGCTCCCTCGGCTTCAACTTTGGTACGAGATCCAATCTTGCCTGAGATGCTTGGCTCCTTGCTAGTCAGCTACTGTTTGGTTTTTGGATGCTTCTGTTTCATGTTATTTTGCCCACTGTACTGTTTGCGGGGGCGAGAGGCCAAGATTTAGTTGCAGGTGTGCTCAGGGAGCAGTGGGAATGGAGTTGGTGCACGAGAGCGTGCATATGCTGTGAATTGTCAAGGGGTGGAGGGGACGCTCAGTGTTGCGAGAGATTTCACATTTCAGTGAGAGCAAAATTAGTTTGTGTGTCGAGGGGAATATCTATAGGTCGAGTATTTGGTGTTCTTAGTTGGAACTGTAACAGTGTTATTGGAAATTGGATGGACAGCTTAAATCCTTTTCAAAAAAAATTGGACAGCTTAAATGATACAGCTGAGGCGTTGGAATTGGTAGTGCTGCGGAAAAGGGTCTAGAGTCAGCTTAAGTGATACCAAAACGGTCTACTTACTCTTTACTAGTTAAACACATCATACTTTGCAATTGATTGCACATTGATATGTTCCGTTTTATTTCCGTTGGAACTGAATCACGTTAATGTATATGGGTATCTTGTGTCGCCACGTGTCGCAAAATGGTAGTTCGTTTAAACAGATAATAATAGCAAATACGGTAGGTTTTACTCCAGATGTTAATCAACTGTGGTATTTGTTTTGCAGCCACTACTTTGACGAGCTGGCATCTCCTGGTTACGTTCTGCTCTCTCCATGTGGCATTATGTATGAAGCTCTTTGAGCACAAACCTTTCGATGCAAGAACTGTCATGGGATTTGGAGTGCTCAATGGCATCTCAATTGGACTTCTCAACTTGAGCCTCGGTTTCAATTCTGTTGGTTTCTATCAGGTATACATCACTTTTGCTTTAGTTCTGTTTTTATTAATCCAAATTTTATAGTTGATTTAGTTGTCTGGCACTATTTGCCAACTGTTGCTACACACTATAAAACCCGTTAACTGTATATTTTACCTGATGTGTACTGCCATCAGTACCACATTGTGACTGGCAAAAAGAACATCTTAGAGCAGGCTTTCAGTTTGATACAATTAGTGTCGCTCCATCTTGCTTACTAATCACTCCACTGAACTGATAACGAAATACTTTGTTCAGATGACAAAGCTGGCTATTATTCCCTGTACTGTTATATTGGAGACCCTTTTCTTCAGGAAGAAATTTAGGTTTGTATGTAACGTGTCATGTGCTTTATGCAGATCGATAATATATCTTCTAATCTTTTTACTGACTTTAATGTGCAGCCGGACTATCAAACTCTCCCTTAGTGTGCTCCTTCTTGGTGTTGGTGTCGCAACTGTGACTGATCTACAACTCAATGCTGTGGGATCTGTACTGTCCCTGCTGGCAATTATCACAACCTGTATTGCTCAAATTGTATCCTTTCATTCTGTCATCAAATCATTTGCACGCTGCGACCTTCACGTAAATCTTGCAACAGTTTTTGAGGTTGTTAATATTACAGAAAAGGCATCGTGCTAGTATTAAACAAGAGAAGATATCTTCCTCTACTTTATTATTTAGTATACCGGTTGAACATAAAATTTCAAACATTTTATGCACTGTGTATTGCTTAGCATTATCATTTTGATAATTTGTAACATCACATTCATTTTAATGTGATGATATGCATATTTCTATGATGCATATATTGATTCCTTAACAAGTATCAGATGACAAATACAATACAGAAGAAGTTCAAAGTATCTTCAACCCAGCTTCTGTACCAGTCATGCCCATACCAAGCATTGACCTTGTTCCTTATCGGTCCATTCCTTGATGGTTTTTTGACTAACCAAAATGTCTTTGCTTTCGATTACACTACTCAAGTTCTGGTAAGCATAAGCATGAAATAAAGGCTTTGTCAATTTTAGTTAATTGCTGTCACTTCATCTGATTCCAGGTCTGCTTTTATTGTCTTTGCAGTTTTTCATTGTGTTGTCATGCCTGATTTCAGTCTCAGTAAACTTCAGCACTTTCCTTGTGATTGGGAAGACATCTCCTGTAACTTACCAAGTCCTTGGGCATTTGAAAACATGCTTGGTTCTCACCTTTGGCTATGTACTGCTCCATGATCCATTTAGCTGGAGAAATATACTGGGAATCCTAATTGCTGTGATTGGGATGGTTTTGTACTCATACTTCTGCACTAGGGAGACTCAGCAAAAACCTGCAGAAGTCTCTCCGCAAGTCATTCAGGTAAATTCTGCAAAGTTAGCAAAATTCCATGGATCAATCTTTTTTGAGGATCATTTCCTGTAAATCAAAATAGAAAATCTTTCTAATCTGGCGATTTAAGCATTTAACATGATCCCCTTAACATTGAATACTGTCCAATGAAGTTTTGTGATCTTTTGTCATTGTTGTCAGATTCTTTTCGTGTGCAGAAATTTTAACTGCTTGTCACTATTCTTATGGCTGTTGGTAACTTTTTCTAGTAATTTCTTGACAAGCTGCATGTCATCAACATTGCAGGTGAAGGAGAGCGAGTCAAACCCGTTGATCTCAGACTCTTTAAACGCGGCTGAAAACGGGGGCAGTACCACGGACGATGAACCCCTGAAGGTACCAATGTGGAGCTCAAAGTACTCAAGGGCGTGAAGATTGTTCTGTTGTTAGTGTATGGTATTATACAAAATTCAGCTTAGTAGGCAGATACTAGGGTTGGAAGGCAACCTGTTCCTGTTCCATTTTTGGGCTTCTTTCTTTTCTCTGGCTTATATTATATGTGCTGTTGGTAAATGGATCTCACTCGTGAGAGGATACTAAATGCTTCCTCTTCTCAAGATGAATGATCTGCCTGAAAGCTAGACATGAGAGCTAGCTGCACAGATTATTTCTGCTGTATTTTCGTATGTTCCAATGCGGTACATGCCGTAACTTTGTAGCCGGACATGATACAAAACGTAGTTTACATTCTTTTGTACTACCAAAGAGTTGGGTTTAGCTTATAGTTTTTCTTAGATGATTTATGCTGACATTCGCATATTCTTCTATGAACACCTTATTTCCTGTGGAAAGTTTGAAGTTACATATCGGCATGTCCACGGCACACGATATGATATGGATAGCAGGATAGGAGGAATGCAGGCGCATTTCCTTCCTTCATGGATGTATCTAATTGGGCTTGGTTTGTCCCAAGCATTCGGCCCAATGTCAATGGCCAGAGTATTGGGCCGCACGCATGACGAGGTGGGAGATATTAAGGAATCACAGCCCATTTTACCATCTTTTTAGGGATGTACTGAAAGGCCCTAGTTTCGCCCAATAGACGTACCCAGCCCAACAGCGATGGCGGGAAGAGGGGCAAGAAACGGCGGGAAGCGCCGCCACTAATGGCGGGAAACTCCCAGCACTATAACACCCCGCCCCTCTCTCTTCCCTCGCCGCCGCTTGTCCAGTGTCCACCTCCCGCAATTGCCCCCGACTCCAAAGTCCAAAACCCCAAACCGCAAGAGAAGAAGAGAGAGGGAGATGGTGGGGCCGCAGTACGACCTCGTAGGCAACCCACTGGGCGCGGTGCGCGCCACCTTTGAGCGGACGGCTACCGCCGCCGCCGCGGAGTCCGGAGGAAGCGATCCAGTGGCGGCGTTCCGGGGGAAGGATTGGGGTGCCTGCGACCTCTTCCGCTCCTTTCTGTTCGAGGAAGACGGGCTCGACAGGGTAAAAGATCAATCCTTAATCTCTTCGTTCTTAATTTGTGTTTTTGACTTTTGTTATTTACGCTGGTTTATGGATCTGGGTGTTTATTCAAGATACAGATCGATTAGTCAAGTAAGCTGCATAATCTATAATGCATTAATCATCTGCATATTTTAGAAAGAGATGATTCGACAAGTCTCTGAAAGAAGATTACGGGAAATGCTTTGTAATTTAGGATTTTCGACTAGATTTACTATTGTTAGTGTGAGTAAATGTATTAGGAACCTATGTTCTCATGCCCTTGTGGAAAAGGAGCTCCATTCTGCTAGACACATCTTGTGTAATTGAGGCTTCGATTGACTAATGTCAAACAAAAAATTTTCCAGGTTCCGGTGTTGAATGCTTCCAATCTTGGATTGATCAAACCAAACACCCTCGTCCGGTACAGGGGAATGGTTCAGGATATGCTTGGGAATGAGTACTACATTGGTGCATTCAAGGTACTGCACTGAGGCTCATAAGCTCGTGTTAAAGCTTCCATTGGTGCCTCTTATGCTTACTGATGCTTATTTTATATCTGTAGGATGGGTCAACTTGGAGGACAAACAAGTTCACTGATTTCTCACCGTTCTCAATGCCGCATCCCTGTGATTCACACCTTTGGGAGCGTCATCTCTTTCACTGTGTGCCTGTATGTACTTCTTTCAGGGCATTTGCTTTTTTATTCTGCAACCTAAAATTCTTTGTTCAAAGGACAGCAGATGGAAATGGAATTCACGTGGATTTGTAATTGGTTTATTCCAGGCGCCTGGACAAAATTCTTGGACACTGGAGTCTTCACCAGGACCTGATGTGCGCAGGATGTCAAGCTGCTTGGGAACTGAATTAAGAGAGAAAAGGAAGAGAGATGGAGATAGCGATGACATGGATGTATGTTTTGCACAGGGTTTGTGTAAATAAAAATGCAGTTGTTATTTCTAATGCCCCCAGTTAACACCCAATGCCTTTCTTTCAGGTTTCAGAAAATGGGCATGAAGAGTCTTCTTTGTTCTGCAAGAAGCCGGTAAGAGTCGGCAATATTTTGCTTTGGTTTCACTATTAAGGGAAAAATACTAAATGATCGTTTTGTTTTGGGAAGCTTTTCATAAATCATAATTGTTTTCTTATATGTCCATGTTCATACACCAGAATCTAATAAATGTTACATGTATCGGTTTTCTTGCTTAGTTTTGTGTTTGTGGGCTTCATTAACAGTTCCTGGTTATATTTCCTTGTTTTTTGTACTCTGAATATAGCTGGGTTCCTAAATCCTAATAAGATAGTATGGATGATAGATTGATTCATGAATGTCTACTTGAAGTGCTTAATTTCCATTTAGCCTTCTGAAATAGAAATTAACTAGCTAGCAATCTGATTTTATCTCCTCTTCTTTGCAGAAGGAAGATGGTGATGTTCGTGTCTCAACCAGTTCAACTGAAGTGGCAGAAAGTGTGCCAGAGATGAATGGGGGTGATTATCATATGCCTGGAAGCTCCTTTTCATGTCTAGTGAAGGTGAAGGCCTAGATGTTTTGCAAGCGAAATAGATATAAAAGATTTACTTGTTTTTGTTTCAGTTGTGTTATTTATGGTTGATACCTTTATTTCTTCGTTGCAGGTCTATGACATGCCTGATAGTCAGGTGAAGCTGAATGATGTTATTGAGTTCATTGGTGTATATACATTTGACCCAGAACTTGCTGCTCCTAGTGATAACCCAGACGATATAATGTTAGACCTAATAGAAGATGTAACAGTTCAATTGCCTCCAAGCAAGGTATGCATATTACATAGTGCCTGATTTCATGGGAAAATGTTAGTTTTATATTTGCTCCAGTTTTTTTGCCTTAACTTCTGGTTCCGTCAAATGATTGTATAGGTGCCACGTCTTCACTGTTTGGTATGGAGAAAATTATCACCTCATGATTTTATTTCAAGGCCTCCTGTTGTTGAGGTAGATATCACCAATTTTGTCTGCTTGAACTCTAGAGTGGGTTTGCTAGTTTCACTTGCTTTTATCCACTGGCTGATAGGCTAATTCTGTTCTTTGTTTTGGTCATGCAGCCTTCACCTAGCATATTAAAAGACATCCGTCAATCTTTGCTCTCACACCTCACTCTGGTGTTAGGAAATGATGAACTTGCAGCCCAATGCCTGCTGTTGCATCTTCTATCCAGAGTATGTTGCATCATTAATCAACCGTTCTTGCTATAAAAATCTTTAAAAAAGTTTAGTTTGAATCTAAGGGTTCAACCACTGCGCTTTGCTTTCTTTACATGATTCTCATAAAAGCAATTAATATTTAATAATACATTGCTGCTTCTTATTCTCCATGCAGCTTCGCAATAGGGTGGATGTGGTTACTGTTGGCAGACTCTCCTTGAATTTCACTGGCTTTAACAGGGAAAGTGCTTCCATATTTGGGAATAAACTGTATTCTTTGATCCAGAAATTGGTTCCATATTCACAAGCCATCCCTATGTCAATAGAGTATCTGAACACAGCCACACTTCAACCTAGAAAGGACAACAAGTCAGGAAGGTACGTCATGAGCTTTCCCTATCAGCAGTATATAACTACTGGCATATTATATAGGGTCTATCATTTATGCATTTGCAAAAAAACAATTACTGATATTCAATGAACTTTCATTTAAAGCTAAACTATAACATATACTTGCCCTAATATTTGCTGTAGGTTGGTCACAGGAGTTCTGCAGCTACCTCAAGGCTCTCATCTGACCTTTGATGAGACTCTTCTACAAACAGGATCATTGACATCTAAAGGTGTGGAAAATACCATGCTGCTCAAGAATTTGATGGAATCACAGAAGGTAATAATCACTGCAATATTTTGCCTAATTTCTAGTTCCAGGATCACTGCCATTGCTGGCCGCAGGTTAAGGTGGATTGAGTATCAGGACATGTCAGCTTCTTTGAATTTATTTGCAGGTTGACTACGACTTCGAGTACTACAAGCTGGATATGGCTACTGATGTGCAGCTACTTACTCTCTCTGAGGGAAAATCAAACATCCTTCCTTCAGACTTGGTAGTGCCTTTCCGTCCATCCTCTGTTCCCACGATTAGTGCAGGTTCTGAGGAACTTGAGAGTTGGAGATGGTATTTGGCCACTGTTAGGTCTCTTCCTCAGTCCACTGAACCTGAGACTTACCAGGTAAACACCCCTTACTCTGCCTTCCATCTAGCAATGCGTCTTCAAACCTTGAGCATGATTGCAAAAGATGCATATTCTGAAATTCCAAATCAAACCATTTTGCATGATATGGTTAATGAGTTGGCATAATGTTTGCACATCTTGTTGCAGACGATTCAAGATGAAATGGTCAGTGCCATGCGTGATGATAGGAGCTTGGGTTGTTCTGAACTTAGCAGGTCTGTGTTCATGCCACAGTGGAAAACACTAGTCTTACAGTTTGACAGGGAAGCTTATGAGTCATTGCTGACGGACTTCGCTAACTTTGATCTGCAGATGGCTAACAATGGCACAAATAATGGCCTCAAGCTTTGGCGAGAAGAGACTTTCTTTGGAGCACTGGCAGATGGTGAAGGAGCTGGAGAGGCTTAGAAAGCAGAGGTCGCAATGAGATGAAGCCACATTAGCATGTGTTTTTACACCACTTGCTGCTGTTATGTCTATAGTACTAGGTTGTTGGAATCAAGACTTGGATTAAGAGATTTCTGTAACAACTATGGTCCTATGCAACCTATGTAATGAGTTATTCTCAAGTTTGTCTCTTGCTCAAGTTTGAAGTTGTCTTGGGACTACTGGGATGTCACTGCCAGATTCCAACTTCAAAACTGTCGGAACTGAAAAGCTAAATTGCTGAACAGACTACACAACATGGAGATCTTGGAGTAAATCGAACCTGTCTCTAACTCTGCAAGAATTTAAATGCATTCTAGCTTGGTTTCATAAGGTGAAGAATGCAAACGATCATTTCTAGTGACTATACTGTTGCTATGGTCAAAGCAATAAACCTTTTCTGAATCTTAAATCCCCCTTTTCAGTATCTCAAACAAACTAAAAGTTTTTGTTGTGGAACCTTTTCCTGACAGAATACATAATAGTTAACAGCAACCCCGAATTAAATGTTGGTAGTTACAAACAATAGATGATATGTTACAATTTACAGTGTAAAAATACCCTACAACTTCTCCAATGCGGGAGATGGTAGCAGGTGCTCAGTAGCAGTTTAGTTTACAGAACAGTGGACAAGGCTCCAAATTTACACTGAAGATTTTGACATGCTAAATTTTCACCAATCATAGGGTTTCAGCAATAGAGAAAAAGAGCTCCAATAGTCATCTGACCTTCATCTTATCTCTGCAAATTGATTTCCAAGGTAGAAAACGTCTTTTCTGATTCACATCATCTTCACAGAGTGGCAGATAATGGCATGCTCTCCATTGATGCTTGCGCGCCTGCTTTGCATGCATGAATCACAGAGCAGACGTCGGTCGTCTCGAGGAACTTCTGGCCCTTGACCAGAATCAGTGGGATATACTTGAGGACCAGCTGCTTGCACTGGAGGGATAAGATTGTTATGGACAGAAGAGAACAGAGCTAGCTGTAGCGTTTGCAAACTGTCACAAATGTCAAAATTCAAAGGAAACCCTTGTTTTGTAGAACTATTTAATTGATTCAAAGCTGTAGGTTGCAGGCAATAACCTAATTATAAAAACAATTATGTAGGTGTTGAGGTGAAAGTACTGAACAGCTGAACAAGGTACATTCTTAGGCACAACAGATAAAACAGAAAAATACAGTATCAAGGTTTGTCAACTCTCACGGATTTTTGTTGTCAGATATCATTAATAAAGGCCGATACACTCATATTTCCATATAACTGAGATTTTTTTTTTAACTTAGCTCACCTGCTGTTCATAGTTTTGCGCCTTGCTGCATGTTTTTAGGAGTAGGTCGGTTACCTCAAGCTGCAAAATTACAGAAAACATAGAAAGGCATTACATTATGTACAATGTGCAAAGCAGTAGAAAACAGAGAATGTTGGCGACAGAGAGTGGAAACATGGCTACTACCTTCGTGTTGGGGTCTTTAAGCATGATAAGAACTTCAAGAAGAACATGATGACATAAACCGCAAGTACCCTCTTGAGTGGGTAAGCTAATCTTCATTCCGTTCTTGCAGAGGTGAACTGACTCACAGAACTTTTCAGGTTTAACCATTGAAACCTCCAAGAAGAAAAGGGGCACGTAGTAGTCGACCAGCGTGATGCACTGCAACAGAGTGAATCATCAACACACTGATAGGTTTAACACATCTTAAAATGTGCTACCCAAGGCAGGAATCACAAGTTATTCATACCTGCTGTTTCAGAGGGGCAAGGCTTGCACATTCATGGTGTAGAATGCTAAGAATCTCAGTCTGGGTTTCGTTTTGTTTCAGGTAGAGCAATGCCTCAGTTGAGTACTGCTCACATAACTGACAAAGCTTCCCACTGGCTGCAGTTAACCCTGATCCTTCGGCTGCATCAGGCAAGGGCAAGCTATCCTGAGCTGTATTGAGCACAAGAATTGATCAAAATGGCAACACTTCTGAAGCTTGAGTTTCTTAAGAGAATAGCAGGTAAGCTGAAGCTATGGTGAGATGGCTTAATGCGTAATTAGAGAATCACTGAATTACTATGTATGCAAATACAGAATTATCAAATGAAGAAGAAATTTAGATAAACTAGTTGTAACTACCACTAGCCCATGATATCTGAAGGCAGCAGAAGTGTAGAACACTTCAGGCTTCACACTATCGCTGCAATTGATCTACTTATCATTATCATCAGAAACACCATTGCTACCATTTCTATGGAACAACTATAAAGTCAACAGAAGAAAATAAATAAATTGAAACTTACCCAAGATATTAAAATCTCTGCTTTCTGCAACCTCGATTGATAAGGCTACAGCCAGTGCGAGCACAATAGCTAGGCTCGTTATTGAAGACATCGTACCTGCTTTACCACTTGGTCAGTTTACAGAAACAGGTAAAGTAGTTGATGGATGCAGAAAAGCTTGGTAACTCAAGCATATCTCAATCCTCAAATTCAGTCAGCGCATAGTAACGGAAGAAAGAAGAACTCGGCTCGCTTCAACCTGTAGCTATTTCGCACAGGATTAGGTATCGGAAACAGAAGCATGGGCTATCCCTCTTCATCCACACTCCGTGCACCGAATTCACCAGATTCAGCTCGCTCTCACAAGCAAAGCTACTCCCGGCAGAACTATGCTAAAACTAGCCAAAATTTACTGTTTTGGATCACTCCAGGTACGCTTTTGCAGCAGATTTACAAAGCATTACAGTCCCTCTGTTCCCTATTTTTCTTCTTATCCTTTTTTCCCTGGGCTTTGGATTAAGAACAGGGATTGAACTGGACAGAGCAAATCAAGAACCGACGGGCGGGAGCAAACAAGAAGCTAGCACGGACGAGAGATTGAACAAGCGGCTCACCTGGTTGACTTGGGCAGTTGGGCTCTCCGCTCTCCTCACCTCCGCAGCCCTGTTCTTGGAGTTTGAGTTGGAACGGGAAGGGCAAGGAGAGTGGAGCTTGGGGTCTTCCTGCAATTATTACTACTAATTTTCTTATATGTTCAAAAGTTCAAGAGATTAGATTAGGAGGATGCATCAGCATGTGAGATTAGATTAGAGTAGTGGGTGGGAACTGGAGAGACTTTGCTTCCGTTGTTGCTAGGAAGAATCTTTTCTTACAAGGTAAGGTTGAATTAGTTGCAGAAAAGGAAAAAAAGAAAAGAAAAGAAAAGATGGGGTGAAAAAGACAGGAGTACTGGAAAATAAAAATATACAGCACTCAAATTTTCTTTTAGTCTAGCGAAGTTGCTAATTTTCTTTTGGGTAACAGATTCCTCTATTTAGATTAGCACTCAAATCATCATGCTTGTCTGCTAGGACTGCGGGTGCATCCCGTTTGTAGAGGCCTTACTTTTAACAATCCCCATCTGCATCTGAAGATGCCAGTTCTGTACCATTTGCATCCCGTTTTTGTTCACTAGTTTAGACCACCAACAAGGAATATTCTGCTATTAGCTGATAGATGTCAGTACCATTTGCATATTGGAAGCAGGTGCATGTCATTGTAACGGGAGGTCTTACTTTTAACAATCCCCATCTGCATCTGAAGATGCCATGTTTTTATTGTGTGTATTTGTTTTGTTTATTGTTCAAAAATAGTTTAGACGGCTGATAAGGAATATTCCGCTTTTAGATGATGATAGATGTTAGTATCATTTGCATTATTGCATATATTAGACAAATATATGCCGACAAGCGACAGGCCGCCAAATTAAGGGTGGAAAATAGATGACAAATATGTAAAAACACTAAAAAAAACAGAAGTTGCGTTTGTGCAAATAGCATAAATCTGAAGGGATGAAAACAAAAAAGAATTACGTCGACAGCAGGGTTCGAACCTGCGCGGGCGTAGCCCAACAGATTTCAAGTCTGTCTCCTTAACCACTCGGACATATCGACTCTTGGTGTTATAGCCTCCGAGTAAACTTATTTAACCTAATAATATTTAGGAAGGGTGCTTTGGGCCTTAGCAGGCCGAAGATGGTTCCGTGGAGAATCTATGGGCCACAGCTCGATAGTATACCGGGCCAGGCCTAAACTACGCGCCTAGCATAACCGGCCCACAGGACCCATCCACTTTGCCTCTACCCGTGCGAGCTTGCGGCGAGTGACGAGGTGGCATACAATACGAATACGATACGATAGATACGACTCCGAGTACGAGGTGACAGCGGAGTTAATGCACTATCGTTAGGTGCGGTTCTGTAGCTGTAGCCGTATCCGTCTCCGATCCATCCCAAGAAAGGAACCGGCCGGCCGGCCGGATCGGATGGGACTCTTGCTACGGCCTGCACCCCGGCAGCTACGGTATCCATGTCACCCAATTGAATCCGTAGCTGCCCCTCGTTGCTAGGCAAACCGCCGTCCAACCGCCGGCGGCCGGGGCCCGGCGTCCCGCTTCCCGAGACGATAACTGAAGTCGGTTTCGCCATTCATGGCGCCGGCAATTCGGCAAAAGAAACGCAGAGGATAACGAAGAAGATGAACAAGAAGACGACGGCAGTAGTAGCAGCACAGTACGCCACTGTTTCAGCGCTGCATCGTCTCGTCAGAGTAATGTCAGATAGATGTACGCCGAAGGCCGAACAAAACGAACTCGCACGAACAACAACCTTTTCCGGCGACTTCAAACTTTTAATGCGTTCTTGTGTGCACTCCAACACGCTCGATCGATCGAGGCACGTGCCACGGCTCCTGGGGGTTGCGGCTGGATCCAGACATCGAGTAGAGCTTTAACGTGTGGGCGACCTCGATTGGCAATCGGCTAGCTATTAGCTAGTATCCCAATTCCCAACTCTTGATGCCCTGTATCGAAGATGGCCAAGCAAAAGGCCTGCATCACGACTATGATAGTTACGCACACCAACGCAAGACCCCAAGCTCCCGATAGCCTATGATACGATTTCAGGGTTAGTTTTTGCGTTCCTCTAACACAAGTACACAACTCGATCCCAGCTGAGTAGTCAAGACAGCTCATCGGCTTCACATCACACCACTCTACTCCATAGTTTTTAAAGCGTTAAGGCGAGACGAGCCGAGCCACTACCGATTTATCGCCTAAGCGGGGTAAGGCGGACTAAGCCGAGCTAAAACGCCACCTAAGGCGAGAGGATGCACCACTGCCTGTCTGCCTTGTCGCCGTCGACACCTTAAAGATGTCTTAAAAACACTGCTCTAATTACCTTGCAAATTGAAGAGCGAGGCGTCGAGGCTGATGAATTGAGGATCTGAGGTGAAGAGAAACCCTCCAACTCTTTTCTGAAAATAACAGATTCCCTATTCTGAAGAAGCAACAACCATGAACCATGCGTCATTACTCCTCCTCTACTCCTCGTACAGCAAAGCCCTAGGCCTATAGCAGAGACCACTGACCGAACCCAACGTCCCCGTCTCCCCGAAAGCTGCAGCGCTTTGACCGCCTCCAAATTAATTACTGTACCCGTGGTAAGTAAAACTTCTGAACAACAAACGCCGTGTTTAGTTCCGCGGTGAAAAGATTTTGGAAGTGAATCTTTTCACATTTGAAGTATTAAACATAGACTAATTAAAAAACTAATTGCATATTACGTTTGGAATTCGCGAGACGAACCTAATGAACCTAATTAATCTGTCATTAGCACATGTTACTGTAGCATTACTGTAGCAATTTAGTGTCTAATCACGTCCTAATTAGACTCATTGGATTCGTCTCGCAAATTCCAGTCCATCTATATAATGCGATTTGTTTTTTACCTACATTTAGTACGCCATACATGTGTCTAAACATTCATTTTGAATTTTAGATTTTGGAACTAAACACGGCCAAAATGTTACCGTCCTGGCGTCGTCCCCCGGACCCTCCTTCCCCGTCCTCCGTCGAGCTGAGCCCGGGCCCTGCCCATCGACGGCATTCAAAGCCTGCGGGCCGTTTGGTGACAAGTCCAGCTGCCTGCGTACCCAAAAACTCATCAGGGTTTCCTGCTCGCTAAAAAGGGGGCATGCATGATGGCGTCGTCGTTAACTCTTAACAGCGCCATGCATGTACAATGTAGTACTGCCCAAACCCCACTCCATTAACACCTAACCGCATCATTAGGCTCTTGATGACCCCCGGCCGGGATTTAAGTTCGCGTGGGCCCCACGGACGTGAGTGTGGAGCATCTCGCTCTCATACCAGTAGTAGTGATGGGGTACACTCAAAAGGCCCGAGCCGGGGGAGAATTATTGAAATGAAATGGGAGCATTGCCAGTAGATGAGCTAGAGAGCCTGAAAACCAAGTTCAAACTTCCGGTTTTATGTCCAAATTTGACCGATCCACATGGCTCCAAAACTCGTGATAAAGAGCATGAGAGCAACCTCGCATTCGCATCGCAGGGACCTCTGCCATGCAAATGTGATGTATATGGCTTGAGGTGACCACACATCCTGCCCCTGATGAAAATAAATTAAAAACGTGCCGATTGTTTCATAAAAGAACGAGGGGAAGAAAGATGGAATAATAATGAAGAAGATCCTTTTCTTGATTTTTTTCTTTTTTAATCATCATTGTATATTTTCGGCTAAGTGCTACTATCTAATTATTAAGACTGAACAAGATTATAAAACTGCGAAAACGATGCGCTTCCTCCGATCACAAATAAGTGATATTTTTGGACATTAACATGGTCTTTTAAATTAAATAGTTGACTTAAGACAACTCAAAACGTCATTTATTCGGACTAGATATTTTACTATTTTAGTGGCAAGGGGGAAGTAAGAATGAGATATGCATGTGAGCATGTCTTTATCGCATAGAGAAAAGATGTGTACATGCGTATGCGTATAGTAGCTGAGAAAATAAAAATCAACCCAACAGATTTACTAACGTCCAAATCAAGCTTCCGTGGGCCAAAAATGTTAGAGATTTATGGCGCGGATGGGGGCTGCTGGTGCATTTGCATGGATGGATTTGATGGGTTTTTTTCTCGCCTACACGTAGACGCGTAGATGCAGATGTGTAATCAATGCGCAACTGATGAGGATGGTGATCCATGATGCATGCATGCCACTGCAGTAGCAATGTAGCATGTGTTGCAGTTTCAGCAGCTCTACCGTGATGCTCCGTTTCAGAGAAAAAAAAAAGCAAGAAGAAAGAAGTGATGACACATCAAGAAATCAAATGAAAACTTGGATCAATCAAGTACTAGTATAACCCATGATCAGTCAAAAGATGGTAGTACAGTAAAAAGAGCTGGATATGTAAATGGTTATAATGCTTATTAGCTTATATGTGAATTTCTTTCACTATTTTAATACTACTATGGATTATTCTTCTACAGATGATTATGTAAATGCAGGTACGGGTTCATGCTTTTCTTATGAAGCTTAGGTGTATTGAAAGGGGAATTAAAGAGAAGGTCGGCCTATATGCACTGCTCAGCCACAGTTTCTGTCAGTATTTTCTTTTCTTTTTTTTGGAAGGAATGGCTGTTGCAGGTCTGTAGCCTGTACCAGCAGCAGAGATGCATGTTGGTGCCGTTGCAGATCCTACTCTCTCATCACATTGCACGGTAGTACTAGTATTTTTCTTCAGTAAATTCCAGCTGGTTTAGCCTAATAAACCAAGTCAAAAGTCAGCTCTTGCTTCCTGTGATCTGATCAGCGATTAGCAGATAATGAAGCCGTTATAGTTAACTTTCCATGTGGTCTCTGGACGTGCATAAAAGCACTTGCAGGCTTGCTGCTGCACACCCTGACCTGACCTCTCCGTTTCCTTTTCTTCTCCTCCCTGCTGCTCTGCATCTCTCTCTCTCTCTCTCTCTCTGGCTCACTGCAAATCCGCATCCATGGCGTCCATCACCAGCAAGGAGCAGGGAGGGAGCAAGGTCTTCTCCAAGCTGTTCAGCAGGGAGAGCTCCGCCGCCGCGCCGTCGTTCCGGGTGTACTACGGCGTGGCGTCGGCGGGGTCGGTGCCCTTCCTGTGGGAGTCGCAGCCTGGCACCCCCAAGAACGACGCCGTCTCCGCCGCCACCCTTCCGCCGCTCACGCCGCCGCCATCCTACTACACCGCCAGGCATCACCACAAGCCCGCCGCCGCCGCCGCCAACGCCAACTCCGGCGCCGGCAAGATCAAGCACTCCAAGCCCAAGCATCAGTACACCAGCATCTTCAGCGCCATCCTGCCCAAGCTCATCCTTCACAGGCGCTCCAGGTCCTCCTCCTCGTCGGCGTCCGGCGGCTCGCCCTCCGCCGCGTCCTCCTGCTCCTCCTCCTCGTCGTCGGCGTTCTCCTCCTCCACCGCCTCCTCGGCGTCGTTCCGCAGCGTGCAGTCGCCGGCGGCGGCCTGCTCCTCGATGCGGAGCCGGGTGTACGCCTTCTCGGCCGGGGACGCCGCCGCGGCCGATAGCGAGGACGAGAGGCCGGCGGCGGCGCCGACGTGCTTCAGCGGCGTGCGGCACGAGAGCTTCAGGGCCTTCAAGGGCTGCCGCGTCGCCATGACGGTGAAGAGCGCGCTGGCCTCCGTCGGCGGCCATGGACACGGGCCCACTGCAGCGCAGAAGGTGTGAATGTGATGCTCTCGTTAACCCATGCCACGTGTCATGCATGCTGTCGCTGTTATTGCTTGGGAGTGAGCTGCTGGATCGGAGCTTGATTATTACTACTCTGCATGTGTTTAACGGTGTGCCCTCCTGTATGTCTCTTTCACGGAGTAATGTTGCAAAATGTCGAGAGGAGCTTATCAAAAGTATGATATATGGTGGATTTTAAGTTTGTAACAGTGTGTAAATTAAACAATAATAATGTGATGGGCAATAGCACGGCTATGTGATTTTCAGAACCGCTTGCGAATCATGTTTGGGGTGCGTGTGGGCTGCCCTTTGCTTCCTGAAACTTATTTGCCTGCCTTGTCGGTCAGTTCAGTTCAGACAAGATATGTTCTTAATTATCGAAACCATTTTTTCCCCTAGAAATCCAGAGAAATTTATGAGCACTCAGTTCCTGTGATGGAAAAGGACACTCAGATTAATTGGAATTAAGTTACGCAGCATAACCATGCCCATGCTGCCATGCATGGTTCTTTGTTAATGCTATGCCCTGTCTCCCTGTCTAATGAGTTGACAAGAGAGTGTTTGTTTACCCAGTTCCAAGAACAGGACAGCAGAGTTTAAGCTGTGCCGGTTCAGAATTCACACGCACAGGTATTACTAGGCGCAGTAGATATGCACTTGGGACATGCTTTCGAGTTAAAAAAAAACTCGTGTTGGAACAGTGTGCTTAGCTATATCTTTCAGTTCTGCATCGTTCAAATTTTGCATGAAGATTTCCTGTCAACAATACTCTGGTAACTCTCACAATAACAAAAGAATCCTCACTTCCCCAATACCTCAATAACTAAAGAAATGAAAGTCTATTATTTCTTGATGATCCTTTTTTATTATTATTGCTTGATGATCTGAAGATGCATTTCCCAATCATCACAGCAGTTTTGGCAAGCATATTGTAAAGGAATCCATGCCTGATGGCATGTTGAACACACATACAGTACAGTATAACACAAGGCTACTAGCTAGCTGTAGCTAGGTTTAGCCAGCAGTGAGGAGATGGCACGGAGCTACAGTGACTGCATCTCAAAAAAAGGCTACAGAAACTAGGCGGATTTTCATACTGTGTCGCCATAGATTGCCCCATGTGAGGGGCATCAAGGACACGGGTGGAGGACGAGACACCCCAAGGACCCTTGAAGAAGACACTAATCAATGCGCTTTGCCCCCAACCAGCTCACTTGACAAAAACTTATGCCCCCTATTTAATTCCATGTTGGAACTAGTTTAATCCTAAACGAACCTTCCGTTAATCTGCTCACGAGCCCACTCTCTTAACGCCACTCCAAGTCTCCAACTACTGAACTCACCTTGCTCAATTTTACTGGCTTGAGTAGACAAAGAATTTTTGCCTTTCATGTCATTATGTACCAAGCTTATGGTGCAAAATATGAATCTCCCTTCAGTGCAAAATATGAGTCGTTTTAAGGTTCATATCGGTCAAACTTCTATTTTCTTTTACCATCAAATAGATTTGAAAAATCACACATGTGTAAAAGAAAATAAATATATCGGACCAAATGAGTATGAAAATAAAAATAATTTTTCTCATAATACCTTACACCACTATACTACTCGATAAATACCACATGTTAAAAATATTTTTTCCCATAATACCCCTATACTACTATACTACTCGACTCATACCATCTTATACTATAGGTGAGGTTCCTGTAGTTGTAGTATACAATTAATTTGGACCGTCAAATCTTTTATACTGGTCATTTTCTAACACCAGTATAAAATAGTATGTAGCACCGAAGAAGACCTCAAAATGTAAGGTTGGTAGATCCACCACAAAACTACCTTTTATGACATGTAATTGTTTCCATTCCAGGTAGCATATTACTGTGAAAAACTAGTAGTACCTCGAATGTGTCAACGTCCTAAACGGCCTAGATTTTGGATGGGACGGAACAGAGTAAATTCATCATCCTACCTTGCATGCTACAGAGGGCATCGCAAGGACAGTCTCAAATGCACTGATCACCCAACTAATCAGGTACTGCATTATTCTGAAGCAGTCAATTTGTTGCAAAAAACAACGCTACAGTGCTTGCTACTGTTCCGCATTGCAACCGTTGATTCTGAATTTCTGATGAAGCGAGTGTATGCGTGTGAGAAAGACGAATCCACACGTGGTTGCTGGTTGAATCATACAGCGCCTTCAGAACGGAAACCAAATGGTGTCAGATCGCTACGGTGCGACTTCAGTGGAGTTTGACGTGAATTTGGGATGTTTCATTCATCTAACAACCCTATACATGCTAGAATTTCTTAAGCTTAAGTCTTAAGCCATTTCGATAACAAACAGAATTCTCTTTATGTTCATGTCCAAATCAGACTATCAGACCAAGGAAAGGATGGGGATAACACCTGCCTGCATGTTGCCAAGAAGCTTAACACCTTTGTAAAGTTTCAGTTCGGTTACCAGTCTCTGATTTGTAATCGAGAAGACAGGCAGCGACGTGAGCAGTTGCCGCACAACCACATCCCAACACCCATGCCATCATGCCGATGCAGACGGCCGCCCAAGCCTCCTCTGAATCCCGGTCCCTGGCATCGAGTGCAGTGACAGTACCCGTTGTTTTCAGGAGTAACCTTCCTCTTCGTCGTCAGAGTAATGGCGACTGTCCAGTACTCCAGTCTCCAGGCAAAGATTTTCAAAGCCCGACAGCAGCGACTCAGCCGCCGCACCGTCCATGGAAATCGTCACCCTGCGCCTGCAAATTTCTCGCGAATTCTATGCTGACGCTTTGATGGCCGCCTGGTTAACCGGCCGGCGTCCATGGCTGCACCGCCGAATGCGATGGGTCTAGCAGGCCTATTATGTTGCCGATTGACCTGGGGGACAGTGTACTGAAATGGAGGTCCTTTTGCGTCGACCTCTGAACTCTGATGGTGTTTGCCGAAGGTAAAAAGCTTGCCAAAACTGAAACTGAAATTGCCTGTGACTTTCAGGAGATGGCAGCGCTGCAAGCAGTTGTTCAGACTCCAGAGACAGATGAACTGTGTGCTTGTATCAAATAACAGTCCAAAACACTTAAATTTTGAGATTCTTTGGAGCATCATGCCAGCAAGGGGAACAGTTCCGAACTGTTGCGATTTCTACGTTCCATGGTCGCCGATGCCGCACCCACTGTCCAATTTTTATTGCTGCCGCATGTTGAGGACGACGAAGCTGGCGTCCGTTGACGCCCGGCGCCACTCGCTTGGCATGGAATCAGATCGCAACGAGGAAGGACATGGAGGCGGCGAGAGCGAGCACTAAGATCCGGCGACGCAATTGGAAGGGGTTGTTGAAAAACATTTTTCCTGAACCTACCAAGTTGAGGAAAGAAATGAATGGGCGAAAGCAAAATGGAGGAGAAAGCGAGTGATCAAGAACAGAACCTTCAGAACATGCCACTGACAGCACCCAATTGTCATGGATTATACTGCAGAGAAAGATGTGCATTTGCAGATCTTTTTAAAGTGACTTTTACTTATAAGTCACTGTACCGACACCTACGCATGAAGCGCAGTCTAACATAACATGGCCCGTGTTTAGTTGATGAAAAGTTTTTGGTGAAAAGATTTCGGGTATTGATTTTACCAATTTAGGAGTAGTAAATGTGGACGAAAAATGTGGAAAATTATATGAATAGGTTGGAAATCTCGAGAAGAATCTAACGATGGTAATTAGAGGGTAATTAATCCATAATTAGCAGATGGTTACTGTAGCATTACTATTGCAAATCATGGATTAAGTAGGCTCATTAGATTCGTCTCGCGATTTACAGCCCATCCATATAACTTTTCACCCTTTTCGTCTACATTTAATACTTCATGCATCTAAGATTCTCCTTTGATGTGATGGGTGAAAAGATTTCGGACGGCACTAAACAAGGGCATGGAAACCACGGTGAGCACTAAGAACAGTGAGGAGAAAAATGGGGAATTGACCTACCCTAGCCATATGGAAAAAGAATCCCGATCCTTATCAGAAGTTCTTTTGACTAGGAGCAAGAATGCAGACACAACCGTATCATTGCCATTTTGTTCTCGAGTTATTCCTCGCTTGTTCTTCATGTTGTCACACTCATTGTCACTCATGCACTCCCGTGTCGGGCCCACATGGACAGTGACACGGAGCTGTGTGTCGGATTCTTTCTCGGTGTCGGTGACCCGACAGTTTGCCACTGACCAACGGATGTTCAGGGCATTGTCTATAGCTTCAGAAATTCAATGCCAATCTGTAGGATAATTTCGCAGAAAACAGTCTAACTCATGTGAGATTCAGCGAAAAATCCTGCATTCCAAACGGGCAATAATTCATGAGTTGTATCTGTTTATAAATTATAACATGAGGATAGAGATACTAGTTGCTTCAGATTTTTTTTTTTTTTTTTTTTTTTTTTTTAATCTAGCGATTTGTCTGCTTCAGGCAGCTGAGCTGGGATGTTTAATGATGATGATAGCATTGACATGGTTGGCTTGACGACGACTGGATGAACCCTTTGGAACACTGGCTACAGATCCCCATCTTTACAGATCTTCAGATCCACTGCATTTATTGGCTCCATAAACTGATGCTCATGGACAGAATAGTTAAAAACATATAGGTTAAGACTTCAGAGTTGTGCTAAAGTAGTTGCCCCCTGTGATAGAAGGAAACTCAGAGGGTGCGGCCGTGTGGTATGTCAACTACGCAGGGTGATATTAGTGGCTTAATTTCACATCTTGGTCAAGGAAATAGATAATCAGAAGAACAGATCTGATGCCTGCAAGTGACCAAGTTTTTAATGTCAGCAAGAGTGCCAACCAATGAACTTACAGTGTACAGAATTGCCAGGACATGAATCCATGAGCAGGAGCTGTACGGTGTTTTTTCAAAAAGAAATATGTACAGTACATTATCCTCTGAATATTCATAGGACAGAGTTACACGATGGACAGTTACAACTTACAAGTGGGTCACTAAATTCCTTAGGCTAAAGAGTCCTGGTGTAGTAAACTAGTAATATTCTGTTTCTTCAGTCATGTATGGAAGCCTGAACATTCTGTTGTCCCTCAGCAAAGTCTTCACCATGAACATTCTGTTGTCAGTCAGCAAAGGCTTCAGTGATCATATGATCGATGCGCAATCAGGACTGCACACTGCCTCCGTCTTGTTCAGCATATTTATGTGCATCGTGTAGTTGAGGTAATGCAGAAGCGCTCAAAGTATTAGAGTCCATGAATGCACATAATGCTTTCCAAATTGGGACCAACATCTTCGCTGGTGGACTCAAGTTCTGCAAAGTAAGCTCTTTTAGACCATTGACGCCATACAGTGCATTTGTGATCTTACTGAAAGCAGGCAACATTTACCTTGAAAACTAGCATGAGGCCATATTCGTCACGTAGAAGCAGTGCCAAGCTCCAGTAGCAAGTGACAGGGGTCACATACTCATTCAGCACCGGTTTTAGAATCTTGCCGGCTGGCACAAATTTGCGATGAACTCTTCCACTATGAAATATGAGTTTCATGTCAAGAAAAAATGAAACCTCTATTTCTTTTCTTTAGCTTATAATCCATCTAAAAGATATAAATGCTACAAGTCTGCTGATCACTTCAGCTAAAGCAAAATGAATATCCATTTCAGGGCTCAGTCCTATCAAAGACAATACTAACAAGGAAGATGTCTATGTTTCTTTCTGTTAAGAAAAGGAAGTCATTTCCTCTATCTTTATGAAGCCTTTGCTTCCCTCTATCTGTTCATAATTGTTCAGGTTCTCTAGGAATAGCATTCAAAGAGCAATAAATACTGAAAGAATGGATAGAATTTCAAAGCACCCATGTTGAATGCTAGACTGGTTCTTCCATACCTCCAAAAGTGTTGCTCTAATTGAACCCCAAAAGTCGGCATGATCACCAAAGACTCTGCACAAAATTAAACTGTACATCTAATAAGGAGCTCACAGAGATAGTACAGAACAGAACCTCAGCACCGACCTTTCTTCACAGAATCACATCTCAACCATTTTGCAATTATACCGGCAAAGGAAATACTCCAAAGGGAACTAAGACCTAAACTCTCCTGCAACAATGAAACAGCCTGACTTGATTAAAATAGTGCAATCAGCAGCATACCTAATGTTTTTTTATTTACCAATTGAATCTTAATAAGCAAGCAGCAACAATAAAAGCATAACTAACAAGTAACATTGCAAGTGCAATAAGGTTGTTCTTCAGGCCTAAATTGCTTCACTGGCTTAAACCTGAACCTATATTGCTAAGATTCCTAAGGAAGCTCATGAAAAGAATGGAACTCGGCAACTGGCATATCTGGACACCTGAATTGTTTCAATTGAGTTGAGTTTTTCGTTATTCAACAGGCTCCTGGAATAGAGCAAACTGAAAATTAACAGTCACAGTGACAGCCTGGATTAAGAAAAAAAAATACCTTTGACAACAGGATGCAGCAAACAGTCATGAGAAGGCAGATTGTGCCAATATAACACAAAAGAATTCTGAATGAGCTCTTCTTAACCACGATGTCATGGATATCAGCTCCTCCCTCACAATGATGCTTGTAAGCATACATGCCATCAGATATTCCTTCTGTTGATTGCTCCATGGTTAAATAGTCCAAGCTCCTTGTAGAGCTCCCATCTTTAGTCTTCCCATGCTTAATCAAGCATTCAGCTTTGTGCATCCTTGGTTGATATTGCGGCTGAGATAATTTTTATTTCTTTACCTAAACAAGCATAAAAATATCCGCCAGAAAATTGTTGTGAGTTTTACATTTCTCCCCATACAAACCAAACGGCCACTAATGAAGCAAGAGAAATAAAAGCATCGCTGCCAGCGCAGTTGCCAAACTGGAAAGGCAAGAAATCTCTATCGACCATGCATATTCGCTTCTAATATTACCATTAACAACTAATTGGCGGCGGGAAAAGAACGCTAGATCCGATCGCTATGCAGCAGTTTAGCTTCTCTAAATCTCTCCAACCAAATCGCCTCCAGGCCAAAGAAACATACAAAAATTAGAACAGAAATGAGTGCGCGCGGTGCGCTAGGTACCTGGAAATCCAAAGGGGGTTTGGAGGAATGGCGGCACAGGAGGACGAGAGGGAGGGCAAGTGCCAATCTGTGGCTGGCGACTGGCGAGTGGCGGCACGGGGAAGTTGGGTTAGTAGTTGGAAGAAGGAGCACATGACGGATGCGACTGTCACCATGGCCGTTCATCCGGGCCGTTGATTCGAGAGTTATTTGTGAGGAATCCCTCAAAGAGAGTGAAATTATAGTTACGCCTTTTCAACCTTTGTATTGTTTTTATTTTAGTTGTAACTGACAGTTTATCTTCCCACGTGTTTTACCTACTTGTACAAGTTATTTCTGCTGCATATTGCACCGATCTCCTGTGGCTGTACCTATTTCTGGAGTTCTGCTAAAACTTATGAATCAGTACAAGCCTTCAGTTTACTCAACACAAACAATGAAACAACATGAGATTAGCCAAAACAATCAATTTTGTTTGGGGAAAAACCTACAACAATTCAAGGGGACTATACTAACTACCAGCAGTCTCAATCCCCATTTGGACCTTACATCAAGCAATCAAACATGCTCTACTTTACAACGAGTTTACAATTTGCAACAAATAGCACACTCTAAAGCGATGGAACTAATGTTCCAGGTTACAATTCTGAACAGGTAAAATCAATCAGCGACTCCTGGACACAGCGTGCGACAGAAATCCACAGCTGCTTCACACTGTCCCAATGCGCTTCTTCTTCCTCCAGTCCCATGGTTTCTCAGGATCTGGCAAAGCCCATAATCCTGTTCGGCTCGCCCGTGCCTGATTCTCCCACTGAAAATGTCCATCCATCAGAAAATTCGTGCACATGGTTGCAGAACTGTTCAGAGCATGCTCTTCCATCAAGTGGAATGGAGCTGCCCTTTGTATCATATTGGGCAGTACAAGAGTACTAGTTACCTTGCTGAGCTCCATCCGATGATCATAAGCAGTATAGTGCCATGCAAGCCCTTTCTTCAGCATCTGTTCCTATTGGAAAAAGACATAATAAAATTAATTCATTTTGGTGTCTGAATGTTGCTGAACATTAAAACCAAAATGCAAATAATCTTTCAGTTTAGGCGATGCCAACATTTTGATGCGTAATTTACATCAACTTATAAATTATTTACTTCCAGTGCTTGCACATTCTATTCTTCAACTTCACTATATTTCATTTCTTTTAGTACACGACAACCGGATAAAGGTAAATTGAGTGTTGTAAGCTATGTGGTATAAAAGTCCAAGAGTGGAGTAGGTACTTCAAGAAAAGCCAAAGAGCATACAGAACAACAGCTCTACTACTTTGATAGCTTACCACTGATAGATTTCTAGAAGGAACTCAAAAGGCACATCAGTTTTGTTTCTTACCTGCACGGAAACCCCATTGCAGTCAACATCTCCAACTAATCGACCATATCGGTCACTGTCATATATGGAAATCTTTAATGTTTTCCCCTGCAGCAGCCTCATCAACTCCTCTTTCGCCTCTTTCCCATAAGGCATCAAGCTCTCTGGTGCATCGATTCCCCCTGCATTGCATTTTGTTATATTGTAATTGTAACTGCTGTCCAAATTAGAACCAAGCCCTTTGAGCATTGATCAAGAACAAGAGGTGGGGCAAACCTTAGCCTAATCCGGTACTTCTTCGCGAGAACTTGTTCGTCTCTCGTGTTAGGAATCTGTCTACACCGAGAACTCAAAAGCATCAGAACTCACATAATAAAAGGATGCCTACATGATTGTCGTGAATTTATTTTTTTAACTGACCTATATCCCGCACCCAGTATGATCTTCTGCAAAGCATCAGCTCTTTGGTAATTTTTGGCTGCTCGTGCCTTCGTCCGCTCAATGGCTGCTTTGTGCACTTCCTGGGGCACATCTCCAGACTCTGGATGATTGGACATGTTAACATACACGGTAATTGTGTCACCGTCGATTACAGCCTTAGCATCCACCTAAGAAACTAGTGCACACATTTGTCAGAAATTCGCCTTTACCGATATGTCAAAGGATATACAAAGAGAGAGACACCTTACAGGGAGAGTGTGCAGCTCATAATTAACCCTTTGAAGTTTGCGAGCAACAGGTGTCAAAGAAATGCACCAAAACGAGCCAAGACAGAGCTGCCCCTGCAATACCAGCAACAGGTGTCAAGTTTCAACCAATGGAAGCATAACACATTGACTGCATTTCTACATATGATGGATCTACCATGCTAGCAACCTTGTAGAACAATGAACAGCGAAGGCAGCTCAAGTAAAAATAAATAAATAAATAAATAAAAGTCATACACGAGTTTATGACAGATTCCTTCACGACTACTGAATTTATGCTAAGTTGGGGACTTGGGGTGCCTAGGAACATCAAAGTCACGAGCCAAGGCATGCTGTGAGTTTCTGAAAGACATCCTGTTTCACTCTTCACCAACAGAACTGAGAAATATGCTACACAAATACAATTGGTTGGGATTATTTTCCCGGAACAAGCAGGAATGCAGGATAGCTGCAGAAGAAATTTTAGAGCCTGCTGGAACTCTTACTGGTGCAGATCCGGGAGCAAGCAATGAACGAATCAATACCTTCGGGGCTAAGGTGCGACCAGCGCTCGCAAGAAAGGCAACAACGCCGATGCAGTAGACAAGCGCCATCGAAGGAGGCGCGCGCTTCCCGGCGACGCCGGCACGGACGTGGAACGACCCCCTTCTCTCTCGGCGTCGGCGATGCTCCGGAGCGGGGCCCATGCCGCCGGGCATCTGCGGCAGCTGGCGATGGCCGGGAGCTGGCGACCGCGCGCGGAGACGGCAAGGCCAGCAGCGCCGTGTGCAGGCGCCTCGGCGGCGTGGTTGGCCGGAAAGTAGCGGCGGCTGGCGGCGGGCGAGCAACCAGCGAGTCCTTTGGGCCTTCTGGGGAGGAGCATCGTGCACGTCGGGCCTTCTTCATCCGGCCTGCAAGGCATGAACGCATCGTGCATGTCGGGCCGGCCCGACTGCAAAGCAAGAGCCATCGCAGAAGGCCCAAAGTTTGAAGCTTTCAGGCCCAGTACGTGTGGTGGGCGAGACAAGCAAAGCAGGCGCAGGTCCTTTGGGCCTTCTCTCGGCCTCTCAGGCCCAGTACAGTGTTGATTATTCATTCAAGCGTTGACAGGGAACATGATACAGTATCAATTATTTATTTTGGTCACAGAATGGCCAATAAGTGCGAAACAGTTAGACCCCAAACATGCTGCTCTCATAAGTAGAGTTACATCGCTCAGCGCTTCTCGGGTTTCATCCCGTCATCGACAGCCACGTGTGCGTATGTATACATATACAGACTACACACCGATTTTGTGCAGCTGCCTGTTACCCGTCCGTGCAGTTTCTTCGTCGGCCCGTTTGAGGCCTCAGTCTGTCCTCATTTTTTTGGGCTGATTTCCTTCGTCGTTGCCTGCTATGGGATTTGCTCCTGCGGCCGGCCCGGAACGGCGCCGCGTCCACCTCACGCAAGGTCGACCTACCAGCACTCTCCGGCGAAGATCTCTGTTCTTTATGCCCACCGAAGTTTCCTTCAAACAAGAACGTTATCCTCCTGTGATGCATAATCATGCATTCTTTGAATATGTTACCTGATTCTGTTAATATATAACATCATGGTGTTGCAGTAACTTAATTTTTCTCATCCCTTATGCAGATTGTTAATTTCAGAAATTTCAGCTTGGGATGATACTATAATATTTGTCAAGTAGAATGAAAGATGAGGTGTCCTGTGGTCCCCCCCCCCCCCCCCCCCCCCACCCACACACACACACACACTTGCCTTCTGATTAGTTTGCTTAGCATGTATGGAAATACTTTTTTTTCCATTGGAGTAGTGATGTAAACTGAATTAATTCAATCTTGAATTTACATTGAAAACAACATTTTTAGTGGGTTTAGTAACCTTGCAAAATTTACAAACCTGATGCGACTTCTATATTTTGCTTCTGGCAACAGTACAGAACTGGTTGTGCTGAGTGGTTCTTTGATAGTCTTTCCACTAAGTGTTTTTTTTTTTCCTCCGAGTGCTCTTCCTTCTGTGCATGTAGTGTTTGTGGCTGTTTTAATATTAATTTATGCTTACACGGTCTTCTTTAATGATCAGTGATTAAGAAAAATACATATGACAGCAACACATGATTACAAACATAACTAATACTGGCGCAGCGTAGCGCGCCATCCTTCCTAGTGCTGTTCTGTTCTGCCATAGCCAAAGCATCACCTAAGAGCATCGCCAGCAGAGCCGCTGTTCAGCTGGCCATCGGCATTTTTGGCCGCAATAGGAGAAAAGTGCGGTCCAGCAGACTAGCTAAAGCAATCGGCATCCCTGTAGCAGTAGCCAAATCGGAAGCTTGGAGAGCCAAATTTGACCGGCTCCGAGCGGCCCGCCATCTTGCCTGCTTTCCGCTCCTGTGAGGCTGGCAGAGAGGGCCGGTGTTCATCTGTGTTGTTTTACTTGAACACTCTATTCCTTTTTCCTCTTCTATTCACATCCTAGGAATTATTCATATTCACATCAGGATGGACGGGAACCAGCCAAAATGGTTTGCGCGAGATAACAGGAATATCCTGGTTTGGCCCCGCGACATCACGAGTTCCTTCTTTGAGATCAAATATTTCGTAGTCGTTGCTGTCCCCAAGATCGTCGCAGGCATGGTACATGCACCCCTTCTTCAGGCCATGCTCCGTCGCAGGGCACGATGCCGCGAAGCCTCTAGGACCAAGAAGAAACGCATATAATTCATGTAAGTTTTGCCCATCTAAAAAGTGCATGAAACAAATGCTGATGGTTTCATGAATAACCTGTAGCATCTACACATATAATTCATGTAAGTTTGTTGCTTATGTCCTTGCAACTCACTATAGAAATACAATTGATATTGCTTTTCATGATAAATCTTAATATACTTGTGATTCACTGTAAACATGCATGCCAAACTAACAACTGCATGAACTTTGACTCCAATACAATCTAGCAATCTAAATGTAGCTAAAGGTAATTGTTAGAATCATATTTAACTGCAAGAACCAACCATGCTTATGCAAACATAGAAAGTAGACTTAATCAGGTTTATATCAGCTCTATCCATTGTTTATGGAGCAGACTGCATGTCGAAACCATCATCTACTATAAACTACAATACTCATAAGGTATCATAATCAATATCTAGAACAACTCAAATATAGGAACTAAAAGAAATCATCTATCTCTAAGCTGCATAGCGTTTTATCCGGTACTTTGTGGCAAAAACTAAATGACAGCAGAAACATCCTAGGAATTATTCATATTCACATCAGGATGGACGGGAACCAGCCAAAATGGTTTGCGCGAGAGAACAGAAATATCCTGGTTTGGTCCCGCGACCTCACGAGTTCCTTCTTTGAGATCAAATATTTCCAATGTTATCCTAAACGCTAAACGGTAAACAGTCGGTCACCCTTTGTTTAGCGTTTAGTCCGTTTAAACGGAGTCAAACGGCCTAAACGGTTTTGCATAGTAACACTAAAACATACATATTTGTGTACATAAAAGTCAAACTTGCTAGAAGTTCTATATATTTGCACATCTAAAAAGTAAGTATTCTACCAAACAGTATTTTTGGGAGAAATCTATATCCTACAACACTTCGTATACTTATGATTTTAATTACTTCGAAGTTCATTATGGTAGTTGTAATCATCCTATTGACTAAATTATGAATTTAATGGTTATTTAACTTATGTAATCATGATTAACTCGAGTGTGTTTAGACGGTTTAGATGATTTTAAACGGTTTAAACGGTCCAACCGTTTAATCCACCGTTTAGGGCTAAACGACACAGTCGACCTCTGTTTACCGTTTAAACGGTGTTTAAACGGACTAAACGACCGTTTAGGCGAACAGAGAATATTTCGTAGTCGTTACTGTCCCCAAGATCGTCGCAGGCATGGTACACGCACCCCTTCTTCAGGCCATGCTCCGTCGCAGGGCACGATGCCACGAAGCCTCTAGGACCAAGAAGAAACGCCACATCGCCAATGTCATCCACCTCGACCCACTCCTTCTTGGTGAGATCCATCATGTAGGCGCCGACCTCATCGAGCTCGAGGGTGGAATCGACGACTTTGTAGAAGAGGCAGAAGAGGAAGAGGTTCTTGGAATGTTCCAGAAGGTAAGTCTTGGTCGCTCTCAGCGTCACCCCTTCTTTCCAGTCGAGTTCGGGCAATTTAGCATCAAAGGTAACGAGCTCCAGGCCTGGCTCCGGGTCGTCGACGAAGCTGAAGAGAGCTTCGATCGTGTTAGGCGTCGACTCGAGGTAGTAGAAGACCCCCTGCACGGCAGCCATGTAATGGATCGCCCTCTCCGTGATGGGTTTCCCGGGGACTTCGTAGAGGCTCATGTCGTAGGACTGCCTGACCCACGCAGCGGCGGCGCCGCCCCTAATTCGGCACATCAGGAGCTCCGGCCGGCTGAGATCGTAGACGAGGATGAGGGAGTCTGGATTCCACTCCGGACGAGATGAGCCGGTGTTGGCGACAAGGCACCGGCAGTGTTCCGGCGGCGCCTCGTCCATTGCCGGCAGCGACGTCTTCTCGCCGGTCTGAGGATTCCACAGCGAGCAATGGAAGGAGGCGGTGTCCACCATGAGTAACAGGCATTGTGGAGTCTCGAGACATTTGAAGTTAGCCATCTTGGGGAGCTGGTAGGTGCGCGTCGACCCGTCGGCGACCGAGAGCACGGTCTGGGAGTTGTTCGGCTGCTCGCCGTGGTCGTACACCAGCAGTGGGAACGACGCCGCGGCAGCGGCGAGGGAGCTGAGATCTTCCGTGGGTTTTGACTCCATTGGCGGCTAAGATAACTTGCCAAACGTCTCATTGTGTTTAGCTGTTTGCTCGATCGTTTTGTACTCTCTGGGACACCGTATTTAAATTGGGTCGTACGAGATCGTGTCGGACCCGATGGATTGGGCACCATGACGACCGGCCGCCTGCCTATCCCAGTTCAGACTAGTTTCGATTCGGACTTGGTTTCCGACTCCTATCAGATCAGGGAGATTTCTCCCCAATAGAGAAGGACTTTGGGTGTTTCAGAGCTTCAAAAACGGAAACTCACATAACTTCTGCCACCAGTTCAAAACGGAGGACTTTACTAAACTTTAGACACACCATGTGAACAAGATTTAACATGTCCTGTCACTCATTTACACACCTACTCCCTTCGTTCTAAGGCCAGTCTCAGTGGAGTTTCATGGACATAACTACCTAGAGTGACACATCATCTAAAGGATGTTTGAAACTATGATGAAACACCCTCTCTCAATGCAAAGTTTTATCTCTTGTTGTTCCCTAGACTACATGCAAGACACAAACTGTCTAGGTAACTGTACGTGTAGAGAGGGTTTCATCACCATGAAACCCATTTCATCTCTCTCTTCATTAATACATTGCCACATCATCAAAAACAGTGACATGACAGCCTATTTAATGCCCATGAAACTTGCACTGAGACTGGCCTTAAGATTGATGTTCTAGCATTCAAAATTTGTCAAAAAATGATGTTTTGAAATTTAAACCTCATGTAAGAATAATTTGACACATTAAACTCGTGCATGTCTAATTAAATGGAAATAAATTTTTCTCTAACTTATACATGTAACTCAACTAACTGAGTGCGTCTTTTCCTTTCATCCTTAATCTGTCTGAAAAAATCTAAAACATCATTCTTTTTGGGAGGAGGGAGTAGGAGTCAAGGATATATAGAAACTCATCTCAGAATGCAGACATTTTCCTCTGGTGGAAAAATGCATGGCAAATCTTTTGTACCAAAGATTAAGAGCTGGCATTTTTTTCACATTTACAATGAGACTAAAAGAACTTAACTCATTTGGGAATGCCCTATGTTATCAACATCTACCAAATATCAAGGTTCGAGACAGAGAATGATATAGATACAGAACAGTTATAGCTCAATACTGCATGCTAGTAACGGAATGTAGATGCAGCAAAGATGACCAAAATGGAGATTCTGCACGAATAACAAATTAAAAAAAACTGATCATCACCCCCAAATACTTAGCATCCTGGACCCTGAAATGATCATGCCACACCCGAGAGTACAAAAGAAACCAGTAATTTGGATAAAGTTCAGAACATCTGAAATAATCCCATCAGGCAACCAGTACATTACAAATACAAAACAAACTTAAGGTTCTGCACGAATAACAAATAAACAAGAAACTGAACATCGCCCCTAAATACTTAGCACCCTAGACAAAAATAATAACCAGTAAATTGATAAAAAAAATAAAAAATTTACACCAATATCCTATCAGAGCAATCAACATAACAAATATAGGAATTAGCAGGACTGCTGATTTGTTCGATCATACGTTGCAGCATTCATCGTCTGGACGAGGCATCTAGACCTCTAAAAATGGGAAAAACACATGATCACAAATCACTTCCGTCACGAGCAATGTCAGAGCAACCACCAATCGATCTGCATTTCAAACGTCAAACACCAACCTGTTGGCCTCGATGAACTTCTTACACCACCATCAACTGCGATTCTACATCCACGGAGGCGAGGCGGGCGGTGTCAAAGAAGGCGTTGAGGCAGGCGTCGAGGGTGGTGTCAAAGAAGGCGCCGACGACGCAGGTTGGCTGCTAGGGCAGCGGCCGAGGCTGTGGTGGAGCAAGAGGAAGAGGAAGCTGACGAGGACGCCAATGTTGGTGCAACCGTCCTCTTCAGCAGGACCTCTTGTCACCTTCACTTTTCTTGCTTCACCACCACGGCGTGCATGCGGTGTCGTGCCTCTGCCGTCACCGCTGTGTCCCTCGCCGCGCGTGCCGTCGCCTGTGCTTCCGCTTCCGCGGCCGCCTGCCGCACCTGCTCAGCAGCCGCCGCCTCCCCGCTCTGCCCGCGCCTACGTGGCTGCCTCCCCCTCCCTGGCCGCACCTGACCTCCCAGGGCGCCATCCATGATGGCAGACAATCGGGCCGAGGTCGTACTTCTGGAAGTTCTCGCAAATCGGGCACTTGAGCGAGGTCTTGCCGTTCACCAGTGACTTGGGGGGTGGGGAGGTACCGCCGGTACATCACTGTCGCCGGAGCTGGTGGAAGGCGAGAGAGAGGGAGGAGGAGGATGGAGGCGATGGTGGTTGTGGTTGCACTTGGGGACGTTGGTTGCTCGGTTTTGTTTCTGGGAAGCTGTGACGAGCGCCCATGATATATTAGTACTACTAGTAGAGTGCTTGTGTGTTGCTATGACCTCTCTTCTAATTTAAACGACAAAATAATGATATCTAGAAACAACATATTCAATACAATTTAAATATAACATAATAATATAGTCAAAATCTCTATTCTTTTGCGCTAATCATGATTATAAACAAAATTCATGTTGGTTTCCCCCATTCCTCCATACTGTTTTTGGATCATATGACATATTGAATGGCCTTTTTAATGTAGAACTACCTAGAAAACACAATATTTGACAAGTTATTTAAAAAAAATAGGGATAACAATAATTCATGTTGTAGAAGGAAAGGAAACATCACTACATCATGTTGAACATAAACAGGTTCTGAAGTTATTCTCAAGCTAAACCATCATGTGTATAAATAGTAAACAGTGGCTAATTAGAAACTACATTGGACAGATATTTTTTCCATCAATCTCTTTCCATCGAGCATCTAGAAGCAATGTAGTTTTCAGGCTTCATATGATGAAACAATGAGTGTAGGTGAAAATTCAAAAGAAATTGAGAAGCATTCTCAGAGCACACATGTACCTAGATGATAGGTAATAGCACCTTGTAGTTTTTCTTTACGTCTGCTTTACCATCTATTTACACAAAAGGAGAACATAAGCCACAGATGCTGAGTGTATTAAAAAGTGCATGAAACAAATGTTGATGGTTTCATGAATAACCTGTAGCATCTACACATATAATTCATGTAAGTTTGTTGCTTATGTCCTTGCAACTCACTATAGAAATACAATTGATATTGCTTTTCATGAATTTGGTTTGTTCTTAAATCTTAATACACTTGTGATTCACTGTAAACATGCATGCCAAACTAACAACTGCATGAACTTTGACTCCAATACAATCTAGCAATCTAAATGTAGCTAAAGGTAAGTGTTAGAATCATATTTAACTGCAAGAACCAACCATGCTTATGCAAACATAGAAAGTAGACTTAATCAGGTTTATATCAGCTCTATCCATTGTTTATGGAGCAAACTGCATGTCGAAACCATCATCTACTATAAACTACAATACTCATAAGGTATCATAATCAATATCTAGAACAACTCAAATACAGGAACTAAAAGAAATCATCTATCTCTAAGTTGCATAGGAAGACCATGGTTGTCAGGTATGCCCATCTATTGCCAAATTCTAGTTAGGTAATGATAAACAATTCGTGGTTCAAAGCAACAACTGACGATGCATAGAAGTAGGGTCACCACTCACCAACCCCTTGCCTTGTTGATCGTAGGGTTGTGACTCCATGCCTATTATGTTTCTGCACAGAACACATACTCCAATCAAGAGTTATATATGGACGATCAATGAACGACATGTTTGCTCGCGGTGGAAGTCGCACCCAGCGCATCAGCCCCAGAGGTTGCCGTCCCATCCTGCATTCCTATTGTTCATGCGCCTCTTGTACCCAGTGCCTCGTAGTCTATTGCCCCGATGATCACCGTCACAATTTTGCTTGCGTTGGGTACAAGAACCAGCAACAGCAGAGGACTGAAAGGAGAGCTTTCTGTATTGCTTAGGAAAAAAACTACTGCCAAATCCTTCATGTTCGCACATGTGCTAGCTCGACGGTTCCATGCCAGTGGTCGTTGGAGCTAGATGTGAGTAGGGCGCGGTTGTTGACCTTTCTTCCACCAGTGATTTTTTAGTTCAACAATTGTCCGATTTTTATTAGGTGGAAGATGCGGTTTTTAGGTGGATTAGCGGACGATTAGCGGAAGGGGAGGGACACGGAGAGTGCGGCCTTGCGGACGGACGAAACTGTTGCATTATATTGATAGAGATAGAGACTTCCTAAGGAGACAGTTGCACGTGGACCCTACTGGTGTAACGGATTTTTTTTTACCATGGGCGAAGTGAAAAAGTAAAAACCCGGAAGACACGCTTGAGAGAAAGCGCAGTGGATTCATTTTCCGAATGATTCGGCTAGTGGTATTCTCCGGATTTGCTATTCCCCGCACATGCGGAGAAAATGCAACCGCCGCACACTCTGATGAGAGCAGCCGCACGCAAGGCTCGGTCCGTTAGCTGGTGGGCCCGATGAGCCCCACCTGCATGCATGCAGTGCACGGAAGGCTGCTCCGACTGGTTCCGCGGCAGCATGGCGCAGTCAGCTGGTGGCCCCCTGCGCATGCATGTTTGAGTAGGCTCCTAGCCGGCCGTCTCGTTTGATGTTTTTTGCTTTCTGATTTTTCTTTTTATTCTTTTTACTATTTCTTTTTCACGTGTATAAATTTTATTCTTTTACTTTAAAAAAATTATTCAATGAGACATACCGTTTGTTGTAAATGTACTGTTCTGTATATATTTTTTCAATAGACTGTGATAAATATATTTGCTCCACATGTATATACTTTTGTTGCATGAGTTACACTATTTATTTATTTATTATCTATTTTATTTCTCTTGTACATAACATTTTGTTTCAGTTTAACTTACTTCTATTTCATTAGTTTAGATGATTTGTTCCACATATTAATATTTATGTTTTTTCTATACGATATTCTTTCCTCAAATTAAATGAGTTGTTTCACTTTTAACTCATGTATGATAATATTTTGTTTCACAATATGATTTATTCCACATATTAATATTAATGTTCATTCTATACGATGTTTTTGTTCCTCAAATTACATGATCTGTTTCACTTTTAACTTCTGTATGATAATATTTTGTTCCACTAGATGATTTTGTTCCGCATTTTAATATTAATGTTCCTTCTATACGATGTTTTTGTTCCACAAATTACATGATTTGTTCCACTTTTAACTTTTGTATGATAATATTTTGTTCCACTAGATGATTTTGTTCCGCATGTTAATATTAATGTTCCTTATGTACGATGCTTTCTGTTCCTCAAGTTACATGATTTGTTCCGCTTTTAACTTCTATATGACAATATTCTGCTCCACTAGATGATTTGTTCCACATGTTAAAATTTATGTTCCTTCTATACGATATTTTTGTTCCAAAATGTTAGATTATTTGTTCTTGTTATTAAAATCTGATGACATTGTTCTTCCTATTTTAAAAAATGTTCCAATTTTTGTTAATTTTAAACATAGTCAAGTGTGGTCTAGTTTTGAAGATTTTGTGATAAGAAATCTAATGGTGAAATCGAAATTTGATTTCGATGGCTAGTTCATGAGATATGATTTGTTTTAAAAATCTTTTTTCGTGGGTCCCACGAGCCTGACACAATTTGGACCAGTCTGAGACTCTGAGGCTAGTGCTGGAGCGCTCACGGGAAACAGTTTGAGCGCTGGGTTGTGCGGCGTTGGTTTGGTGCCGCATGTGTGGCCAATAGTCGGCCCCGGTATTCTCTGCATATGCCCCAGCTGCTGCCGTGAAAATAACATTCGCCTAATGAGATTGCGATTGGCAGGGTCGACAGCATTGGCAGTAACACGTACCGCAACTTGTTCTTCACGTGTTCATAAAGTCAGGCTCATTAATTTCAGAACAAGAAAACACACATGATTGAGGCCCATCACAAAAAAGACATCAGGCCCGGGCGTCCGAGAAAGGAAACAATTCACAATTACAGGTGATCAAAATGAGAAGCACGAGTGAATTCATCTCCTTAACCGCCTTTGAGAGCGCTATGTGGTAGAGGCACCCTGTAAATGACAAGTAGCGGAATACAATATTAGATACTCCTATCTATGCAAGGAGAGGATATTATCCATAAAGATCTTCCGCTGAACACGACATAATGGCATTATATTGGTGCATGAATCCTGTGATCATAGCTTATCTTGTATAAAAACTACCCTATATATTACCAAATAGAGACTTAAACCACACAATGCAAATATTATTATTCATTCAGTAGCGGATACACACTCGAAGACAAGGAAACAAGCTATCAATTAGCACAGAAATAGTTTTACATGGCGACAGGAACCATCCAAAATGGTTTACGGGTGAGCACAGGAATGTCCTGATTTGGCCCAACAAGCTCACGAGTGCCTTCCTTGAGATCAAAGATGTGGTAATCGTTGCTGTCACCGAGCAAATCGTTGGCAAAGTACACACACCCCCTCTTCAGGCCATGCTCCGTGGCAGAGCAAGAGGCCGCGAAGTTTGCCGAACCAAGAAGAAACGCTCTGTCGCCAATGTCATGTAACTTTGCACCACTCTTGCTCGGAGAAGTCCATCCTGTAGGCTGCGACCTCCTCGAGGCGCTCGAAGTCCGCAACCCCGGTAGAAGAGGCAGACGAGGAACAACTCCTGGCAGGATTCCAGGAGGTAAGACAGGGTGACAGTCTGCGGCGCATCGCAGGTAAACCTTGGCGTGATTACATCGAAGCAGGTAGCAAGCTCCAGATGTGGCTCTGGGCTCTGAACGAGGCTGAAAACCTGTAGAACATCCGGTGTTTCGAAGAAGTAGAACTTTCCTTGCACTGCAGCCATGCCTGTGATGTACTTCTTCTTCGGGGGCGTCTGGCTCCCGGGAATTTGGCAGAGGCCTATGTCGTAGGACTGGGTGACCCACGCGCCGCCGCCTCGAAGTCGGCAGAACATGAGCTCCGGTTCCCCGAAGGTGTGGACGAGGACGAGGCAATCCGGAGAAGAGACGGCGCCGGAGAGCAGGCACCGGCATCTCTCCGGCAGCATCTTCTCCATCGCCGGCAGCGCGATCTTCTCCCCGGTCTGCGGGTTCCATAGACAGCACCACCCGGAGGAGGTGACGGTGTCCGCCATCAGCACCAGGCCGTGCGGGGTCTCCAGGCACGTGTAGTTGCACAGCTCGTGGACTTGGAGGGTGCGCATGGACATGTCGGCGGCCGAGAGCATGGCCTGGTGGAAGTCCGGAGGGTAGCCGTAGTCGTACACCAGCAGCGGGAAAGACGCCGCCGCCAGCGGGCTGCTGGGTTCCTCGGAGGGCTTCGACTCCATCCTGCGTGGTGCGCCGATGGAAAGGATGAGTCCAAGACTCGAAGGAGATTGTCTTGCACTTTGGTTGTTTGGATTGGATTTGGAACAGGACGCCCCGACCTGTTCTCTTTAAATTTGGGGGAAATCTCCCTGATCTGATAGGAGTCGGAAACCAAGTCCGAATCGAAACCAGTAGATGTTGGGGGATATTCGGGGCCGAACTGTGATAGGCAGGCGGCCGGTCGTGGCGGTGCCCAAACCCATCAGGTCCGAGTCCGACACGATCACGTACTGGCCAATTTAAATAGAAGACCTCGAGCCGCGGTGTCCCAGAGAGTCCAAAACACGATCGAGCAAACACAACAAGGCGTTGGGCAAGTTTACCTTGCCGCCGATGGAGTCAAATAAGCCCATCGATGATCCCGGCTCCCTCGCCGCCGCCGCGGCGTCGTTCCCGCTGCTGGTGTACGACCACGGCGAGCGGCCGGACAACTCCCAGATCGTGCTCTCCGTCGCCGACGGGTCCTTGCACACCTACCAACTCCCCGAGATGAGGAATTTCAGGTGCCTCGAGACTCCGCAGGGCCTGGTGCTAATGGTAGACGCCGCCTCCTTGCAGTGCTCGCTGTGGAACCCGCTGACCGGCGAGAAGATGCCGCTGCCGGCGATGGACGAGGCGCCGTCGGAATACTGCCGGTGCCTTGTCGCCGACACCGACTCATCTCGTCCGGAGTGGAATCCAGATTCCCTCGTCCTCGTCTACGACCTCAGCCGGCCGGAGCTCCTGATGTGCCGAATCAGGGGCGGCGCCACCGCTGCGTGGGTCAGGCAGTCCTACGACATGGGCCTCTACGAAGTCCCCGGCAAACCCATCACGGAGAGGGCGATCCATTACATGGCTGCCGTGCAGGGGGTCTTCTACTACCTCGAGTCGACGCCTAACACGATCGGGGCTCTCTTCAGCTTCGCCGACGACCCGGAGCCGGGCCTGGAGCTCGTTACCTTCAATGCTAAATTGCCCGAACTCGACTGGAAAGACGGGGTGACGCTGAGAGCAACCAAGACTTACCTCCTGGAACATTCCAAGAACCTCTTCCTCTTCTGCCTCTTCTACAAAGTCGTCGATTCCACCCTCGAGCTCGAGGAGTTCGGCGCCTACATGATGGATCTCACCAAGAAGGAGTGGATCGAGGTGGACGACATTGGCGACGCGGCGTTTCTTCTTGGTCCTGGAGGCTTTGCGGCATCAGTGCCCTGCGACGGAGCATGGCCTGAAGAAGGGGTGTGTGTACCATGCCTGCGACGATCTGGGGGACAGCAACGACTACGAAATATTTGATCTCAAAGAAGGAGCTCGTGAGGTCACGGGGCCAAACCAGGATATTCCCGTTCTCTCGCGCAAACCATTTTGGCTGGTTCCTGTCCATCCTGATGTGAATATGAATGTCTAGGATGTTTCTGATGTCGTTTTGTTTATCCGCTACTCGTCCTGTCATCCATAATATAAGTCATATAGTTTAAGTATTCTTGATGAAAAAAGGGTATGATTACAGGATGCATGTACCAATATGCCATATCCAAGATATTTGGATTCTTCGTTACTTTTGTGGCCATGTATTCCACTATTTGTCATTTTAATTTTAGTGCATTTTTGTTTTTTTGAATTCCATGGCAGAGAAGATGGCCATTAGCTAGGTTTTCGTTCTTAGTTAATGCTTTGGCCATGCCAGAACAGAGCAACATGAGAGCAGTATGTTTGGGGTCACTGTTTGGCACTTGATTTGCCATTCTGTAACCAAATTTTAGTCCTGATGATATTTTTTTTTATCTCGATTGCCTCATGGTGCCATCTGCCATGTGTGGGAGGCTGCTTCCAAAATGCTGCATCCCCATCCTCCCAAATTTTTTGAGAGAAAACATGGATGGCGTCTTAATTTGATGACTAAAAACATCAACCAGTAATTCGATCAGAAGTTTAGAAACATTTGCCCTAATCCGATTAGAGCAATCCATCCTCCACTGCTTCATGTTGAAACCTTTCCTGAATCTGTTTAGAGACTTAGACTGATCACGCCTGGCTATATCTAATCAACCAGTGGCAGGTTTGAGAAAAAAAAATAAGGGAAAGATCAATCTAGAATAGCACCCCAACAAAAATAAAAAACAAGGTGTACACCTGATAGATGCATTTGTACGACACTATACTTTTATTATTCTGTTGTTACAGTAGACAGCAGCACAATTAGAATCCACATTTTACAAGAAACTTACTGGACTACAACAATATGAAATTATCGAATAATAAACATGGAAATGCCACTCTGATCACATAACAATACATCAAAACAATTTCTGCAGAAAAGAGAGAACGGAAACTGACAATCCCTATGTTTAGAATTCTGAAACTGCAGGCTCCCAGAAGCGATGGCCACAATAGCAATCCAGGCAACTTTAAGAGGAAAACCCAACGAATTCGATCAGAGCATTTGGTCCTGATTTAGCTAGCAGTCCATCAACAAGTAAAGGAATCCATGCGTACACGAAGTATCAAACCACCAATCACAAGTTAACTGAAGCGGCCTGTTCAGTCTTGGTTTCAGCACCGACCTTTTCCTGAGGAACAAGACCTCAAGAACAGGGCAAGAAGACCTGATTGTAGCACTAAACTTTCAGTCAAATATAAAGATTTTGGGAGAGGGAGACACTAGACACAGAACACTGGCAACACAAAAAAATAGGGGATGTTTATAGGCTGGTGAATTAGAGGATGTCCTCACCTGGGTGAATTGAAGCTACAAATCACACAAATCATGAAAAGGTCAGAATTTGGGTGAAATCAAGGCTTCCTTCACCCAAGTGTTGGTCTGATTTGAATCACCCAAAACTAAACAAAATATATAAGCGTGTGACAGAAAAGTCTTCCTCACCCAAAATTCATTCAGATGGAAATGAGCATACAAGTTTGTAAATGAAAATGCATTCAAACAAATATTAAGGCAGCATGAGGGAGAAGTTGGTCAAAACGATAAGGGGCAAAAGGAGAGAAAAGAGACCGAGGCTTACCTTTTCCAGGCTAAGCTAGGCAGGAGACCGAGTCGACCTCAAAATTGGGAGGAAATCTCCCTGATCCGATATTAGTCGGAAACCAAGTCCGAATCGAAACCAGTATGTTGGGGGATATTCGGGGCCGAACTGTGATAGGCAGGCGGCCGGTCGTGGCGGTGCCCAAACCCATCAGGTCCGAGTCCGACACGATCACGTACTGGCCAATTTAAATAGAAGACCTCGAGCCGCGGTGTCCCAGAGAGTCAAAACACGATCGAGCAAACACAACAAGGCGTTGGGCAAGTTTACCTTGCCGCCGATGGAGTCAAATAAGCCCATCGATGATCCCGGCTCCCTCGCCGCCGCGGCGGCGTCGTTCCCGCTGCTGGTGTACGACCACGGCGACTCCCAGACCGTGCTCTCCGTCGCCGACGGGGCCTCGCGCACCTACCAACTCCCCGAGATGCGCAACTTCAGGTGCCTCGAGACACCGCAGGGCCTGGTGCTAATGGTAGACACCGTCTCCTTGCAGTGCTCACTGTGGAACCCACAGACCGGGGACAAGACGCCGCTGCCGGCGATGGACGAGGCGCCGCCGGAATACTGCCGGTGCCTTGTCGCCGACACCGGCTCATCTCCTCTGGAGTGGAATCCGGATTCCCTCGTCCTCGTCTATGACCTCAGCCGGCCGGAGCTCCTGATGTGCCGAATCAGGGGCGGCGCCACCGCCAAATGGGTCAGGCAGACCTACGACATGGGCCTGTACCAAGTCCCCGGGAAACCCACCACGGAGAGAGCGATCCATTCCATGGCTGCCGTACAGGGGGTCTTCTACTTCCTCGAGTCGCCAGGCACAGTCGGAGCTTTCTTCAGCGACGCCGGCGATCCAGAGCCGTGCCTGGAGCTCGTTACCTTCGACGCTCCCGCGCCCACCATCGCCAGCGACGCGCCGCAGGTGGTCACCTTGTCGTACCTTCTAGAATCCTCCGGGGAGCTCTTCCTCGTCTGCCTCTTCTTCCTCGGCTGCGGCCTCGAGCGCGTCGAGGAGGTCGGCGCCTACACGATGGATCTCACCAAGAGAGAATGGCGCAAGGTGACCGACATTGGTGACAAGGCATTTCTCCTAGGTCCCTCCAGCTTCGCAGCCTCATGCTCTGCAACGGAATATGGACTGAAGAAGGGGTGCGTGTACTTTGCCTACGACTTCTTCGGGGACAGCAACGAGTTCCACATCTTTGATCTCAAGGAAGGAACCCGTGAGCTTGTTGGGCCTAATCAGGACATTCCTCTTCTCTCGCGCAAACCATTTTGGCTTGTTCCCGTCCATCCTGATGTGAATATGAATTGCTAGGATGCTTCTGCTGCCGTTTAGTTTATCCGCTACTCATCAATAATAGAAAGTTACATGGTTTAAGAATTTATATTATTAGGGAAATAAAGCCGTCCAGTTTGTCTTCTTTTTTACTTTGACGAGATGGAAGAACTCTAATTCCTCTTCTTTCTTATTTTTTAATGAAAAAAAGCTGTGATTACAGGATGCATGTACCAATATTATGTATCAAAGACATGTATGGATTCTTCCTTACTTTTGTGGCACTGTATAACAGTATTTCACTAGTTGTCATTTAAGCAGTGCTATGTCTGTTTCTGTAGCATAAAGTTCTTTTAAATAATTGATTACTGTACCGATGTTTACCTCAAAACGATTACCATTTCATTGTTCATTCAGTATGTTTGAAATACGGATTTCTATTGTTGTTGAATCCCATTGTAGAGAAGATGGCTATCAGGTTTTCCTTCTTAGGTGATCCTTTTGCCATGCCGGCAGAGAGCAATATGAGAGCAGTACTGTTTGGCACTTGATTTGCCATTGTATGACGAAATTTTAGTGGTGATGATAATTTTATCTTGATTTCCTCATGGTGCCGTCTCATGTGTGGGAGCTTTGCTTCAAAAATGCTTCCATCCCCATGCTCACAATTTGTTGGGACTTGGGAGGATACAACATGGATCGCGTCTTAATTCGATGGCCTAGAACAATAAGCAGTAATTAGATCAGAAGTTTAGAAAGTTTGCACTGAACTGATTAAAGCAGTCCACATCAACGAATACTGGGAGCAGCAGAGGTGTGGTTCGACTACAGTTTCAGAATTCATCACCTGACGAAGCACAGATGACCAAGAATCTTATTCACACTCCACCACTCCTGAAACATTTTCTGAATATGTTTAGAGACTTAGAATGATCGCGCCTGACTGTCCATGCAAACAGTGGCAGATTTGAGACAAAATTAAGGAAAAATTTAGAATAGCACCCCCAACAAAAATCCTACAAGGTGTACACCTGATAGATGCATTTGTAAGAAAAATATTTTTCTAAAATATTTGCATCACGAAAAGAAAAATTTCTTGGCTGATAACCTGCAATATTTTTCTAAAATAGTTGCATCACGAAAAGAAAAATATTGCAGGTTATCAGCCAAGAAATTTTACACCTGATATAACTACTAATCCGATTAGAGCAATCAAAATTTCAAATCGAAAAATACAGGCATGTGTGCATCCACGAAGTATTACATGGGTAACAGAAATGGCAGAAATCATTCGCTCCATCACAGTTTTAGAATTTCAGCACTGACAGTTTCGACGATGCACGATTACTGGCCACGAACTCAAAGCAGAAAACGTGTGTCTGACAACGACCATCTCACATCTCAGTGACATTGACGAAACTGCAGGATCGAAATAACGAGCAGGGGCTTATCGATTCAGTTGTTTGCCTTCGCGAGTTTGCACGCAGGGGACAACGATGTTGCGCCGCTGACAGGTTCAGACGTCAGACGAATCCAACGCCGATGTGGGCAAGGATGGCGCGGAGGGAGGGGAAGGCGAGCTGGAAGCTGCCGAGCCTGATGTAGAAGCCGCCGCGGATGTGGTCGAGGATGGGGCGGACGCTGCCGAGCATGAGGTAGAAGCCGCCGCCGAAGACGCGGCTCCTCTCCGCCTCCGCATCTCTAGGACAGCTTCTGGGATCATCGCCGCCGCCTGCTTCGCCTCAAGCGTCTTCAGCTTGCGCAACGCTCTCGCCGCCGCGGCGTCCCGCGTCAGCCCGCCCTCCTGCCCGGAGCGGCGCTTCGGCGGCCCCCCGGCGCGCTTGCTCTGCCTCCGCCTCCCGCGCGGCCGCCTGGCGCGCGTGCTCTGCCTCCGCCTCCAGCGCGGCCGCCCGGCGCGCGTGCGCTGCCTCCGCCTCCCGCGCGGCCGCCTGCGCCGCTGCGGCGGCTCGCGCGGCCGCCTCCGCCTCCGCGGCCTCCAGTCGCCGCCCCGGGCACCATCCCGGATGGCGGACGATGTCGCCGACGCTGTAGTCCCGGTAATCCTCACAAATGACGCACTTAAGCGAGACTTCGCCGCCGTCCTCGAGCGGCTTGGGAGCCGGGAGGTACCTTCCGTTCCCGTACATCTCCGGTGGCCGGAGAGAGAAGGAGGAGAAGGAGGAGGAGGAGGAGGAGGGCGATCGGTGGCGGTTGCGGTTGGGGACGGTGGGGGTCGGCGGTGAGGTTGGGCGATGGGCGCTCGGCTCGCTGCTTGTTTTCGAAAGGTTGGCGACTTGGCGTCGCTGCGAAGCCCGGCGGGTGGTTAAATTCCGTGCTCACGTGGGTCCCACTCGGTAACAAAGTTTCCAGCCGAGCGGGGGAAAGGCGGTGCCGCGGTGGACTCTCTCGCGTCCATCGAATGGCCATCCGACGGCTCACGGCTTCCGGCAAGAATTCATTAGCGCGCGCGGCTCAGCAGCCCAGGGTCGCTCCGCGCCGCAGTGGATCATCAGAGGAGCAAACGCACGTTTTGCCAAGGAGGGCAACGACGCTAATGTTTGTTAGTTTCAGAGAAGATCACTCGATGCTGTCGATTTTGTAATAAAATTAAGTGTAGCGAATAGTGATACGTACATTGAGATCACTTAATGGCCTCTCAATTCAGCGTGGCAAAACGATCGCGCTCAGGACAAAAACAACAGCTAGTCCTCACCGTAAAAGTTTCCAGGCTTTGTGTAAATACCATGATTGACTCCACGAAATGTAGATATTCCAAGCTATTACCTCCGTCCATAAATAATTGAGAACAGGAGTAGTACAGTACATTTAAACTTCAGTTTGTGCTGCTGCGTATAATGGTTTCTCAGAATGCTTGAGAATATAAAGATTCAACATATAAGCAGAATTGCAGAATAGATCGAGGCTTCAGTGGAAGCCTGACAAGTCCGACGGTTCAGTCAAAGCAAAAGATGGGAACTGAACCGCTATGCACGCCAAAGTAATGGGAAACCCATGGGAAAATAGCAAGAGAAAGGTAAACATATATAACCAGTTCTCCAGAATAGTTTGCACCAAAACTACAAAAGTGAAGTATTGGGAAGCGTCCGTGCTCCCAGGATGGTTGCATGCAGAAGTGTTTGGGGGAAGCATGGCAAGGATCATGCGTGTTCAGTTCTACTCTCAAATTGACAGCACTTTGCTTAGCTTTCTTTTGCCATTTGCTTCCGTCAGTGAAATAAGAGCACGGCAGTCTCTTCTGCAAATGAGATCGTGATCATTTTGCTGCTTGTTCTTGTCAGCTGTTTTTGCTTGTTTCTTTTATCCCGTTTATCCTTAGCTTTGTGGCTCATTTCAAAATTTGATGGCTATATCTGAAGTTTTACTAGCCTGTGCCCAATTCTTTCATTGTTGATTCTATTAAAGAAATAAGAATTGTTAGTATCACAAAGTAGCGAATGATGCCATTATTGGACGCTTTAGAAGTAAAAGAAAAACAAACCTGTTTTGAGACTCTTTTCTACACCCGTTTCTAGCCGTTGCGGGTTTCAAACCATGGGCACACAATCTGTTGACCCATGGGCCCAGTGTAGGATCCGTTTGGAAACGGGAAAACGACGTAGTGGGCCTCGCAGCAAGGCAGGACTGCAGGAGCCTTCTATTGGGCCGGACTCAGCGAATTTGTCGTTGTCATCGCAAGCCTCGGGCCCATTAGAATTGTCCTAAAAGAACAGAGAAAGGGAACGACGCCCCCCCAAACTGCAACTGCAACGCCGTCGCCGGCGCCGGCGGCGCCGCCCCCGAACCGCCTCAGCCATCTGAAGTTTTCTCCTTCGCCCTGGAATCTGCGCAGCTGCCTCCTGCCGCTCATCACGACCCCAACCCAAAGGTGCGCCCATGCCGTTCACACTTTTTCCTTTTCATCGATCTTGGGTGCTGTCCTGGCCGTCGGAGGCCGAGGGAATCCGAGTCCAGTTCGGCCACCGGATCTCCCTCAGCATCAATTCGATTCGGCCTCCGTCTCCCACTCCGGGTCGAATCGGGACAGCGAGAGCCTCCCAAGTTTTTAAAGAGAAGAGGCGAGCCGTGCAGCTCCAAAGTCCCATCCCAACAGGCAAAGGCAACAGCAGGTCTGCAGCCAATCTCGCCTCTGCCTTGGTGCACTTGTTGGTTCTTGCAAGATGGAGTCGAAGGCCACCGCCGACGATCTCACCTCGCTGGCGGCGTCTTTCCCTCTCCTGGTTTACGACCACGGCGAGCAACCGGACAACTCCCAGACCCTGCTCTCTGTCGCTGACGGATCCTCGCACACCCACCGAGTTTCAGAGCTTCAGAACTGCAGATGCCTGGAGACACCGCGTGGCCTGGTGTTCATAGCAGACACATCCTCCTTGCAGTGCTCCCTATGGAACCCACAGACCGGGGAGAAGATCCCCCTGCCGGCACTGGACAAGCCGCTGCCGGAGTATTGCCGGTGCCTGCTCTCCGACACGATCTCCTCCCCAGACTGCCTCGTCCTCATCAACGACCTCACGCAGCCGGAGCTCCTGTTCTGCCACGTCAGAGGAGGGAGGCAAGTGGATCAGCCAGTCCTACGACGTCGGCCTCCACATCATCCCGGGGAGCCCTGAGCCCCCCACCAAGAGGTACATCTGCAACATGGCTGCTGTGCAGGGGAAGTTCTACTTCATGGAGGCGCCGGATGAGGTCGGGGTTTTCAGCTTCGTTCAGGATCCGGAGCCGCGTCTGGAGATGACGAGCTTTGCTGCTCCCTCGCCCGATTACTCCAGCGGCGCGCAGCAGGATGCCAACCTGCATTACCTCCTGGAGTCGTCTCAGGAGCTGTTCCTCGTAAGCCTCTTTTTCCCTGGCTGCAAATTTGACCGCGTCGAGGAGGTCTGTACCTACAGGATGGACTTCTCGAAGCAACAGTGGTGCGAGGTGATTGAGCTTGGTGATAGGGCGTTCCTTCTTGGACCACATAGCTTTGCGGCCTCGTGTCCAGCCGGGGAGCATGGCCTCAAGATGGGCTGCGTGTACTTCGCGTTCGACTTGTTCGGGAACAGCGACAATTTTCAAGTCTTTGATCTCGTGGAAGACACTCGTGAGCTCATCAGGCCAGGCCAGGACATTCCGCTCCTCGCGCGCGAACCCTTTTGGATGGTTCCTGCTTGCCCATAAGCCTTGTCGGTGATCACCGCATGTAGGTTAATACAAGTCTCCTCCATCAGCGAATTTGATCTGCCTTTTACAGATTTAGTGTCAAACGTGGATTGAACTTGCGATTCGTAATTTATCATAGCATAGAAGCAGAGACAATGGCCAAAGTAGGAGTATATGAATACGGAACAGAAGTCAGTCTTTCTATGTTCAACTCTGATCCACGACGACTTCAAAAGCTCCAGACAACACAATGTACATGCTTCCGTTCTCTGTTACACTTCACATCGTTAACAACGGTGCAATAATGCTATTAGGATTGTACAACAAATTTCCGTATGGCCATCTAATATGCAATCAGGAACCAGTAACCAATTGCTCCCTGCTGTCCGAATCTTCCGGTGTACACATGCACATACACACACTGCACAATCTAATGGTGCTTAGTTTAACGGTTATGTGCTAAAGAAAGTCTGCACGTCAATAAAGAAATCAGCTGCGCGTGGTTACAATACATGACATACACTGCACGTCTGCACCCAGATGCCTGTTCCATGTTCATGCCGTCCCGTTGCGCTTGTCCTTCCGCCACTCCCATGGTTTCTGTGGCTTCGACGACGCCCACAGGCCCTTCCGGCCAGTCTGTGCCTGTTTCTCCCACTGGTAGCAGGGGGGAAAGGACATTTACTTTTCAGATATCTTGCGTAGATGGTTCCAGAGAAATTCACACTGTGCAATTGCTCGTTGTCTCAATCGATCAGCGAGCGTATAGCTGTATGAAATAGATTAGTACTGCTTACCTTGGCCAGCTCCGGGCGTTGGTCATAGGCGGTATAGTGCCATGCAAATCCCTTCTTCAGCATTTGCTCCTACACGTGAAGCAAGATTAAAAGAAATGATTACATCTTCCTTGGAGAAATTGGTGCTCACCATTAAGACCATGACTGTTTCAGACTTTTAGTAGCATGTCAATTGCAGTCAGCTGAAATATCCCCAGTTTTCTTACTGTCCATTGCATAGTGCAGAAGCCCAAAAAGAAAAGAAAAAACAAAAAGACTATTTATTGTATCACAACTTCACAAAGAGACAAGACTTGCAACAGAGCGAGCTGCCGTAAATTGCAAGAGCAAATCGAACTTGCCCGTGCAAGCCAACGGCACATGGTGCAAAACTCCTCTGCAGTACTTTCCAAGGCTTCCAATTATTCTAGTATCAACCAAAACCTATCTTCAAGATATGCCTGTAGTAACTACTAACTGTGTAATCTTACCTGCACGAATACACCGTCGCAGTAGATGTCTCCTACGCATCTACCATACCGGTCCTGGTCGTACACGTAGACCTTCAGGCTCTTTCCCTGAACAAGCTTCAGCAGCGCCTCTTTGGCCTCCTTGCCGTACGGCATCGCGCTCTCCGGCGCATCGATCCCCCTGCACACATGCATATTCAACTCTCGCTGTATCAGGATTAACTGCAGGAATCGAGGCACGTGTTCCCGATCGTTGGTCAAACAGCACACTTGGGTACAAACCTTAGCCTGATCCTGTACTTCTTCGCGAGCACCTCTTCGCCTCTCGCGTTAGGGACTGGCCTGCATTGCAGAGGTTTCAGATTTAGCTGTCAGAACCTGAACCATGTGAAGATGTATTTTCGAGGACAGAAAAGAGGGTCGATGCCAAGTTCAAGAAACCTGTATCCTGCGTCCACGATGACCTTCTGCAGCGCGTCGGCCTTCTGGTAGTTCTTGGCGGCCCGCGCCTTGGCCCGCTCCGCCGCCGCCTTCTGCACCTCACGGGGCACGCTGCCGGACTCCCGGGGGTCGGCCGTGTCGACGTACACGTTGACGGTGTCGCCATCAGCTACAGACTTGGGGTCAATCTGACAAACCAGCAAGAACACTCGTTAGCTCGGACGCCCGATCATGGACAAATTCAGGAAATGCCATGATGGGAAATGGAGCCGGCCGGAGTCTTACGGGGAGCGTGTGCAGCTCGAACTTGGCGCCCTGAGGCTTGGGCGGCGGGGGAGCAGCGGGGGTGCTTGCTGCCGCGCTTGGATGTGGCAGGCCATAGAAAGCCAAGAAGCCCTGGGCAAACACAGGCAGAAATGAATGTTGGTAATCGACCACCATTGAAGGTTCCAGCTATATATGCGCACGATTGGGAAATGGAGGCACCTCGACATCTGCTTTTTGATGGTTCTTGAGCGTCTGCACAACGAAGCGCGCAGCTTCCTCTGGCGTCTTGGGCGGCGGCCGGGCTTTCTTCCATGCCGCCAGCAGCTTCTTGTACCTTGAGCACAGCAACGAAATTTGATCATGACAGCATTTTACCACCAGATCGAACGAAATATTGGCGCTCGGTACGCTGCACGGCTGCAGTGCTAGCTCATCATGATGTTGATGAGCACTGAACGCATGGCTTAGTGCTCGTTAGCAAGCATTTATTTACTGTAACTGCTATGGGAATTACGCCTAATACTAGTACAGATACGAACTCCTATGTCTTTCTCACGCTTGCCATATACGGAAGCTCTAACTCGGTATGCGATGCACTGAATGACACGCTGTCCGGGAACACCAAATTCAGAGGAAGGCTGATTCTACACTGCCACTGAACTTGCATTATTTTTCAAGAAACCTTCGCTTTCATAGCTCCACTCGTCAAATCCTCACTACCACGACAGCGACAGCGACATCTACAGATCGAAGCAATCAAGCAGGAAGGAAAAACCAATAGAAATCAGAAACAGCTCAATTACCAATTCGCTTGCGCTTTCTTGGAGGAGACGACGTGGCGGCTCAGCCCGTCAGGAACCTGAGAAATCCCACGCACAAGCACAAGGTCCCCCCAAAATTAGCGAAACTGTTAAGCTCATAAACTGTAATTAACAGCAAAACCAACTCCACCCTCGCACGGCAGCAGCACAAAGTAAACGGAATTCAGCTGGCAGCAGCTCACCTGCGAGTTGGCCCCGAAGCTGAGGATGTCGCGGCCGAGCGCGGCGACGGCGGGGTGCGCGCCAGTGGAGCCCGTGCTCCCCCGACGACGGCGCGCACAGGCCGCACAGGAACCGGTATATGCTGTTCCCCATCGCCGCTGCCTCCCGCTACGCCCAGCTGGCTCGCTCGCTCGCTCGCTCACCGGCTCGGCAGGTCGACGGCGAATTCGAAGACGAGATCTCCTCTCGGCGAGGAGTGGTGGGCTTCCTCTCTCTGGGGGGAAATCCGCCCCGGGATTTGGAAACCTGAGCGGCGGTTTTGTCTGTCCGTGTCTGCGCGTGTGTGGATCTGCGCCGCGGCCGTTTTTGAAGCGGATGGAAATGGAATCGCGGCGCTCGCTTCACGAGGAGGAGAAAGTGAACGGCAAGGAAGTGCAGAGGAGAGGGGGGATGGGATGGAAAAGCTGTTGCGGCTGACCTGTCGAGCCGGGGGATCGGGGCGAGATTTGGCGACGTGGAGGAGCGCGATTGGCCGGCGGCGACGCCCCGGCCCTGTGGCCGGTGGGGGCGACCGGCCGCGCCGGATCCGTTGCGGATCGGAGCGCAGGAACAGGACGCGCTTGGATTGGATGGTGCTCACGTGTACTCGTTGACGCTGATTGCGAGCTACGCCTGCGTGTCCAGGTCCTGGACTCCAATGGCGTCGGCAGTTGCCTCCTTCCCTACGATTTCCGAATGCTTTCGTAGGCATTTCGTATCTACAGACTATAGCACTCCAGGTGGCAGGCAGTGGTTAAACGACGCTTTGGGTAGGTACTTGTATTACTCGTGCAGTCGTGCGGATGGCCGGATGTGCCACCTCCGGAGGTGAAGTCTAGTAGCACTAGCACACCAATCATTGGATGTGAACGGCATAGCCAGCCTTGCAAGTACGAGTAATTTAAGATGCACGGTGGTGCGTGTTTATTTCCGAAGGTCTGTCTCATCAGATTTTTAATGTGAGATGTGGTTTATTTGTAGGGAAATTATGATGTGTGATGTGAAACCTCGCTATGTAATAGTTCATGTTCCTCGCAAGAAAAATAGTTCAAGTAACAGAATAAGCATAACCCTGCCTGGTCATTCATCGTCTTTTTGCAAAAAAAGAACGGTTCAAAGTATTTGAAAGTGTTAACCAGGACGCAGATAAAAGCTATGGCCACATAAACAAGTTCTTTTCGCCATATTCTATAATTTATGACGACAACATAGCGAAAATATGTTCGTCGCCTATATCCTGTAATAAAAGGTATTATATTACGATGCACATCTCACATTAAATTATTTTGTTCCTTTTTGCACTAAAGCCCAAGCCAACTCAATAGTCAGCCTAAAGCTCATTTATTTTCAGACATTATTTTCCCATTTTAAATTATATTTTTCCTTTTGCATTAAAGCCCAGCCCAACTCAATAGCGGGCCTAAAACACTGCGAGTTCAAGGATTTTTCTTACAACCCTATTCTCTACTTGGGCCTTCAATTCTCAAGTGGACTCAACCAATATGTACATTACTATTGCTATTTTCAATGAGGTGAGACTACAACATAATGGTGTAGGTAGCAAGGACGAGCTAGGATTGGAATATAGGAGGGTGGGGGGGGAGGGGAGCCAGTTATATTACATGACTTTCCAAATAGAAAGCCACACATTAGAACTTTCGGCAAAATCGAAGACAAAACCCTATCACCCAGGCTCCTCCGTTGCACCGGAGATAAAAAGAGAGGGTTGCCTTAGGTTCGCCTAAGCTCCAATATTTAATGCTTGGGTCCACCACTGCAAAGATTTATGTTATAAAGAAAACTTAATTGAAGAGTTGGACATAAGTTAAAAGAATAATTCCTTATGTGCCACCGGTTAAAACTTGAAATTTCTTACATGCCACTGTCAGATACTATGGTGGGTTCCACATGTCATAACACAATGATGGCACACGAGGGATTATAAGTTTTTTTAGTGGCATATAAGGAAATTGCATGTTAAAAGAATAAAGTGGGTAAATATTAGGTTGTATGAGCGCCTTACCATTCCCAAAATCCACGACACACGCTCACAAGCTAGCGCTTGGCCTGATCCCCTATGAGACTCGTTCGACAACCTATGTTGAGCTATTTGGTACTCTCTCTGATTTATTTTTCTTACATATCACATTTGGTTTGTCCTAAGCCAAATTTATTCAACTTTGACCAGGTTTATAAAAAAAGTTAGACAAGTCTGACTAAGAACAAACCAAATGTGACATGAAAAAAAACAGAAAGGGTAGTGTTTCCGTCTTCCATCGGTGTGTTAGGCATGCCAATTGGTAGTGTTACCATCTTCCATTACATTCCCAAGTTGTCCACATAGCCAACATTAAGTGTGGTGCCAATTAACGAGCTATTCGGCATCTCTTATTTTCTAGTGGTTTATTCGATCATCTTCTCCACACTTTCTATGGTACTTATTATTTGTCCATGCTCAAAGTTTGGGCACAACTAGTTTCCATGAACATAGTGGCCGCATCTGGGATTTGGCTTCCCAGTTCCTGATATATCACCCTAAAACTACATTATTACTGCCCTTTTGGTTTCTTGTAAGGGCAGTCCCAACCCATAGAGTCTATGGGTAGTTTCCATGTCGCCACATAAGCAAGAAATCACTATAGAAACTACACTCCACAACCCATGATTTCTTGATGTGGATTGTTAATAAATGCATCATCTCTCCTCTCTACCAATCATATTTACTCTTTATCTATCATGAAGAAACCATCATCTTCTCAATGCAAAATTTGATAGTGTCTAGTGCATAGGTTCTCGTGTAGACATTGAGTCTCATGCAAGACCCAGTTTCTTCCTCTCTCTACTCTCTTTCTTATTTAATACGGTGCCACATAAGCTAAAAGTCCTACGTGACAATCTAATTAATGCTATGAAAACTATCCTAGTTGGAGGGTTGGGACTGGCCTAAAGTTTATCTATACTTGAGGCTACCTATACTTCAACAGAGAGTAGTACAGTACCCGGGGCGAACGAACTCCCGGTCCTCGACGACTTCACCTTGTTGAACATGGAAGCCGTTTAGTTCCCAGTCTCATTGATCTTAAACTTCAGCTTCAATACGGGTTTTGATTTTGATCCGCCGTAGCTACTGATCGTGGAGTTACAGCTACTAGTAGCGCGGAGAAACAGGAAGAAATTAACGAAGCAACGAAGATCCTGGAATCGCCGCTGATGGACGCGCTCCCGGTGAAGATCCTGGAATCGCCACTGATGGCCGCGTTCGTCGGTTACATAACAGCGTAGTGGCCGGCCCGCTCGCGCGTCGACCAGGGGCGGCGCCGCCTGCGCCATCTGGTCGCGATGGTGCGCGCGGTCTGCGAAATCGCCGAGAGCCGCGCCGGCGTCGCCGCCGTTCGGGACGAGTCCCTCGCAAGGTGGCTCAGCCTGCTCGGGGCCGACGCGCTGCGTGGCCAACAGGTGCTCGACGCCGCCGGCAGTGGCAGCAATGCCGTCGCCGTCGTGGCTGGGCCCAGGGCCGGCTCTAAGGTTTCAAGGGCCCTTGAGCAAACCAAAAACTATGGGCCCTTTTAATTTAGAGATACTTTTTCATTTACTAAATTCTTGATGATGAAAAGAACTTAGGCACCACTTTGCTATTCAATAAACTGATCATCTTATTTTCTATTTTTCCTTTTCTAAGAAACCGACAAATGCTTCTTAGATAACATCCTATGATTCTAACACCTAAATTGTGAGGGAAAATAAACATTGGAGGTAAAAGTTTAAACCCTAGAAATCTAAAACAAGTCATCAGCATGCTAAACAAAAAAAAATCACTCACCGGCAGCAGCAGGACCCCTTTGCCGATTGACTTCATGAAACGAAAGGATGAGTGAGCTAACTGTCTTTCGATTTCGCGGACAAGGATTAGATGCCGACGGAACGGCAAATTGTAGACTCGAGGCCGACTCGAGGCCACGACCACCGCGGCACGGCGCGTCACTTGATTTTGGCGGCGATAAGGACGACGGACGATACACACGGAAGGCGGAACGCCCATTCGTTTCTGCGCGGCGGCTATACTAAGCAGCCTTGCTGGGCCTCGTTGCCTCAATTAGCTATACGTGTATCCATACTTGACTAGTTAAGTATAGGATCTTGGGCCCCTGACTGGCTTGGGCCCTCGGCCGTCGCCCCTAATGACGGGGGGTCAGAGCCGGGCCTGGCTGGGCCGCTCCGGCGATTCCTCGCGGGTCAAGGAGCTGTCCGCCGCCAGCGCGGAGATGGACAGGATCACCGAGGCCGCCGAGGAACTCGAGCGCCTGGCCGTGCCCGGAGGCGCCCTCGACTGGCTCGACAGGGTGGCCGATGCCTTGGCGCAGTGCGGCGGCTCCGGGGCCACGGACATGGACGTCGACGAGCACCGACGAGAGGCGGTAGGCAGCATCAGCGCCAAGAGGAAGCGCGCGGCTCGGGCGTCGATGACCCCGGCGCCTCGACGTCGCACGCCGGGGTCGACACGGTGGAGCGGCAGCAGAGGCGGCGTGTCCAGCCGAGGACGCGGCACCCGGCGGGCCTCGGCGGCCGCCGCGCCGTGCCGCGCGAGCCGCCGCCGCCGGGTGCCGGGTCTAGCCCGGAGGATCGTGCTCGGATAGTGGCATTGGGAATGGCAGGGGTACGACGCCGCTTCGGGAAGACGGCAGGGCGGCGGCAGCAGGCCATCCTCGGGGAGAATTTCTCGCGGTTTTCCTTGTATAAATTGATTTAAAAATAAATTAACTCTCATTGTAAGAAATCAATGGTACAAATAGTTTTAAAAATTAGAACTTAATGAGAAAAAACAACGCTTATAAGGCCAGTCTCAGTGGGGGTTTCATCGACACACTTACCTAGAGTGACACATCATCTAAAAGAAGTTTGAAACTATGATGAAACACCCTCCCTCAATGCAAAGTTTCATCTCGTGTTGTTCCCAAGACAACATGCAAGACACAATCTGTCTAGAGTACCGTGTAGAGAGAGTTCCATGAGGCCAGTCTCAGTGGTGAGTTTCACTACACATTTATCTAGACTGCCACGTCAGCTTTTTAGTGGGATGAAACTACTACTCTCAATGCAAAGTTTCATTGCACGGTTTCATAGACATGCTGCAGCAATTAATTTTTCTATGATGTTGTGACCAAATGTGTCTTGGGATGAAACCATAACATTCTCAATGCAAGTTTCATAGTGTTTCGTGAGACTAGGTAACTGTGCCGGGTGGATTTCATGGTGATGAAACTCTCTCCTTCTCTCTCTTCATAATGGGCTTGCCATGTCATCAAAATTGTTTATGTGGCATGGGATTAAATGCTCATGAAACCCCCACTGAGACTGACCTGAGGATGAAACTCATTTCACATCTCTCTTCATTAATACACTGCCACATCATCAAAAATGCTGACATGACAATCTATTTAATGCGGATGAAACTCCCACTGAGACTGCCTAATCAATTAACGTCATCGATGATGTCATAGAAAAGCGACCTGCTCAGTAACCCTTTTAAGCGTGACCATGGCCACGTGGCAAGGATGGTATACTAGAAAAACTACAGTATGCCAGTGTCTGTCGCCTGCTCGATAGTCGCTCCCACGCACGCCTTATCCATACTCCCGGCGAACGCATTCCCAACACTGCAGCACAGAGCCAGAGAGACTTACCTCCATCTCACGCGAGACCGCACCTCGTCCTTCGGCACAAGAACAAGAGGGAGATCGATGAAGATCCTTGAATCGCCGCTGATGGGCGCGTTCATCGCCTACATGATGGCAAGCTGGTCGCGCCGCTCGCGCGTCGGCCAGAGCCGGCGCCGCCTGGAGAATCTGGTGGCGATGGTGCGCGCGGTGGCCGACGACGCCGAGGCCCGCCCCGGCGCCGCCGTGCGGGACGACTCCATCTCCCGGTGGCTGCGCCTGCTCAGGGCCCGGGCGCTGCGAGGCCAACAAGTGCTCGACGCCGCTGGCACTAGTCGCGACGGTGGCAGCGGCAGTGACACTGGCCACCATACTGGCAGCAGCGGCGACACTGGCCGCGACGCCGGCGCCGTGGCCTGGTCCGCCAGGAGCTTCCTCGACGGCCTCAGGACGCTGTTCACCCAGAGCTCCGAGGTCGACAGGCTCACCGAGGCCGTCGAGGAGCTCGAGCGCCTCGCCGCGCCCGGCGCCGACCTCGACAGGTTCATCGGCGTCTTTGGCCGGCGGCGGCGGCGCGGCGCCGACGACCGCGCCGCGGACATGGACGTCGATGGCCCCCCGGCGGGCGATGCTCGGATCCTGCTGAGTGAGGCGAGCGGCAGCGCTGGCGAGTCCGTCGCCGCCGGAGCCGGCGCTAAGAGGAAGCGCGCGTGCAGCTCGTGCGTCGACCCCGGCGCCTCGATGCCGGACGAGGGGGTCGACACGGCGGTGGTGCGGCAGAGGCGGCGGGTCCTGCCGCGGACGATGCGGCACCCGGCGGGGCTCGGCGGCCGCCGCGCCGCGCCGCGCGAGCAGGCGGCGGCGGCGGGGGCGGCGGGGTCTAGCCCGGACGACCGTGCACGGGCGGTTGCTTTGGCGATGGCAAGGGTGCGACGCCGCATCGGGAAGCCGACGACGCGACGCCGCCAAGCCATCCTCGGGGAACATTTCTCGCGGTTTTCCCTGTAGTGCAGTGGGCTACTGAGGATCATATTCATATCAAGCGGGGTATGAATGTGATCAGCCAGGATTTGTTCCTACATTTTGCTGTTTTCTTTTTTGGAATTCCTCCTCCAGCAATTTGAAGGGTTTAGTGGATTCAACATTAGCTTGTCTTTGAGTTTAGAATAAGCGAAACCCAGCAGAGTAGCCTGAGAATCTTCTCACTGGAAGCTGCACCTGTAACTTGTGTCGTGAGTCCAGCTTAGTCCTAATTCCACTGTTGACTGAGATCAGTCAAGATCTTTGAGCTGATTTGTTGAGCAGTTATCTTTTTTGTATTATTTTTCTCAAAAAGTAGAGAGGGCGCAGGACGCAGTATGGGAATATTCAGTAGAGTATCTCTGTAGCTTTGACTCTAGTCAAAACGGCGGCACATGGATGGAAAAAGTACTATTATACGTACTCCACATAGGAAACGCTTTCGGCAAACGAAAAGGCTTTGCATGATCCTGATCAGTGATCACAGACCCTCTTCGCGAGCACCTCCTCGATGGCCTCTCGCGTCAATAACTGGCCTGCATGGCACGCGAGTAGTGTCTCGGGACGGACGGTCGAGAGTCGAGACCCAAAACCACGGTCAGACAGGCGCGTTCTTCATGACAAAACTGAACGAAGCCACGCAACTGATACAATGTGTCTGTAGAGCTTCTAAATTTTATAAATTTGATTTCAATATTGGTACATTTTCTTGCCTAGACTTGACAAGCTTTGTTTTTTAATATAATTGATTTTCTACCAGAAGCTTGAAGCCTAATGCAATATGGTACTTCGTACTCTACTATTCCCTTTGTGTTTGTTATAAATATGTAGGAGTAGGAGTTTTCTCCATTATGTGATCATCATGATGCACTTAGGCCAGTCTCAGTGCTATGACAGTAGATTAATGAGGAAACAGAAATGACCCGTTTCATCACCATGACACCCGTCCGGTCCGGTACACTAGACCCATGAAACTCGATTGAGGGGGTGGAGTGTCATCCGGGATCTGCGGTGCGCCGGCGCTCGCTCCTCCCGCGCGGCACGCGCCTTCCTCCTCCTGTCGATCCCGCCATCTGTGCCCCCAATCTTCCCTCCTCCAATCTTGCCTTCCCTTCCAATTATAGCACCATCCCCTTCCAATCTTGAACCGTTGCCTCGCCGGCGCGGCAATGGAGTCTAATGGCGGACGGATATTCAAGAGGAGCGGCTGCTAGAGGACGACTTCTTCAACAAGGCCTTCAACTTTGACAGCCACCTCATCCAAGATGGGGGACTTGGAATCCCCATCGCCACCACGAGCTGCTGCGCCAGCACCATGGCCCCCGCAAGTTGCTGCGCCAACACCACGACCTACCCCAAATGCTGCATGGTGGCCGGAATCAGATGCTGGGATCTACGGAGGTCAATCCCCTTCTGCAAATCCATGGTGATTTCACTACCGTGTTCCGTTTCAGTAGTGAAAGCTTCATGTTCAGACTCCCGTGTTCACAGTAGTGAAAGCCCCATGTTCAGATTAGTAATGAAAGCTCCATATTCAGATTAATTTCCATAGCTGATAACTAAAATCCATCAAGCAACACTATTGACCCCAAGAGGAGCGGCAGCGCTGGCGAGTCCGTCGGCGCCGGCGCCAAGAGGAAGCGCGCGTGCAGCTCGTGCGTGGACCCCGGCGCCTCGACGTCGGACGACGGGGTCGACATCATGGAGCGGCAGAGGCGGCGTGTGGTGCCGAGGACGCGGCACCTGGCGAGCCGCCGCGCCGCGCCGCGCGAGGCGGCGGCGGCGGCGGGGTCTAGCCCGGACGACCGTGCCCGGGCGGTTGCATTGGCGATGGCAAGGGTGCGGCGCCGCATCGGGAAGCCGACGACGCAACACCGCCAGTCCATCCTCGGGGAACATTTCTCGCGGTTTTCCCTGTAGACTGCAGTGCAGCGGGCAGCTGAGGATCATATTTATATCGAGCAGGGTATGAATGTGATTAGCCAGGATTTGCTCCTGCATTTTGCTGAATCTTTTTTTTTTAAATTCCTCCTCCAGCAATTTTTAGGGGTTTAGTGGATTCGACATTAGTGTTGTTCTTGGTCTTTGAGTTTAGAATAAGCGAACCCGGCAGAGTAAGTCGATTAGTCTGAGATTTTTCTTTCTGGAAACTGCACTTGTGACTCCAGCTTAGTCCTAATTCCACTGTTGACTGAGAGTCTGAGACCGAAGCGATCAATATCTTTGTGCTGTTTTGTTGAGCAGCTGTCCATTTTGTATTATTTTTTTTCGAAAGGATGGAGGGCGCAGTACGCAGTATGGGAATATTCAGTAGAGTATATCAGCTGAAGTGTACTATGGGAATATTCAGTAGAGTTAGCATTGACTCGAGTCAAACCGGCGGCACATGGATGGAAAAAGTAGTACACAAACGAAAAGGCTTTGCATGATCCTGATCCTGTTACCTCTTCGCGAGCAGTCTCAGAACTGTCGAGACCGAAAATAAACCACAGTCAGACAGGCAAATGAACGAAGCCAACTGATAGTCTGATACGATCGGTGTGCGGTATGCCAGCTTCATACTTGAAACCAGCGGTACGGTCCACCTAGAGGAACCAGCAACATGCATGGAAAATTCAGTGATCATAGTTCTGGTCTACAGAGAAGTGAGCGGGAAGCAAACAAAGCTGTTGGCCTGTATGTCGAGTTTTTTAACCAGAAAAATCACGATTCTGAAAAGAATTTTTCACATGTTATATTTGGGAAAGTAAAAGGAGAAAGAAATTAAAGAGCCTCTTAGAGGCTTGAGGCGTTCGTAGGCCTGCAAAATGATCGTTACGGTTACTTGCCTCCGTGTGAGGTCCGAACCTTGATACATAGGCCGTGTTTAGTTCCACGGTAAAAAGATTTTGGAAGGGAATCTTTTCACATTTAAAGTATTAAATATAGACTAATTAAAAAAGTAATTGCAGATTACGTCTGGAATCTAATGAACCTGTGGTGCGACTTGTGAGTCTGTGAGAAACTGCATCGTTCGAGGACATAAATCTGGTGAGACAAGTTTGTAAATAAACACATCTAGCGGGCCTTTTCCTTTGGTTAATGGGCACGAAACTTGCCACGCCGACGACAAATTGGCTGAGGCCCAAGAGAAGGCTCCTGCCTTGCGGCCCAGACAGCCCAGGTACGTCTTTTTTCCTATTTTAACGAATTCCTACGACGGGCCCATGGGTCAACAGGTTTTGAGCCCGTGGTTTTAAACGCACAACGGCCAGAAAACGTCGTAGAAAAAGTCTAAAAACAGTCCCGTTTGTTTTTTCTTGTTCCATAATGTCATAATTCGCTACTTTGTGATACTAAAAATTCTTATTCTTATTAGAGAATCAACACTAAAAAGATTGGGCATCGGCTAGTTAAAACTTCAGATATTAGCCATCAAATTTTGGAAATGAACCACAAAGCTAAGGATAAACAGGATTAAAAAAAAGAAAAAAAACTGTCAAGAACAAGTAACAAAATGGGCGTTTCATAGTCCCCAATCGACTTCAACAGTGTAAGTTTGCTTGAATTTGATAACGAATGTGATTACGGAATGTCTTTTGTCCATTTGAGACTCTGATCACTGGTTGCAAACTATTCTGGTTTCTGGAGAATGTGATTAACGAATGTGATTGGAGTATATGTTTGACGTTCTTTTGCTATTTCCTATGGATTTTCCATTACTTTGGCGTACATTATGGTTCTGGTTTCCGTCTTTTGCTCTGACTGAGCAGTCGGACTTGTCAGACTTCCACTGAAGCCTCGATCTGTTTTGCTATATTGAATAACAAATTGACACAATTACAATCTTTTATTCTTAAGCATTCCGGGAGCATTGGCCACACGTTGCAACTCTGCTTATATGTTCAGGCAGTTATAACATTCTCGGAGCATGGCCATTTTGCCGGACTTCATTTTGCTATACATTGACAACATTCAGTGTTTTTCTCTGTAACAAACAACATTGAACATTCTGAATTCAAAGAACTACAAAGATCACCGCATCTAATTTGACAAACCGCGCCACTGCCTACATCCAGTCGCAATCAGTATTCATATCGATGTACAGAGAGACGAGATTTAGTCAGAACATTCAGAAAATGGTCATGTCCAGCTGCTACTGCTAGTCTGCTAGTGTCGGCCTTGCCCAGAAGGCCGTATGCCCGTATGCGTGATCGGGTCGCGTGGGCCCAGATCATCGACGTGAAGCCCCCGTAACGGCGTGACCTCGACGGCGTGGTTCTCGTCCTTCCTCTTGGCAAAACGCGCCCTTCCTCTTGGCAAAACGGTGCGCACTTGGCAAAACGGCGCTTGCTCCAGCCGCGCTCACGGCGGACGTTGGCGGCGGAGGAGCGACCCTTGCGGCGGATGGCTGCGCCTGACGCCCGGCTAACGTCATCAGACGATCCACCGCCTTTCCTCCGCTCGGCTAAAAGGTTGTTACACCGTGGGGGCCACAGCCAGCTGTATTTAACCGCCTGTCTGGCCACGCCGCGGCGTCAAGCTTGCAAAACGAGAGCGGAGAGGCGCCAGAAAGCAACGCCTAAACCTCACCGCCGAGCCCCTCGCAACCGCGCGTCTCCCTAACCCTAATCCCCACCTTCACCGGCGGCAGCAAGTCCGGCGTCCCACCGCACACCGCCGGTCCGCCGCCAAAGATGGCAACGGGCAGAGAATACCCGCATGCCCGCGGGCAATAGACCCGGTGGGCGCGGATACGGGCATAGGAGTCTGCCCACGGGCACGGGCACGGGCACAAATCTAAATCCGACGGGCATATGCTAACGGGCAAGAAAATAGTCAACCCGCACCCGTGGACCCGCCAGACCCGCCTGACATGTGGGGCACCCACTAAACCAGAGCCCATCCATTTACGAATTTTTTTATTTTAATCCTTTTTAATCTAATATTTTAATAATAACCTGTCCCAAACTAAATTTCCAAGAAGTAGCCCTTTTGGTCGCGGCTAACAAATTGGAGCGACTAATACTTCAGTCGCTCCAAAGCATGTGGCGCGACTAACCATTGACGTGGTGGATTTAGTCGCGCCACATGCTTTGGAGCGACTGAGCTATTAGTCGCTCCAATGTGTTTGGCGCGACTAAACCCTGCCGCCGCGCGCCCCTCTCCTTCTTCCTCCTCCCTTTCTTTCTTTCTCCAGACCGAAGCTGAGGGCGACCGCGCCCATGGCGACCGCGCCGCCCCCCCTTTAGATCGGACCGTTTGTCCACCAAATCAAGGGGGGGATCCGTGGATTTTGCTCCAGGAAGGTAACTCCTCCATCCTATCCACTTGGATCTGTTTTTTTGCCCTTGGTTTGGCCGTGTGGAGGTGCTAGGGTTAGGGTTAGTATTGAGTTCCCATGGTAAAATTAGTACGAAACGGCCACGGTTACTTGTGTTAGATCGTGGATTGTATCGTTGGTGACGCCTTCCTATCGTATGGATTGTCTTGCATGGACGGATTTCGTTGTGCTATTGGCATGTAGATATTGATGTTGTATATGAGTATGAATATTGATTGGTATGTAGGAATCGTTTGTACTATGTTGTGGTGTTGGTGTAGTTGAGACAATGTGGGATGTTTATAGCGCGAAAAACATGTGTACCTTATTGTATATACAAATTTCCCATTATATATCATGTTAGTTTATTTACTGTACAACGTATATAATTTGTTTGCCATGTATCAGTAGCAAAGATCTGAGATAATGTGGAATTTTGTTCTTAGAAATATAGTTTGCTGTAGATAATTCATTTATATTTTAATTTACGCCGTGCATTACTTTGTGTAATTTTTAGGAAAATGGCGGTCAACCCGCAATACCCCTTGCTTGAGACTTTTTACGATGATGGGCACCGCGGGAAGATTCTGGAGGAACGCACACAGGTGTTAAAGTTTGAAGTAACCTTTTAATTCGGTTCATGTTATAGTAATGTAGCTAACATATTTTGCATTTCATGTTTGGTCTTTGCAGATCTTGAGGCCTCTTCGTCCCCGTACACACAGCCCGTTGGTGTGGGATGATAGGTACACCGAGTTCATTCGGCGGTCGGGGTTCCTTCCTTTGGCAAGGCTTGTGCAAGGGAGGCTTCCAATGATGGATGGTGCTGCGCTGACAGCTCTGGTGGATCGCTGGAGGCCGGAGACTCACAGCTACGATGTTGACGAGGAGGAAAGTAATGAAAGCATCGATTCAGAGGAAAATGATCCAAGCTACGATGCAGATGTCATTGGGTCATCACAAATGCCTGATGCTCCTCGTCCTACACAGTCCACCCAAGATACTCCAAAGAAACCTCGTGCACGGAAGCACCGTGATCACACTGACGTGGGGGTGAGCGGCAATGTCCTCCCTACTGAACCAGGCCGGCCACGTCGGAAGAAAAAGCCTTACACCCCAAACCCCACCCCAAGATCTGGTTGATTGTAATGGAATGTACTTTGTGTTCTCGTAGGACTATGTAGCTTTTGCTTATTGTGCTATATTATGTAATCGAATTTATGCTATTTGCTGCACTATTGTATGTCGTAGACATTTTATGTTTCATCGAAATATGTGATGGACTACGTAAGAAATGAGTTGTTGCTTGTGGTCTATTTATCGAATTTATCGAATTAAATCCTCATATGAAGGTGGACTACCAAATATTGTCACATCTTCCCTCATACTTGTAAATTCTCCACTTTCATTAACCGTGCCACCGGAGAAGAAACGAACTATACGGTCCATCTACAATGATGCAACCACGAAATGATTTCTCTGAATCAATCTAACAAATATTTTCTATAGTTAAACATTTTCAAAATAATTTTCTACTCATACATAGGCAACAAAAATCTAACCGAAGAAATAATGACCAAATCGTTACATGCAACTCATTCTAGACGAGAAAAGTTCGTTAACATCGACATATTGAGGCACAACCCATCACTAATCATATAGATTTCGTACTAGATTCACCATTCCAACCCAAACCCTAGCCAACTCAAATGCAAAGAAAACACTGATTCACCATTCCAACTCAAATCGAGTGCAAAGACTTGGGTTAAGTGGAGGAGATACCTTGCTTGACCAAATCCCACTGATTCCCCACACGAATCGAGCGACACACGGGCGGATCTAGATGGGGGGAGGGGCGGTCGCCATGGGCGAGCTTCACCTCGACTTCGGTCTCGGAAAGAATAAGACTGGAGGGAAGAAGGGGTCGGGCGCGCGGTGGCTCTGTATTAGACTTAATCGCGCCAAATTCTTTGGCGCGGCTATAGTCGCGCCGAAGCATGTGGCGCGACTCAGCCCAACCACGTCAGCGCCCACGCGACCAAGCTGGCGGCACTCGTCAGCGCCCACGCGACCAAGCTGGCGGCCGAGTGCCAGCGTGGATGGTTAGTCGCGCCACATGCTTTGGAGCGACTGAAGTATTAGTCGCTCCAATTTGTTAGCCGCGACCAAAAGGGCTACTTCTTGGAAATTTAGTTTGGGACAGGTTATTATTAAAATATTAGATTAAAAAGGATTAAAATAAAAAAAAATTCTCCATTTACTCCCAATCCCACCAATTCGCCCGTGACCGCACCACACCAATTCCTATCGCCGTCCTCTTCCGCTTGCGGCTTGCCCCCTCCGTCGCCGCCTCATATCCTCAAATCCTGCTGCTTCCTCTTACTGCTTGCAGTCAACCCAACCGCCTCGCATCGTACGCCCTCGTCGCCAGCCAGAGCCCTCTGCGCCATCCGCCCTCGTTGCCGCTCGCGGCAGATCGAGCCGCCTTTGCGCCATCCGCCCACGTCGCCTGCAGATCGAGCTGCACCGCGCCGTTCGCCCTCGTCGCCGGCAGATCGAGCCACCTCAGCGCTGTCTGCCCTCCTCGCCAGCAGATCGAGCCGCCCCACGCTGTCCGCCCTCCTTGCCGGCAGATCGAGCCACCCCGCGCCGTCCGCCCTCATCGTTGGCCAGATCGAGCCATCCCGCGTCGTCCGCCCTCGTCGCCGGCCAGATCGAGCCATCCCGCGCCTTTCACCCTTGTCGCCGCCCAGATCGAGCCGCCTCCGCGCCGTCCGCCTTCGTCGCTCGAGCTGCCCCTCTCGCCGCCCTCTGGTGAGCTGGATGCGGGCACACAGGTGTGCCCGCGGGCACGTGGTGCCCGCGGATAGCGGGCACGGGCACGATTTGTTGCCCGTGGCGGATAGCGGGCACGGGCACGGGCATAAGTTTTTGCTCGCGGGCACGGATCCGTGGAATCAATATCCGCGCGGATATTACCCGTTGCCATCTTTAGCCGCCATGTACGGATGTACCACCGCCACCTCCCCGCGCCCAGTCCGCAGGAGAACTCCCCATTCTCCCTCAATTGCTGCTACTGCAACGGCGAGGGGAAGTACTCCCTCAACAACCTTCTCGAGCACCCAGGCTGGTGCCCGGGGCGGCGTGACGCGGCCGCGGCGCGGGCGGCGCAGGCGGCGGCGCGGGAGGCTGCGGCCGCGAGGGAGGCGGAGGCGGAGCGGGCGCGCCAGGCGGCCGCAGAAGCGCACGCGCGGGCGGCGGAGCGGGAGGCGCGGGCCGCTCAGGCGGCGCAAGCGGCGCGCGACGTCAGGAGAGTTGCAGCGGAGCAAGCGAGGGCGAGGACGCCGGAAGCGGTGCTGGAGATGAGGAGGCGGAGAGCAGCGGCTTCGTCGGCGTCGTCCACGTCCACCGCCATCCAGTCTTCGGCCAACTCGCCCTCCTCCTCGTCCCCCACCTCGTCTTCGCCCAAGTGGGCCTCATCGTCCTTGTCCGACCCCAACGTCGACACGCCGTGAAGCACTGCGGTTTTTCTGAGTTTCTCACCCTGTGACACCGTCGATCGAATGTTGATGAGCGACTCGCGTTTTTGTTCTGATGTTGATTGACGTGAAAAAGGGATCTAAAACTCATCGTTGATCCATTACATGCATAGTTTTGTAGGGATCCTCTCTTGATGTGAGCTGTCGTTTGAGTCAGAATTCAGAGGCTACTGCTTTTGTCAGGGTGTAGTTTGTTTCAGAATTCAGAAGCATAGTTTGTATGGATCTCTGCTTGGTTTGTTTCAGAACACAGATGCATCGTTTGTATGAATCTCTGCTTGGCTTTTTCAGAATTCAGATGTATGGTGTGTGGAATCATGTTACTTTGTTCCAGTCAATTTCCTGTTGTGTAGGATATGCAGACTCCTGGTTCTATCATTGTTTATGGTCCAAGCATCATATTGAATTCTGAAACATTCGATATGAAATTGCTTTGGTCGTCAGTTTGTGAAATTTATGCTTTGGTCGTCAGTTTGTGAAATTTAAGCTCTGAAACTAAGGTATTTTCAGAGGAGAAATTCAAACAATTGGGAATTGGTCAATTCGTGTGCAAAGGACTTTAAAAATGCCTTTTCAGGTTTGCTTTGGGCTTACTTGCTAGTTTCGTGTTAAGCTGACCAAGGATCCTTTGAACCTCAAAACATTGGAAAGAAACATCGTGCGATAAACAATGCTAATAGGATACTCTGCTTTCTGAACATATCCAGTACTACAGAAGACAGTTTACTACTTTACTTGCAATTCTGTCTGAGCAGTTTGTGAAAAAAACTGATGAAATTTCAACCACAGTGAATGCCAAGTACTACTTGTACTACAAAATGAGCTGGAAGTTTGTTTCATACCAAAGCATGTAAAATACAGCATGTGCTGCAAAGTGACTTGGAATTTGTTGCAGCGCCTATATTTTTTTCAAGACATTACATGTATATGTGGGAGGAAATTTATCAACCGGAACAACAGATGAAAGGTTTCAGTTGCCCATATGCTCATTGTTACAAACAATACAGGTAAAGATACCGAAAATGCAGAGCCCTATAATGAGCTAATTTACTAAACCGACTAAACTCGAATGCTCAAACATGTCCCCTGAATCAAGTTGAACAAATACGCATCGAATAAATATCTCACAACGACCAGTAGAGATTACTCAACAAGCCAAGATGTTTTAACTGATTCCCATTGGCAGTGCTCTTGCACGCAGGAGGAGGCGTTGGGGAGAAGAAAAAAAAATCTACAGAGTTCTATCACCTCAAAATAAAAAGAAGACAAACAATGGCAGCACTATTTCCCTAATAAATACTTAAATCATATGAAATTTACAATTATCGAGCAGCCGATAAACTCAGCGACAAAAGAAACATCCCAAGCTATCTATTTTACTTTTTTTTTGCGAGAATCTATTTTACACACCCGGGTGGATAGGAACCAGCCAGAATGGCCTGCGTGAGAGACGGGAATATCCTGAGTTGGTCGAGCAACCTCACGAGTGCCTTCCTTGAGATCAAATATGTGGAACTCATTGCTGTTCCTGAGAAAATCGTAGGCGTAGTACACGCACCCTTCTTTCAGTCCATGTTCCGCCGCAGGGCACGAGGCCGCAAATTGTCCCGGCCCAAGAATGAACGCTCTATCCCCAATGTCAGTCACCCTGCACCATTGCCTCTGGCCGAAATCCATCACGTAGGCGCCGACCTCCTCGATTTGCTCGAGGCCGCAGCCGAGGAAGAAGAGGCAGACGAGGAAGAGCTCCCCGGAGGATTCTAGAAGGTACGACAAGGTCACCACCTGCGGCGCGTCGGTAGCAATCATGGGCTTGGGAGCCTCGAAGGTGACGAGCTCCAGGTGCGGCTCCGGGTCGTCGGCGAAGCAGACGAGGGCCCCGACCACGCCGCGCGACTTGAGGAAGTAGAAGATCCCTTGCACGGCGGCGATCTCCACGATGGTCCTCGCGGTGGGCGCCTTCCCGGGGATTTCGCAGAGGCCCATGTAGTCGTAGGGCTGCCTGACCCATTTGGCGGCGTCGCCGCCTCTGATCCGGCAGAGCAGCAGCTCCGGCCGCGTGAAGTCGCAGATGACGACGAGGGAGTCCGGAGGGGCCTCGCCGTCAGGGATCCAGTCCGGAGGGGAAGAGATGGTGTCGGAGACCAGGCACCGGCAGCTCGCCGGCGGCGGCTCGTCCATCGCCGGCAGCGGCATCTTCTCACCGGTCAGCGGGTTCCACAGCGAGCAGTGGAGGGAGGCGGTGTCTACCATGAGTACCAGGCCCTGCGGTGTCTCAAGGCACCTGAATTCTGAAGCTCGGGGAGTTGGTAGGTGCGCAAGGACCCGTCGGCGACGGAGAGCACGGTCTGGGAGTTGTCCGGCTGCTCGCCGTGGTCGTACACCAGAAGCGGGAACGACGCCGCGGCGGCGGCGAGGGAGCCGGGATCGTTGTCGGCGGCAGCGAGCATCGGCTCCATCTTCTTCGCACGAAACGCCGGCGAGTAACTTGCCAATGCAATAAGGCTGTTTGCAGCGGTCTCCTGGAAACCTTCCTGGACCGCTAGAGTGGCGGTTTTTCTTCTCCTGAAGCGCTGCAACGATCTCCTGTAAACGCTCCTCTATTCTCCAGGGCGATCCAAGTTTCCCCCAAATCTAGGGGACGCCTCGACGTCCGCCAAGGCCTCGCGAGGGTGGCTCCTCGAGGTGTCGACGGCTCCCCTTCGTCGCCTCGTCCTCACAGTGTCGCCGGCGCAGCGGCTTCCCATCCACCCCCTGCTCTGCCGCGTCCTCACGGTCCCCACCGCCGCCGCCGCCGCCGGTCGGTCAAGTCTCCATCTCCCCGCGTCTCAACACTCTCACCGGAGCCGCTGCCACCAAGAGATCGAGAGGCGACCGGAGCCGCCGCTACCATCGGAGCCGCCGACACCACGAGATCTACATCGAGCGCGCCACCAGCAACGACGCCGCCGACGGCGCCGTTGTCCTGTACGTCGTCGCCCCTTTCCCTGCCGGCTCCCTCCTCTTCTGCTTCTCTTCCCCGTCGGCCCCCTCCTCTTTGGCTCCATCCACGCCGCCAAGAAACAGAGTGAGTCTTTCGTCTAGTTCCTTGATGGGAGCGATCTTTGATTTCTGGAGAAACATATGTTGTTCCTTGATATGCCTAGTTCTTCCTTGATATGCCTAATTAATAGAGCCTACTCATCTAGTTCAAAGAGACATTTTGTATTTCTGGAGAAACAATTCTTATTGAGACAGGATAGTGAATTGTCTTGGTATTTTTGTAGAAGCATTGCTTTAGCTGGTTCTTCAGTAGCGCAGTGAAGTTGATCGACTTACATGCAAGGCCGTAGTGGCTTGGTATTTTTGTAGCCTTCATACAGCTTGGTATTTTTGTAAAATTTGTTCAGATTCACAATGTGACCAAGTGAATAGCAGTTTTTGCTGCTGTTCTCCGTTTTGGCTTCCAAATGATTTTCATCACAATTCTTTGGGTCACTTGCTTTTCCTGATATGTAGGACAGTAGGACTACATGTTACTACATGGACATAGAGTTGGAGATCTCTGAGGCTCTTCCCTTTTGCCCTTTATTTGTATTCTTGTATCTACATGGACAAAAAGAAAATTGATGTTCTAAATTGAATTAGACTGTACATGTTATCTAGCTGGACTGGATTATTGTTTCTCTAGGGTTGCTTTTCAGTTGTACCTGTAGCGCTAGCTTAGAAGTAAGTGACTACTTGTTCTGATTTTCTACCTAGATATTGTTTAACATGCTATGATGCTCTATGGAACCTTTGGTAGCTTGCTCAAGTTCCCTAGCTGTTCATTTGCTGGTAGTATGCCAGGACCCAGTAGCATATACTATGCTCTTGTTAGGCGATTTGTTCTTTCTTTTAACTAAATGAGAATGATATGTGGCCTGCTACTTCATGCCCATGGATTGCAACTTGTGTAAATGGTCGGCCAGTGTTGGGTCAAAATTTGTCCTGTTTACATTTCTTTGACCAGAAATTATGCATTCCAGTCACAAATCTCTGATTATTTTCTTTCCAATAATGTAGGATGGATGAGTATATGAATGCCCCCAACAATGCATCAGTTGATATTTCTAGAGAAGATCTTGTCGATGAAGCACAAGGTGTTGGTCGTGTTGATTCCTCCATGAGTGCTTCTGCTGCCCCACCCCCTGCGCCCCGCAAGGCAGCAAAAAACAAGCCTGCTGTTTGATATCTCTGTTGGAGCTAGAGAAGGAAAGGCTGGCTATGGATCAGATATGTCTTCAGATGGAGGCTGAAAAGAAACAAATGGCAGAGGATGAGCGCATTTTGGCCATTAACTTGGATCAATGTCAACCCATGCAACGCATGTACTATGAAGCGCTACAACAAGATATCCTTGAGAAGATGATGGCTCGACGCTGTGGGCCAAGTCAGTGATGTATGGATGCTGGATGCTACAAGTTGTTGAAATATTGATGCCTTTTATTGTAACACATTTTATCCAGATTTTTCTGTCAATCTGGAACACAACAGTACTAAAATATACCTTGCTGTTTGATCTGGTACAGCTCTGGAATAAACTTGTAATGTAATAATGTTACTTTGAAGCTTGCTGTTTGAGTGAAATATCACTTGTTGTTTGATATCTGTGGTGTTGGCCTTGTGTTGGCCTTGGCTCTGAAATTTACTGGCTGTTTGTGTGAAATATTAACTTGTGTTGGCCTTGGCTCTGAAATATTTGTGAAAATAGAGCTCAATGTGTCCATTATTAACTTGCTGGTGCAATTAGTCCATTATTTGAACTTGCTGGTAAAATTTGAATAGAAAAAGTATGTTTATGGTATGGTTGGCTGTTCTCAGGTAACTGCACCTGCGCAAAGAATACTCTGTAACTGCACAAAGTATAAACTACACCTGGAGGCTGCAGAACATAAGAAGAATACTCTGTAACTGCACACAGTATAAACTACAGATTTGTGATCCTAAGGTGGATGCTTACCAGACTGGAATAGAAGAATACTAGAACTATATGAAGCATTGAATGATAATCGGTAAGGCAATGTTAGAACAGTACTAAAAGAATTATTCAGAAAAAGATGGTCCCTGTGTGGAGTCCTGTCTGAAAATCAAGAGTTATTTTCTGATGAAAAATGAAGCTGTAGTCAGACTAACTGTACAAGCTATGCAAATTACGGGCCACGGCACTCGGCGAGGCAGCGGCGGCGGGCCGACGCGAGGGAGGAGGGGCCGCTGCGCTCGGCGAGTCGACGGCGGCGGCAGGCAGGACGGCGTGGGGGAGGAGGGGCCGCGGCGCTCGGCGAGTCGACGGCGGCGGCTCGGCGCGTCGACGACGTGGGCAAGCAGCGGCAGGGAGATGTATTTAGAGGATACAATACATGCAACCGTTGCAGATGAGATCCGATTTAGGGGTAGAATATTTTACAGGATGTTAAAATATTCCTTTAGAGGATGAAATATGGAGGAAACCGTTGCACATAGCCTAAGCACCTTGTTGTATTTGGACTCAGTACAGCGCGACTTGAAACTCCTCTCTTTAAATTAAGGAGGGTGTCCCGAATCTCCCGATTGTAGCGGACTCGGAGTCGGAGGGCGAACTGCGAAATCGGATCGGACCTGATGGATTTGGGTTTGGGCAGTTCCCGTGGCAGGCTCGGACTCTCCCGCACGGGACGGCACGGAGACGGCGGAGATAGCGGCGGCAGCAGCTGGCGGGCGGCAAAAAATATTAGAGCAGTTTTTTTTTTTTTGAGCGCCCAAGATTAGAGCAGCTGTTTATTGTTTTCTGAAAGGGAGCAGGCCCACACACCTAAGCCTGCAGGGAGTCCTTTGGGCCTGGTGTGGCCCATACATTGTACATGACGGGCTCCGCCTGCGAGACAAGAAGAAGACATCGTATGTCGGGCCGGCCCGACTACAAAGAAGAAGCAGCCTTCTTCTCTTGGGCCTCTCGCAGCGGATTTGAAGAAATAAGGCCCAGTACGTGTGGCGGGCTTATTGCCTCTCCGTTTTTTTTGGACAACGTTGCTCTCCGTGAGTTGGTCCTTCAAATGATTCTCAAAAAAAAAAAAAAAAAAAAGTTGGTCCTTCAAATAAGCAAACATACTCCCTCCGTCCCAAAATAAATGCAATTTTAAGATTGGGTACGCAAACCAATATTAGGTGTAAAATTATCAAATTACCCCTTGCCTTTTGTAAGAAATATCTGGATATTGGCTTGTCTTTTTATATGATAAGCTTCCGGAGACAATTGTCTTTTGTGGTTGATAGGTCAAAGTTGCATTCTTTTGTATGAGACAAATTTCAAATCTTAAAATTGCATTTATTTTGAGACGGGCTACTTGATGATCTTTTGGAGAGAAAAAAACGATAAAGATCGCTATAACCTGCAAAATTCAGGTATTCCAACTCCCATGTGGGCCCTCAAATAGAAATTCCATCCAAGAGACTGATGCACTACTAGTGTGCACCACCCCGTTGTACGCTGCATTGTCAGGCTCGGTGTGTTCCGGGCGTTCGCTGTGCACGCCGGCATCCCCTTTTGCTAGCACATGCTTTCTCTGTCCAAAAAGAACGCTTGTTTGGGTTGCGTGTCTGTTAAAGTTGTTCATGTTTGACCAAATTTCTAGTGAATTGTATTCATATTATGGCTCTATATAAATTTGTTAAAAAACTACATTTGAAAACAAATCTAATTATATATATTTCATATCATAAATATTTATATATTTTTTATTTATAATTGGTGAAACTTAATATTCTGAAATTTTTTAGGAAGCGAGAAGTGCGTTCTTTCTGGGGCGAAGAGAGCACTGTACTTACTATAGTAGTAGTAGGCTCCGGCTGGCTAGGCAGTAGTAGGCAGAGAGCTCCCCCACGACCACGAGCACAACGCTTGCGCTGGGCCTACAGTACTGTCAGAGATTGGCCACTCCACTCTCTTCACCACTGCCCGAGGCGACTCGTGTCCCCAGGAGACGCGGCTCTTCCAGCCCACCACCCTCCCCTCTCCTCCTTGACCCTTGCCTTTCTTCCCAACAACATCTCACTTCAGCCATCAACTCCTCGAAATCTTTTTCTCCGCCGCGGTTTCTGGCCCGGACCCGGGAGCTAGTGCGTTCGGAGGTGTGAGGAACAGGAAACCGCCGCCGCGATGCAGATCCTGGAGGCGACGAAGATCCTGGACCTGCCGCTGCTGGGCGTCTTCGTGGACTATCTGAAGGCGAGGTGGTCCGACCGCTCGCGCGTCGACCAGCGCCGGCGCCGCCTTCGCCAGCTCGTCTCCATGCTGCGCGCGGTGACCGACGCCGGCGCCGGTTCCGCCGCCGCCGTTCGGGACGGGTCGCTCTCGGCCTGGCTCAACCTGCTCCGCGCCGAGGCGCTGCGCGGGCAGGAGGTGCTCGACGCCGCCGGCTGCGACGCCTCCGCCGTCGCCGGCTCCGCCCGCCGCTTCGTCGCGGGACTCAGGTCCCTCCTCGTCTGCAGCGCCGAGGTCGACCGGCTCAACGAGGCCGTCGACGAGCTCGAGCGCCTCGCCGGGCCTGGCGGCGACCTCGCCACCTTCGTCAAGGTCCTCCGGCTCGAGGACGCCCGGCCCCGCGCGCCCGCCATGATGGACATCGACGGCCGCCCGGCGACCGGCTCTCGGCGGCGGCAGGAGGCGAGCGCCGCCGCCGAGTCAGTCGCCTCGGGCGGCGGGGTCCCCGTGCCCGGCGGCGCCAAGAGGAAGCGCTGCTCGTGCGGCTCGGCCGCCGCCGACGCCAGCGCGGCCGACGTGGCCGAGCGGCACAAGCGGCGCGCCCTGCCGTGGATGCGGCCCCACCAGTGGCTCCCGTCCGGCCTCGGCGGGCTCTTCCTCGCGCGTCCACCCCCGCCGCCGCCCCCGCCCGTGCCGGCGTCTCGCCCCGACCGCGCCCGCGAGGTGGCATTGGCGATGGCAAGGGTGCGCCGCCGCATCGGGAAGCCGACGAGGCGCCGCCGGCAGCCGAGCCTCGGCCAGCATTTCTCTCGGATTTCGTTGTAGTGATGAGGTATGCGATCGGCCAGGATTTGCTCCTGCATTTTGCTTCTAGCAAAAAATTTAGGATCCATCCTGCAATCTCGGATTCCTCTTTTAATTTAGGTTAGAATTAGCGAGCCTTTATTTGAAAAAAAAAGAATCAGTGAACCCAGCAGAGTAGTACTTCGATTATGCTGTGGTGGTTTTGGGAGCTGGTAGCTGGAACCTGGAAGCATCCCCCACTGCTGAGTGTTGACTGAGGGGTGGATAACGTCAAGATCTTTGTGCTATTCTGTCAGACCAGCTGCTGTTTGTTTATCGGCCCTGTTTACTATCCTTGTTCACGAAAAGTTGGCCGCGTTTAGACGTTTCCCGAAAAAAATTTACAGTAAGTCGGGCACACATTTAAAGTATTAAATATAGACTAATTGCAAAACTAATTACAGATTCTGTCAATAAATCTCAAGACGAACCTAATGAGTCTAATTAATCCGTCATTAGCACATGTTTACTGTAGCAATTTATTGTCTAATCACGACCTAACTAGGCTCATTAGATTATTCTCGCGAAGTACACTCCATCCATATAATGGGTTATTTTTTTCGACTATATTTAATATGCCATGCATGTGAGGGAACGTACTCGAAAAAAAAAAATTCGCGTTTCATCTAAACAGACCCGTTATCCATTTAGAGAACCGTGTCAGTTCATTTCTACCTCTATGTGCTTTCATAAAAACAGTATTTTTTTTACTTTTCATCCCTTTTCATCTTTTTTCACACTCTAAACACAACCTCGAAAAAAACAGTATTTTTTTTCTTTTCATCCTTTTCATTTCTATCTCTACCCAACCCATTCTGCCATCTGCAACGTCGTAGAAAACTCTCGCAGCAAATGAACAAATTGCTCGTGCGTGAAAAGAAAAGGACGTCGCGAGAAAAAGGGGGCGTGCCGGGCACTGGGCTCTCCGACCTCGACACCTCGTCGTGCTACGAACAAATTGCTCCATCGCCCTGCCTGGCTTTGCAGTCTGTTTGCCTATATCGATCGACTCGCCATGTGTGGTGTGAACGCGATGCTGATTCTTTCACCGGTGAGACCGTGAGAGGATGTGGCCGACCGACCCCAGTCCGCTGCCAAACTTTTGCCTCCATTATTAATGCTGCCTTCGAGATGCTAAGCGGGCCGAGCCAACAACATGAAGGGACAAGAGAATATTCCAGCCCGGCCCAAAAAATAAAGTGGGCCGAAACCAAGCGATCGATAACCTTTGCGCTACTCTAAAAACGGAAAAGTTCTATTTACAACCTCTAACTATAACAAAAGTTCGATTTTTCAACCTACAACTACAAAACCGGGCAGAAAGGGCCATCCAACTGTCGAAACCGGACAAATTTAGCCCTTTGGGTGGTTTCAATGGCGGTTTTGCATTTTCTAGATATTAGAAAAGTGTTGGTTTAATCAAAAACATTTGTAACTAATTCATTTCAAATCATAAAAATATGAAACCGGTACCAAATTTTTTATAAAAATGTAATGTATTTGTTGGTGCTCTATTCGACATTATTTGAATCTTATTTGTTCCAATTTCTTATATTTATTATAAACAATAAAACACTAAAAATAGTAAAAAAATTATGTGTTAACAACTTCAAATAGAATACCAACAAGTAACATACATTCTAATAAAATTTTTGGCACAAATTTCATATTTTTACGATTTAAATGAATTATTTATGACTTTCTTTATTAAACTAGAATATTTTAAATTTCTAGAAATGCAAAACCACCTTTGAAACCACCCAAAGGGCCAAATTTGTCCGGTTTTGGCAGTTGGATGACCCTTTCTACCCGGTTTTGTAGTTGTAGGCTAAAAATCGGACTTTTGTCATAGTTGGAGGTTGAAAATCGAACTTTTCCCTCTAAAAACCGACATTACCGGACCATGTCCTGAGAAGGTGCCCCAGCCCGGCCCAGTTTAAGGTACAATAGTTGGGCTTTGCGCGGCTGGTGCCTGTGTTTTCTTTTTCGGGCAGGATTTGCTCAATCAACATGTTCCAATTTCCTTGAAAAACAACTTGTTCCAATTCATTTTTTAAATGTTTGATTGCTGTCGAATTTTTTTTGTCAAGATCGTTAACCAACGTTAAGATTTAACAACGGAATTTCTAAATGTCTCTCGGATGATATCGTGTCTCATTCTCACCCAGATTTGCATGGCTGCGATATTCAGTATCAACTTTTCTTACTGCCTGCATAAGAAACACATACATAGATATAATTTCAATTTTCCCAATTTGTATCCATGATAAAGTGAAAAGTTCAAAACGTAACCATCTCTCTTTTTTTGGCCCATAAGAAACTTGTTCATGTAGAACAACATCACAAGTGTTGTGCTTTGGTACAAATTGAGAGTTTACATGTTGTTGTGTGCTGTGTTCAGTTTATTGTTTTTCTTCAAATTGTCTTCATTATTGCTTCGATTCTTACAGACTGCATATCCAAAATAGAGAGGTAACTTCAATTTACATCACGTATGTTGTAGCTCAAGCGGCCTACTGTCACACCCGGTTCTGAAAAACAAAACTAAGTGTGCACCGTATGTGTGTCAGGATCAAGTTTCACACATACGGCGAACGAAAAGTGAATAATAGAGACAATATCACGTAAAAGAAAATGAATCAGAGTATTACACAGCTCAAATCCTAGAAACGGAGGCTCCAACTCCACAAGCAGACGACCGGGGGTTGCGTATGCCTAGCACTCAGCAACACTTCAAAGAACTACACAGTAGCTTCCTTCTTCTGAGCAACATTGTTTATAGCAAGGGTGAGCACATGTCGTACTCAGCAAGTGTGGGGAAAGTATGAATGCAAGGCTAAATCAAGGAGAGGCTGAGGTTTAAAGCGATAAGCAATTTTAGTTGGTCAAACTTTTATTAGCACATGATTACTAAGATATAAATATATATACCAAACCACATTAATATAAACAGAGCGCCACAAGAATATGGCACAACCAGAACCACGATTTAAGTCCATCTTCAAGTTCAATTATCATGTGAGTGTCCAGGCCGCTCTTAATCGTGAGCACGGCTGTTATAACAGTTTTACACTCTGCAGAGGTTGTACACTTTCACCATAAGTCGCGTAAAAGTCCAAAAGAACTTTAAACCCAACCATGCAGCACCACACATGCGCATATCACACTACCGAGGTGTGACTGCATAGGGACGCTACGAGGCCTTTACAAAGATTCTCCAACAAGGTTTAGCTCGCATGGTTCCGGTGTCTGGCGCTCCTAACCCTCCCTAATAGGCATGTACCTTAGCAAAGGCTACTTCCCAAGAGGACCGGGTTAGACCGTGACTCAGTCCCCCCTTGCCCTTATCAGGTAAAGCTATTCCCAAGCCAGAGTCTCTAATTACTTAGCCAAGACCAGAGCCCATTAGTCTTATGGTTGTACTGTTTTCCCGGGTGGTTCTCCATGTTCCGATTAAATCATATGATCTTGTATTAACCAGAGGTATAGCATAAAGTAAAGCATGTTTATCATTAATGTTCATTAGAACCACCACAACCCAAGTATAGCAACTAGCATAGCTACCCAATATAAAGATAAACCCAGGTTGACAAGGAATAATCATGAAAGACTAGGCAAACCTTAATAGGACCCATCAATATTAAATGCAAGCACATGCAAAGGTGATTAAATATAGTTACCGGGATAAAAGCACAAGGACACACTTGCCTTAAATCGAGAGAATAGCTGCTCAGAATATTCTTCAACTCTTCAAGCTCTCGAACGGAGTTCCTTCTACTCGCAGCAATCATCCAAGCAAAGCAAACATTCTAGAGCAAGCAAACAAAGACAACTAAGAACAATACACCAGTCAAAATAAAAGCTTTTAAAAGAGCGTACTAAACGATGGGGCTCGTTTCTACAAACGCAAAGACGCATGGAACGTTGGAACTGCGATTATAAATAAACCATCGAAAGATTTTAATTATCAAACAAAAACTAGGTGCTTCCTTTATTTTAATTACCAAAATATGATTATATTCGAATTAACTCTAATTATATTTGTAATTGAAAAGATCGTAGTACACCTAGCTATATTTTATTTGCAATGGTTTATGTACAAATTATACCAATTAAACATATAACTTTAGAAAAGAAAGGTATATGAAACATCTAATCGAATAATTTTATTACATGTGTTCAACTAAGCAAATTACATTTAGAAACACATTCATGTAGATATTAGTCATATTAAATTTATTTAAGAAAATAAAGTATAAGCCTAATCATATTTTATTTAGAAAAGGCATGTAAAGTAAGCATTAATCACATTAACATTTAATTTGTAAAGCCGATATATTGCCTAATTAAATTTTATTCAAAAAAGATAATTCATAAACATTAATCAAATTAAACTTTATTATAAAACACGCATTGTAGAGCTATATAGATTTTAATTGCAAAATATGCCTATAAGCAATTAATCAAATTAATAAGTAAAATTAATTTAGAAAAACATAACTATCATGAACAACATCACTAACACGTAATTTAGGTGATTACAAGTCTAACGAAACGAAAACGGATCGAAACGGATTTAAAACGTGAAAGTTATACCTAAAACAAGGCTGCAGGGACCTTGACGTAATTAACCGAAGACTTCAGGGGCTAGCTGAGAAGAATTGCAAGACTCAGTGAACAGTCACTGCGAAAAGAGGATTCCTCGGGGTTAGATCTGCAAAGGAACATGGCTGGGTTCAGATTGAGAAGATCTATGGTTTTCTGGGGTTAATTTGTAAATATAACAAGACTCATTGAAACCTTGATTTATTACAGTTTTACCCAGGGGCTAAACCGCAAAACCTTAAGGGGCTTCTTCTTCCTCTGGACCATGGCCGACCGACGGCGCTGGCCAAAATTGCCGGCGGTCCGGGCGACGAGGGGTTCCGGCGAGGCAGGGAACCGGGCGGGGAGGATGAGGAGACCACGCTGGGGTGCTCTCCGGCGGCGGAGATCAACGGGGCAGCCGGGAATCCGGAGAAGAACGGCGGCGGCTCGGGTCACAGGCGCCGGCGGCCTTCGCGTGCGCGCGGCGCTCCATCGACAGCGCCACGACGGGGACTGGCGGCTGGTGTGCTGCTCGGCGTCGCGGACCTCGTGGTGGCGACGGCGTCGTCCGGCGGGCAACGAAGGCGACGAATCGAGCGCAAAGCTCGGCGGCGACGCTCGGGCTCCCTGGCGGCGGCGCTTGCAGGCGGCGGCACGGCGCGAGGCGAGGAGGGCGGAGCAGCAGCGCGCGCAGGAGGCGAGGGCGACGGCTTTATAGGCGCGGATGGGCGCCCTGGCGTGGCGCGCACGCCGAGGTTGGCCTGGCGGCGGCGGCCTGAGGCGGCGGCGGCGCGCTGGGCCGCGCACGGGCCGTGACGGGCCCTGGCGGGTCGGGCCGGGGCGGCTCGGCCGTTAGGGTTTTCTTTTCTTTTTTATTTCTGTAATTTCCTGTGAAAAACAAATCCAAAAATATCCCGAGACAAGCGCCGCGCCGCGCGCGGGAGGAACGGTTTATTCCTTTATAAGCCATCCCCGCCGCATTCTTCTTCCTTTACTTGCCATTTGCCTTCCCCGACGCTCCAGTTCTCTTTGCGCCAGAGCAAACCCTAGATCTGCTCCCGCAGCTTTCTTCCTCGCTCCTCAGCACCGCTCGCTGCCATGGCGCCCAAGAGGAAGGAAGCCTCAAAGCGGAAGGAGAAGTCGCCGGCCAGGGCCCGGTCGTCCAAGTCCAAGGCCACCTCCGAGGTCGCCGTAGATCGCGCTGCCGAGTGGAGGGAGTCCATCACCACCACCAAGCGCCTCGAGCAGCACGTCGTCGACGGCGTCCTCCCTGACCAGCAAACCGCCGAGTGGCGCGCCGCCTGTGGGGGATATAGTACCTGGGTGCCTCACGAACAAGCTTGGCAGCCCACCAAAAGGGGGCGGCCCACCTCATCGTTCTGGACCTGAGGACGTGCGGGACAAGTCGGCGCATGTAGGAAGGATCTGGAAAGAGAAGTCCTAATTGGAATAGGAATTATAGTAAAAAAGGAAAGGATTCTTAGAGATAGGATCGGATACAAACCGAATTGTAACCCTGCCTCCCGATATATAAGGCGGGCAGGGACCCCCTCCAAAACTACTCCAAATCTGAACCACAACTCGAGCCAACTCGACTCATCAGACAACAACTCAACACGCAATACAACACCCCAAAACAGGACGTAGGGTATTACGTCGAGTCGACGGCCCGAACCTGTATAAACCCCTGTGTCTGTCCATCCTAACCATCTTGCTTCCGATCTTTGCGATCTTCCCTGCATTACAAATCACTTCCGTGGGCTACCCCGTGGAAGACTGCCGGAGATAATATCACCGACAGTGGCGCGCCAGGTAGGGGATATCGCCGAGATCAATCTGGTAAGCTCGATGGATCGCGTCAAGATCTTGGACAGCTGCAACCTCCCGGACGTCGACGAAGTCGAGATTCAGTTCGGGGACGTCATCACCACCGCCTTGGATTCCCAAGCGGCAGGAGCTGCGGTCGCCACGGAGGTTTCCTTTCTGGCGCCGACTTCGGCCATCACGGCCCAATCCGGTCCGATCGCATCTGATCGTGCCGGATCTACCCCGCTGAGTCCATCGCAGAACGCGAGGCCAGACCAGTCGGGAACAGATCTACAATCACTCGGTTCCGATCCGACTCCTGAGAGTCGCGTCGCCGAATCATCGCAAAGCGTAAACGCTCAACCAACACGTGTCCAGAGCCCTGAGGTCATTGCTGTTCAGACCCCTGGCTTTTGCGCGCTTGCTCGGAAGCAGAAGATGAAGGACATCGTCCAGTCGGATGATTACTTCTCTGGGAGCGACTCCTACGGGTTAGATCTACTGGGACCCTCAATCCTGGACGATCTGCCGGAAGGACACACAGTGTCCGATGCCTCTACAGAGCCGGAACTACTAGGATCACTCGGAGAATTGACTCCGAGTAGTTTGGAGCGTTACACGCCCACATCCGACTTCTCCGAGTCCGAGGAAGACTACCTCGCGCAAGAGGGAGTCGGATCATATTGCTACATGGTGGCGCCAGCAACGCCAACCAATCCTGTCTCAGAAGATGAGGTCACTCCTGCTGAGGAGACGACCGAAGCCAGGAACCAGCGTCGAGGACGCAATGCCAGTCGGGCGACTCGTAGAGCCGCACGATCGCACGGAGCCACCGCGTCAGGATCTGGCACTGCTCGACTCCAGGAGCCTCGCTCTGAAGATCATCGTCGCCAACGGGATCAACACGAGCGGAGGAGCACCCGGAACTTGATGCGCGACGGCATGTTCGAGTTCAACGGACACGAGGTCTACGAGACACCGGTCCAGAACCTCGTTACTATCAACGAGGAAATCAATCGGCTGCCACCTAACACTCCAGGCCTGGAAAAGGTAAGGGCTCTCGTGCAGGCCGCCTCTGTCCAGGTTCACCAGATGCAAGGCAGAACGACCACGGACGCTCCTGAACCCGGTTCATCTCGACACCGGGCCGGCGGCGGATCGGGTCGTGATGAAGACCTCCGCACCACGATCAACAGAGATCGAGATGCGAGGGACATCATCACCAACAGCACCGAAGAACGCCACCGTGAGGAAATCCGACGGCGCGAAGAGTACGATCGGGATCATGGAAATCCCCGTCGTAACCCCAACAGAAGCGGCTACTCGACAGAGTCAGACTACTCTGACCTCTCCGGTAGCCCAAGGCGCGGCAACAATGGCGGTCGACGACGAGTGCTTCCACCACCCAGGCGACCGACTCCACCAAGAGATCGAACTCCACCGCGCAGCAGAGCCTACCGACAGGACCGAACTCCACCCAGGACTCGGAACTATCGGAGGACCCGTTCCCCGCCCAGGGACCGGGATCGCAGGAGGGACAGCACACCCCCAAGAGCGGCTGACGGATCGGGACCGAGCGATTCCCGCCCTAGAGGTCGGATCGGCGGATTCCAGTCGTTCACCGAGCGCTTGAGAGGCGTGACGTGGCCCAGAGGCTTCAAGCTGTCGGATATCGACAAGTACGACGGGAAATCTGACCCATCTCAATGGCTTCAGATCTACTACACCGCCGTACAAGCGGCCGGCGGCGACGAGGACGTGATGGCAAACTATCTTCCCATCATGCTCACCAAGGACTGCCGCAACTGGCTGGCAGGACTCCCGCAGGACGCCATCGACAACTGGGAGCAGCTTACCGAACTCTTCATCGGTAACTATCTCGGTACCTGGGAAAGGCCCGGGAGCAAGCGGCTCCTCGGTCAGATCAGGCAGCGCAAGAACGAGACCCTGCACGACTTCGTGCGCAGGTTCTCAGAAAAGCGCAACTCCATCACGGACGTCACGGATCAGGAGGTGATGTCAGCTTTCCAGCGCGGCATCTCCGATGGGAGACTGATCCATAAGTGGACTCGGAAGCCACCCGCGACTGCCAATGACATGTTCCGGGTCGCTAGCACGTGGGCGCATGCCGAGATCGCGGAAAGAGAACAGCTCAGCGAGATCAGAAGTCGCTGGGAAGAAGAGAACAAGACAACTCGCAAACGCGACCGCCGCGACGACGAAGACCGACACGACGACCATCGACGCAATGACAGCCGACCTCGCAAGAAGAAGAGCGAGGGAGTTACCCGGCCGACGGTCCAGGGCGCCGACCTCGCTCTTCTTTTTGCGGGGGTGACTGTCGCTGCGACGATGATCATCGTGTCGTTCTTCGTCCTCACGGCGGTCGCGCTTGCGGGTGGTCTTGTTCTCTTCCTCCCAACGATTCTTGAGCTCGCTGAGCTGTTCCTTCTCCGCGATCTCCGCGTCCGCCCACGTGCTAGCGACCCGGAACATGTCATTGACACTCGCGAGTGGCTTCCGAGTCCACTTGTGAATCAGTCTCCCGTCGGAGATGCCGCGCTGGAAAGCTGACATCACCTCCTGATCCGTGACGTCCGTGATGGAGTTGCGCTTTTCTGAGAACCTGCGCACGAAGTCGTGTAGGGTCTCGTTCTTGCGCTGCCTGATCTGACCGAGGAGTCGCTTGCTCCCGGGCCTCTCCCAGGTACCGAGATAGTTACCGATGAAGAGTTCGGTAAGCTGCTCCCAGTTGTCGATGGCGTCCTGCGGGAGTCCTGCCAGCCAGTTGCGGCAGTCCTTGGTGAGCATGATGGGAAGATAATTCGCCATCACGTCCTCGTCGCCGCCGGCCGCTTGTACGGCGGGTAGTATCTATCCATTGAGATGGTCAGATTCCGTTTCTTGTCGATATCCGACAGCTTGAGCCTCTGAGCCACGTCACGCTTTCTCAGCGCTCGGTGACGACTGAATCCGCCGATCCGACCTCTAGGCGGCATCACCTCCTGATCCGTGACGTCCGTGATGGAGTTGCGCTTTTCCGAGAACCTGCGGACGAAGTCGTGCAGAGTCTCGTTCTTGCGCTGCCTGATCTGACCGAGGAGCCGCTTGCTCCCGGGCCTTTCCCAGGTACCGAGATAGTTACCGATGAAGAGTTCGGTAAGCTGCTCCCAGTTGTCAATGGCGTCCTGCGGGAGTCCTGCCAGCCAATTGCGGCAGTCCTTGGTGAGCATGATGGGAAGATAGTTTGCCATCACGTCCTCGTCGCCGCCGGCTGCTTGTACGGCGGTATAGTAGATCTGAAGCCATTGAGATGGGTCAGATTTTCCGTCGTACTTGTCGATGTCCGACAGCTTGAAGCCTCTGGGCCACGTCACGCTTCTCTAGCGCTCGGTGAACGACTGGAATCCGCCGATCCGACCTCTAGGGCGGGAATCGCTCAGACCCGATCCGTCAACCGCTCTTGGGGGTGTGCTGTCCCTCCTGCGATCCTGGTCCCTAGGTGGGGAACGGGTCCTCCGATAGTTCCGAGTCCTGGGTGGAGTTCGGTCCTGTCGGTAGGTTCTGCTGCGCGGTGGAGTCCGATCTCTTGGCGGAGTCGGCCGCCTGGGTGGCGGAAGCACTCGTCGTCGACCACCATTGTCGCCGCGCCTTGGGCTACCGGAGAGGTCAGAGTAGTCTGACTCTGTCGAGTAGCCGCTTCTGTTGGGGTTACGACGGGGATTTCCATGATCCCGATCATACTCTTGGCGCCGTCGGAGTTCTTCGCGATGGCGCTCTTCAGTGCTATTGGTGATGATGTCCCTTGCATCTCGATCTCTGTTGATCGTGGTGCGGAGGTCTTCATCACGACCCGATCCGCCGCCGGCCCGGTGTCGAGATGAACCGGGTTCAGGAGCGTCGGTGGTCGTTCTGCCTTGCATCTGGTGAACCTGGACGGAGGCGGCCTGCACGAGAGCCCTTACCTTTTCCAGGCCCGGAGTGTTAGGCGGTAGCCGATTGATTTCCTCGTTGATAGTAACGAGGTTCTGGACCGGTGTCTCGTAGACTTCGTGTCCGTTGAACTCGAACGTGCCGTCGCGCATCAAGTTCCGGGCGCTCCTCCGCTCGTGTTGATCCCGTTGGCGACGATGATCTTCAGAGCGAGGCTCCTGGAGTCGAACAGTACCAGATCCTGACGCGGCGGCTCCGTGTGGTCGTGCGGCTCTGCGAGTCGCCCGACTGGCATTGCGTCCTCGACGCTGGTTCCTGGCTTCGGTCGTTTCCTCAGCAGGAGTGACCTCATCTTCTGAGACAGGATTGGTTGGCGTTGCTGGCGCCACCATGTAACAATATGATCCGACTCCTTCTTGCGCGAGGTAGTCTTCCTCGGACTCGGAGAAGTCGGATGTGGGCGTGTAACGCTCCAAACTACTCGGAGTCAATTCTCCGAGTGATCCTAGTAGTTCCGGCTCTGTAGAGGCATCGGACACCGTGTATCCTTCCGGCAGATCGTCTAGGATTGAGGGTCCCAGCAGATCTAGCCCGCAGGAGTCGTTCCCAGAGAAGTAATCATCCGACTGGACGATGTCCTTCATCTTTTGATTCCGAGCAAGCGCGCAAAAGCCGGGGGTCTGAACAGCAATGACCTCAGGGCTATGGACGCGTGTAGGTTGAGCGTTTACGCTCTGCGATGATTCGGCGACGCGACTCTCAGGAGTCGGATCGAAACCGAGTGATGGTAGATCTGCTCCCGACTGGTTTGTCTTCGCGTTCTGCGAAGGACTCAGCGGGGTAGATCCGGCACGATCAGAGGCGATTGGACCGGATTGGGCCGTGATGGCCGAAGTCGGCGCCAGAGAGGAAACCTCCGTGGCGTCCGTCGCATCCGCCGCCTGGGTATCCAAGGCGGTGGTGGTGATGACGTCCCCGAACTGGATCTCGACTTCGTCGACGTCCGGGAGGTTGCAGCTGTCCAAGATCTTGACGCGATCCATCGAGCTTCCAGATTGATCTCGGCGATATCCCCTACCTGGCGCGCCACTGTCGGTGATATTATCTCCGGCAGTCTTCCACGGGGTAGCCCACGGAAGTGATTTGTAATGTAGGGAAGATCGCAAAGATCGGAAGCAAGATGGTTAGGATGGACAGACACAAGGATTTATACAGGTTCGGGCCGTCGACTCGACGTAATACCCTACGTCCTGTTTTGGGGTGTTGTATTATGTAGATTGTGATTCGAGTTGGCTTGAGTTGTGGTTCCTAGTTATGAGATGCTTTTTGAGGGGGTCCCTGCTCGCCTTATATATCGGGGGGCAGGGTTACAAGTCGGTTTGTATCCGATCCTATCTCTAAGAATCCTTTCCTTCCTTACAATAATTCCTATTCCAACTAAACTTCTCCTTCCAGATCCTTCCTCCGTGCGCCGACTTGTCCCGCACGTCTTCAGGTCCAGAACGATGAGGTGGGCCGCCCCCTTTTGGTGGGCTGCCAGGCTTGCTCGTGAGGTACCCGGGTACTATATCCCCCACAGCGCCAGAGGCTTCTCGTGCATCTGGTATTGCATGTGCGAGGAAGTGCCTGTTTCCATCCAGATTTTCTCCTGTAGACAAAGTAATTTCTGCAGAATTTTGTGAGGGGTTAGCAGGAGGAGAATTGGTCAGCACTTGATCATGTATATGTTCATCCCCATGAGAGAAAGTGTTGGAATTGATGAGATGGGATGGTAGTAAAAGGATCTCAGAACGAAGACGGGATCCGGCATTAGGATGCAAAGCTGAAAAAGGGAACACTGTTTCATCAAAAAGAACGTCACGAGATATGTAGACACGCCCTTCTTTGACATCGAGGCACTTAAACCCCTTATGCATGGAACTATAACCCAAGAACACGCACTGTTTGGATCGAAATTCTAATTTCCTGGAGTTGTATGGGCGCAAGTTTGGCCAACAGGCACATCCAAACGTGCGTAGCATCTTATAGTCTGGTGTTTCATTGTACAAAAGTTCAAGGGGCGTGAGGTCTCGAGTGACTTTGGAAGGCAACCGATTTATCAAGTAGGTGGCGGTCAAAAAGGCTTCATCCCAAAATTTTAAGGGCATGGAAGCATGAGCAAGAAGAGAGAGCCCAACTTCTACAATATGACGGTGTTTGCGCTCAGCCGAACCATTTTGCTGGTGAGCGTAGGGACAGGAGACGTGGTGACTGATCCCTATGCGTTTAAAAAAGGAATTGAGCTTTTGATACTCGCCACCCCAATCAGTTTGCATGGCTAAAATTTTTCGATTAAAAAGTCGCTCAACAAGGGCTTGAAATTCATGAAAGCGCTGAAACACTTCAGATTTATGGCGTAGCAAATAGATCCATGTGAACTTGCTAAAATCATCAATAAAACTCACATAATAGGTGTTTCTGCCAACAGATGATGGCGCTGGACCCCATACATCGGAGAACACAAGGTCTAAGGGATTGCTCGACACACTAGAAGATCTAGGGTAAGGCAATTGATGGCTCTTGCCTTTTTGACAAGCATCACATATAGACTATTTATTCGACTCACTAGAAAAAGGAAGGTTGTTCTTGCTAAGAACTTGCTGAACTATGGATGAAGACGGGTGCCCAAGCCGGCTATGCCACCGAGATGCAGATAGCTTGGTGGTGCCAAAGGCATGCTTATTCTGGAACGGCTTCAAGGGATAGAGGCCACCCTCACACCTGCCTCGAAAGATTGTTTTCCTCGTTGCCTGATCCTTGACAAAAAAGTGAGTCGGATGAAATTCTAAGATAGCATCATTATCTGAAGTGAGTTTATCGACAGAGACTAAGTTTTTGCTCGCCTTAGGAACATAAAGGACATTATTTAGAAAGAGATTACGATCGGGGGTATGAACAACACTTTGACCAGTCTGATCAATTTCCATACCTGCTCCGCTTGCGGTGTGCACCTGGTCGGCGCCGTTGTACTTGTCCCTCACGGTGAGCTTCTCCAACTCACTGGTGATGTGGTCCGTTGATCCCGAATCAACGTACCAATTGGTGTCGACGCCGTAGGAGGAAGTAGTCGCTGCAGCCGCGGACTTTTCAGGAGCGCCAGGGAAGGAGACGTCGAATCTCTTGTAGCACTTGAGGACAGTATGGCCGTCCTTGCCACAAAGTTGACACGTGACGCGTTCGCCACCACGCCAGCCATTGCCGCGTCCACGGCCGTTGCCGCGTCCACGACCGAAGTTGCCGCCACCATTGTTGCCGTTTCCACGGCCGCGGCCATGTCCACCATTGCCACGACCCCCACGTGAGGCCATGTTGGCGGAGGATTGGGATCCGCCCTGGAGCAGATCCATCCTTTGCTCGAAGCTGACGAGTTGGGTGAAGAGCTCAGCCAAGGAGATGGGCTCCACCCGAGCGGCCACGGCCGACACGAGAGGATTGAAATCGATGTCCAACCCAGCAAGGATATAGGACACCAATTCTTCGTCTTCAAGCTTCTTGCCCGCGGACGCCATCTTGTCCGCAAGGCCCTTCATCTTGGTGAAGAATTCAGTGACGGTGCCGGCGCCTTTTGTTGCATTCGCCAGGGCCATGCGCGTGTTGATCACACGCGCACAAGATTGCGAGGCGTACATCGCCCCGATGGCCGCCCACAACGCAGCAGCCGTATCCAGGGTTGCAACCTGGGTGAGGACGTCGCGAGACAGCGATGACAAGAGGTAGTTCAGGACCTGCTGGTCCTGAACCACCCATTGTGCGTGAGCAGGGTTGGGAGCCTGCTGTTCCGGCTCTCCTTCTTTGCCGGGGATGGTGATGATCGCCGGCGGCACAGCGGTGGAACCATCAACGAAGCCCGCCAGCTGCGCTCCTCGCAGCGCGGACATGATCTGCGCCCTCCACTCGCGGAAGTTGTTCCTGGCCAGGTTCTCCGTTACCGGATAGCCGATGGCAGACGCAGCGGAGGATGAGGGGGACGCCATGGATGATCCTGTGAAGGAAAGACGCTCTGATTACCATGTGAAAATAGATTGAACGTGTTGCCTCTCGGCTCCACGGTTTCGTGTTAATATAGGCCGGAAAAAGCCCACCGACGTGGCATGTACATCTTGGATTACAAGTTATACAAGAGCAACAAGAAACTAACAAACTATCCTATCTTTGAGTACAAGCCGAGAGGTTTAACGTGATCTCTAAGCACGTGAAGATAACAACCTGCCTTCCTATACAAGGCTACAACAAACGTATCTTAACACGGAGCATCGTCGGCGGGCTAAGCTACCTCACGCACACGCGGCCGGACATTGGGTTCGCCGTGGGGTACGTGAGCTGGTTCATGGCAGAGCCGCGGGAGGATCACCTCGCCGCGGTGAAGCATCTGCTACGCTATGTGGCCTGGACAAGCGGGCACGGCTTGGTCTACGCAAGGAGGAGCGGAGGACCGCTGGAGCTGAACGGCTACGGCGACAGCGACATGGCGGGCGACATCGACGGAAGGAAGAGCACCACAGGCATCCTCTTATTCCTTGGGATGTGCCCGATCTCGTAGCAATCCCTGAAGCAGAAGGTCGTCGCGCTGAGCACTTGCGAGGCAGAGTACATTGCAGCGGCGACGGCGTGCTGTCAGGGAGTTTGGTTGGGGCGGCTGCTGAAGGAGCTCGTTGGAGAAGACGTTCGAGCACCCGTCCTCATGGTGGACAATCAGTCCGCCATTACTTTGGCAAAGAATCCTGTCCATCACGACCGGAGCAAGCACATTGACACCAAGTATCACTTCATCCATGATTGTGTCGATGGTGGACAGATCAAGCTCCAGTATGTCGAGACTGCTCGGCAACTGGGCGACATCCTCACCAAGCCACTACGTCATCTTCGCCTTCAGGAGTTGAGGATCAAGGTGGGGGTTGAGGACATCAAGAAGGAGCAAGCAAATTAGGGGAAGATTGTTAGATAATTAGCTTGACTCCTCTTCTCCCTTTGACCCGGAGCAACATGCTCTGGTCTGTACCGTAGGCATGGCTGAATAGCAGCATCACCATGCTTGTAGTTGCAGCATGGCAACAGTAGTAGTAACAGTAGCAAGCATGGCTATAGTAGGAATAGCTGTAGAAGTAGTGGAGGAGTGGCAAAGGCCATACCTTGTGCTTTCTCTCATTGTGCATATAATGAAAGGGGAGAGAGCAGCTGCAGCTCAGTTGAGCAGCACCCAGGGGCGTGTGTGTTCTTCTCCTCCTCACCTTCTTCTACCTCCAATCTAACAAGTGTGTGTGTTCATGTGCTAGCTGATCCTTAGGATTGGCTGAGCAGTGGTAGAGCTAACATATTTCGCCACCTGCTCTTCTCATCCTTAAAAGAACATGGAAACATAAGTCCATCCCTCCAAGGATCAAAACTTTTGCTTGGAGGCTCATTCGACATTCTGCTGCAACTGGACAAAGAGCAGGGAGCTTTACCTAAAGAATTAATCAGCACCGCAAAATATGTGGTAAGATTAAAAATGACATCCATAGTTTTCCTTGAATGTAGCTTTGCAAGATCTGTTTGGTCTGCGGCCCATCCTCCTTTGCGAGCTGATCGGCCTCCGGAATATGATGGTCTCCAAAGCACTCTACACTCCATTCTAACTGCAAGCTTTTCAGACACTCTTTTGCAGCAGGTCATTACCAGGCTTTGGTATCTTGGAGAGCACGAAATGATTTCAGGTTCAACAATACCAAATGGTCTGTTCATAGAGTTTGTCATAAGGTCTCAGCTGATGTAGCTTCTGCTGATTTAGCTGTCTTAACCTCCACCTCTACAAACACACAGATTACACCATCACAACAAGCATCTACTACTCTGGTCCCCATGGGGGCTCTCAGCCTGTTACCTTCCGAGTCTCACAAAGCATTTCATCTTTGCACCCTACCAACTGGAGTACCAATCTTCCTCCAAGATTATCTCCGTGTGTTTTCCCTGTCTTCATGCAGGTACCTCGATGTATCCACGATTTTGCTCCATCAATACAAGGCTTCACTGATGCAGCATTGCTGCTGGATGGACAATGCGATGAGCCTAAGCTGGGCAGGTCTGGGAATGTTTCTGGATCAGCGTAGCTCACCACATCTTGCTGTGTACAAATCAAAGCAAAAGCTGTTGTCTGATCTTCTCGGAGAGCTGACAGCCCTACTTGTGGGAATAAAAAGCATGGCAGCTCTTCAGCTGGGGCCTTTTCTTATGAACTGTGACAGCCTGCTTACTGTTCAGTACTACCTCCGTTCCAAATTATAGGTCGTTTTAGCTTTTCTATCTTCATAATTTTGTTATGCATCTAGATACGTTATGTCTTGATTCATATCAATACCTACGAACCTAGAAAACCCAAAACGACATATAATTTAGAACGGAGGAAGTATATGAAAACTGCAACCCATATGGTGCCATGGAGGCTACGGCCGTGTATATCTCAGCTAAAGATGATCCAGGATCAGCATCAGTTCCAAGTGGGAAAATTTCAAGGGTAGCATTGCTGTAGCTCACTTTCTAGACAATATAGTGGTCTGTGTTCTGTGTTTCACTCTTGTCCTTTTCTTCAATCCTCAGATCGGTTCCCTGGGGATCCTTGCAACTGGTTGATGTAATATGCTCCTAAGTTTTAATAAATGTTGTTGTTGATAGAAAAAAAATATACCCAGTTTCCTGTGTAGCCACTTTCCAGCATGATAATGATCCAAAGCGCTACTGGAGTGTTGATTATGCTTTTTATCCAAAGTGTCGATTCTTTTTTTTTTCACCTTGGTTTCACCGATACTATATCTGTTGTGCCTTGCAGAGTTGCAGTGACATGTTAAACTCAGTTGCTTTTCAGCAATCAAGAAAAGAAAAGTGTGAACTCTGAGACTGTAGCTACCATGCATTTCTTGCAAGTTTAAAGTGGGCCGAAACCAAGCGAAGAAGAACATTGCGGCACTCTAAAAATCGACATCACAGACGGACCATCATCTATCCGGAGAAGGTCCAGCCAACTTGTTCCAATTCATTTTTTTAAAACCAAAAAAAAAGTTTGATTGCTGTCGAAATTTGGTCAAAATCGTTAACCAACGTTAAGATTTAAGAAAGCAACAACCCGTTTGTGCTTGCGCTAATGATGCGTGTCTTCACTATTAGCTCCCAAATCATTGCGTGGAATCTCAAAGGGCGATCGAACTAACATTATTCCCTGCCCCTGCAGTGCGGTGCTATGATCGAGATTGATGGATGTGGATCCTCTTTTTGTTTAGAAAATAAAAGCTGCAGGCGAAAACGACACATCGGTTGAAATGTAAAGCTTTTATATACAAGTTTCTGGTTTTGAATTGGTACAAGTTTAATTTTACCTCCTTTTGTCATTGTTCCTACTAGTAGTTCCTCAAGAGAAAACAAAAATGCAGAAACACTCTTCACTCTCACCCAAACGAAAAAAAAAGAGGAAATTACAAAAGATGTTCAAAATTCGATACAGGACAGGAAAGTTCAACTCGCGGCACTTGGATTTACACTTTTGAACGACATAAACCGAGCAACAAAAGAAGACAGACGGAATTTACACTGGAAGAAGGAAATGGGAACCACAGCAGCATCGACCGATCACACCGCGCGCGCGAACAACTCAGAGGTCCTCGGCGATGCAGGCGAGGTGCGGCTGCCACGGCGCGGCGTGGCTGCCGGTGCTCATGCGCCTCCGGTGCTGCTGCGCGGCCGTCCTCTTCTTGGCCGGCGACGCCTTCATCAACTCTGGTGGCGACCCGCCGCCGCCAATCCCCAGCTGCCGGTCGGTCACGACGACGCAGCCCTCCGACTTGCTGCGCACGTGCCGTCCCGGCGTGCCTCCTCCGCCGGCGCCACACTTCTTGGCGTCGGGCACGGACGCCGCCGGGATGAGGAAGTAGATCTCCCCGCGCTCGAGCTCCGATTCCGGCGAGACGATGAGGATCCTCCGCACCACCCCCTGCGGCGACGAGCAGGGCCTGCTGAGCACGTGGTTGGGGTGCGCCGCCAGGACCTCCCCGGCAGACACGGCGCGGCCGTACTCGTCGACGCGGCCGCTGAGATGCACGATCCGCACCAGGTCCAGCGCGCCGAAGGGGAGCACGCACGCCAGGCAGCAACGCAGGCTGTTGCCCATGCTAGCTGTTCGACGCCGTGCTCCGCCGCGCCCGCTTCGTAGCTCGTTCCTCTCTCTGCCCTCCAGCTCCTCGCCTCTCTCTATTATCTCTCCTTCTCTTCCACTGTGATGATGTGACCAGCACGTATATATAGTGGAGGACAAAGAAAAGGACCAGCAAACAATTAACAATGGTGATTGGGATTAACAGATGGTTGGTGAGTGGACAGGGGAGATGGGTGCTAGAAATTTAGGTATTATCTGGTAGTATATTTTATTTCTAAAACTAAACATGTATACAGTCACTATTTCCCTGACCATAAGTAAGTCCAGATATGTGCACGTGTGTTCATGTTTAAAACAAACTAGAAAATCATGACGTCGCGTTGCCGCGCCTATCTTACATTTTTGCTAGATACGTATATCAGTAGACATGGCCTTTTTTGTGAAAGCCGATACGGCCTTTAATTTGGTTTGAATATCTTACATCTTTTGGCCTTCCATCTCACATTTTTTGGTCCTAGCAATAGCATGTACAGAATCTCATTGAAATACACTTCTGAAATGGTTTGTTTTCAATGTTTTGTATATATATAAGCGTCAAACTTCTTGGTTACATATGTTTCATGTTACCTAAATAGGAAGCCACAAATTTGAAATGAGAAAGTTATTTTGCAGTTCCTTTCCACAAATGGTACAAACCAGAGGCCTCTTCTTTTGACTAGAGAACCAGATATAGGAAGCAATCAATTTGTTAATTGACTTCTACGTATATGGTAGGAAATCAATTTCTTAACTGACTCCCACAACTTATCACATCCGGCCTAACCCAGCTCGCTCACGCCGCACCATGCCGTGCCGCGCCGCTTGTACGTAGATACATCACGTCTCAACCTTTTTTTTCTAAAAACCTATGTAAAATTAATCACATACGGAGTATAGTAACTTCCTAGCATTTATTAGTGAATTTTTAATTCTTTAATTGAACCAGCAGAAGGGCACGTGCCGCAGACACGTATTTTAGAAAAAAAATACATTTAGATGTGTAATCTACATGGACTCTTTAGATTAATTTAGAGCGTTCGATCATCATAAAATCCGACGGTATAGGCTCAAATGTGAGATGTAGTCAATATGAACTCTTTAGATTAATTTAGAGCGTTGGATCATCATAAAATCCGATGGCGTGAGATATAAATGACGACGGACGAAATGAAAGACGACGGACGAAAGTTTCGTCGTGCTTTGCTTTTATAGTATAAATTAAATAAATGGATCAAGCCCGTTTATTCTAACAGTGGAACTCAGCACCCATCCTACCTGGACTCTCAACTCTGAAGCTTGAACCACGCTTAATCCAACAGGGCAGTGCTTTCATATTGTTTTATTTTTGTGAGGTAATAATTAATTAATTATAACTTAATTAGTGCATGCCCATGTTCTGACGATGATTTTTAATTTCTTTCTCTTTTGGAGCTAGCGGATGCGCCAATGATTCGCACGCGGCACACTCATGCGCACAGCCATGCTGCCCTGCTGGAGCTTGGTTGTGCTGTATCTTCCCTACTTCCTCACTGATGATGTGTGTGGGTTGGATTGCATGAGTAGTGCTGCAAGCGATGCATCGAGAGCGCTACAGGTGTGAATGCACCATTGGATGTGAGAGCTTATGTCTGAATTATTTTAAGGGTTTGAGTAGAATTATTAATTTTGAGTTGAATTATGCACTAGTTCTGATTGATGTTTGGTACGTACGTACATATGCTCCAAAACGAACCCGGCCGTGCAACGTCTTTTTCATGAGGAGATAGGTTGATCATTTTTTATACAAAAAATAAAAAAATTAGGAGAGGGTGAATCGGGTTAGGGTCAAGGCCGGCGACTACTTCTGTTGTATCATTGAGTAGCTAGGTAGCTCCGAACGCTGAATAATTGTGTTGGAACAAACTAATCTTGTGATTAATCTTTCGCTTAATGCATGCCGTGGCTAGCTGGACGGGAATTATTGTGCAGGTTGGTTGGCTAAGCGAGCTGCCTGGCTGGGTTGCTTGCTCTCTGGTCAACCCGGCTGGGGGCTTCGATCGTTTGGCTTATAAATCGTGCCACCGTGGACCTGCTGCTAGCTAGATTGCGTTACCAGACAAATTAATTATGTTGATCGTTTGGCTTATAAATCGAGTATGCTACTTGTTGGGCGCTCGTCGAGTATGCTACTTTACTATCCTAGCCTTTAGACCTGGTGCTAGGCACATTATTAGCAATTTAGCAACGCGTTTTTATGCTGCCGAGGCTTATGCGCGAGGTAGATGTAGCTTTCTCTAGTAGTGATCGATAGATGCGAATGCCAAATAGAATTGAAGTTGGTGCGAAACAAGGGGCTTTAGCTTATAAAACATGCATGTCGGACTTGGGATCCGACAATCCACTAGGTGTACCCAAGTGGTAGATTTGTAGGCAGGGGTGATTGCAAAACTAGGGAGCTCGAGGTAACACAGGAGACACAAGGTTTATACATGTTCAGGTGACCGGGAGGTACAAACCTTACGTCCTCTGTTTGGTGGTGTCTTGTATTGCAGTGCTCGGTAAGGCTCAATGAGCAATGGTGAGGCTAGGGTTACAACTGGTGAGAGATGGGACGATGTGGGGGGCGTAATGCATATCCCTCGGGGATAACCTAGGCCACCTTATATAGGTTGATGGCCTAGGGTTACAAGTCGGTTGAGATCTAATTCTACCGCCTTACAACTCAGAAAGCAATCCGAGTCAGTTACAACATTATCCACAAAATATCCGTGTGCAATCCGTCAACTGGATTGCGCATATCCCGCGTGATCCGTGTGTCGCGTCGCACGTCTCGCGGGTCAAGTCTTCGTAGTCTTGTCCGGCAAGTCCGAAGCTTCCAGTGGGTCGGGCCAGAGGTCGACCTACATTGCTGTCAGACATGGACCCAGACTGACTGACATCCTGGTCGGTGAGAGGACCATGAATGATGTTCAAACAATGTATGGTTACGACTTAAAGGCGGCTTAACTTATGGGCACGTTTGAATATATCCACAACACACGCTACCTAGGGCATCGTAACCATTGTGTTTGCATTGCTTGAACCCGTTTCATACCTTCTTGATTTCTTCCTTTTCAACAGCATTTTCACTGGATAAGATTTTTCATCCTTTATTTTCAAAACAAGTGCACCTGAATGAAAAATTAATATCGTTGTTGGCTTCTTCATTTCCAAATTTCAATCCCACGTCGACCTGATTTAGGCCCAACATAGCATTCATCATAACTGGGCCCTCTCTAGCTGGCTTAGTGAAGCCCAGGGCGTGTTTAGATGGGAGGGTGAAAAATTTTCGAGATGTCACATCAAAGAAAATTTATCATTTATGAGTAGTAAATGTAAACTATTGGTAAAACTAATTACAGATCTAGCCAGCAAATCGCGAGACAAATCTAATGACGGGTAATTAGAGGGTAATTAATTAACAATTAGCAGACGATTACTGTAGCATTACTGTTGCAAATCTTGGATTAAGTAGACTCGTTAGATTCGTCTCGCGACATACACTTCATCCATGTAATGAATTATTTTTTTTCGTCTACATTTAGTGCTTCATGCATGTAAGATTCTCTTTTGAAAATTTTTTACATGCCAACTAACCACAGCCCCAGCAGCACTAAAACATGGATCGCCACTTCGTCGTTGTCTCCGCCCCCTCTCGCGCAGTCTAACCGGCCTCCCTCCACCTACTTGCCAAAGCATGGCCGCCGCCGCCGCCAAGCTACTCTTCCATTGGCTGTCCTCCTCCTGCTCGCATCATCTAACATCGAGTTCTTTGATGCCTAGTGGACAGCAGATCTAACTCACCCATCTGTGCCTCCGCGTCGCTTCTACTAAGCTTGCTCTTCTTCTCCTACATCGCGTGGAGGCTAGATTTCGGATGCGGCCACTGGAGTTGGAATTCGAGGTACGGGTGGAGCTTATCTAACCCTACAATCATCGCTCTTCCCCTCGTGCGGCTCATTCCCGCCGGTCGCTGGTCTACCCCGCCCGCCGGTTCGCTTGGATCTCGTTTTCACTATCGAGATGGAGCTGGAGGAGAGAAAGAAGCGGCGGTTTCTTCGATAGAGCTGTTTCTTTTTCTTCGACTTTTGTGATTGAGAAAATGTTTGGCAAATAAATATGATAAGATGAAATATGCAAAAGGAGGTAATGTACTCTTTTATTTTCTTTTTCTCTCTCTTTATATTCTTTCTCCCTCTTTCCATCCCTTGGAACCACATTGTCTACAGTTGGACAAATCGACTGTCGACCGCAGTCGCCTCATCTGCGTCGTTCTTCTGCGATCCAACAGTGACTCGTCAAACTTCTCTTGTGGGCCGCACAACAGAGCAATCAGAGGAGCCCATCTCAGCCTATGCACGTGAGCTCGTTTATTTTCCTGTCGTCATCAACGTGTCTTCCTCTATCCTCAGATGCGTCGCTGTTTCGGGAGGAGACGCGACGGAATTCGTTATGGCTGCCCTCGCTCCCCACTCGAGCTTGGCTACGGTGGAGCTTGACCGCAAGGCCGCACTCCTTCTCCTCACGCTCCGGCGGCCGAGCCCCCTCCTCACGCTCCGACAACAATGGTTGAGCCCCTTCCCCATGCCCACCGACTTCCTCGGTGCATGGCCTGCTGCAGTGCCCCGCGTGTGGATGTAGCCTCGCCCATGCCGATGGAGCACCATGCCACCCAAAAGCACGGCTACAAAGGTTAAGGTTGAAGTAATTAAATTAGGCAAGGTTTGATTGTATAGGAATCAGTAAAGTTTGTACAAATTGTATAAATAGCAAATTGTGTTGTGAATTATGCTATTACAAGAATTGAAAAGAAGGTTGGAGAGCTCAAAATATTGTATTGTTCTTGGCTCTTTTGTTTCTTTGGCTCTTTTGACATACCGGAACAGAAACGAAAGCCAACAGAGGCACATACTCCTCGACTTTACACTTGTAACACAAAACCAAAAGTCGTGCTCTTATTGGGCCAAGGCCCAGCACCTGTATGGATGGACCGTATGGTCTTCTGTTGGCAGCAACGAGCCGACTGCAGGACGCAGTCGATACGCCCGACTGCAGATTTCCCACTCTCCCGGTTCTCCCGTTCTCTCCTCTCTTGTCAGCGCCCGCCGCCGGCAGCTCCTCACGGGCGACCATCGGCAAGCCTCGCCGCGCCTCGCCAGAGACCGCCGCCGGCCTAGCTGGCGCGCCGCCCGCGCCCGCGCCCGCCCCCGGCCTTGCCGCGCCTCCCCGGCGCCCCGCCGCGAGCTTCGGCCCGGCCTCGCGCGCCCAGCCCCTGAGCCCCGGCCGGGCCTTCTGCGCTACCAAAGGGGCCCTAACAGGTACTCCCGCCTATTTCCTTCGGGCGCCCCTGCTCCTGCCGGACAGGTGTTCGACCAAACTCCCCTGAGAGGGATCTGTTATGTTCTTGGCCAAACGACCGCCTTGGTCGTCTCACATTAGCAGCTTCTGCATCCTCGGCTCTGTTTCCTGGATCGTTTCGTGGAGGAAGGTGTGGTACAGTGGCGGCGGCGACAATGCCACTCCAGGGGCCTCTGGCCGGCTGTCGGAGCTTTTTTCACCAGTGCGGGTGCCCGTCAGTAGCATTATTGGGAAAGCTCTGGAACGGGGGAGGTGGTCTGATTCAGTGGAGCAGGAGCTGGAGAGGCTTCATGTTGACCTGGATCCCTTTGTTGTCAACCGGGTGCTCCGGGGTTTATCAGACTCGGAGACCGCCGTTAGGTTTTATTGGTGGGCAGAGTCTAGGCCTGGATTTGACCATACACAGTTCGCCATAGCATACATTGTGACCCTGCTGTTTATTGATGGGAACTTTTCTCTGCTGTCGGAGTTCCTTGATAGAGTAAGGAGTCAAGGGGTGGCATGGCATCGATCTCTCTATCGGATTCTCTTGTCTGGCTATGTCCGTGCAGGCAAGTTCGATTCGGTCATCCAGACATTTGATGAGATGGTTACCTCCGGTTGCCGTGAGTTCGGCGTGGACTACAACAGGTTCATAGGTGTTCTTGTTAAGAACTGTTGCTTTGATTTGGTGGAGAAGTATTATGGCATGGCAGTCGATAAAGGTTTCTGCCTGACTCCATTCACTTATTCAAGATGGATATCTGCACTGTGCCAATCAAACAGGATTGAGCTTGTAGAGGAGCTTCTGGCTCATATGGATAAGTTTGGGTGCTTTCCGGACATCTGGGCATGTAATATATATGTTGACTATTTGTGTGGACAAAATAGGCTGCATGATGCCTTGAAGATGCTGGAGAAGATGGGAATAAAAGGAACCGATCCAGATGTTGTCACATACACAACAGTTATTGGTTGTTTATGTGATAATAAGCAGTTCGCAGAAGCAGTCGACCTTTGGGAAGAAATGGTGAGGAGGGGCCTGAAACCTGATACCATTGCTTGTGGAGTATTGATATTTGGGTTGTGCAAGAATGACAAGGTCGATGAGGCTTTTGAGCTCGCACTGAGGATGTTGAATCTGAATTTAGAACTCAATGTCTGCATTTACAATGCCCTGATAAGTGGCTTCTGGAGATCCGGAAGCATTAGTAAGGCCTTCAAAATCATATCCTTCATGCGGAAAAGCGGGTGTGACCCAGATGTTGTCACATATAATATCGTTTTAAACCATTACTGTGACGCAGGTATGGTAAAGGACGCTGAAAACTTGATGAAGAAGATGGAAATGAGTGGGGTAAATCCTGACCGGTACAGCTATAATCAAATGCTGAAAGGATTATGCAAAGCTCGTCAACTAGAAAAGGCATTTGCTTTTGTTGCTGATCATATGGAAGTTGGTGGGTTCTGTGATATTGTATCATGTAACATACTGATTGATGCATTCTGCAAGGCAAGAAAGGTAAACTCTGCATTGAAGCTATTCAAAGAAATGGGCTATAAGGGAATACAGGCAGATGCTGTGACGTATGGAACTCTGATTAATGGTCTCTACAGTGTAGGATACCACAACTTAGCTGAAGAAACTTTTGAGCAGATGTTGAAGGCTCAGATTGTTCCTAATGTTAATCTGTACAATATTATGCTCCACAACCTGTGCAAAGCTGGTCATTTTAAACGCGCTCGGGAAATTTTCTTGCAGATGATTCAAAAGGAAGTATTACCGGATATTGTTACTTTTAACACACTCATATATTGGCTTGGGAAAAGCTCAAGGGCAATTGAAGCCCTTGATCTGTTCAGGGATATGAGGGCTAGAGGGGTAGAACCTGATAGCTTGACGTTTAGGTATTTGATCAGTGGTCTCCTGGAGGAGGGGAAAGCTACACTAGCTTATGAGGTATGGGAATACATGATGGAGAATGGCATCATTCTTGACAGGGATGTCTCGGACAGGCTGATAAATGTACTTAAATTGAAGAACAAGTAGGAGCTAAGCTTCTGGAAAGCATTCAGCCTTTTGGAATCTTTCACCTAGTGTGGGCTCTATGAAGCTACCTATAATACTGAGCTTCTTCAGTCGCTTCTAGCGCATTGCTGTGATATTGAATACAGCTTTGCTGAGCGACTTGTTTTGATGCGTGCATCAGTGCTGGGCCAGACCCCAAAGCAGACCACAAAAGAAGCAGTGAGCAAGGTATTTACTTATTTTAGCCTTCTGGTTGATTGTTCTGGGCGAGCTTTTATCATATAAGCACCAGCCATTTAATTATTGGATCCAGGTCACTGTATTTGAACAAGTATATCAAACAGTTTAGGTACTAAGGTAATCTGATTCCTGCAAGTTAACTGTACAAGATTATCTAGAGCAGCTATACCAAGATATTTCTCGTTATGGTACATGTGAACCTGCCTTGTGCTAACTGAAGACCTGACATGTAGAGATAATTGAACATTGTTGCATCTGGTTGGTGTTGCATCTGTAGTCGTATGAAATTCAGGCTGTCACCTACTGATTTCACAAAATAATCTCCTCTTTTTCACTGCATCATGAATAGATTTCAACATTGGTCAATCACCTGCAACATTAGGCCACTCGTTGCCTTGCAACTTGGAAGGAGATAGCAAAGTGATTTGCTGTCTCCTGGTGACCTGTTGCCTGCAAGGCCCAGTGATGGCAGATGCTAGTTCAAGGACAGACACCTCCACTGTTTTAGACGACAATGACAAGAATCAGAGGGTAATTCCTTTTTTGTTACCTACGATGCTCACGGCTTGTTCATGTTTTTTTTTTCTCTGAATATATTTCAAGCTGATCCTGGCCATTGGAGCATCATATATAGTACATATTTCCCATATTCTTCTGATGCTATTTTTTGACCAAATATAGGCTAGCATCTTTATGCCTGTCGCGCTATGCCTGCCAACAAATTAAATACCAGCGTTCAACATAATTACTAGAGTGCAGGCCATGACATTCTGCTTGACCAATAATCTTTAGCAGAAATCATTTCACTCTATAAAATATTTCTTTTCCATGCACCATTTGAACCTTGAAAAACCATCTGTAAGTTGATATTCTTATGAGACAGTTGGTATGCCGGACTGATGCTATAATGAAACATTTTGCAGATGGAAAATGGACAAATTGTGGTAGTTGCGCCTTCTAATTCTTCAGATAGGTCTGATAGGTCCGATAAACCTTTGGACCAAAAGGTGACATTTTAGTTCTTTTTTCCTCGACTTGTTATTTGACCATGCATTGCTTGCTAATCGCATTTGTGATTTTTCATATCATAGACGTTGCAACGGCTTGCCCAAAATCGTGAGGCAGCAAGAAAAAGTCAGGAAAAAGGTACCACTAAACCTTCATCCTTACTCGACAGATCTATATGTTCTTTTTTTTACTCCAATATGATTATTATCTGGTAATATAAATTAGTAGTAATATATAGAGTAAATTAAGCTGGTTATCTGATTTTATATGTCAAATCCACACTGACATGTTGAACCGCATGCTATTGTGCTGTTGCTTTATGTCATTACGAGTCTGTTTTCTTTTCTGTGATGTATATTGTGTAACAAATGGGCACTTGGTATTTTGAATTCAACTCACAAGAGACTGCTTCTTCATTTAATTTAAACTCCAATAAATCCTAAATGGATTATTTTAAATAGCGGCATAGTTTCTACCAGTTATTCTTTTTCATTTGCGATGCAGACTAGTATAAAGTTCTTTTTTTCTTCTTCCATAAACCACTAAAAACCTAACGTGTGCCTCTTTTATTTGGTTGAAGGCATATGTTCAACAGCTAGAGAGCAGTTAGCTGAAACTCCAATAAATCCTAACTGGAGCAGGAGCTACAGAAAGCTCGCCAGCAGGTATTTCTTTCTTGGTTGCATGTATGTTTGCCGAGTGCTTGGAAAATGGTACCTTTGTGCTGTTATTTTGACTCTACTGAATATAATTTGCAGGGAATCTTCATTTCCAGCTCCGGCGACCAAACCCATGCCATGAGTGGAAATGGTAATGTTTCAGTTTGTTATATCTGTGTGGCTCTAAATGTTTCTGATTTGATTAATCTATCTTGATTGTGTGTTGTCTTTATCATTAGAGTAAACATATCTTTGCAGGAGCGTTGACTTTTGACATAGAATATACTAGATGGCTAGAGGAGCAAAATAAGCAGATAAATTAGTTGAGGACTGCGGTGAATGCTCATGCAAGTGACAGTGATCTATGGCTTATTGTAGACGGCATAATGGCACATTATGATGAAATATTCAAGGTCAAAGGTGTTGCTGCAAAGGCTGATGTATTTCATATGCTTTCAGGCATGTGGAAGACACCTGCAGAAAGGTGTTTCCTGTGGCTTGGGGTTTTCGTCCATCTGAGCTTTTAAAGGTGAGTGAAGGATTCATTATCAGGCTTTGTTAAAAAAAAATTCTATGCCCTCACTGGAAATGTAAGATTACTGATCGCTCTATATTATTCAACTTTTCAGCTCCTAGCGAATCACCTGGAGCCCCTAACTGAGCAGCAATTGCTGGGAGTGATCAACCTCCAGCAATCCTCCCAACAGGCAGAGGATGCGTTGTCACAGGGCATGAAAGCACTGCAGCAATCATTGGCAGAGACTTTGGCTGGATCTCTTGGTCCATCAGGTTCTTCAGGCAAACTACATGGGTCAGATGGCCATTGCCATGGGCAAACTTGGGACACTTGAGAATTTTCTTCGCCAGGCAAAGCATCTTCTCCGTATCCTTGTATATATCAGCGTTCAACAACCAATGTGGTTTTAGGAGATCTTATTTAGTTTTTTGTTGCTTTAATTTTGAGGAGTACTAGTTTCATCAGAAGGAACTCTGAATAATAACTCTTTTTTCATTTCTGCAGGCTGACAATCTACGACAACAGACATTGCATCAAATGCATCTCGTGGCGCTCCTTGCTATCCATGACTATTTTTCTCGGTTGCGTAAGTTCTCTGTGGCTTGCTAGGCCCCGTGAATAACCAAGGATTGACAGTGCTGACACATCTCAATTGATCAGTCACAAACAAGCATGCCACTCTAGCCCACAACACACGCACTTGAAACAACCAGAGGAGCGTCAAAGCGTGCGAGGAGTCAAGATGGAGAAAACTTGGGCTGGGCTGGGCTGGGCTGGGTGGGCGGCCGGCGGAGTAGTCGGGTTGCCGCCTTGCCGGATGCCGGTGGATGCGCCGCGATGGCGCGGGAGACAGGTTGGGGGAGGGGGAAGCGATCGAGGCAGGGTCACTGTGTGTTGAGTTCCCTGAGCTGGTGTGCGTGCGGAATCCTATGGCACGCGCATTCCCAACGACGCATTGCAGATCATTGGTGATCGAGTTGGTTTTTGATTGTACAATTACGTACATTTAGCTGCTGCTTGGTCCAAATTGTACTTAAGTGGTGTACAACAAGTAGGTTAATCTTGTAAGTTATGGTGATTTATGGGTGTATTAGCAATAATAATTAGAGAAAATCAGGACGGGTGGTGCTATGTGTGAACGCGTCGACCACTTGCCAGTGGGGCCGCCCTTCCTTCCGGTGGGCCACGACCAGACGCGTGATTTTAGAGCTTGGCCTGCGCTCACCTGAGTGGGCCTGAACCCAAACTCCATCCACCGGGCTGTTTAGTTAGCCCATCGGGAAGGAGATTCAAATCGGCCCATGGTGGAGATCTCTTTTGCATGCAGCCCGCCGCTCAAGACGCGTGGCCCCCACCGAGTCACCCACACCACACTCTCTCCTACCGGTCGCCGTGCTCCCGGGTCCCGACACGGTGACGTACGACGCTCCGCCGCCCGCCCTGCCCTGCGCCCCTGCCTTGCGCTTGCCCACCCACCGCTTCGTTTCACCAGATCGCATAAAGGCGGCAGCCACTCACTAGCATTATTAGTTGGCTTCCATGACTCACCTTGCCGTTCTTGGCTGCTCGCAACGCGATGCGTCTTCATGAGGGCAACCATCCATTTCTGGAGCGCGCGGTTGCTCATCCCATCCCCTTTCCGCCGCTTGATGTGTCAGAGAGGGCCGTGCCTTTCGCCCCTTTCCTTCCTCCCTCGGCGGGTATTTACCCAGGCCGCGGTGTCCATTGCCATCAACATACCGAGGAAGCAGCTGGACTGGGAGGTGTGTGGGGCCGGGGTAGCCACAGTAACTCACAAGAGTGAACAAGCTAGCGAACCAGGCTAGGAGAGGTAGCTAGGTAGCTACTAGCACTAGCAGCTGATCGATCGGCCGGGGGGATCGGATCGACGGCCATGGAGGACGACGACCTCGGCTACTGCTGCGGCGCCTGCTGCCTGTGCTGCTGCGTCTGCGTCTCCAAGTCCATCTGCAACCTCTACACCTTCCTCGCCGCGGTGGCCGTCGCCGCCGTCCTCGTCGCCGCCTTCGCCGTCGCGCTCCCCGTCCGCGCCACCGTCACCGACGCCTCCCTGGCCCGCCTCGACCTCATCACCACCGACCCCAACGCCACCTCCTCCCCTTATTCCCTCGCGTACAACCTCTCCCTCACCGTCGTGCTCCGCAACCGCAACTGGGCGATGCGGGCCGAGCTGTCGGCGCCGCTCGACGCCGAGCTCCGATTCGCGGGGCGGCGCCTCGGCGACGGCCACGGCGGCGGCACCACCCGCCTCGCCGGCGCCGGGCGGCGGATCCCGCCGCGGAGGTCCGAGGAGTTCCGCGTGCTGGCCGTGTCGGCGCCGCGCGGCGTGGCGCTCGGGGGCGACGCCGCGGCGGAGTTCGAGAGGGAGAGCGCCGCGGGGGTGTTCGAGCTCGAGCTGAAGCTCGCCGGGGAGGTCAGGTACCGACCGGTGCACGCAGGACGGAGCAGGAAGCTGGAGGCGACGTGCCCGGTGAAGATGATGATGGCGCCGGCGGCGCGCGGGACGCGCTTGATGGTGTTCGACAAGGTCATCACCTGCGATTAGCTACTGGTACTAGGCTACTAGCTAGCTCTAGCAGAAAGTACCAAATCACAATTCACAACCAGTAACGTACCCTTGCATAGTTGCATATTATTTTGGAGGCAGTGTTTAGGAAATACATGATCGGGATCTGCGCATGAACAAACAAACCTTTAATTTCTAGCATGGATTCATCACGTCAATTATTCATAGCTATTAATTCGATGCATGTCTATACCATTTCCGTTTCTATAATGATTTACAGTTATGTGTATATACATAGTTCGTGTGTGGACTGGTTTGTTATTCTCTTTTGATCTTTATCGGAAGTTTCTACTAGGCTAGTACTACCTCCGTTTCAAACTATAGATCGTTTTGGCCTTATTAGGTTCATAATCTTTATTATGCATCTAGATAAACACTAGATTCCATAGGGTGATAAAAAAAAAGGATCACTCTATTATATTCATAGAGTGGGAGATAAAAAGATAGACTTATTTATAGAATGGAAGATAATATGATAGTATAAATTCTAATTCCTCTAAATTCTTACCAAACAAACGGGGCCTTAGTCTATTTACGTTATCGTGACACATCAGTTGTTAACAACACCGAGGCAATATATCATTACATTCATATGGGGTAAAAACTATATTACATTCATTTGTAACAAAATCACTTGTATTTAATAACAAAGTAATCTTAAGATAAAAATTATGCAAAAATAGTAAAAATATAATATATTTTTTTATGTCCACTATCACATTGCAAAAATTGAATTCAAGGTTCCACTTATGTAGAGAGAGAGAAAAAACAAATCGTATTAGGTGTAAATCGAATCAAATGTCATAGTTTACGGTAAACTGAATCAAAACATACTTTTAGAGTTATATTAACTTCGTCTATACTTGAGAACGGGAGTAGTATGGACTCTCTCCTTCCTTACTCGATAATCAAACCAAAATGCACAATTAATATATATCCATCAATTTCACCATGTGTGGAACATTACATTGACTTTTGTTGTTCAACTCATTTAACATATTTATCTCGCGAGCCAAAACAAACTAGTTTGAAATTTTCACGAACCGGGCCGAATCGAACGTATACTTTTCATATCGAGCCGAGACCCGAGAGCTCCTCCGTGTTTTGCGGGCAGCTCGTCCCACGAAAGTTCAGCACCAGTCCGTCCGCTATTCGCGGAACGGGCCCACTGTCAGTCACTGTCGCCTCAAACGGGCACCCGCCCCTTGCGGTGCCCTGGCACGTGCCGCGCACGCACGATTGTTTCACCCGCTTGCCCACCCGGCCACCCGGGCCGCCACACCACACGGGCGCGCACAGCACCTCAAGCGGCTGATGTTTGCTGCGTCTCGCCGCTGCCGCGCGCAGGCGAGGCGATCGAACTAGCGGCGGTTCTAGCAAGCGTCCTGTGACCAATCCCGCTCCCCAGCGCCCCCGGGCATGTAAGTGATCCCTCCCCTCTTCTCCGCGTCTCGATTCGGGCCCGATTGGTGCTGGTTTCCCCCCGTTTCGGTGGGGTTTTAGGAGGGTTTTGTGGTTGGGGGAAGATGGGGGCGCGGATCGGAGCTCGCCTGCGTGTGGGTGGGGCGGCGGGCGATTCGGCGCCTTTTTGAGTAGTAGTGATGAAGGGCTAGGGTTTGTGGAGAACTGGAGACGGGGCGGAATGCTTAAGCCTGGGATGCAACGGATTGATGCGGTTCTGGATTTTTGGGGACTTGGGGTTGGAATTTGCGAGCTTTGTGAGTGCTGGACTGCGATTAGGCGTCCTCCTGCAATAATACGAGGTGCTAATTGGTTTTGTGTGTATGTTCTCTTGGTTTTCAACGCATCTGGCGAGGGGGCCTTGCTGCTAATTGGGAAATTTATGGATTGTTTTGCTGTTTTCTTCGGACCTGCATTTGCTGTAACAGTTCATCACTTGTAAGTTGGATGATTTTTAATAGCCTGTCCACCCTGAATTGCTGGGATTTTGGTCATTTCAGAGCTTGGGGTTTGTGGAGGCGAGATTTCTTAACTGTTGAATCTGATGTTTCCCCACTACAAAATTGCATATAGCAAAGCATGGGACTGTGATCCACTGAGTTGCATAAATCGCTCTGATTTTCTGTACCACTCTTCTGTAGTGGATGATATGGAGTACTTGAGTAGGGCTTTTGACCCCGTTTTGGTTCTTGTCACTATGATCCTTTTGGGACTGTTCTGCATGCACGCTTAAGTAAACGCAGTGGATTGGATACAGCTTTACCTGATGTTGAGATGTGCATCAGCAGTGACTTTTATGGTGATATTTGCGCTATGAGTTTTCGTTTGGTTTTTGTTATTCCATTCCAGGTGCTGATCCCAATCCCATTGCACCTGTACATCACATGGAATCTTTGAAATCGTTTGGCTGTTTACATTGTTACCTACGCAAGCCCCCCCCCCCCCCCCCCCCCCCGAAATCCAATTGCTTTTCCCCTGTTAGTAGGTGATGTTGTGTATGTCGCTTCCCTTTTATCTGTATTTTGTGTCTCCTTGGTGACTCTAGTCGTGTTACTGTTTCCAAATCTGTGTTTAGCCGTTTACTCTACATTACTGTGCGCTACTACCTGTGAACTGTGATAAGTTATCTCTGTACCGAGTTGTTGCTCTAGTGTATCTGCATGTAAGCATATTGATATTATTAATGTTTTCATTTTGCATGTGTTTCATTGTTTTCCAAAGAATGGGTGCTGGAAGGAAGACCGAGACTTTCTATGCTGCAACATCAAGTACAACGACACAAACTGGAACCAATCCATGGCATGGGACCAATTCTATTGCTGCTCGTTATCTCCAGGAAGATGAGCTAGGAGGAGTGATTTTTGGCTGCAAGAACAACACGATGAACGAGTGCCTCTCTAAACAGTTGTTTGGTTAGTAAATTCTTTTCCTCGTTTTATTGAGCTAACAATTAATTTCCACCTTCTAACGCAGTTCCATTACTGCAAATAAATCATCATCCCCATAAAACTATGAACTTTTATCATCATATCAGTTCTTGTTTTTTTGGAACATTGACTTGTGTACATCTTCAGCATTTCATTCTACCTCTTACCTCAATGGAATGGATTTGCTTGCTGTCTTCAATAGGTTTGCCTTCAGGCCATTTTGCATATGTGAAGAATGTTAAACCTGGCATGCCTCTATTTCTGTTCAATTATAGCGACCGGAAAATGCATGGGATTTTTGAGGCTGCATCTGCTGGCCAGCTTAACATTGATCAATTTGCTTGGAGCGATGGTGGTAGAATAAAGACACAATTTCCTGCACAGGTATCATCAAACAACAGCCCTTCCATATATACGGCACCGTAAATTCACCCATATATGTATGGTTAATCTGGTCATACTTTCCTAAGCTGACTGACTCATGAGTGACTTCTTGCATTCTTAAGGTACTTGTCTCTACAAAGACTCAGTGTTATCCAGTTCCAGAGTCTCACTTCAAAAGTGTGATCAGTGACAATTATCATAGACCTCGGCACTTCTACTTTGAGCTAGACCATGCACAAACAAGAGCTTTGATATCTTTGTTTAAGCCTGCCCCTGTTCATGATGTTACAAACAAATGGAATCCTTCCAGATCTCTGCAATCTCCAACAACCAAAGCATATCTTAATCCTGGTCCAACAAAGTCTGAGTCATATACAAAAGATCTTGACCCATTTGATGTTTCATCTGAATCACATTGCATTGCCCCTTACAAGTTGGTTGATCCTGATGGTGAATATGCTAGTGCAAGTAGAACATCAACAAGCCACCTTGGCGAGGGGTCTTCTAACTGGGATGATTTGGATGATGCTATCACCAAGGAAGGAACAGGATCTGTCAATGATGACCATGAAGATATCAATCCACGACAAGAAGAACACCATGACACAGCGGCTGTTAGGCATAAATTACAAGAGTTGTTTGTTTCACGACAGCAGGAGTCCCACCCTTCCAAGGACACTGCTGATTCTGCTTCCGATAAATCAATGCCTCAAGAAGCACAGTTTGGTTCTGCTCTCCCTACAAATCCTCCTGATTCCACCTCAAAGGCTGATGCACCTATTGAAGACCTCACATCATTGGGGAAATGTCACGGAAATGCTGAGGTGCTTTAAGCTTATGTTATTCCTTACTCTTTGGCGGCAACTATTTTCATATTATGTCCCATATTTTACTGTATGATTTGTAATTTTTTTTGGTCCTGCTAGCTGATATATCTCATTGTTTGTAGCTGCTCCGCATCATCAATGAGTTATCCAAGAGGACCCGAGCAATGGAGAAAAAGCTGGTACTGCTCTTCATGACCGTTTATGTGTAAAAATCAACATCATCATTATCCATTAGAGAAGAAAGTGTGTATAGATGAAGTTACTTTCCTCATTGGCTTCAGCTCTGCATTGGCATGTCCATGGTTATGGTTATTCAGGTTTTTTAATCTAGCTCAAATGTTCAACAGAATTATGGAACTGTATATATGATATGTGTACCCCATAGATATGTTGATGTTAAGTTAATTACAGTATTAATGCATGTTTATGTTTCAATCTTCCTCCTAACTGTGGTTCTTCTATATACCAGGTTGAGTCAGATAAAGAAAACCTGCTTCTGAAGGAATCAGTAAAGGACACAGAAAGAAGAGTTCAGCAACTGGAATACCAGTTTGAGAAACTACAGTTAAACTATAACTCTTTAGTGCCACTCCTTGGCAAACCACATGATAATGTGGAAGTGCCATCAATATTCCTACTTGGTGGCTACAGAGGGAGCACTTGCTTGTCATCACTTGACGCCTTTTGCCCTAGAACAGATAGGCTACTGCCTTTATGTCCAATGAGCTCAGCCCGTGCATATGCAGCTGTTGCTGCACTGAATGATCATATATACATTTTTGGTGGTGGGGATGGCAATTCATGGTATCACTCAGGTAAACATTAAATTATGGTCGAGTGTCAAGTGTTTTGTTTAAGTTACATGCTGTTGACAGTCTGCATTTGTTTTATTGAAGTGGAATACTACATCAGGGGAGAAAACAGGTGGATGGCATGCCCACGTTTGAAACGTAAAAAAGGAAGCCTTGCTGGAACTACATTGAATGATAAAATATTTGCAATTGGTGGGGGAGATGGATCTGCAGTTTTTTCAGAAGTTGAGATGTATGATCCAGCACTTGGGAGATGGATAGACAGCCTATCTATGCGGCAAAATGTATGTCATCAGTCTCTCACTTCCTATAATATTTCAAACTTATCTCCAGTGTAATATGATTACGGGGCTTTTTACTACCCGTCCATTCTGTCTTGGTGTGATAGTAAGGCTTGGGATCCATAAGACAGCAGAAACAAAAAGAAATTTTACATAGATAAGGTGTCAGAACTCTATACCTTGGTAGTTCCAAATCACCACTATCTTGTGAATTCATTATCTTTTTCAGTATAATTCTAGGATGCTTTTGCGATATATCATAGTCATATTATTGTTTACTCATCATAAAATGTAAGACTGTTCCTTAGTATAGTAAGATCTGTAGCAATCCAGGGCATTGGAATACAGATAGTTGTTTGAGCATTAGATTGGAACACAGATAGCTGTTTGAGCATTAGAACAGTGAGTGGTATTCTGCCTTTATTATTTGGATACATCTAATTTAAGGTATTCTCTTAGAACTGGCATATCCTGATATTTTCAAATCTAGGATGTAGACTATGCATAGCAAATTGCAATGCATATTAGCATATTTTCCTGTAGAGAACTGGATGCCGGATCATGTGATTTTCATGAGGTTTTGTGCTCTGTAGGATAAGGATACTCTGGATCTGTCCGGAACTTTATCGTTCTGTGCGACATCAGTTGATTTCCTTGTCTCGTTTACCCTCAATGGTTTATGTTGGAACTAACATTCACGCTTTTGTGTGTTGTTCCAGCGCTTTGCTCCTGCTGCAGCCGTATTTAATGGTGCCCTATATGTAACTGGTGGTTATGATGGCTACATGTACTTACAGTACGATCTCTCACTAATGTCACTTGACTCCATGTTATGATTATAGTTTAGATATCTTTTTTGAACTCCTATTGAACAAAATGAGTGTAATACACAGATCAGCAGAAAGGTATGATCCAAGGGAAGGTTTCTGGGCCCTGCTTCCAAGTATGAGTGCAAGAAGAGGATCCCATTCAGTAGCTGTCTTGGGAGAAGCCCTGTGAGACTCTTGTGACTGGATGCAGTCCCTTTTATCATGTGTGACCTTGCTGCAACATGAAACTCAAATGCTTCTCATTGCAGATACAATGTGGGAGGGTACGATGGAAGTAACAGGGTCTCCACTGTAGAGATTTTTGACCCACACGCCAATTCATGGAGGATAGGCAGCCCATTCAGCAACGCGAGAGGATATGGATGTGCGGTTACAATGGATGATAATCTGTTCTACATCGGTGGGGTCAACGATGCTGGAGAAACTGTTGATACGGTAAGTCTGTCTGTCGTTACTATTCCATTGTTCATCTTTCTCGAACTTGGTAAGTCTGCCTGGCATTACTATTCCATTGTTCATCTTTCTTGAACTTGGCAAAGGGACCCAGATGCCTTCTGTTGCTGTTCTGCAGGTGGAAGTTTACAACGAGAGACAAGGCTGGTCGATCTCTGGTTGCCAATCATTAGGGCGGAGGGCTTTTGCCAGTGCTATTGTTGTTTGACAGGACAGCGGTTTTCATGTCCTGCCAATCTTCTCCGGAGTTTTGGATCTGGCCTCTGCCAGTACTGTGCATTGCGATGCCTTGGTCATAGTATACCTTCTCCCCAAAAGTCACTGGGTTGAGAGAAATTTTGCTCCCTCCTTCCCTGTCTACTGATACGCAGACAAAGCCACTGCCCTTTTTGCATGTTTTAGAACTGACGGGCTTCACAACCACAGTATAACACTACCAAATGGCTAAGGCCGCCCGTAGCGTGTTCTGCTATGTGTTCAGGCAGTATGCTGATGTTCTGGCAATTTTGAGAAACTATACATGGTAAGCGATGAGACGTAGTGTGGGGTGGTAATGGGCCCAACTTTTTATACCAGCAAATTTAAGGATCGGGCTCTAAACGGATTGAACTGAAATTCTGAGGACATAAGGGCCGTGATTCATTACCACCCCTAACGTAGATTGTGCGGGAACTTTCTTAATTCGGACCCTGAACTCTCAGTGAGCATCGTTTCTTTGCTATGTGATTGTTGAATGCTGATGGTAGAAATATAGCTAGCCCTGGTAGAGCTAATTGGCAGCCGGTGGATGTGATTGTCGTAAGGGAATCGTAATCCCTTCTCAGTTTGTGCGGGTAAACCGGTAGCATTTTTGTTCTTCTCCGTGACATTCGAGTCCGAGTGGTTGGTGGAATCTTGGACTCCTGGCCTCCTGGGAGGCGGTGCAGTTTTGTTTGTGAATGAAATGCAACGCTGCTAAGCAAGGAATATGGTCCTAACTCTGATGGTTTGGCCTGCCAAACTGCCTATCCTAGGAGCAAAGATGCGCTGCGGCTGCTGCGAACATGTTGCTTGTGAGATTTCTGAAGGCCAGTTAAGATTTGATCCGTTCAGGGATGCCATCACCCTTAGTAGAGCGGTGGAAGGCGAGCCTTGATTGCGCATATTTTGGCATATCTTGGCGTCTGGTTAGCTTGTTTGCACGGGCACAAGTAGGATTCCTTAGCAACAAATGTTAGCTACGGCAGAATGCGCGAGAGAAAAATAAAACTTTGGATCCCCAGGTTTAGATTAGGGCAAATGATATGTGACTAGATCCGATACATACTTGAAACCGCACGAGAGCAGAAAATCGATTCTTCCAGCTCGATTGCCAATCGGCAGCACAAGCTTCGCGTACAAGACTAGCGCATACAAGTATACAACCCTCGTCCAGAAAAGGCAGAATCTACCATCACGATTTCACCCATAATTTTGCAATGCTTGCACTGGACTCAGATCAGACGTACGCACCAAGACACCAACCAATCAAACCAACACAGGTCCTCACAGCACCCAATTATCCAGGATGTACAATAACATATCTGCCAACACTATGTTCTCTTCGTTATAGAAAGCATAAATCACCAACTTGAGTTTGAAATTTGTTGCAGCAATTTTCCTTCTGCTCTGCACGGAAGTATAAAGGGAGATTCCTCAAGGTCCAATTGACAACAGGAATTCTTCAAACCATACACTAGTTATCAAACGGAGAATCTGCTTTGCCACAAACTTTGCCGGGCCATACTGGACTCAATCATTGATGGCCAAAATTTTATCCACAAAACAATGCCGTCCTCCTCTATAAAACGAACCTATTGCCCCCGTCGATCAAACCATCAGCAGCTTAAGTATCAAACAACAAAGCAATGGCCTCCAACTTTGCTCCTGATGCATGGGCTTGGATCACCAACCTGCCCCAGTTCTCCCAGTGGCGCACCAACGCCATGTCCCTTTGTATTTGCACCACTCCATCAGCATCGGCATCATTACAGCCAACAATGAACCTCTCGGTTGTGAAAAACCCTCCCACCCCCCAGCCATCCTATGTTACCTTCTCCATCTTTGCAAACTATAGTGTGCCAATTTCCCTGTGGACGTCAAAACCAGTCCACCTGAAAACAAAGACACAGCAAACTCTAGATGAACAAGATATGATACAGGTGTTCGTCGACATTGTCAACTCAGTGCTGAGGTATGGTCCAGACAAGAAATCATCCTTTCGGTTCCCTGGGGCACAGCCTCATGGCAACTTCAAGGACGCGTTCAACCTAGTTTTCTTGTCCCTGGCCTTCCTGGTTTGCATCTACGAGGCTCCTCGTGACCTCCGTCCTGGATGCTTGGATTCACTGAGAGCCCAGCTTACTGGTTCAAGGTGCAGAGATGCTGCAAAGACCCTTGTTAAAATGCTTGGGGGAAACCTTGAGGACCAGTGGATGCAGACAATGAACCTTGCAGTAACTAACTGGATCGTTGAGCTGAGATCCTCAAACCACTCATTTGGGGCGCCATCACCACTGTTCTCATATGCCCTCTCTGCAAGCGGGCTCTGGAAGGTGCAGCTGTACTGCCCAGTCATAGCCATGGGCATGGAAGAACCTGCAGAAGCAACACAGGATGAGCGCCTTCTCTTCTCACTCATTTATCAGCAAGTCGAATGTGTGATTCAGCTAGCTTATAGAACAGTCAGAAGAGACAACTGGATAGATGTTGAGGTGAAGGTGGATAACATAAGGTCAGTGATCTAAACATATAAGGATTTGACTATTTTTCTCACATTAACAAATTAAATCACTACTAATTTAGGAACCAATTTTACCAATTTTCCATTTGTTTCCTAAGTAGCAAGAATAACTTGATTTTTCAGTTCAAAGGTCAAAGAATAATTGAACATTCACATAGATAGGTCAAATTTTAGTTGATCCCTAGAGTAGGTAAAATTAACCCGGTGAAAGCAATCGTTTCTATTTTTGTAACATGTTCTCACCTATGAACAATACAGATCTTAGTAAAAATCTTGTTTGACTAGTCTAAATCAGAACTATCTACAAATCCATTAGCATACTGTAATCTGAAATCTGGATTGTTTCACATATTATGATTAACCGTGCGAAAGCATCAAAATACAAATAAAAAGGCACCATTTGTCCACATACATAACTAAAAAAAAGGGAAACGAAGCAAAGAACACCACTTACTTTTGGCTTTCATCACAGGTGTGATGTGGACTCTTTAGTTTCTGAGACCCTCATGGCAGAACGCGGATATGGCTCCGAGGAGAAGCACTTCCCATCACGTGTTATGCTGCAGATCACACCTATGCAACAATCTGATGTACTGTCTGTTTCAGTCGGCAAGTCCAACGATAACCCCACACATGAATTTGGTATTGAGAAGGGCTTTGAGGGTTCATTCGACCCCCCAAACTCATTTGGTCTTAAGGCATCAGTCACTGAAAGCCTTACACTGGCCATAAGACCCTGGAAGTTTGAACAGTCTGTGCATGGCAACACTGCAACCTTGAACTGGTTTCTTCATGATGGTGTGAATGGAAGGGAGGTTTATTCTTCAAAGCCTTCAAAGCTTTCACTGCTTCAGCCAAAGGCATGGTTCCGTGACAGATACTCAAATGCATACCGCCCGTTCACAAAGCAGGGTGGAGTCATTTTTGCACGTGATGAGTATGGAGACAGTGTCTGGTGGAAGATCTGTGGTGCAACATTAGGAAAGACTATGAACTGGGAGATCCGGGGTTGGATTTGGCTAACCTACTGGCCTAACAAACAACGAACCTTTCACAGTGAAACAAGGTGGCTTGAATTTAGAGAATGCCTGCAGCTTCCCCTTACAAAATTTTCATAGATCACTTGTGCTTTGAATAATTGTATAGCTGTGTGGGTTCTAAGTATTGAAAAACCACATGCATGTATCAGGCACAAAAGGTAAGATTACTCTATTGTAACAAAATGTGCCGTTACAGAGAAATAACTTCCTCATATGACCGTTTGAGAAATTTAATGCAATCCTAAAGTCTTATCCGGTCTTCTCACGACTCCTTTTCTCAAGCTAACTTAGAGTTCTCCCCACCAAATGTGCAATATTAACAACCAAGAGAACTCATTAAACATGGACTCATTTCCTACTATGGTACAGGAACTCAACACACAGGACAACTTCTTGTACTGGTTGGCTCATAGTATAACGCTATGTCTCAGTAAGATGAAAACCACAAATGACTACAGAGCTTCAGGTTGAAGCGTTTCCTAACAGCTAGCAACGAAGTTATTCCTACTGCTCCGCATGGCCACACTTCTAATATGCAAAAAGGCTAAATCCATCATCTCCACCAAGACATTCTTCATGTACTTCAACTTTTTTATCTGCATTCAATTCTATAATTATCATCTCAACCATTTCTTCGACGTTGACGTAATCATAACTTACTTCTTTCTGTAAAACACTCTCCTCAGATTGAAGTGCCTCGACGGGCTTGCACTCCATATGGATACTTCCCAAGTCATCGTTCACTTCTCCCTTCACCTCATGCACCTCAGTCTCCACAGATTCCACCTCATCCTTCTCACTAGACCCATGCAATGCAGCAGCCGGTACACTAGACGCCAGCAATGAAAGTGCTGACGTACAGCCAGAGTTGGCATCAGCAGAGTTCTCCAAAAAGTTGACACGTGCCTTGGCACCATACATCGCCTTTGCTGCGTCGTCGTATGCATGAGCAGCCTCCACAGCAGTAGGGAATGAGCCAAGCCACAGCCGCTTGCCGCGGTTGGGCTCGCGGATCTCAGCCACCCATTTGCCCCAAGTCCGCTGCCTCACGCCGCGGTACGGACAAGTCCCGTTCTCAGGACCTCCTTTCCCTGCCATGCAGCCTTTCTTTGAACCCTTGGCGGGCGCTTTCCTGGAGCAACTCTCATCCTGGAGCTTCTGGTTCTGCTCCTTCCACCGCTTGATTGTCTCCGCAATGGAGTCAGGACCAGTGCTCTTCCTCCTCATCCTCTTCTTCCTGACAACAAGGCAAACCATTTCATAAGGCCCAAAGCTGAAACATTCAAATGAAAATCGCAGGAAATACAAGTCATCTACTATGGTCTATCTAATAAGCTTCAAACGAAACAAAAGGAGTTCTCCTCTTTCATTTCTCCAATGGCCAGCAGTAATCAAACCTAACCAAAGAAGACACATATGCATATACTGTATAAAAGAGGAACCTATTTTTCCCTGGATGCTGTCCACAAATCAGCCCTTCCACCATAGCAGCATTCTAGGTAGCAACCGGCGTGCACCACCAAGAACACGAAAGATTTTTCCCATCCACTACCGAGGACAGTATAGACTCACTCAATTTCGCAATCAGACACTGCCCCCCCCCCCCCAGATCTTTTTGAACTCTAATTCCCGACCAAGCAGCTCGATGGAGAAACAACACCCGCACCAAGTTCGTTTGGAAACGGATACTAGAAGAGGCAACAAACTCTGCAAAAATAATTGCAGGAACGCACGGAAGACTAGAGCGATTCGGCCCCACAAATCCGCCGCCCCGCGAAACGGAGCGAGACGGACAGGCTCCAGGTCAGCACGAGCACTATTCCGCCGCCAACACCAGCTACCAAGCACCAGCACCGCCTTACACCCACTGGATTTACCCAGCGCCGCCTTACACCACTGGATTCGTCCAGCGCCCAGCTGCTCCGCCGCCAACCGCGACAGCACCGCCCCGAACCCAGCAATGCTTAGCGAGTAACTCAGCGCGCGAGAAGAAGAAGAACGCGAGGCGGGGAGAGAGAGAGAGAAGAGAAACGGACGGTGCTGACCTGAGTTGCTCCCCGGAGGAGTCCCCCTCTTCCCCTCCCTGGCCGCCATGTCCGAGGTCCATGGAAGAGCGAGAAGGGAGATCTCCCCCCCTCCCCCTCCTGCTCCCCCGCTAGATTTCCTCCGGCTGCTGGCTCCCTCCCTCCCCTCTGTGCCTGCCTGCCTCCTCTCGGCTCTCGGTGGCGGTGGTATCCTCGTTGTTTCTTCTATGGGCACCAACCAGATCTTCTACGGCCGGAGCGTCCCCCTGGATCTCTCCCACCACCTCCACCTCTCCACCTCACACGCCCCGCCCGCCTCGTAACGCGGCAGGTGTCGGTGTCCCGCACCCGCAGCCAGCGCAGGCCTCTCTCCCCCCGTTCGGCGTTCCCTCCTCTCCTCTGACGCTGCCGCCGCTTCGGTTTTGACGTGGACGCCAGCTCGCGGTGCGGCTAACCTGGCGGCTGGGCGGTGGGCGGGCGGGGTCAACAACTCAACCCCGCGCGCGCCCAGCAAGCGTTCCCCGTTTTCCACCCACCAGCGTCACGCATCCGCCCGCCCGCCGCCCTGCGAGCCTACGCACTCTCGTGTCAGTCTAGTGGTATATTATTCTCTCCTCTTTCTTCCCGAAGATCGTGTCCGTCAGCCCGTCCAACGAACTCTGGACGGATGGTTATTCTGTGGATGGCTGGTTTGGGTTGCTTTACCACTGTTACAAATTACAATTGTTCTACACGTGTATGCGCGGGTGTGTATAGGTTTTGTGTTGAAGAGACATGATTTGCAAGTGTATCACGAAGTAGTAGCAAGGGATTAACGTAGTTTTGTAGTTTGTATCTAATCTTTTTGCGGGAGCTGAACGAATATACATCTATCACGTATGCGACAAGAAGTTGAAATTAACATGATGGCAACGAATACGAAGCACCAATAGTATTTTAGAGCATTGGATCAGGTAACGCCGCTTAGAGTGCCTTTTGTCGGCATCAGTTAGGAGCGGAAACTGACGGATATAGAAACGCCAATAAAATCTCAGATTAATGGATAACATACACCATCATACGGGCTATGTGTGACGTCAAAAGATGAGCGCTCGCGCGAGATATGGAGAAGATGCATGAATAATTAGTGTTTTGTCGTGACTCCAATGACCAATGACGGATAACTTCAATGAGTAATGACATTTTCATGTCGACGGAACATGATTTGAAATTGTACCACAGGAGTTGTAGCAAGACAATATTTTCTTCTAAAAATATATAAGTTTAGTGACATGCAAAATTTAGAAGCACCAGATAGGATACATCATCATCCAGGAGGTTAGATATGCACGTTGTTCGCATCAAATGTATGCGAGTTTAGGTATGACGAATAAACATGTTATATTATCATGTCTTCAATAGCGACATTCTAAAGTAGGGAAGGGCTATGCAATAGATAAAATACGATATTTTTTTTGCATATTTTGCCTTCATACTAAAACATTGTAATTATTTTTTAAACTACAAATAGCTTGTTATTGAATATTTGCATTCCTCTTACGCAATTCCAATTATCTTAACTTTGAGCTTTGGTGTCCTCTCTATTTTTGGCATGGCAAGCGGTAGTCTCCTTTTCATGCGTACTCCTCATTTTTGTAGTCCGATCAAACAAGTGGTTGATTGCAATAAGCCACATTTGGATTCACCTAGAGTTCATATTGTAGGTTGGTAGGGAGAGAAAATGGTACAAAAGTTTGCTACCGGATGATGTTGGTTGCTCAAAATATTAGATGTCACCTTTGTGACCATTTTGCTCACATGGATAACGAAAAACATCAAACTTTTTGAGCGCTTGTCGTTAGTATCATAACTCATAAGTGGAAATTAATTCTACTACAACTGATGAATATGAAAAAAACCAATAAGGAGCATTGGTATCGTTGGTATCATAAGGTAGGAGCTTTGTGCAAGGTGAACTAATGTGTCTTCTTTTGTCACAACTTCAATAACGAATGGTAAAATGGCACTCTCAAATAACGAAAGATTATGTGACAAATAAAAGATAACTTTGGTCTTTTTCGTATTTTTCCTTCATACTATCACTAAAACACCTTCGCCTCTAGCAACAAGCAACATTGTTTTTTTTTGAAACTACAAGTGACATGTTATTGAAAATCTTCATGACTCCTCAGCGCTTTTGGTTCTCTTAACTTTGAACATAGGTGTCCTCTATTTTGGTGTGGTAAATGATCATCTCTTTCTCACGCTATGCTAGATTTTCTAGTTTCACCGGATTTTCTAGTTTCACCAAGCAATTGGTTGATTGCAATAAGTCGCAATTAAATTTACCTACCGTAAGTTTGTGGTAGCTGAGCTTGGTCAATCAAAACATTTTATGGTACTTTTTTGGGTTTTTTTTCCTCTCAACATGGATAAACAAAAACATCACTGTTTCGCAAAAAGGAAAAAAAAACATTTTGCGCCCTTGCGCGGTGCCGTGCCGGTAATCCCGCGGCTAGGCGGCGCTTGCTGGTGGGAGGTGGAGTCACGCCGTCACGCGGGACAGGCGGAAGGACAAGCAAGGCGGCTGGGCGCGGCGGACGACGACGTCAGTTGGGGACGTGCCGGTGGGTGCCGTGCCGCCCTACCAAACTTCTCCTCAGCGGCGCCCGCCGTGCGCGTTGGCAGGTGGCAAATGGCAACCCCGTATCATCAATCCGCCGCGGCGGCGGCTGCTTCTGGGCCGTGTGGCCCGTACTTCCATCCGTAACGTTGCCACCGGCCCGCGCTGCCTCCACTTCCTTGGGCCCACCGAAAACGGCGAGAGCAAACAAGCTCCCGCGCCGCTCGACGAACATTTCCCTCCCACTCATCCGCCTCCATTCTATTTTCGAATTATTTCCCTTCTCCTCCTCCGTTTCTCCCCCGCCTCCGTCGCCGCCGCTCCCCGCGTCCTCGCCGCCGGTCCAGGGATCATGCCGAGCAAGTGGCAGGTCTGGGGCCAGCCCGACGGCAGCCTCGTCTGGGTCCCCGCGTCCGACGCGCCTCCCGCCCCGCCCCCGGCGGCGGACGCGGTGGCGGGTCCGCCTGATCCCGCTCCTCCTCATCCGCCGCCGCCCGACGGCGCGCCAGACGAAGGTTCGATCTCCGTATCCGCATACGCCCCCATGCATTCGCGTCGACCATCACCATTGATGACTTGCTAACGACTGATCCCCCTCTCCTCCGCCGTCAGGAACCCTAGGCCTGGGCGGCGCCGACGGGGGCCGCCTGCCGTCCATGACCGACCTACTTCTCAAAGGTACCCCGACTGTGTGCAGTGTGCTGCTTCCGGCGTCTGCGTGAGTGGCGTGGTGTCTCTAACTGGGCGGTGGCCGCCTGTTTTCCTTGATGGAATCCGCAGCGTTGGACAAGCTGATTGAAGGGAATGGAACTGGTGCTCGGACTGAAGGTGTCAGTACGGGCGGATTGTTCTCCACTGGGTCGGGGAGGTCGGTGGCCGTCAGTGAGAGGGCCGTAAGGAGGGCCAAGGCATTGGTCGGTGAGGAGGTGGAGGAGGCTACAAACAATAACAGGAAGAGAAGTAAGAGCTTTCGCGCCTGATAGCGGTTTCATTTCAATGATTTGGCTGAATGTGGCACTGTTTGTGCCCATTTCTCTGTGCCTTCAACATTGGGCTGATGAGTTTGTCTATTGCAGAGCAACCACTTGGTGATGATGATGGTCTGGAGGGTGAACAGACAAACTTAGATGTTCCATTGGAAGGTTATACTCGTTTGACCTTTTCTTTTCTGGAGATTAGATTGGATCTTGCAACCAGAGATAAAGGGTGCAAGTTTTGATAACTTTTATGAAATTATGTGATTCCACATTGATGTAGTATAATGTGAAATTTAGGTGGCGCACATAAAGATAGCTCGCTGCCAATGTTCCAAACCAGATCAGGCAAAGCAGTCTCGCTCAGCAAGGACTCAATTCAGAAGGCAAAAGCTGTTTTGGAAGGTAGGAAGTGCTTTTTTATTTCGCACGTGATGTCACTTAGTTGTCTCTCTTCAGTTTATGTTTGTTTCATATTGTGTACTGGGCAAATGTGTAACTAATTATGAAATATCTTTCTCTTGCTTTTAGAAAATGTTGAGAGTGCCACTGGATCCAGACAACCAATGTTCCATACCGGTATGGGTAGATCGGTCCAAGTCAGCAAGAGCTCCATTGATAAGGCAAGAGCTGTTTTAGAGGGTCAAACAGTCGCAAATGAAGGTTAGTTTTATGCTAATAAGAATTCTATATTAAGAAGTATTGCATATTTCCATCGAATGATTCCAATGGATGCCTTATTTTGTGATTAACAAGCACTGTTTCAGGAGATGTTGTAGGCATGGAACAGTTTCCAATGTTCCAAACTGGTTCAGGTAGAGCTGTATCAATCAGTATGGCATCTGTACAGAAAGCTAAGGCTGTGCTAGAGGAAAATAATATAAATACAGGTAATTTGATTATTGTACTTTTACAGTTGCTCTAAACTTTTTTTTGTGTAATTACTTCGGAATGGGTGCCTTCTTAGTGTAATGACGCAATTCCTCTATTATTAGAAAAAGTGGAGGGTCCTGGTAGGCCTGATCAACCTCTGATATTTCAAACTGGTTCCGGAAAACCAGTCTTGGTCAGTGAAAGATCCATTGAGAGATCTAGGGCTGTGCTGATGGATGAAGGTGCTGAAAATATTGGTAAGATACTAAAATTGGACTATATACCTTTGCACTCTTCTAAATTCAATCATGATAATAAGTGCTTACTTCTTTGTGTGAAGGACAAGGGGATACTGGCTGCCGGCTCCCAGTTTTCCAAACAGGTCTAGGAAGACCTGTTGCTGTGAAACAGAACTCAATTAAAAAGGCAAGGGCAGTTTTGGAGGCTGGAGATGTTAAAAGAAGTGGTAAAACACTCATACAAACTTAATTTCTTTCTCCACTAATGCTTAGGATTCATGAATTTTATCTCCTTTTTGTGAGATTCAGGAAATGGAGATACTGATGTTTGCGCTACATCTTTCCAATTTGAAACCCCAACATCAGTATTGATGACTAGCAGTTTGATTATGAATGACAGAACTTTTACACCAAAGGAAAATAGTTCAGTGCAAGGTATATATTCCTTTGCCGAGTTAACGGTGAAAACTTGTCTCTTTTGTGCCATTGTGTGTACCATCTATTCAATTTATTAACGATACAAAAATACCACTATTAATGATACAAAAATACCACTATTAATACATCGTAGATGTTTCTCACTTGACAATCTGTTTCCCTCCAGGAAAATGTTACAAGGACGATGGCCACTTCCCCTTGTTTCAGACTGGGTCTGGGAGGTCAGTTACAATAAGTAAGAGCTCAATTAAAAGGGCAAGTGCAATTCTGGAGCCAAGGAACATTGCAAAGGAATTGGAAGGTACATCGTGCTCAAAAGATCACATATCATTATTTTGTAATGAAAATGTTGTATTTTACATCCCCTATAACAAAAGCGTGACTTTCATCCCTTATGTTTCAATTGGTGCTAATTAACACCTTGACTAATTAAACCAGTGCACTAATCATCCCCGCCTTGGCTTGTTGACAACGGTTTAGGACATGTAATCATCTGAATGATAACTGCTTAGCCATGTCATATGCTGAGTCGAACCAAACCCTATAACAATCCTCTGTGAATCGGTTTTCTTAATTTTTCCTTCAAAAGATTCCCTCTTTCCCCTTTGGTACCCTTCCCAGCTTGTTGGCGGCGGTAACTGTAGAGAGATAGGCAATACACCACACACCCTAGGAAGGGGGGGTGACCTTCATTATATAGACCGACACATGTGAGCCGGGAGCAGCAGCAGGTCGCCGGTCAAGGAACCCAGGACGGGACGCGTGATTCTTCGCTGCAATAGCTCCGGGGATCTCTACACCATCTCCCCAGCTGCCCAGTCCACCACCAGCGCCCTCCTTGCAGCCTCCTCCTCTGTGTGGCATCGCCGTCTTGGTCATCCCGGTTCAGCCAGTCTAGCTAGTCTCAGGAAAAATAATTTTATTTCATGTAATAAAGCAGATCGCTCTCTCTGTCATGCCTGTCAGCTTGGCAAACATGCTCGTCTGCCCTTTAGCTTGTCCACCTCCCATACTGTTTCCCCTTTTGAGATAGTGCATTGTGATGTTTGGACGTCTCCTGTTACTAGTATTTCTGGCTGTTCTTACTACTTGGTTCTTCTTGATGACTTCACCCATTATTGCTAGACGTTCCCTCTTAAGCAAAAGTCCGAGGTTCGACACCACCTTGCTGATTTTCTTTCATATGTGCGCACCCAGTTTGGTCTCACCGTCAAGTGTTTTCAGGCTGACAACGGAACGGAATTTGTTAACCATGCCATGCGTGATCTACTTACCACACACGGCATTGTCTTTCACCTTTCGTGCCCTTACACGTCTGCACAAAACGGTAAAGCCGAGCGTGTTCTTCGCACTCTAAACAATTCCGTGCGCACCTTGCTTATCCATGCGTCCATGCCAGCCAAGTTTTGGGCTGAGGCTCTTGCAGCCGCCACCTATCTGCTCAACCGGCGTCCATCCTCCTCCATCCGCAACGAAATTCCTTACACACGCCTCTATAATGCATCTCCTTCCTATGATCATTTGCGTGTTTTTGGATGTCTTTGTTACCCTAACCTGCAGGCAACATCCCCGCATAAGCTTGCGCCTCGTTCAGCTGCCTGCGTCTTCTTGGGTTACCCATCCGAACATAAGGGGTATCGCTGCATGGATCTTTCTACGCGCCGGATTATCATCTCTCGACACGTTGTTTTTGATGAGCTTAGCTTTCCTTTTGCTCATGGTCCCAGCACACCTTCCAGCTCCTTTGATTTCTTGCTTGGTCGCGACATGGATATTGCACCTTGTTTTACTGATCATGCAGCTGTTGGTGGCTCCTCCGCGGACGCTCTTCGTGAGCAACCGCGATCTGATTCTGGTGGGTGTGGTCTTGTGCCCCTACCAGCATCCGTCGCCCCCTCTTCGGATGGGCGTGGCCTCGCGCCCCCATCCACTGCTTCGGACGCCTCGACTCCGGGCGGGTGTGGTCTTGTGCCCCCGTCAGGACCTCTCGACGACTCATGCAGCCAGCGCTGCTGCTGCTGCCCCGTCCTCCTCTGCTGCGGCCGGGGTTCTTCCAGCTCCAAGGGTCCCTCCTGGGTTCCCTGATCGGCGACCTGCTGCTGCTCCCGGCTCACATGTGTCTCCACCGGCATCCGGAGCTCCATCGTCAGATCCTGTGGCTGCTGCACCTGCCACACCGCCACATGTGGCCAATCCGCCCCCTGATCGCTACAAGGGGTGGGTTTATGGTCGTCGCCTGCATGCCCCTTCGCCTGTGCGGACTTACGGGGCTACGACCAGTGCTCTCCAGCCGCCACCGTCTCCTGTCCGGCCTATGCGTGGTGCTTCTCCACCGCAGACCCTTCGCCGGCTCACACGACTCCAGTCTGGTACTATTCCACCTGTCAGTTACCGGAATCTTTCAGCTGATCATATGGTTGCTTCTCCCATTCCGGCAAACTATCGCAGTGCTCTGGCTGATCCTAGTTGGCGTGCAGCGATGGCTGATGAGTTTCAGGCGCTAATTGATAATGGTACATGGCAGTTAGTTCCTCGTCCACCAGGCGCCAATATTGTCTCTGGGAAGTGGATTTTCAAACACAAGTTTCATGCTGATGGTTCTCTTGCTCGTCACAAGGCTCGTTGGGTTGTTCGTGGATTTTCCCAGCAGCATGGTGTTGATTACGATGAAACCTTCAGTCCAGTGGTGAAACCCACTACCATCCACACTGTGTTGAGTATTGCTTCCTCCCGGCATTGGCCCATTCATCAACTGGATGTCAAGAACGCCTTCCTTCATGGCCATCTCCATGAGACTGTCTATTGTCAGCAACCTCCGGGGTTTGTCGATCCGTCTCAGCCTGATCATGTTTGTCTCCTGCAGAAGTCCCTCTACGGTCTTAAACAGGCTCCTCGTGCTTGGTACCAGCGGTTTGCCACGTATATTCAGCAGCTTGGCTTTGTCTCTTCAGTGACTGACACATCTCTGTTCATCTACAAAGATGGTCTTCATGTTGCTTACATGTTGCTCTATGTCAATGATATTGTCCTCACTGCCTCGTCTACCGCTTTGCTACAAAGGATTATTCAGCAGCTTCACTCCGAGTTTGCTATGACTGATCTGGGTGCTCTTCACCACTTCCTGGGGATTTCAGTTACTCGCACTTCGGACGGCTTATTTTTGTCCCAGCGACAGAAAGCACTGGAAATTCTGCAGCACGCTGGTATGACTGAGTGCCATCCCACTGCCACGCCTGTGGACAGCAAGTCCAAACTCTCTGCGGGAGAGGGTTCTCCTGTTGCTGATCCATTTGCGTATAGGCGCATTGCTGGTGCCCTCCAATGGCTCACCCTGACTCGGCCAGATCTTGCTTATGCGGTACAGCAAGTCTGCTTGTTTATGCATGATCCGAGGGAGCCCCATCTTGCTTTCCTTAAACGCATTCTTCGCTATCTCAAAGGCACCTTGGACGATGGCTTACACATTGGTGGAGGTTCTGTTGGTACCCTTACAGCATAGATCCATGAGCGGACACAGCAGTCCTCCTGATTCCACAGGGGGGTGAGGGGATTGGGCGGCGCCGTCCCATCGATGTGGGACGTGAGACCGAAGGTGCCGCAGAGGGCCTCGAAGCAGGTCTTCCACTTGGCGAAGTTGTTGGCACGGAAGTCGAGCTTCATGGGGACGTAGGAGTGCACGGATACTGCTGCGTAGGGAAGCGCCATAGGAGCAGTAGCCGGAGCAGGAGGGGCGTCCCCAAAGAGGAAGGAGAATCCGATGGAGGAATCAGAGTCGCTGTCACCGGCGGAGGAGGGATCAACGTTGGTGACAGTGGACATCAACAGATGAGTTCTGTAGATGGGAACCGGCGCCGGAGGCCGGAGGAGAAGCTGGGGCGCCGGGGTTGTGGTGAGATCGCGAGGCCAGGGAGGCGGCGCGATCAGGCAGCGGAAGGAGGGGAGGGGGGCGTGCGCCCAGGTAGGGCACGCGCCCAGGGGGGGGGGGGAGGGCGGCGCGCTAGGGAGTGGGGGGGGGGGGGGGAGGGGAAACACAGGCCTAGGTTAGGCTCTGTACCATGTAGAGAGATAGGCAATACACCACACACCCTAGGAAGGGGGGGTGACCTTCATTATATAGGCCGAATAGGCTTGGAGTACAAGTAAGGTACAAATACAAGACTATACACCTATACATATCTAATAGTAACCATGATGTTGTTGGAAAAGAAGAGGATCCGAGTCTCCTCGGATCGTGCGATATGGCAGATCACACTCAGCTTTAATTGTACATTATTTTGTCATGAAGCTTAAAATTTAGAGAATTTCCTTTTTTTGGCACAATGTGTCTGTTTTGGTTTTACTAAGAAACACTTTTCCTTTTTTTCATTATCATGCACATGTATGTTTTTTCCTGACAAAATGTTTTCTACCGTGATTTTTTTTTCAGATGAAGCTAACCTAAATGATGTCTGTACCACCTCAATAATTAAAACCGGACTTGGAAGGTCTATCTTAAGCAAATACTCAAGAGAAAATGCACAGATTGTTTCAGAGGCTAAAGAGGCTGTAAAAAGAGGTACATTTATGCTCTAAATTAAGAGTTCTTTCACTTGGATTTAAAAAGCTGCCACAGATGGCTTTTGTGTGGCATGCTAAATACTGATGGCTTTTGTGTGGCATGCTAAATACTGATGTCTCTTGTGCAAACCAGTAAATAGTGACATTGGAGATGGCTTTGCTGAAAACCCAATGTTCCAGGCTGGAGTACAACAGTTTTCACCTGAGAAAGAAAGTTTAAGACATAGGGCCACCCTCTTGGAGCAAGGAAAATTTGCAAGAAAAGGTATCTCTTGAAATACTGGGTTACACTGTAGGGCCTTTTACACTGCTGATTTTTGTATGGATTCGTAAAACAAACCATGCATGATACACATTCAATTCCTTTATTGACTTGTAAATATTATGTGCAACATTATTTTTGAAAGGATATGAAGACCGTGGAAGTTCATTGTCAATGTTTCAAACTGGATCTGGAAAGTCTGCCTTGGTCAGTGAAAGCGCAGTGCAGAAGGCAAGGGCTGTTTTGGAGGAAGAAGGTGATGTAAACAGAGGTATTTACTATTTAGCATGCATATCAAACTTTATAGGCTATTTTTTTGTGCCGCAACTGATACTTCTGATTCAGTAACATCCGTTCTAACTTCTTCTGTAACTCTCTGTTAGTACTCCCTTAATTAAAAAAAATACAAGCCATATTTTTCATGGCTACATATTTGATGTTAGATTTTGACCAAGGTTTTGTCACAAAATATATACGTAAAGCTATAAAACCTATATGTTGCGAAAGCATTTTGAAATATGCTTATAGATTTACTAATTATCGGTGAAAATATCTGAAGTTTGACTTTTCCTAGAACAAAATATGTCTTGTATTTTGAACTGAGGGATTACAATTTAACAAAATTATTGGCAATTTTGACGGCAACCTTACTATGTAGTTACAGTTTAAATGCACGCATTCTAAAGTATCAATTAAAAAAAGAACCGATAGAGTATATCGACGAAGATTATTTTCAAAAGGCCTACCATCATTATGATAAGATATTATCTGGTTAAATCTGATGTCCTATTACTCCTTTTTAATTGGGAGAATTAAGCTTCCAAATAGGCAAATACAGTTTACAGAACTGCTAGTAATGAATCACCAGTTTTTCTAGTCACCATAAAAAGAAGAAAAAATGTTTAATCTTTGTAATGATCTATTTCTTCAGTCATGTAAACCATTCATTTTGTCATTTTGCCATGCTCATTTGTAGTGGTGCACTTCACTATTCAGACTGGAAATGTGTAACCTGTGATCAAAAATCAAATTTTAGGAGCATGACATAGGATCAGTACTATTGACAGTTAAATCAAGTGCTGATATAGTGATATGGCATGATAACGATGATGCATTGATTAATAGAAAAACTTGTTTTGAAAGGATGTAAATGAGCAGTTTGCACTTTAAACCTGTATGCATTGTCCCTTTATGTATTGCTGATCCACATTATTCTTTGTCAGAGAACTGCAAGTTGGTTAAAATGGGCAAAAAGTTTCCAGCCTTTGCTTCACCTCTCAAGACAAGCTGTGCAAGAACAGTAAATGTATCTTCAGCTGGTGTTTCTCGTGCTGCTACCTTATTGGGCTTGGAGGAGGATACCCTTTCAACTCAGTTTTTTGGAGATGTGGGTGATAAGTTAGGTACGAAGATAACTGTTAAGCGGGAAAATCCAGAACAAAGGCTTGATGTTGCATCTGTAAATGCAATTTCTGGTGGTCCTCATAATGGTTTTTGCCCAACAGGAAACCCCATACTTATAGATAGACATCAGCAGTTTGGATTTTCTAAAACTACCTCTGATGCCGGTGAGCATTCTATCAGGTTTAGCACTGCTGGTGGCCGATCAATGGCTATTTCTACTGATGCACTACAACGAGCAAAAAGCCTTTTGGGTGATTCAGATTTATCAGTTCCACCCAACGATTCAGTAGGCCACTCTCTGGCATCAGCTAAAGAGAAGCTACCAGACTCAATTATTTCTCCAAATGGATATGAAGCTAACTTATTGCACAGAACTAAAGCAATCGGATATGCTGTACCTGATACCCCTGTAATGAAAGGAAATGATAATAAGTTTCAATTGGGCAGGGAATATCGTGCAATCAATGAAATTCCAAAGGCCCCAAAGCCTCCCTCCAGATGTTTATCTGAAGTCAACAATGCAATTGACACCAAGGACAAGACCCAGAGGCATCATATGCCAGCTGGGCCATTGGTTGACATCACTAACTACATGGCTACATGTTCTGGAAATACTGACAACTTTGCTAATGGAAAGAGAATAATTGGGGGAAGAAACTCCATATCTCCATTCAAACGGCCCCGTTCTTCCAGGTCCTTTGATTTGCATCCTGTCTAGCAAGTTGTAAACTCCTTGATGTCATGCTTCTGATACATCCTTGATAAACTGGCTAGGTTCATGACGCCAATAAAAACCAACAAACTGTCTTCTGCTGGTAAGCTCATGGCGATACTTAGTTAAGCACATTATTCATATCCATTCCTACTTGATTGGCTGTACTGTTGTTCACAGGAGAATCCAAAGTAGCATCAACTCAGATCAGTCCCTGTAGGACAAAGCTGTCTTCACGTTATCCTTTCCAACATCAAAGGAAAAGTTGGAAAGAATATTTTGGTGCTCCTCCTTGCTTCAAATATTTGGTACATACAATGTGCATCCTTGGTTCCTTGCATTTCATTTCCGCAGGTGTGTTGTTTCCTCTGTTTGTTCACTATGAATCTTTTTTTTTTGTGTGACCAGACTGAACATGTAACTGATGACATGAAGCTGATGGATGCAAAAAGAGCTGAGAAGTTTAAGTTTACACATATGGGTACTGGGGCTGAGGATTTTCAAAAGATGCTGCTCAAATGTGGTGCTTCATTATCATATGCAACTAAAGAGTAAAGATCATTCGTCAATATCATGTTCCAATATTTCATGCTGATGATACAAGATTGACCTTTATGGGGCGTTTGAATTGTGGGATAAAGGTGGGATTTGGATAGGGATATGGGGCGATATAAGGCTAAGCCTTAATAGAAAAGAATGAAGGGTTCTACTCATCAATCCACTAGCAAAGAAAAAAAAAGTAAATAGAAACAAATGCTATGTTAGATTAACTAACTTGATAATGGTGCTTTTGCTCAGTCAGCGATAAAAAAGGCCATTACCTTTCCAGTTTAATGTGTTTCCACTGAGCTGCTTTGCAAACGAACTTTTGTGGAGCTATTGATTTAAGTCTTTTTATTATTATTTATTTGCTTCATTTCTGTCATGCTAGGATTAATATATTTTGACTTAGATGTTCTGCATGCTGGATGCCAATAGAATTATGAGAATGTTTCGACATCCTGGATATCAAGTCACTTTGGTTTTCTTGTTTTAGATGGGTCAGTAACCACTATAAATGGATCGTGTGGAAACTTGCCTCACTCGAAAGATGCTACCCAACTAGAGCTGCTGGTAAATTCTTGATGGTTGACAATGTTTTAGAGGAGCTTAAATACAGGTGAGATGATAGGCATGCCTTCTATCTTCTAGTTGTATGCATCCATTTCATTTTATTCATTAAAATTCATGGGTTTTAGGTATGACAGAGAAGTGAGCCATGGCCATCGGTCAGCAATAAAAAAGATTTTAGAAGGGAATGCTTCACCATCTTTGATGATGGTCCTCTGCATTTCAGCTATTTACTCTTGTCCTGACCAAAGTAACAATAAGTTGGAGGCTGACAAGGTAGATAACAATGAAGACAGCAATGTCAAGAAAAGCTTGTCAGTCGCTAATAGAAACATGTCTGCAAAGATTGAATTAACTGATGGATGGTAAGTGGTTGCATGCGCCTTATTGCATTGCATTGAAACTAAAAGACATCAACAATTTCCAGTGTCTGCTCTTCGCAGGTATTCACTTGATGCATCATTAGATATGGCACTTTCAGAACAACTAGAGAAAAGAAAGCTTTTCTTAGGACAGAAGCTTCGGGTACTATGCTATTTTCACTTCTCATGGGGACATGATAGTTAATTACCAACTTCTAACATGTTCGACCTAATATGTGTTCCATCTTGTCAGATATGGGGAGCTTCTTTATGTGGTTGGTCTGGGCCTGTGTCATTTCATGAGGTTTGCCTGATCTCCTGATCCATTAATTAGCCGTAAATAAGGACTAACATATCATTAACTGACCTTGTCGATGACTTCATATTTTCAGGCATCTGGTACTGTCAAATTAATGGTCCACATAAATGGCACCTATCGCGCCAGTTGGAACGAGACCTTGGGATTCTGTATGTGCTGTTACACTTAATTTCTTTTAAAGAACAATATTATTATGAATACTTGTAACTGAATATTTGCACTCTTTATTCTGCTTATTATCCCTTATCAAACCGTTGTATTCTCTTTGATAACTATCATACATATCAGGCAAACATGTTGGGCTCCCACTGGCATTCAAGTGCATAAAAGCTTCTGGTGGTAGAGTTCCTAGGACACTGGTTGGAATCACAAGGATATATCCTGTTCTCTACAGGGAAAGGTAGGCTTCTGGTGGTAGAGTTCCTAGAACACTCACTGGTTGTCTGAAAAGGAACTAGGATCAGATACCACATGCTAGGCGCTAGGTGGGCTTTCTAACTCTCAATTGTGTACTTCAGGTTGCCTGATGGTCGTTCCATTGTGAGATCTGAAAGGATGGAAAGAAAGGCGCTGCAACTGTACCACCAGAGGTACTTAGTTATGTGACAGTAAATACAACTGAATGCACGGAATGCAACAACTCCTTAAATAGAAGTATATTAACTAGTTATGTGACGAGTAAATACAATTGAATGCACGGAATGCCACAACTCATTAAATAGAAGTATATTAACTATTAAACTATCGAAATACCCTTACAATCACTGATACATGTGCAGCATGTGAAGGAATATGTCTGGCCTGGCATGACTATTTTTGTTCAGTTTAGAATATTCTCAGCTTGTTTTGGCATGTGAGGACTATGAAGTTATATTCTCTAAATGTATTTGTGCTTATCAATTATCTCTGCTCCTAATCCTGGTCGATCAGGACAGGGTTCTCTCCTACCATTACATTTTTGTGCAATTAAGATTGCAGTTGTCCTCTTAAATACTCCCTCCATTCTCAAATATTTGATGTTTACGACAAGCTAATTAGTTAGATTGTTGCATAGAATTAATAAAGTTCATTCAGACTAGAGCACTGAAGTTCTTGGGATCAAAGTTGTTTTTAGTTTTATGGTTCTCTTTTTTAATATCATCCCCCATTCCCCCTTTTAGTGCCATTACAATAACATCTATCGTTTCTTGTAGAGTATCTAAGATCGCAGAAGATATTCTGTTTGAACAGCAAGAAAACTGTGAGAGTACAGATGATAACGAGGAAGGGGCTAAAATTTGCAAAATGCTAGAGCATGCAGCTGAACCTGAAGTTATAATGGCAGGCATGACCTCAGAGCAGTTGATGCATTTCTCATCTTATAGAGAAAAACAGAAGGTAAGACCCGGCTACTGTTAGTTCATAACTTCATATTTATATGGAAAGTTGCACATGCTATACCAATATGCTGCAGGTGATTATGCAAGATGAAGTTGCTAAGAAGGTTCAAAAGGCCCTTGAAGTTGCCAACCTTAGTTCAAGAGACGTTACACCATTTTTGAAAGTGAGAGTGACGGGCCTTGTCAGTAAACTTTCTGCTTCAACATCCAGTAACAAGGAAGGGCTAATAACGATTTGGAACCCTACTGAGATGCAGGTTTGGCACAATCTTCTGCAGTGTTTAACTGTGGCAAACATCTTATTCTCTGTTGAAAACGGAAGAAAAGGTTTTTTTGGTGTAAAGCATTAACGCTACATCGTTGCTATTGACAGAAAGCTGATCTTGTGGAGGGACAAATTTATTCCGTTACAGGATTGATGCCTTCAAACTATTGTACTGAAATCCTCTACTTGCACGGTAGAGGATCATCTACAACATGGAAGTCCTTAGCATCAGCTGAGACTACAGATTTTAGGTAAGACATGGCTGCACTCCAGTTACATGTCATCATTGAACCTTAACTATGTTTCTTGTTCCAGACCATTCTTCACCCCTCGTAAAGCAATTGAACTGTCAAAGTTTGGTGAGGTGCCACTTTCAAGGTCAGTCTAGCACCAAATTTAACCTTCTGAATCTTCCTGTATTATGGACCTTTTTGAATAAGCCTTGTTTGTTTCAGTGAATTTGATGTTGCAGGTGTTATTTTATATGTTGGCAATATTTATTTATGTAGCAACCAGAAAAGGCAGTGGCTATTTTTAACAGATGGATCTAAATTTATCTCCGGAGAAAAATCTGAAGAGCAAGATTGTCTTCTAGCAGTTAGTTTTTCTTCCCCAACCACTGGCGAAGACTCTGCATTATTTAGTTACACCTTCTCTGGAAATACAGTACGTGATATTTTGATTGTGGTGTCTGTATCTCAAGTTTCTGTATCTTATTTTGAAACCTCTAAATTAAACAACACTTTGTGGAAACATTGCTTAGATATTTGAAGGTCATTTGCAACAGTTTTTTTATTACATTTGTTCAGCTTTAAATAACCCTTTCAAAACTAGTGCAGTTTTAGCTTAATTCTACATTTGTTGCTCAGGTTGGTTTCAGTAATCTGGTCAAGCGACAGAGAGACCAGATGAGGCAAATATGGGTAGCTGAGGCAACAGAGAGCTCTACCTACACTCTTTCCCATGAGATTCCTAGAAAATCTCACCTAAAAGAAGCTGTAGCTTCTGCTGAAAGATGGGCTTCAAGATCTTATGACGTAAGTTTCTACTCCTTTCAAAGACCACAGTTAGGTGCTACATTTTCTGATGACCCCAGTGTCACTCATTGCTTTGCCGCAATGTGAATGGTCCTTGCAGAAAATTCAAGAGCTAAAAGAAAGGGTTTTATGTATAGTTGGTGACAGTGGTGGCTGAGTTATAATAAATGCTATGGAAATGATGCAAAAATTTGTTTGGTAGTTCTATTGCTACGTCAATATTTCTCAGTGGAATTGGTTACTGCTGGCTGGAGGCATTATACCGAACCAAGATGAAGCTTATGCCAGTGGAATGTTCATGGCCAGTGAACAGGACAGGGACGGAGCAGTGGAATGATCAAAGTAGGTCGTGGCGCCCCTGCAGTTTGAAATTCTTAAGACAAGTCCTTACGAACGGCATACTTGGCCTATCAAATGGCCACTCATCTCTGTATGCACACTGAGGCTGGCTCCATCGTACAATTGGCTCAAGCTCTCTGCTATTGCTGATGGACAAAAGAATGAATAACTACGATACATGCTGCACAGGATGCCAGTGACAAGGGGAAGATTTCTTCAGAAGGTATAGTTATTTAACCATATCGTTTTTAGATATCGAAAGCCATGATATGCGTTGCGATGTGTCACTGCAATAACAGGATCAGCAACTACTGCACATAGCACACACAATTTTTGTAAGTTAGCGACCTGTAACCACAATCATTGTTTACTTTTCCACTTGCAGGGCTTGCGACTTGGGGCTGGACAGAGAGAATTCTTGCTACTTGGGGCTGGACAGATCAGAGAATTAATCGAACCGGATATCTCTCTGCACACATGGGCTGATGGGCATGCTCAAGTGCTCAACACTGAGGTGAAATCATCTCATGGAGTTGGAGTTTGACCGTTGTTATTGCCCTTTCTTGCTTACAAATTACAAAAGGGATCCTTATGCAGCACTGCCTGATTCAACAGTCAAGCAATCTGCTGTGATCCGCGGGATCTCGTGGCTGCCAAGTTTTTATGCTGCTCAGGCTTACATGAGCAACACATTGTAAGCGAGTTGCCTAACCAGGCTCTCTTGTTACTGTAGTGATGTACGGTTAACCATTTAATTTGATAAAAGTTGTATGGCTGAATCCTATCCGATGCCATTGGAATTTGGACCATCGGTCGCATTTTCTCTTGCATAACTTATGTGCTACATGTAGCAGTTGTATGTATGGTTGCCTGGTTTGGCTTGTAAAGCTTGTTCCAAAATAAGATACATTTCATTCTATCTTCCTTTCCACCTCATAATTTGAATGATTTGTACGTATATCAGAGTAGAAAATATACTAGGTACACGCTCAGCACGCAGTGAGCGTCTTAATTTTTATTCTTTGTTAAAGATCGAAATCACTTTATTTGTTTAGCAATGACTACATGTTACAAAGTTGTGTTAATAGCACTATCAGATTTTGTTGGAGTAATACTAAATCGCAAGATTCATGGAAGCTCATTGACAATATGAAAGTTAAAATCATTTTGATCGAATGTGGGCTACACAAGATACATCTCCGAAAGTGAACAGGGTAAGGACAACAAAAGGAATAGCATAAAATCAATTAATAAAAAACAAAATTCAGTTACATGATTCAGGAACAAAGACTAATTGACGATTATACAGGTGAGCAGAGGACTATATATCTTCATGCACCAATATGCTAAGCCTTGCATATTGATGATTGAGGAAGCGCCATCGGTGAACAAGAGCTGCCAGGGCAGGAATTGTATTATTTCAGCCAACAATTTAGGTGAAGTTGTCAACATAAAGGTCTTTCCTCACGAACTATATCTGCAGAATATAGAGAATACCATCAGTAAATTTTGGAGTCAAGGACTTCAAATTAGGTAGGTTTATCAACTTGCTGCATTTTTTGTTGTTGTTGCTAAAACCAGCTGGTGCCTGATATCATGGCAAGACAAGATGAGGCTTACCTTGAACATTTCGCCGAAAAGTCCTTCTAGAGGGTTCTGGCGCTGTATATTGTAAAATTTGGCAGCTATTTCATCCAGTAACTGCAAGATGCAACGATGCCATCTCATGAGTTGCAAATGTTTACAATTTTTTTAGTTCTGATATGACATCATGATAGAAATTCCAGTAATACAACTAGTTTCTCAAACTTTGTGAATCAAGAACAAGAAAGGCTTCCCCCACCCTTATCGGCATATTATGATTTGAAAAGAAGTCAAACTTCATAAACTTTGACTGTAGTCAATTATATACACGCTTAGAGTATGGTATATTTCACAAATATTTAATACAACGACTGGTTTTGTAGCATTATTAGTGATATATTGTAAATGAAACTGATGGCCAAGTACACTTTGAAAGACTTCTCTAATCTTAATGCACTATAAAAAAGAAAAGAAACAGAGGGGGCACTACAGCAAAATAATAAGAAAGCATATTCCTAGAACTTTCAACTGATTCCTACAGGATCTAGAAAATAACCTTTTACGCAAGCACATTATTACAATATTTATTTCCACTTCTTTTTTGGAAAAAAAACTGTTATCCTGTTCTTAATGAGCTAAAAATATTAGAGAAATGTCACTACCTCCTGAAACACAGGGTCACGGTCTGTACTTGTCTTATACTTCTGTCGAAGTGTCCTAAAAAGCGGGTAAGCATCTCTTTCAAGCCTGTAAACAGCGACACATGTAACAAATGCCAGAGAGTGCTGTCAAGTAATATGCTCCATGGTAACAGAATTTGAAACTGCCCTGAAATCAGTTTATTTATAAAGAGAAAAAGACGACCTAGCAAACCTCTTATATGGGACAACATACCACAAAAGTGAGTAAAATAATAATAATATGAAAAATATGATAGCAGCGATTTATGACCCCAGCATTCAAACACAACTCCTATGGCCCTATTAGCTTCAGAAAGCATAGCATGACACAGTCTAATAACAAAACATTAACCAAACATAAGAGTTTGAACTAAAGCAATAGAGACATTAACCAAAGCTCACCATGATGTTGTCAAGAGTGAAGCGAAACTATTCTAAAGAATAAAAGAGTGAGATTGCACATGTCAGATTGTCACATTAACTTAGTTTAAGGCCTTGCATACATTAAAATGGAAACAAAATTTGCTCGATCTTAACTATCGATAAGATCTTATATATTTATATCCATGGTCCTTACTAATTATTTTCTTATAGGGACCAGGACATCAATGCTGATAGTTAAATTCTTACTGACTGTTCCAAATCAAGTTATCAAGAGCAAAACATGAATCTTAGGTGGGAACACACGAGATTAGGCAATCTACTCATTTTGCAGTTGCATTTCAAATCTATTAATGTAAAACTGCAGCACTCTTCCTCCAATGACTTTTCCTGTCTGAAAGAGAGGAAATTGTACGTTGATGAAAGATGAAAAAAGAAGAGTACAAACTTACGTTGGCAACAGATACTTGATGAACTGAATCAAATCCGTTTTTGGAAATTCCGAGTTAGCAGATTTTAGTTGTTCCTTCATCTCATCCATAAGTAAATTTGCATCTCTTAGGTTCCCTTGAGATAGGTACCTTAAGGAATGAATTTGTCAGAAAACTGAATATCTCTAACTAAATGATAATATATTGTTCCACCAATGAAACAGTCTAGTTTACTTTAGAGTACGGTACTCTTGGCATTAGAATACAATCCAAAGGGAAACTGTGAATTACATGCCATGATATTTAATTGACAATATTTAATCAAGACAATTGATCCTAGGCAGTTTTGTTAATCGCGTACCAGTTATTTAACTTGAGGGACTAGGCACTGTAAATATAAGAAATAGGCACACCCAGATTCAAGTTGGGTGGATGGTGGGAGTGTACATATACACCTCCCACTAACTGAGCTAGGTTTCCTATTATGAAGCTAACCTCTGCCTAACACTGTGTTATGGACTGATTACTGAGATAGATAGGTTGAGGTAGATGGGATCTCGCCCTCACGCTGGAGGCTCTGAGATTAACCCCTACTACTTCCTTCACCTAATTGATACAAAGGTGTCTCTTTATATAGAGACTGCTAACTTGACCTCTAAGTAAATATCCTAACAAACCAATCTAACCTATCCTTATCCTAACAAACCAGCTAACCTAATCTTCCCTCGTGGTACTGTTCACGCTACAGTACCCGTGGCCCTAGGCCTCTGACCAGCCCACTCGCCATAACACACTGTAAAGATAACAGAAACCAGATGTTTCCTGCATTGCAAATACACTGAAGGTATCCACCCATTCATGGAATGGATACCCTTCCTCCGCCTAAAAACATTTATGAAAGGATATCTTACATTAAGACGCCTCGTGCAATTGCAGTATCATCTTCACCAGGGTAACACTGCATAGGACAACAAAAGGAATTAGGTTATCATATACTATGTAAAAATGTAAAACTTATTTGTTAAGAAGAAAACCACTACCTTGCCCATAAAGTTCACCAGCATAGAAGCAAACTTTTTTGGCTCATTTCCACGCACAAAATGACTTGAGACTTTAGTCATGTCCTGCCATCAAGGTTACTAAACATTAAACCTTGGAGAACAATCACAAAGTACTAAAACTAGTAATGACAGTAGTGACTCATAAAAAAATGCATCTCTAATATAGAAGGCATCCACATTCTTATAAGCCAATGAATTGTGGCAAGTTACCGTTTCGGGAGATTCAGAATATATGTATTCTGCTAACATAACGTGCATCTCAGGAGAACCATTTCTTGATGCCCCGAATTCAGCAGACCACCTTAATTGATAAAGACACATTATTAGCGTCTTATGAAGACAGTGCCTTGATAAGGGCAGAACCATCACAATGCCCAGTAACAGATTAAGCATGCAAATAGTTATTGCATTGCTGTGTCAAAACCACAATATATTTTAGCATAAGCCAGATTTCTTGACATAACAGCATGGCCAACTCTAGAAACGGCAATATTATGATCAACTCTTGGAAGTACTTATGAAAACACATGGATTCTAAACCACTGGATAGTTCTAAATTTTCTCTAAATTTTCATATGAGATGAGCAAATGAGTCAGAACTATGCATTACCCCCTATCATCATAATATCAGTAACTCAATGATCTTATCTGCTAGGTCAAATATGATAGTACACAGCACCAGTTTGGATGTGACAGTTTGATGCTTTAATGGCAAGCAGTTTTAGTTTCACTTGCATTTAATGAATTTCGTGTAACCCTACCTGATAGCAGCTTTCAGAAATGATGAACAACTCTCTGCACGCGCTTTTGCAGCAGAAATAGCTTCAGATAATTGATGCCCCTCATCATCATAATCATCTCCAAGGAAATGTGGAACAGATATCCTGGGGAATGCCTCATACATCTTTCTGATACGACCTAATATTACACAATATAGTTACTATCACAAAATGTGATATCTATTAAACAAAATCATGCCTTCATTTACTAAAAAAGGAATGCTTTATTCAGCTGATTCAGAACCATACGAGGACCAATAAGATTTTCTGTATGTAAAGAAAAAAAGAAAGAAGATGAGTACTGAATGTGCTAAAATCACATTTAGCACTAGAGGCCACTTCTTTCACCAGCATTTTAGGCTCTTCAATCTTTTTGCGCAACAGATTAGCTAGGAGCAGCTAAAAGTAACACATTTGGTACAAATGGATTAACTAGGTAATAAAAGGAAAGACAAAGTTTTAGACTTTAGGAAATGTTTTATTGACCAATTAAAGGACCTTATGTCCTGTACTGCCTTAAAAGGGGGGGAAAAACTGACCAAAAGTTTCTTCACTAAATCGAAGCTCTCCTGCAACAAGGGTGTCAACAAAGAGAACAGCAAGTTCACCACCACAAGTAACCTGAAATTGTTAAGAATAATATAAACACATTGAGATTGTTTACCAATATATAAAAATGGAAGGATTTCAAAGTTCTACAAGCTTCTGCAATGCTGATTCTACCATGGATTGGGTCAAATGCCAATTCAGGTTGCCACAAGTACATAAACATTATAAGAGTGAAATTAGTGTACCATTTTTTTCCAGAAATTCTAAAGCACCTCGCTATACTATAGCATGGCTGCCTGCTACCATAACATCTGTTTCCAGTTCAGAGCGAGATGGAATGCAAATGCTAATTTGTAAATTTTATTTTATAAATTATTCCCAAAAGTGCAAAAAACAGGGGAAAACACAAGACATTAGCAGCTTGCTACAGAGGAAGCAACTGCATGCATAAAATAACCTAGCTTAAGCTTTTTTCCACTTTTTGGTCATGCAGCCCCTCAATGGAAAGAATGTTGAAGAAAAATGTGCATTTGCGTAATTCCTAGATAAAAATTAGGAAAGCTCACATGATGAGAGCGAGTCAGTGAATATCTTGGTATAAATTGATATATGCAATTAGCTGCTAACTATATTAACTTGCACTTGTGCATCGCAATGAGAAAGTAACCTGCCCATGCTTCAATTGTACCAAAGCACCGGACTGAAGGATGTCCAAGGCTTCTGAATACTTCTGAGCAGCCATATACCTACATAAGATTTGCCAAACCAAGTTAAGATCATTTTATGGTATATTTTGATCCTTGACACGACATTTTCCCCTACCTGATTCTGGTAAAATTTATGCATAATATACCGCTACTTATTTTTCTAATTCTCTGGTACATTTTGATCCTTAAAACCGCATTGTTTCCCACCCAGTTAAATCTTGTTAGCAACTTACGTATACATCCTCAGATAATATTCTTTTGGCTAAAGAAATGCATACACAAACTTTGTTCCTTGTTTTTTACTCGAAATGTGCTTGTGTACATCCTGACATGAGCGCCTTATATGAACCATGTTAGATGTATATGTATTCTTGTAGTTTCCCCATTGTATAAGGGGTTTTGTGCATATTTCCTAATACCTGTACCTGTATATATTTGGGCCTAGAGCCCCCATATTGAATACAAGTGCTATTCATAACATGGTGTATATGTATCCTTGTAGTTTCCCCATTGTATAAGGGTTTTGTGCATATTTCCTAATACCTGTACCTGTATATATTTGGGCCTAGAGCCCCCATATTGAATACAAGTGCTATTCATAACAAACCAAACTAATAGCAAACCAATTCAGCTCTTGCTTAGGGAGTCAAATTGAAGTAATGTAATCATGCAGAAGGTTAACCTCCATAGCCTGAAGTATAGGTTTGTTGAAATGGTGCAAAAGGGGATCAAAAGGAGACAATCACTCCTTACTAGGTTATAGATCGTATGAGTAGTACCTTGCACTAGTTGACTTGTACATTTGTTGAGCTTCATAGAAATTTCCTCCATCCACCATAGCCTCAAGCTTTTCAATTGTCTGAGACACATGAGTATTATTAATTAAGTAAAAAGTTCCACAGGACCTGTTCGCAAAATACAACTTAATGCTGCCAAAGAAGGCAGAAGCACAAGCTCATATTGCTAATGCTAAAAAGGTGCAGGGAAATACTTTAGAGTAGATAGGACAAGGTTTGATTCCTAATCCACTCTCTTTCTAACATTATGCAATAGGCTCTAAATTCACAACACAAAATCCACAAAGCGGGCAATCACTCATGAATATTGACATCATTGAGTTGCATTTCAAAAAAGTGCAGCTACCCTTTTAACACATAACATTTGCTTTCTATAGCTACCAACATTTCATGAGGGAGAACTGAAACAGCAATGTTTTCAGAGTTTAGACAGGAGGTTGCATAAAAGAATTTTGGTTGGTAAAAATTGTGCTAGGTCGTGTTCCAAATAAATAAATAAATAAATCGCGCCAAGCTCGGGGAAGAGAAAACACCAGTGCTGGTTGCTAGGTCTCTACTAGACAGCAATCTGGTGGTAAAAGCATCATGGTTGGATCTTATGCAGGATTGCTCCATGTCTCCATTATTAATTGAAATGAGAAAAGTGTGCAGTATCCCTTGTGTAGACAACTAGACTCAACAGAGCAAACCCAAATTGTTATTGAATTTTTGTCCTCTCGCACTCGTGCGCACGCTGCCCGTGCATTGGAGGCCTTCAGCACGAACCAGCACTTGAACCCTAGTTCCAACAAATTGGCCGTGAGAGGCGACCCCAGGGGGCGCCGGAGCTGGTACCCCGAGATCCAACGCGCCCATCGCGCGCGCACCCTAAGAACACGATCGCTCGCACTAATGCATACGCGCCCACCGGACGAGCGGGCTCGAGCAGAGGCCTGAGGGAGGAAAGGGGATAAACGGGGAGAGGGATCCCTCACCTTCTCGGGAGGAGGCAGGTCACGGCGCGACCTCATGCTCCCCCTCATGCTCAATGACCGCGACATGGCTCCCCGGCGGGCTAGCCCCGGCGCCGGCGGCAAGCAGAAGGGAGGAGGACGCCGGGCAGCGGTGGTGATCGGAGTCGCCGCGTCGCTCAAGGAATTCGCCTGTGGGACAAGAGACGGCGTGGCCTGGCTCTTTGGGTGGGCGGCCGCTGATCGTGCTGGCGCGAATCCTAAAGTTGCTCGCACTTCGTTGTACGTTCTGTTTGGGTCTCCAAATCCTTTCTGAATTCACTTTTTTCGGACTAGTGTTTTTCTACAAAATAAACCTCATACAACATAGTAACCTTCATCGAAACGGAGTACAAGTATTTGAATTTGCTTTTGCCAAATGATGGCTATAAGATTAGCTTTGGCCTATTAGGCTTTGCTCTTTCCCTACACTAACCATGTGGATAAAAAGAGGATAAACCAAATTGGGATGGCATGCATCAGCACAATAGTGAAGCATGAAATGAAATCATTAGACACCACATGACAAATCCCACGACTGTGCTGCATCTAATGGCCTCTTTCTGACGTGTTCATTGCTTAGCCCAAAAAGTCCCTGAAATTGATGCCATTTACGCCGAATACTAATGAATTAATGATTTAAACTAAAAAGATTACATATCATGAAAATACCATCTGTAGTGATTCTAGCAATGCCAACCTTAACTTTTCAACCAAAACAAAACAATTAGTGCAATTTATCTTCAATCTCTCGTGTGTGTTTAATTTTGGTCCCTCATCTTGTACCTTGTCATCTTTAGTTCCTCGTCTTTCAAAATCACTTACTTTTATTTACTATACATATTCTATTTTGTATACATGGGGTGAGATGCGACGTGACCATTTTTACATGGCGGTCTTGGTACACGCCACACATGTGACTATATGAGCTCTCTAGAGAAAGTTTGCATTTGAAATGATTGTACTAGCAAACTAAGTACTCGAATAAGAGACCAAACAGAAGAAAACGAGAAATTTAATTTGAAGTTAGATGTTAGAACAGGGGCCTGTGAAAAAGGTGTCACTAGCTGACAACAGGCCTTAGCCCCCGCTGATGTGGCCTGTCTGCCTCCACCCCTCTCCACGGCTCCACCACCACCGGGGCCTCGCATTTGCCGCCAGCGGCCGAGAGCGAGGAGATTGCAATGGCGGCCTCCACTGCTTCCCGTCTCTCGCCCCCTCGCTTCCACACTCCTCCCCGGTCTCCTCATCCTCCACTTCGCCGCTCGCGCTTCTCCCCCGTCCGCGCTGCCAAGTACGCCCCTTTCTTTTTGGACCCCTTCTTTTTCTCTGCCTTTGTCGCAAGGAACCATGATAATTCGTAGATGTCTGAATTCTGATTTATGTTGGGTCATGGAAAGCTTGGTTAAGTTTCTACATCAGTCCATATGTTAGCATGTTGCAAAGTGAGTGATGGTCCTTGTATTAGGAATTGAAGTATGGACAATATGAGTGGATTCTCAAGTCTCAACTCTTATTCCATGCCGAAGTTCACCTTTTTGTGCCATATATTTCGTAACTTGAAGGTGATAGAGAATGGGATGGTAAAGAGAAGTTCAAGTCATTGCTAGCTTAAACCAAAGGATAAAGGTATAAATGTTCACTGCATAAACTTCAGTCTTATCCCTGCGGGGACCCGTTTATGCACTTTTCATGCCGGCTCTACTATAATGTGCGTGTTTAGCAGTGTTTCTCTTCATATGTGTGTCCATTGATGGTTTATCTGTATGCATTTACTCTGATGGCATCTAGTTCTAGTCACACTTCCATCAAGGTGCAAAACTAAGCTGTGTGCTCGAGCTAATTGTTGGCGCAGCTACTTATTATGACTCTCAAGTTATTTGTAGTGTATTTCATCCGCCTGTAACTCAAGTATTCAGTCATAAGTACCTGTGGTTGTAGGTTGGAAGCTGTGTTGTCTATTGGTACTCATGTAATTCCACACCCAAGAAAGGTTAGTCATTGATTTTAATTAACCAAGCTGCTCGCTGATCATATTGATGTTGCTGTTTCAATACCTCTTACAATCGAGCTTGCCTAGCTTTGATAATATTTTTCATACTTCTTAGGCTGCGAGTGGTGGAGAAGATGCTTTCTTTGCCAATAGCGATGCTGGTGGAGTATTTGCTATTGCAGATGGTGTTTCAGGGTATGCCATCTTTGCTGCCACGAACAGTTTCTCCGCCAAAAGAAGTGCTGCAGTGAACTGTGTTCAGTGCTTTTTTCGCCTACTATTTCTGAGCCAGAAGCAGTTTCAATAAATATATGTTACTGTCAGTAATGCATTAACACATGGTTTTTATCCTGCTAGTCATTCTCTTATCTACTGACAGATGGGCAGAAAAGGATGTCAATCCGGCTCTGTTTTCTCGAGAGCTCATGAGAAACAGCTCTAATTTTCTGAATGATGAGGAGGTTTATCTCGCCAAACACCAGTACTATTAAATAAAATTATTTTTTGGATACCATATCCTTTAAGCTATGCACCTGTAACAAACTTACATCACATGTAAGTTGCAGGTCAATCGTGATCCTCAGAGTCTTCTAATGAAAGCTCATGCTGCAACTTCTTCTATTGGGTCTGCAACAGTGTAAGTATCATTTGTACAGTGTGATATGTTACAGTCTTACAGGTAAATCCTTGTTCTGGATGATATTAAAAGCTGTACAACTCATTCAATGGTGATAGAATCATCGCAATGCTTGAGAAGACTGGGACTCTAAAAATTGCAAGTGTGGGAGATTGTGGTCTGAAGATTATTCGGAAAGGTGAACTTAAGTAAACAATATCTCAATGTACTTATCTTGCACCGATTTTAACCCTGAGTTCATTTCTCTTATTTAATGACATACCAGGCCAAGTGATGTTCTCTATATACCCTCAAGAACATTACTTCGACTGTCCATACCAGATAAGCTCTGAGGCTGTTGGTCAAACATACCAGGATGCTGTGGTATGTAACTTCTTCGAAATTGTAATTATGTATTTTTTTTAATTTAAAGCTGCTACTTGGTATTTAAAACTGGCACTTTTATCGTAAATACTAGGAAATCCCAATATTGAGTTTTGTTGAATTTTCATGATATAGATGAAAAAAATTCACTGTGTGTAGCGAGGGTTTAATGCAGATATCTTATTGTTACTTTCAGTTACAGTAAGCTTCACAATGATTGTCAAGATAAACATTAATGATTTTTGTATTCTATGACGATTGCTGCTTTCTGATTCTGCATGTTGTTTATCTATAGGTGTGCAGTGTAAATCTTATGGAGGGTGATACAATTGTGAGTGGTTCAGATGGACTTTTTGACAATATCTTTGATCAAGAGATTATTTCCATCGTTTCTGAGTCGCCAGGGGTAGATGAAGCTGGTAAATCTGTCACTTCTGCAACTGGTGACACCGCGCTACATTTCCAGCCCTTCTGAAAATTTTATGATGTTTTCTACAGCAAAAGCATTGGCGGAGCTTGCAAGAAAACATTCGGTGGATGTCACATTTGATTCGCCCTACTCAATAGAGGCCCGGAGTAGGGTGAGATACAAAACACCTCTTACAATGATCTCATTGACATCTCTTCTTTACATAATCAATGATGGAACATGTTTCACTCTGGAAATTACATGCAGGGTTTCGATGTCCCCTGGTGGAAGAAACTACTTGGAGCCAAACTAATAGGCATGGAATAACCTCTTTACAAGATGCCATGATCCATATTCTACATATCAAGATCAGTGAACTCATTGGCGTCCAAATTTTGTTACTGTAGGTGGTAAGATGGATGACATTACAGTTGTTGTTGCAAAAGTGAAGACAGTAGCAGTCCCAGAAGATGAGGTAGACCTACAAAACCATTCAATTTTGGTACAAAAGCAACGCTGTTTCATCCTTTTTGTCTTGCGAACGTGTGCTATTCCAGGGCGGTGACATAGAACAACAGCAAGGGGACGAGCAAGGCATTGCTGTTGCGGTTGCTTCCGCTGAACAAAATGAAGAATGATCAAGAGCTAGCTTGAGTTCTTGACCTGCCGACATTTTCTCTCCAATTTCTTTTTCTGTGATGGTGTATTATACTGCAAGCAAAGAAATTGAAGTGAAATACAATTTATATGATTGTGTGTAGCTGTGCATATATATACTCCTCCCAGATTGGGTTTAATATGAATGAAAATATGCAGTCAAGTCGGTTACACATTAGTCATCAGCCTAGGGTCTCGGGTTTACGCCTTTACGGTTCTCAGGAATACGCTTCCGAAGCAGGGATACGTATCAGCGGCCGAGCGCTTATGATCCTTCGTTTTGCTCTCAGAAGAGACGCCTAAACCCCACCAGCACCAAGACCGAACCCTAAGCACAGCGCTCCCCATGGCCCCATCCACGCCGGCGGCGGCGGCCGCCGCGCGGGGCGCGCTGACGGACCAGAATTTCTCGGAGATGAACCCCGCGCTATCCGCGGAGGTGGTGGAGGCACTACACCGCGGCGGCTTCCGGCGTTGCACGCCCGTGCAGGCGGCGACCATCCCCCACCTGTTGTCACACAAGGACGTCGCAGTCGACGCCGCCACCGGCTCCGGGAAGACCCTTGCCTTCATCATCCCCGTCGTCGAGATCCTCCGCCGCCGCTCCTCCCGCCCCAAGTCCCACGAGGTCGCCTCTCCCGCCTCCTTCCCTGCTCTGTTCGTGTGCTCACAAAAAGGCTAGATTGCATCCTTCACTCACTTCTCAAGTTCTGACCAATAAACCAATTGCTATTCTGTTGCAGGTTCTTGCCGTCATCGTCTCTCCAACAAGAGAATTATCCTCACAGATATACAATGTGGCGCAGCCCTTCATTGCGACACTGAAGGGTGTCTCCTCCATGCTCCTGGTTGGTGGGCTGGACATCAAAGCAGAGCTCAAGAGAGTGGAGGAAGAGGGTGCAAACATATTAGTGGGCACTCCCGGGAAGCTGTACGATATTATGCAGCGCAATGACGCTTCCCTGGATTATAAGAACCTTGAGGTGGTTTCCAAGACGATAGGAGCTCGTCTATGATTCTTTTTCTGCCGAATTTGTTGAAAATTTTGTAGCATGCTGATGTCATCTCCATTCTTTTTTTGTCTATGCTTGGGAAGCAGATTTTGATCCTGGACGAGGCTGATAGGCTCTTGGATATGGGATTCCAGAAACATGTTAATTTCATACTTTCAAAGTTACCGAAACTTAGGAGGACCGGGCTATTCTCGGCTACCCAAACAAAAGCTGTTGCCGATCTTTCCAAAGCAGGGTTGAGGAATCCTATAAAGGTTGAGGTTAAGACAGAGGCAAAGCTGATGAGCAAAGATGCTGGTCAGCAAGAGCTTGGTCCATCGAAAACACCGTTGGGGCTTCGATTGGAGGTATCACAAGATACTTTTGTAAAACAGCTGGATGGTTCTCAAAAGTTGCCATTGTATATATGGCTGTTCATAATAAACTTTTGTTTTTGTTATAATCATGCCTGTTGCCTACAAAATCACAAGCTTGTTTTTGCAGTATATGATATGTGAAGCATCAAACAAGTCATCTCAGCTTGTTGATTTCCTTGTTCAGAATAGTGGAAAGAAAATAATGGTGTAAGCACACGTTGAACTGAATGTATGCTCACCTGTCTTCTTTGTAGCGTGTGTAGTATTGTGCTAACTTTTGAATTCTTCTATCACACTCGATTGCAGATATTTCGCAACATGTGCTTGTGTAGATTACTGGGCTGTGGTCCTTCCACTGCTTAATTCACTAAAAGGTTCTCCAATAATTTCTTACCATGGGAAGATGAAACAGGTTATGGCAAAACATTTGTTTTCATTTATTGTACTATTTAATATTGATATGGATGCCTTCAAAGGACTTATTTCCCAATTGTTTCTTCATACTGAAACTGATTGTCCTCTTTATTTTTTATTCCGTAGGGGCCTCGAGAGAAAGCGCTGGCGTCATTTTCTGCTCTTTCAAGTGGTATTCTGGTCTGCACTGATGTTGCAGCAAGGGGACTTGACATACCAAGTGTTGATCTGATTGTGCAGGTTATATTCTACTCTTTCTTCTCTAAATTAGTGAACTGAATCTTCGTAGTTAAGCATCAGCTGATAGTAAACGTGCATATTTGTTCATCCAGTATGATCCACCTCAAGATCCCAACGTTTTCATACATAGAGCTGGCCGAACCGCACGTTATGATCAAGAAGGAGATGCTATTGTATTTCTCTTACCAAAGGTATTATGTTCCATGTTTGTCATTCTGTAAGTGGAAATCAGTAGGTGTATTTATTTTTCTATGCGCATGTCTGTAGAATTCTTATTTAGAGAGAAAGAGACTTAAGGCTACTTTGCACCGCAGGAGGATACTTATGTTGAGTTCTTGAAGCTTCGAGGTGTTCCTCTCACAGAAAGGGAGTGTCCCTCAAACACTGAAGATGTTGTACCACAGGTGGGTTTTTTCTTGTACAAATTAGGCACCTTAGGTTTGAGTCATACCACTTGAAATGTCAGCCATATCATGCTGTGATCATATAGAAAGGTTACCCTTCTTAGGAGGGCAATTGCTTATGAATGACCAATATACCTCTTTGGGCTGTAGATTAGAAGTGCTGCACTCGAAGATCGAAATGTCATGGAGAAAGGACTTAGAGCGTTTGTTTCATTCATTCGAGCATACAAGGAGCACCACTGCTCTTACATTTTCAGATGGAAAGATCTCGAGATTGGGAAGCTAGCTATGGAGTATGGTTTACTCCAGATCCCATCCATGCCAGAAGTGAAGCATCATTCTCTTTCACTGGAAGGATTTATTCCTGTTCATGATGTTGATGTTGCACAAATCAAGTACAAGTAAGAACTCTATCCAAGAATATAATGTAATTTGCGTTCATTCCAGCTACCCTGTTTTTTAAGTAACGGCTAATTTGCTGACCATGTGGTGAATGGTCGTACTAAATGTCAATAATTTGAGTGATAATCTGTGGAATGTCCACATCTGAATGATAATAAATAAGACCTGTACCTTAGAAAATGAAAATTTCAAATATCCTGCACCGGTGTTTTGTGATTTCAAGTGTAAATATTGGGGCTGTTTTTTTGCCCCCATTGGTACAGAGCCAAGAGACTCAGCATTTTGTTTCATATAGTTGAAAGATGGTGCCATTGGTTTGGGTTGACCTGATTATCATGCTTCACTTGAAGGGATAAAGCACGAGAAAAGCAACGCAAGAAGGCGTTGAAAAGGAAAGCAGAAGAGGAAGCTGAGAACCCAAAGCCAGAGAAGAAGAGAGCTCGGGAGAAGCCAGAGAAACCAAAGCGAAAGAAAACAGGCAAGCAGCGGCAATCAGTCCAAACCAAGGAAGACCTGGATGAGCTGGCACATGAGTACCGGCTCTTGAAGAAGCTGAAGCGCGGAGACATTGACGAAGACGAGTACGAGAAGCTCACCGGTTTCGGAGACTCTGATGGTGAAGCCTCTGGCGGCGACGCAAGTGACTTGGACGAAAGGAAGGAGAGTGGCAACAACAGCAAGGCGCAGAAGAAACTCAAGCAGAGAGGGAAGAGTAGAGGAGGGTCTAGGAAGTTTGAAGGGAAAAGTAATATGAAGAACAAAAGGAGATAGGAATACATAAAATGTTGTTGGGAAGACTATTTTTTTGGCAATCTTGATTCAGTTTTGCAGTTTTATGAGGATTTTTGCAGAGGGCGTGCATGTTCCAGGACGAACAGATCGTGCTAACTGATACTGATGGGTGGGACCGTGGGAACGGTTGAGACTTGAGGTCCAGTCACGTGGATTGGATTTTTCGGTAGCGACCATTCCCATGGAATCCTGGAACCGACCCGTGTACAGCTAGATTCTATATATCATTGAAGATTGCTTAATATATTTATAACTCTATAGCTTCAAGCCTGCAATTTCGATTTAGGCCCTGTTTAGTTTCTGAAATGTTTTTGGTGAAAAAAATTCGGGTTTTGATTTTACCGATTTAGTAGTAGTAAATGTAGACGAAAAGGGTGAAAAGTTACATGGATAAGTTGAAAATCTCAAGACGAATCTAACGATAGTAATGAGAGGATGATTAATCCATAATTAGTGGATGGTTACCGTAACATTACTGTTGCAAATCATGGATTAAGTAGGCTCATTAGATTCGTCTCGCGATTTACAGCCTATCCATATAACTTTTCACCTTTTTCATCTACATTTAATACTTCATGCATCTAAAATGCTCTTTTGATGTGATGAGTGAAAAGATTTCATTTTGACACTAAACAGGGCTTTAGATAGACTCAATGGTAAACCCAATTTAGGCAGCTTAGAGCAACTCCAGCCGGTGACTAAATATGAGCATCTATTTTGCATTTCTGGCCGGTCGATAAAATTTTACGAGCTTGAAATCCTCTACGGACTCCAGCAGCCCGATCAAATGATGACCCCTAAATCAATCTTACTAATGGGACCAAGCTCACCTACGTGTCCATCCACCGCGGGCCCTCCCCGTACCCTCCGCCACTGCCGCCACCCCCTCCCCCACGCCGCCGCCTGAGCTCGTTCCACATCCTGATCAGAGTCTTCATCGGCGCCCTCTCGCTCCTCATCTGGCTCATCTACCGGCCCCGGACGATCCATGTCGCCGTCGCCACCGCGACACTCGCCGACTTTGACCTCAACACCGCCGTCGCCGCTTCGCCGTTCACCCCCGCGCTCTCCTACAACCTCACCGCGGCGGTGGAGATCTGGAACCCCAACAGACGTGTGTCCGTCTACTACGACCGGCTCCAGGCGACGGGGATCTACCAGGGCGAGCGCTTCGGGAGCGCCGCGCTTCCGGTGTCGTTCCAGGGCACGAGGCGCGCCGACGCGGCGCCGGCCGTGCTCGTGGGGAGGTCGCCTGTGTACGTGAACGTGGACGCATTCAGCGAGGACAACAGAGCTGGGTGGGAGCGGCCGTCATGGGAGTGGCGACGGCGGGTGCGGGATTGAGCTTGGGCTGGGCGGGGATGGAGAGGGAGGAGGAGAAGGCGGGTCCAACGGCGCTGGAGGAGGTGGTGGGGGAGTGGAGGAGCAGGGAGGTGAGGTCAGAGACAGAGGCCTCCAGTTTTAGGCGCCTTAAACCAAAATTTGGTGGCCTCCATAAAATGGTAGCCCATTTAGGAGCTCCGCCAGAGTTGTTTTTTTTTCACGTGGGAGACTAAAACAAGGGCTCTTACTATGGCTAGTCATCAAGCAAACCATAATTATGGAACTTAAAATTTGTTGGGTCCACTAGGCAAACATAGCCGTACAATGTCGACCTTCTGCGCTAGATCGAAATTAAGAAAACATTGCCGCTAATATTATAGCAGCTACGAAAAATGCTGCCCGTAACTATTGATCATGACTTTGCGTGATGAGGATTTTTTTGGTCATTCATAACCGGCAACTACAGAAACATGTACCCTCATTCAGTGGTCAACCATGTTTTCATCTCATCGAACTACTCATCATTCATCATAAGTTCGGAACATCACACATTTCATATACACTTGTGATCTATCCTAGATTATTAGTGCAAAGAAGCAACAGACCACAAAAAGTAGCTGGCCAACAACAGTACTGATCTAATTAAGCAAAAGGGATACAAGGATGCATGCTAAGGCATCTACATTGTTGAACACAAAACTGCTAAGCAACACTATGAAAAAAAGTACTACTTAAACCACTAGTATGCTCTAACGGAGCACTAGACCGAGAGCAATTCTAAGACACGACACCACAACGACACATGACACTTACTAGCAACAGTCCTGATGAGACCTGCCGAAACAAAAACCATAGACATGTGACCCAGAGACACAGATCGCCATGCACGGACAAAACTGGCCATATGCTTGAGAAAAGCTGGGGTTGAACCCTGAAGTAGCAGCCTTCTCAGTCTATGACAGGATAAACATCCTCTGTCCATGGTGAACCTGATGAGCAACCACCCAGACTGTAAGGCAGGGTCATGTCACCTCCGTTGCCGCTTGGGCCAGCGCAGTCTTTGCTAGTGCTAGCGAAGGCATTGCAAACCATGTCGCCAAGCTCCCCTTCGGCTGGGGCCAGGTCGGTGGGCCAGCCGGCCTGCTGCATCTCGGCGTAGGAAAAAGCTTGTGGTTGGGATGACGACGACGACGCTGGATGATTAGGGAAATCTCCATGTCTAATGACCTGTTGCTGGAGCAGTTCTTTGACCCTGGCCATCTTCGTCTCCACCATCTGCCTGAGGCTGGCAAGCTCCTCGGCGTTGGTGTCGGCGAGGCCAGGGCGGCGCCCATCCATGCTCTCATGGAGAAGGCGCGAGGTCTCGTGCTCACGGTTCACAAGGTCCAGCTTGTATACCTGGTCCCGGAGCTTGGCGATGCGGCCCCGGATGAAATCCTCCTGCGTCTGCATCTTCTTGAACCTGCCGATGTCTGGCATGGCCTTGAATTTTTTCAGGACGCGCGTGGCCTCCGGCGCAGAGGGCCACACCTCCGGCTGGGCCTCACCCTCCCCGTACACCACCAGGCATGCCTTGATGCCGCAGAGCGTGACAAGCTCGCTCGTCTTCTTCATCAGGCCCTGGCAGCGCTTCTTGTACGTCGCGCGCCGGGTCGAGCTGTTGGAGATCCACTGGAGGTTCACCTTCTTGCGTGCCATTGTCCTAGTGTGCTAGCTATATAGCTTAAGGAGCAAGCAAGAACCCGCTGCTAGCAAGCAAGCTTCAAGTCTATGGGGGGAATTCTGCAAATGGAAGGCAAATGATTGCTTTGGTGATGAGGTGATGGGAGGGGAAAGGCGTTGCTTATATAGAGACGAGCAGTAGGAGCCTAAACGGATATATCGTGACGGCAAATCACCAATAAAAGTGATATATTGGCAAGCATTTATTTCCATACAAATATAACGAAGGTTGACGAGTAGGTAATTAAGCATGCTTTTTCTTCTTAATTGTATCCTTCTTGATTACATTCCTTACATACATTACATAGCAAGTAGCATTGCAGTGAACCAGCGCGGGTCATGTGAACCAACGACAGTGAGGTGGCCCTTAAATAAAGTACATAATCCGAATTTGGGCCGCGTACGTTATAATGGTTTTATCTTGTTATTCTACTACAATAAACCTTTGTAAAGGTTGGTGGTATGTATTCTGAGCACTTTGCCTTTCACTATGTCCATGTTTTAGGTTGGTGGTATGTATTCTGAGCACTTTGCCTTTCACTATGTCCATGTTTTGCGACCCCAACAAGTTTCAGGTAAACACAAGCAAACACAACGACCCATATTTTCGTGTTTCGTTCCACTACCATCTCCTCTGTAGGTCAATAACTTCATCAATGTTAGTACAAATTACATACTGCTTAGGATATTATGCCTTTTGTTGGCTAAATTGTGTTTTGTTGCATGCCGTTCCGAAGGTTGGTATGTCCTACACTTACAACTTACGGTTGTTTCGTTTGCTCGGGGTTAACCAGTGTAAAGAAATAAGATAATCTCTTTTTGTGACAAGATTATAAGAAAGTGGAACGGGGGAGCCGCTTGTCAAGGAAATTTCACCGTAGAGCTTTCCATCAAAGGGGCGTCTCACAATATTACGCAGAGTGTGGGTGAGGGTGCTAACATAAAACATATGGAACGATCCATATTCACGTCATACGAAAGAAGCCAAATACATTTGCTGTTGAATAATCCAAATAAATTACAAACAAACATACAGACTTCAGGTTAGCCGATCACTGCCGGAAGGGGAGTGAATGGACATCCGAAAAAATGGTCAACTCACACAATGCTTTCCAGTTGATTGAGAAACACCTTAACTCAAATCACGCAGCACTATGATTGCAGCCAAATTGTGTTGCTGAGATATGGTGCCGCACAACGAGGCTGCAGGCTCACACCAGATCCAGCAGTAACGTGCACACAGATTTTCTTTACTAGGGGGGCAGAATCAAATCAACTAGGTTACGACCAAAATTTTACCAAAGAGGCATACAGGTCATACTAAATACCTTACAAAATCAGAAGTTAGCAGGAACCTAAACTAAGTACATGCTACATTCTAATCCAACCCAACGTCTATGTGAATTGCAACGGCTTTGGTGCATTCTGTGTAAGCTACCTGATACGTTTAATATACACGGACCTTGATAAATCTATCACACAACAAAACCGCCATGCCTGTTCTTCGCAGCAAAATCCAAAGCTTACAGGAGTGATCCACCGGCTGAGGTACCATGTGGAATGTAAGCATTAGATAAACAAAGAGAAAACACAAAAATATATAGGTACGCAATCATAACGGGTTGGCACTCACCTGAAATAACATCTCAAAACTACCAGCATTTGGAGCTTATATCCATCTGCCTCTATGCAAAAATTCATAACATAGATCAATCACTTTTGGACAAACAAACATCCCGACCAAGACTGGCGTATGACAATTTAACGGAAGTCTAATAAGGAAAGCAGACAACCTACCTTATGCGCCTGTATGAGAGTACAAGTCTGTAGGACAGGAATAGAAATGGTTTCTCACAGAAGACAATCATATTAATAACATTCGCAGTTTTCAGTATGGCCGTGAACGCGAACCACCACCCTGGTTTCTATTGGGTCCATGGCCACCACCATCTCTGTAATTGTCCCTACGGCCACCGCCATAGCCGCCACCACCACCACGGCCACCACTGAACAGCACAGGACACAGTATGAAAATTAAATATAAGCATAATCAACATGAATCATTCTTTAATAAAAAGACACAAATAACCAGTTTCTTTTTCCCCTAGCACATTGCCATAATTTATAAAATATCAATCGTTCACCGATCACAAGCACAGCTTCGAAACAATGAGGAAACATTAGCTCCTGTTCCTACATATTCAACATACCTTCCCTACCATAAGTGAAATGTTATGACAACAATTCAAAAGACCACTCTGTTAAAGTGCTTCTCTGCAACTAGGACACAGCTCAGGCAACAAAAGCTAATTCAGCATTTACCAGCACATAAGTAACACAATTATACATCATAAAAGGGCCTGAAGTGCAAACACGGTGAGATATTCAGTGTTTGGTATGTTTCTGATCAGCTGTTAGCGTCTTATTTATGAGATTGCAATTTACTAACTTAATTTGATTTGAAATATCCAGTACTCCACAACTAATGTTTATTCAAACGCCAGATAAATGGAAGGTTTAACAGCATGCATGTTGATCACATGAATGTTTCTGTTTCTGGATGGAAATATCATTAGTTGCTGAAAGTGTGTTGCAAATGACAATCCCTAGATAATGGAATTCCAATATGACATACTTGATTCAGAAAGTTGTCCACAATTCACATCTAGCAGATAAAATATGAAAAATACTTACCCATGACCATAAGAGGGTGCTCTGGGTGCTGATTTCTCAGCCATCACAACACTGATTTTATAGCCTCTCATGTCATAATCTGGAACGTGAAGAGAATAGCTGCATTAGAACCTGAACTGGACTATTGGACAAAATGATATCATTAAAAAGCAAAAAATTGACAGTAATCTTACTGTTGTAGAATCCACCAGCTGAATGAGCAGCAGAAGGATCTTCATAAGCAAGGCATGCATCTCCTTTGACTTTTCCAGAGTCATCAGTGTAGATTTTTATGTTCCAGGGCCACTGATCTTTGTATCCACGTTTTTGCTTGATCCTTCCAACCTTTACAAAAGAGATAGTGGCAAGCATTCAAAAAGCAGAACCAAAAATGCAATTGATAAAGCAAAGATTAATGTCAAAGAAAGTAGTTTCACAACATGAGAACTTATACCTAATGTAAAAACAAGATGCAACTCTAACAACATACCAATCAAACACAGACACTGCCTAATGTAAAATCAACTGTATTTCTAATCAATACAGAAAGGGAAAAGAAGAAAAACCAGTTCCATAGCATAGAAATCATATAGCCACAAGATGAAATAAGAAAATATAATATACCAATGACACAGTGAAATATTAAAACCACCATTAATCTACTCAGTAAGATTTCTCAATCCACTGATCCAGCGCACTTGCGCTGAAGATGAACGGGGATCAAGATAAACAGCAAAAAGAATTACAGGACTAATCAATTCAGTTGGAGAACAAAAGACATACCATTCCAGAGAGTAATAGTGTCGTAAACATATAAAAACAAAGTCAATTAGGAATGAATTATACCTGGCCAATTCCTCCAAATAGCTCCTGTAATTCTTCAACAGTGACATCAGGTGGCAAGTTTGAGATGTAAATCCTTGCGTTGTCACATGTCTCATCACAGTTTGCATCACACTGCTTAACCTTTGCGGTTGGCTCAGGAGCAGCACTACCAGTGTAACCACCACCTCCGCCTCCGCCTCCGCCATGATAAGGTGGAGGTGCACCACCAGAACCTCCACCACCAGGCATAGACCGAGCACCATAGCCACCATCATATGTAGGCGGCAGACCCCCTTGCCCACCTGGGGCACCACCACCATATTGGTTTGGAGGAGGGGCACCATAGCTTGGTGGGTACGAGCCTGGACCACCGCTATAGCTATTAGGAGGTGGCACTGCAGAGTCTGAACCATAGGCATTGTTGCCTCCATATGAGCTTGGAGGGGCCGCGTAGTCACCGGCAGGCCCACCATAGGAAGGAGGCCCTTGTGGAGGAGCTTGTCCGTAGCCACCAGCATTGTAGCCACCTTCACTGCCCCTTTGGTTTTCCTGGTCTCGTCCCCCATAACTGCCACCTCTGCCACCACGGTTGTCATCTCCACGGTCACTACCACCACTTCGGTTGTATCCTCCTCTCCCACCACCATCTCTGTCAAAGCCGCCACCTCCTCCAGAACTGTAATCACCACCACCACGGTTGTAGCCCCCACCACCTCCACCAGATCTATTGTAACCGGCACCACCACCACCACCGGCGCCTCCACCTCCACTTGGGCAAGGTGCTCCACACTTGTTGCACTCAGTCCTTCTCGCAAAGTTCACATTGCCGCAACTGTATCAAGAATTCATAGATCTCTTAGGAAACAGAGACATAGAGGAACCAGTTATACTAAAACATTTAAGCTTTCCGCGTCATGGAAGAAGTAAAGCTAGCTTATGTCCTAAAAGAAAAACTCGTACATAAAAAAAGAACCCCTATAATAAACTACAGTCATAAAAGAAATCCTACACCCTACTTGTGTAACCATAAATGAAATAGACATCAATAGCACGTTAGCCCCAACTTTTTTTTGAAACTATAATCACGTCTGGAAACCTAGGTTCCAAATCTTAAACCGTACATAGGTACAAACCAAGCTAAGGAACATCGAGCTAGTTACTATACAATGGGCCTGTTTGGATGGTGGGGTAAATGGGGTAAATGGGGCAAATTTGCCCCAATTTACCCCAACGGATCCAAACATGTAGGGGCAAATGGGGTGGGGCAAATGTTTTACCCCTCAAATTCCATTTACCCCAAAATAGTGTCAAATTGGGGCAAATATTGTGGGCCCCACCGAACCCATCCCCTCCCACAGTCCCGCTCGTCCCCATCCTCGCGCGCACGCGCCGCGTCTCGGGGGAGCAGCGTGCAGCAGCAGCTCAGGCCAGCAGGCAGCAGCGTAGTGCTGCTTAGCGCTACAGCAGCAGGCAGCAGCGTAGCAGCAGCCTAGCGCAGCAGCAGCTCTGGCGCCAAGGATCAATTCAAATTCAAATAGGGTAAATTTACCCCTCCATCCAAACACCCCATGGGGCAAATGTTTTAGGGGTAAATAGAAGGGGCAAAACATTTGCCTTGGGGCAAATATTTACCCCTCCCATCCAAACAGGCCCATCGTCTCTCATAGAAATCATCATCGAACGGCCTAATAATTCAAGCAGCAAACACCGCACGAAAAACAACCTGAAACAATTTAGCCTATCGCAAGCGTTAACAGCAGAATTAACAGGGCAGTCCAGAACAACAACATTAAACAGCAGAATTAACAGAGCAGCCCAGAACAACAACATTAAATCAGTTTAGTCTAACAGAGGTGAGGGCGAAGAACAAGCAATCCTAAACGCACCTCGCATCAGGGCAAACCCAGTCGCCGTCTCGTCCTCCCCCGCGGCCACCACCGCCACCGCCACCGCCTCGGCCGCCTCCACCTCCACCTCGGCCTCCGCCACCGAAGCCGCCGCCTCCGCCTCCACCTCTACCGCCCCCGCCGCCGTAGCCTCCACCCCCACCTCCATACCCTCCACCACCACCACCTCCATATCCGCCGCCACCTCCGCCGTACCCTCCTCCTCCGCCTCCGCGTCCACGGCCGCCTCCACCGCCACCTGCACAAAGCACAAACACTCAGACGCAGATCCAGAGATAGATACACGCACGCAGGCCGCAGGATCTAAACGCGACCTCGGCCGCCGTATCCGCCGCCGCCGCGGTAGTCGTCGGATCCGTAAGACCCCGACATGGCCTCAGGACGCGCCTAGGGTTTGGGGACCGTTCGAGAAGACAGGGCGGAACAGAGTGTTCGTGATGCGGACGGGGTGCGGTCTGTGGATTAGGGCAAAAGGAGGAAGCCACAATGCCGGGATAAATCTCCAAACAGTAACGGGCTGCTTCGAGGCGCTTCCAGTCGGATTCGTTTTGGGACACCTGAAGTGGGCTGAATCCTTGGTGAGGCCCATCATCGGAGGGAGAGAGAGAGAGAGAGAGAGAGAGACCCAACATGCTTTTCTGGGCTTTATATACTACTTTTGGCCCGGCAAATATGATGGTCGTTAGAATTTTTTTAATTTAGTTTTTCTTTTTCGAAATATTTTTTAATTAGTCTTTTTTTTGGGACTGATTTTTTATTTAGCTGATGGTCGTTGGACATGCGTGCCCTTAAACACACGGGTGGCACAAAAAGTCTACCGATCTCATCATTGGACCGCCGGCAAGAACGCTAATAGTCAATAATGAACACACAATCATTTTTTAGTGAACAATCAGCATATATCGACCAGGGCAGTGTTCCAACGTGACGCGATCTCCTGATCCTTTCTCCCGATCGAACAAACTGGCCTTCACGTAGCTCAATACCGACAAGGAGAGCACCATGGATCACCCCAACGCCAACATGGCCGCACGTCTGCACCATTTTTTAACATTCTGACCCTCACCCTGTCACGCTTATTTAAACCGGCGCGCCTCCCGCCATTCCCACGCAACCAGAGCTCGATCAGACCATCTCCATCCTCTGAGCGAGCGCCGGTCACCAATTAAGCAACAATGGCGTCCTTCCTCCCCATCGCCGTCCTCATCTCCCTCCTCGCCGCCGGCGCCGCCGCCGACGGCTACGGCAGCAGCAGCCCGAGCCCATCGACACCCGCGCCCCACTTCCCACCTCTCGCACATTACTCTCCACCGCCGCCCGCCACGCCGTCGCCGCCGCCGGTGCCGGCGTACGGCGGCGACAAGAAGAAGAAGCTGGTGGTGGTGCGCGTGGAAGGCCTGGTACTCTGCCAGAGCTGCGCGAAGCGGGGCACCCGGAGCCTCGACGGCGCGGCGCCGCTGCGGGGCGCCAGGGTGACGGTGACGTGCCGGGACAGGAAGAACCGCGTGATGGCGTGGCGTGCCCCCGCCGCCGACTACAACGGCTACTTCCACGCGGAGTTCGGCGTCGAGCGCGCCGCCGACTTCTTCGGGGAGGACCCCCGCGAGGCCTGCTTCGTCCGGCTGCTCTCGTCGCCTGACGCCAAGTGCAACGGCGTCACCAACGTCAACGGCGGCATGGAGGGCGCGCGGATCCGCGACGAAGGAAAGCGGTGGACTGACGGACGTGGCGTCGAGAACGTCGTCTACGCCGCTGGCCCGCTCGCGTTCAAGCCGGACATGTGCGTGCCCACGCGCCATTACTGAGTATGAGCGTGAGGGCGGCAGCGCGCCACGGCCGCCGTTGATGAGCTAGCACATATGGGAGCCACACGACACCATTGATCCGGGAGATGTGAATATGTGATTATTCATGTGGCGTTCGGAGGGCGATTTATGTTAATTTTTGTCTGTTTTTGTTGATGTGTGTGCAGCGTGGCATTCTGTGTAAACTAATTTTGGTTTGGTATGTGAGAAATCTGAATTTGTAAGCTTTGATTTGGGCTGAACTTTGCACTCCAACTCTATCGATTGCCGTTCAGCACTCCGACACAATGGAACTAGCAGGAGGTCAATGGTCAATAAACACACAGGCGGCCATAACGAATCATGCTTCCCGCACATCTGAACTGTTTCGATATGTTCAGTTAAGATATACGGAGTGTCATAGAAGCGAAAATTCAGTGTTTGCCTTTGCGTACAACCGACGCACTGGCGCAAGGCAGGCGGTGAACGACTGATCCAAAGTGGGGTGCAAGCCTGCAACTCTGCATTTTCCCGCTGGGTTGTGTAAGCAGGCTATGAACTTTTTGGGGACAGATGAAACGCTCCAAATTTTCCGGTGGCGTAAATGACATTGAAGTTGGCGTGCGTCTTCAGTCATGGGAAACGCAAAGTCGAGGGGAATGGAACCGGGGAAGGGCTTCCCTGACTTGTGGGCCAGCTACTCCTAACAGGTCCTCCCTCTGCTGTAGCCTGCAGCAATGCAGCGCCTCCTCAGTCCTCTCCCCCGGCCCGGAGGAGGGCTGAAATTTCCCAGTTCCAAACTCTCCAATGATTAGTGAATTTCAGGCGAGTTAGTCTCATTGCTGCATCCAAGTTTCGGTCTAACCTTCGATTGCTCCATTGGTTGGAGCGACCTAGGGTTCCGTGAGGGCCTTCGCGGAATTACGGTTAAGATGGGAGATCACGATGTCGAGGATTAGCACCTGCCACCTGATCGGTCGCCCCCTCCAGGAGCGCGTATGTGGAGCCGCCGGCGCACGCAGACTATCGAGCCGGGAGCGCACTCTTCAGAAATCCAGGTTCGGACAGACACTGCCTCTAGAGTTCACTGCGTTTTGGTGGAATTTGATTCTGATTTCATATAGTTGGAGTAATTCAGATGGTTGCGATCAAGCTCAGTTCTAAGCTTTGTTCGCGGAATTGAAGTTTTTGTGCTAGTAAATATTAGCTATGGCTTGTATATATGTTCGGAGAATTGAAGCCAGTAAAACAATATTTTCTCTGGTGTTCAACTGTTCATTAATTCAGTTCGGACAATTGCTTGATGAAACAAAAACAAAGAAATACAGCAGTGTTCATCACTACAGCTTGGAAGCTGTGCTTGATTAAAATAAATTCAGTTCGCCTGTCTGTTCAGTCTTCAGTGGTCTGCCACACTATGCCTGTCCAAGATGATAGCTTTGTACATGTCTGTTCAGAGAGATTAAACCATTATAGGTCAGGTGTTTCCACTAGCCAAAAGGTCGAGGTGGCCAGTTGGGCGGTGTTTGGGCGGGGTGATGACATGGCAGCAGGTGAGGTAGGGAGGATGTTCCTGTGGGTGCGATACACTCTCACACGGAGCTCAAATGAGACCCTACAATGCTCGCAGCGGCTTGGGTGTAGATTGTCTTTGCAGCAGCGGGGCATAATAGGTTGGGAAGAAGGTAGGATACCATACTGAAGGAAGAAGATGAAAGATAACCATTTGATGCTGATCAGATGATGAAAAGGTTCATGTGTTAAGAAGCACTGCAAAACATGTAGGTGACCGGGTCAGCAATAAACATCTCAGACATATTGTTAATATAGAAAATACTAACTTAAAGCGTACATATATGATATGTAGACATGTATACATGAAGCGATGAAAATACCGATTTCAATGTTAGACACAATTCTCGACCTAATGGTTCAATTAAACACGTCAAACAGATATAGAGGTGCGATGCAAAGTGGGAGAAAATTATAAATGTAGATGAACACAGCTTCATATAATTATTGCTAACTACATAAAGGTAATTGTGTATCTATATGAGTGTTGAGTTGAAATATTTAACAAATGATGAGAGAGAGCATGTGAGACATAAGAAAATTTGGTTATAAGGTACGGACCATAATTTTCTTATATAAATTTTGAATACTTATATCTCTTAAAATTACTTCCCTGTGCGAGAGCACAGATTGATGAACTGGTGTTGCACAATGGTATTACACATGGATTCAACAATGCTTGTACGTCCACCCATCTATATGGTAAAAGCAGTATGAAATGATTGACAATGCAAAACCTACTCCAAAACCTAGGCCAATAAAGGTGAACAGAAGGATGGCGTCCAGTTTGTCCTGCCACAAAATATTGGATTCTTGATGATTTGATACGCTTGGAGTAGTTGAACCTGGATCGTCACATTGTTTGGAAACTTGGTTTCCACAGAGGTCGGGATTGCCTTCAAAAGAACTGCTGGGAAATGACAAAAACTGGTTTCCCTGTGGTATTCTTCCAGTCAAGTCATTGTATGAAAGATTCAACCAAGCAAGAGAAGTAAGAGAGGTTAACTCCTGTGGGATATCCCCTGAAAGATGGTTCCAAGAAAGATCCAATGATTCCAGCTGAGTCAAGTTGGCTAGCTGTGATGGAATTTGCTCCGTGAAATTATTGTGTGATATGTTAACTCCGCGCAGTGAACAAAGCCTCCCAATTGATTCTGGAATGGGGCCATGAAATGAATTATTTGAGAAATCAATTGCTTTGAAAGTGGTAAGGATTTTAGTGAAAATAATATCCAACCCCTTGAATGTGATAGTGACAGTATCTCGATAGAACCCTTTTGATGTGTTCATTTGGTGTCCTACAACTTGTCCCTCATCATTGTCGTTTGCCATCATCGATTTCAGTTCATTGAACCAACCTTGTGGCAAGTGTCCAGAGAAGTTGTTGGAGGCCAAGCAAAGTATCTGCAAGCTTGAGAAGTACTCTGTGATTTTATCATTCTGTTGAAGATCTGTAATCGTGCCAAATAATTGGTTGGATCTCAAAACAAGAACTTTAAGTTTTGGAAGAACCCCCATCCAGGATGGAAATGAATCAACAATCTTATTGTTACCGATATCAAGTAGCTCCAAGTCCCGACATTTGGATAACGATCTTGGAAGTTTCCCAGCTATGTAGTTGCTGCTCAAATCTAGTGTCTGAAGCATACATCCTGCTCTGATATTGTCAGGTAGTACCCCATGGATTTGATTTCCTCTTAACTTAAGTACACTCAAGTTATTTTGTGTTAAGCATGGCGGGATCATTCCACTGAAGTAGTTATAAGATAAGTCAAGGATTTCAAGTTTGCTTGCACTACAAAGTGAAGTTGGTATATGGCCATCTAGTAGGTTATTAGAAAAGTCAAGATATGTGATATCTGTAAGATATTCACCAAAGTTAGGTGGAATGGCATTGAAACAATTATTTGAGAAATACAAGATAGAACTCGGTTTGTGCCTCATGGCTTGATATCCTTCTTTTACGATTGGTATTGGTATATTTCCTTCAAGTCTATTGAAACTGAGATCAATGATATTTTGAGACGCCACAGGAATAAGAGAGGGAACCTTCTCCAGGCTAGTAAACATGTTGTGAGAGAGATTCAAATAGCTCATGCCACCATTTCGGGTTTCCCACAGCCAGTCTGGTATTAACCCATGAATATGATTGCTTGAGAGGTCTAATACCTCAATCTCATCTAGAAATCTCAATGTACTTGGAAGTTTTCTAAGGTTGCAAGATGCTAGTTCCAAAATCTTGATGCGAGGTACTGAAGAAAAGAGAGAATCGTCTTCTTCATTTATCACTGACAGCATATTATTAGAGAGACTCAGGGCATAAAGATTCTTAAGCCTCCAGAAAGAGCTGAGCTCCACCGTGCCCGTTAATTTATTTGAGTCAAGGTAAAGAGTTTCAAGACTTGTAAGCTGAATGTACGATGGAGGTATTGATCCCCCAATTTGGTTATTTGCCAAATTTATATCAGACAAGGATGAAGATAACGGGTTATCAATGCCATCTAGGTGACCAGAAAGTTGGTTCGATAAGAGGTATAATGATTGCAATTTTGGAAGTGTGAACAAGCTTCTCGGAATTTTGCCTGCATGATGTAAAGGTGTGAGTTTGGAATAACAGCGAGAAAAGATACAAACTTCCACATGCAGCAATTCAATTATACAGCTTAATTATAAAACAAGATATGCACATGAAATCACATGAAATGTTGCAAACACCATTTTTAACATTTTATAGAGTAAGTGCATATCTCTTTAAGTAAGATTAACTTATCACTAAGAAAGAATTATATCAACAGATCCAAACTTTACTGAGTTCAACAAAACAGTTTGGAAAACATTTTATTAACAAAACTATTTATATAAAACCATTTAAACATACATATAAGGGTTACTTAGCAACTAATTATACAAACAAAGCTACACAGTTTATCTAGCAACACAAAAACTTCTCTGAGCAGCTTCTAACTCAAGATTACCACTGAAAATTTTTCAACACTTAAATCTAACAGAAACTATTTATTTAGAAAAAGACAAAAAGGCTATAAATCTATTAAAACAACAAACAGCAACAAAATTAAGCATAAAAATGCAAAACTTCACAGAAACACTATCTACACACTAACACAGATTTACCATGATTTATGGAGCTCAAAAACATATACCCAACTATTTTTAACAGCACATACAAGCTAATTATGGAGAAAAAACTTAACTAAAACTACACAGATCTCCTGCAACCCAAAATTTTACTGTGCTCACAAAAACACATTTTAGAACTGCTGTGATTTTCTCAAAATTTTTGGACATGCAGAACTATTTATTTTGACAGAAAGCTAATAAACCAACTAAAACTTCTACACAGAAAACTGCACACAAACAACATGCTTTTATATTTTTCTGCTGTAGTCAGAGACGCAACAAGTTCAACAAAATTGGTTTCAAAATTTTCTCACACTCCTACGATTTACTATGCATTTAACAAGATCTGCGATTTATCTCGGTTTATTTAAACGAAAAAGATTAAACAAACTTTGCAGTTAAGCCCCTGGAAAGAAAGTTTCTAAACCAACCAGTCCTTTCTTTACGAAACGGCCCCTGAATCTTACGAAAAACCCCCGGAAACTACTCCACTTCAACACTTAAGCCCTGCAATCTTTCACATAACCCCCTAGAAAGAACTTGTCTTTTAAACTAACACCCCTCGCCCTTCTTCCTCACGGACAGCAAGACGCCGCCGCCGTGGGCTCGCCGGGGATCGCCGGAGAAGAGGCCGGAGTCACGCCGGAGATGCTCCTTCCCCCCAGGACCTCAAGCCGCACCACCTGGGCAAGAAAAATTCGAGAATTACTACTGGTAAAGGGAAGCTACACGGGCGGCGGCGGACGGCCGGGAATCTCGCCGGCGCAACGGCTCACCAGTGCTTCGGAGTTCACGAGAAGATGGTGTACGGCTTCAGGGAGTCATGGAGTATCCATTTGTGCGGTTGGGAGAGTCGGGGAATGATGGGAAGGTAGAGTTCCACGGCGAGGTGGGGTTGCGGCAATGGCGGCCGGAATCCTTAGGTTTGCCGGCGATGGCGAGGGTGGCAAGGCTGGCGGAGTGGACGAGGGTGACGAGGGCGAAGTGAGGGAGTAACTGACGCGGTGAATTGGATAAACGTGACTTAACCGCGGTGAATTTTCCCCGGCGACAGCGCACGACCGCTCTGGCGAACGCGGCGGGGAAGTTGACGGGTGGCCGGCGATGGTGGCGATCTCGTGGCTTGACAGCGGAGCAAAGTGCATGCCTGGGCGTAAGCTGGCTAGGCGGAGCGATGGCACGCGTCCAAGGGCCGTGAGGCGCGGCGCGTGGCACAAGCGGCCACCGACGGCCAGCTCGCCCTGCCCTTTTACTGAATCGACGAAGTCGATTCAGTAACAACAGTAACCGCCAACCCTCTTCAAACTTTGATCAAAACTCGAGTTTTCATGTATAAACTTTCCAAGACTCCAATACAAAAGTTGTAGAGGATTCATAGCTGAACAACTTTTGTTATAGTCACTTGGATCAATTCGATTTGGTTTGGGAGATAGATTCGATCAAACTTCGGCCAAAACTCGACTCAGAAATTTCTCTAAGTGTTCAGAACTGTATTTGATTTGGCTAACTTTGAGCTCGAAAATAAATTAGTTGTAGTCTGAAAACCTGAAGTTGTTCATGATTTTTCAAAAGTTTAAACTACCAGCTTTCAAACCATGAACTTGTTTTGGTTTGGTGTTGATTTAAATTAAAAGTTATTGAGCCCTAAAGTTGGCTAAAACTGCTGTTTTTCCAAGACTTAGCCAGATTTCCACAGGGCTGAAATCAGTGGTTTGACCCAACTTTGACCATCAATTTGAGCAAGTAAAAGATGTTTTTGATCAAGTTCATCATGCCTATATGAAAATACATACTTCAAAGTGTTACTTTCATGTTAGCCAAAAATATCATGTTTAAGTAATTTTAATTTTAAATTGGCTCCTAAAAGGGTTAAAATGAAAAGGCTATAACTTAACCAAATTTGAACCAAATGAACTCAAATTCGAAATTTGACTTTTGAATCTTCAAACTAACATACCACTGAGTTCAAAAACATGTTAGGCACCAATATAAAAACTCTCACTTGTCAATTTAATTCTTTTTATATTAAATATGTAATTAAAGCATAATATTCTCATAAAATGAAAATCATTACTATAAATGCACATACACATGTCATGAGTGATGAGATGAGTGATTTATTTGTCATAATCATTGTGCTAAACCTATAAATGACACGGGGTGTCACAGCTCCGACTGCGATGGAATTGCACGGCAACGGGGAAGGGCCCGGCGAGCTCCTGCAGCCGAGAAGGACACTCGCCGGCTGCGATAGCGGCGTCCCCGGCGAGGGAGGGCGCGGAGCCAGCGGGGCTCCAGGAACTCGTGTCCATGGGCGAGCGGCGACGGGCGGCCAGGCGCGGCGAGCTTCTCGGGGCCGCGGTGGCACAGCTTTCGGAGCGAGTGGCCGGCGGCGCTAACGATGCGGCGCGTGGCCCATGTAGGAGCGGCGGCGATGGCGGCCGAGCGAGCTGGTGGGAGCAGTTTTCTTCCTTTTAATTTTTTTATATTTTTAAATACTTTTCTGGATTTTTGACAATGTTTTTTATAATTTTGCTCTAAAAGTTTTTTATAAATTTTTATAATTTTTTCACCAAAAGTTTTGCTATCCAAATTTTCATCATTTTTTCGCTGAAAATATTTTGTTAATTTTTTTCAAAGTTTCTCGATTGTTTTAAAAAAGTTTGAAAAAAAATGTTTCCCAAAAAGTGTTTGTGCGCGGGGACGAGAGGTGATCACGGCAACTTGGGTGGCGTGGTCCCCGCGCTGCCAGCAGAGGGGTGGGATACTGGGACGTGGTGCGCGCGTCTGGCAGGGACGCGTGGCGGGCAGGAGGAAAACGCGTGCTGTTGTCTGATCGAGCGTAAGTATCGTAACTTCCGGGTAAGCGTAAATTAGCAATGCCCATGAGTGCATTCGTATGATGACACGGCGCCGGCAGATCCCAACAGTAAAAAAATGGCACCTACCTAAGACAGTGACATATAACGGGCCCAGCTAGCCTATGCTCAAAACGAGCATTGTTGGCCGCCGCATCATCTCGACCTCGTCCGTATACTTGCAAATTCTGGTTGCCAGTTACAAAGTGCATGCACCCAAAGGGATTAATCCTGATGTAAGATCTGCAACTATATCATTGACCAGATGTTCTTCGTGAAAAAGGATTTCATGCCTTGACGATGTGGGGGTTTAGCTGATTTGGAGGATAGGCCAGGGCAGAGGTATATATGGTGCAAGAAAGATGCCTTATCCGAATTACAGCAGCATCCTCCCCATCTCGCGAAGGGAACGCGTCGCCGGTCTCTCAATTCCCTTCCTTTCTTCTCTCCCCCAAAATCCAGTGATGGATCAAGAAATTAGGCCATGGAGAATAGCCGATCGATAAGTCGATCGAGCCACTGCAGATGGTGGCCAAGGAGAAGGAGGTGCGGGTTGACGAGCTGCTCAAGGAGGCGATGGTCCTCATGCTGCCAAGCACCTGGTGCCCGTGGATAAAGACGTCGACGGCACTGAGGAAAAACGGAGGCACATCAAGCACACGATGGGTGGTGGCAGTCGCCGGCCATTGCGGCGGATCCGCAGCCCGTACAGGCCATCGCCCCCTGCCACCTGCCGCTTCCTTCCAAAGCCGGCATCCTCCCTCTGTTCGGTTAGTACTATGTTATTTTATATTCTGTTTTGTGATCGAACTCTTAGTGCTGTTTAGTTCCATTTTGCAAAATGAAAAGTTTGCAAAATGAGCCTATTTAATCTACAATTTGCAACCGTGATGTTACAGTAACAATCCGTTAATCATGGTTTAATTATCCTCATTAGATTCGTCTCGCGATCTACAAGCCAGACCTGTAATCAGTTTTATTATTAATCCACGTTTACTACTCCTAAATGGTATTGTTCGCTTCACAAAAATTTTGCAAAATGGAACTGTGGCCTTAATGGGAGTTCGATTTCTGGTATGACACACAAACGTCTACCCTCACGGTGTGCTCAGTTCGATTTTTTGGATTAAAAATTGATTTTGGGGTCACCACTGGAGCTTGCCTAAGACGACTCATTAGGTATAATTCTTCTGTCGTGATGACATATACTACCATCACTTTTAAATATATCACATTTAATAAAAACTAATTAGGTTTTAGATGGGATCTTGCATACCACGGCCCTGTTTAGATCCAGAAAAACCGTCTCCTTTTCACGAAAAGTTATCCATCTAAAAAACCGTGTCAATTCATTTCTATCCCTATACACACTTTATAAAAACAATATTTTTTTTTGTATTTTTCACCTATTTTTCTCGATCTAAACACGCCCTTGGCTGTGGGCTGCTGTGTCATGCATGTGTGCCCTTGCAGTCTTGCAGATCTGTCCGAAGTTCTCTCTCCACATTTTTGGAGCCAGCCCTGCCCATCGGGACGAGCATCGTCACATGGTGGTCTCGAATATGCATGCGCTGCTCTTTTGAAGGCTTGAACTTGGTCTTGTGATCTTGTCTTCTCATGGTATATAGTACTACTATAGCTAGTATGGTTTGTCGGATCTCGGGTGCAAGCATTTGGGCCCTAATGATTGTATGCTGCTGTGCTACACGGTGCAGGCTGGCTCTCTAACCGTAAAATAGGAGGAGTATGCTCTGGCCTACGAGGACAAGTGGACGCAATTCGCGCAGCATGAATGCTACGGAACCAGCAGCCTACATAAGCCTGTAGCCAACTCTGCCTCTGCTCAACGTACAGTCAGTCAATACAAGCAAGCACGCATCATTTCGGTTGTATCATTTCGGTTCGGCCCTTCACGTACTTTCTGCAGCTCTAACCCCACCGGTACCGTACCCCCAGTAAGTCTATGCATTTGCATGTCTAATACGTATAATATATTTTCGCGGACTACCTAGCTAGCTCTCACACTTTGGCAGTTTGGCGTCGTCGTTTAATTCCATTTTGATCATGAGCCAGTGCCGAACGCAGCCTCAAGAGTGATTGGGTGGGTGGGGCACATCTGGAGTGGATGGTCCACGCAGATCCTCGTGGGCTTCAGCCTCGCGCTGCAGGTCGTACTTCTCTTGCTCGCCGGAGTCCGGCGGCATAAAGAAGGCGGGGCGCTGATAGACATCCTCTGGGGGGTCTACCAGCTGGCCGACTACACCACCACATATGCTCTGGGCAACATCGCCGCAAGCAGCGCTCTGCACGACCACCAACTGGTGGCGTTGTGGGCCCCCTTCCTCCTCCTGCACCTCGCCGGCCCGGACAACATTGCCGCCTATGAGCTAGAGGACAATAAGCTCTGGTCGCGCCATCTTCTAACTCTTTTGGCTCAGGCCCTGGGAGCTGGATATGCCATGTACAAGCACTTCTCGATTGGCGGCGGGACTTTCTACTCGCTGGCTGCCATCTTCATGGCCGTCGTCGGTTTCGTCAAGTCCTGTGAGAAGATATGGGTTCTCAGGCATGCCAGCTTAAGCGTCATCCGGGGTTCGGTGAGGGCGGAGACGTCGGCCAAGTGCACTTTCTTCCTCGACTATGAGCCCCCTCGACCTCGAGGGGGGATATTCAATGGGGATACTGCCCAAGAAGAAGAATTCTACAAGAAACATGCTCATGCTCTGTTTCATGTTTGCAAGTCCGCCATGGTTGATTCCTCGGTCGACGACGACGATCCAAACATAAGCAACCATGGCGCTGCTGCTCGGCTGCTTAAGGGCTTTACTGAGGAAGGTGCATGGTACAAGGGCTTCAAGGAGCATGACACAACGTACAAGTGGACGCTGATGGAGATGGAGCTGTCCCTCATGTATGACATCCTCTACACCAAGGCGGCCATGGTCCACACCTTGCTTGGCTATTGTATCCGTGTTGCTTCGTCGCTCGCGGTAGCCGTGTTCCTCCTGCTTTTCTGGTTCAGTGGCAAGGCCGGGTACAGCAGGGTCGACGTCTTCGTCACTTACGCCCTGTTGTCTGGTGCCTTGCTCCTGGAGACGACCTCGCTGCTGACCGCTCTCTTTTCCACCTGGACGTTTGCCTTCCTCTGCACCACCGAATGGAGTCGCCTTCGGCATGCACTCCTGTGCTCTGGAAGGTGGGATCGGCTCCGTCGCGTGGTGGTTTTCCTCCACCGGCTAGCCTACATCACAGGAGTTGCTGACTGCATCAGATTATCAAGGAGGTGGCATGGTACCATGGGGCAGTGCAGCATGTTGGACATCTGCACTCGTTGGGACACAGGCACGCCTCTGCCCGGCATATTAGCTAGGATGCTTGGCTCCAGCTCGTGGACCGTCAATGTTCCGGTCACAGTCAAGGAACACGTGGTGAATCATATAAATGACATCCAGAAAAGTGGTGCGTTTAACACACTTGGGGTGATCAGGACAACTTGGGGGCATGTTGCCCTAATCAACCACAGTCTCGGACACCTTGCCGAGAGATACCTTGGTGCTGAGGTCCAAGAGGCCATCGTCATCTGGCACATTGCCACTGATATTATCCTCATGAAATTGGGGAAGCTCAGGGCCAAGCATACTGAGACAGAGGCAGATGTGAAGGCAGAGACGATCAAGGCAATCTCCCACTACATGATGTTCCTCCTCGTCGAACGCCCTTCAATGCTACCTGGCCTTGCTCAAATCAAGTTGTACCAGCGGACGGAGAAAACTTTGTTGGAGGAATGGAACGGTGCCGTCAACGAGTCGGCCACAACTGTCAGTCTCAGCCCAGCACGCTGGATTCACGCCATCTGGACCATGGTCGTGGAACAGTGGCATGGTGGCCCCAACTCTGATTCTCGGCTCCAACGAAGAGGGCAACTCGCGGAGAGACTGCTCAAACATAAGATTATAGACGATGAATATGGGATAAAATCTCGCGTAAGATTCGGCATTTATCTTGCACAAAAACTGATCAAGAGGGAGGAGGATGACGAGAAGGACTCGTTGCAAGTACTCTTAGATGTTTGGACAGACATTCTAGTCTACACTGCGAACAAATGCAGCAGGGAGTCACATGCTAAGCAGCTTAGCAAAGGTGGTGAATTCACAACTCTCATATGGCTTATGGCAGAGCACTTGTACCAAGCCAATTAGAGGCCAACCACTTACTAGGGACGGTAGTGACCCCGTCCACTGTTTCTTGGCATGTACTGTATTACTAATGATATGAGTCCCATGTACTGTATTACGTTGATAAACCATGATGCTGCTATTGTCAAAAGATGTGTCCATATCCGTGGGTAGATGAACCAGGTCCACATCAACGGTCATTTGATATACTAGTCCATCATACTGTGCATTTAATTTGCATCAGCTAGCCAGTTTGAATAAACATGATGAGATAAAGAGGGTGCTTATCTCCATGTTCGTTTCGCTGGGCTGGGCTGGAAAGTCTGAGAGAAAAATAATAAGCTGGATTGGTTCAATAGTATTTTGTGAGAAGAATAATCTGTTGGGCTGGGATAATAATTCCAAACGAACGACAAATTCTAGTCTTAATTATTAATATCTTCAACTGGAGATCCTAAACTATTGTATTAGCCAATCCCAACCCAAACACTACTAGATAGTTTCCATATTTGTTATGATATAGATATAAACACATAAAAAACTATATTCTTAGTGGGTGATTTCTTAGAAAAAAACTCATCTTTTTAGATTATGAAATATAATATTCCGGCTTCAGACATTCTCTCACGAGAATGCATCAGACCACAAGCATTACAAAGAGCGGTACATGTTCCAATTGAACATATAGGCAAGACATCAGAAGATCTGATGTATCAAAGAAAATTAACACAACCAAAGAAAAAGAAGGAACATAAAATCTCCAACAAACTACTCCAATAATCTCTCTTCATGGCACTTGTCAGGTCTCCTCCAAATAAACCAACTTCTTCACATCAAGTGCAAGCGGAACCGGCATGAGACAGATTCAATAACGAGGAAGAGAAACAATTAAATCTGTTAATTGACGCTCTAACCATCAAGCTAAAGCTATAGCAAAACTATACATATTTCATTAACCTTGGCGTCGAGGATAAGCAAGATATCAATAGCTGTTGAAAAGTCTGAGTTCAATGATAACCTCAGTGACGGCGCACCGGCGGTAAAGCACCGTGCGAGAGCGCACCGGCACGCGTGCACGTGGGTGCCCAGCTCGTGCTCGTGCTCGTCTACGTGATCCCAGGCAAGACACTGCTCGCCATTTTACTTTCAAAAAAAATCTAAAGGGAGTATCACTATGCATAAAATAGCTTTCACAAATAAACCCTGAGCATCACTTTGATTTACTCTGCATATCATTAATTCTGCTAAGTTAAGTTACTTGCTAAGACCTTTCTCGCTAGGAGTTTCATGGACACGATTATCTAGTCTAGAAACTAGATAACTGTGGCAGTGAAGTTTCATGAGGACCAAACTCCTCTCTCATCCTACAAAACTCCCTCATTTAGGTCAGTCTCAATGAGAGTTCATGAAGGGTTTCATGAGAATTAATTATTATACCACATCAGCAAAAATACTGACTTGACAGAGTCATTTATGAGGAGAGTTTCATTAGATGAAACTCCTCTGGCACAATTACCTAATTCTGAGTCTAAGTAACTGTGCAACGAAATTCTCCACTAAGACTGGTCTTATTAACCTTGCCACATTAACAATTTTGATGATATGGCATAGAAATTAATGGCTATAAAACCTCTATGAAACCCCATTGAGACTGGCACGTTTGTAGTCAACCTTGCTTATTTTTGGACAGATCTAGGAAACCCGCGTTTGTCTTCCGCTACATCTGATTAATGCGTGCTTATTTCTAAAAGGTGACACCGCCTTTAACCCATTCTATTTCATTCTGGTACTCCGATTAACATTCTTTGTAAGTGCCAAATACTAATCTAGGTAATGGCACTGAATTCACCTGCACAGAAAAATAATTTTGAGAGACATAAGTATTGAATTTCATGAAAAAGTTACGGACCGCAAATGACATAATAGCCAAAATTGTTTACTTTGTTCTCTCTCTCATTAGTTTAAATTCTAGCATAATACTTGTGCACATACATACTTATCTTTATCTAGTCGTGATGACTTTACTTAGAAATTACTCCATATAATTTTTTAGTTCACATTCATAGTTTTTATTTCAAATCATGCTTACATAAGTTTTTAAAATGTGTTTAATTGAATCATTAGTTTATGCTATGTGTTTAATATGGAGATTGATATTCTTATCCCTTCCAATACAGACATCATATATGTAAATCTTAAGTTTGTGTTATCCACATTGACAGTGGTAGAAATGGGTGCATATTAAGATATTTTTTATAATGACATATATAAGAAATTTAGGTGTAATTATTAACCATTTCACATAAGTGGATAATTTAAATAAGGATTAGGGATTTTTTTTTGTAATGATAGAGATGGGTAATTTAGATATATAATTATTGGTTAATTTAGACTATTTTCATAATTTAGATATCTCCATAATTTAAGCCTCTAATTCACGTTGAATCCAGCGAAACTCCTCTCAATATGTGTACTAGGAAGGGCAGCGCGCTACCGCCGCGCCTGTTAGAATTAATTGTTATCATCGTGGTTGGCTTTTTATTTCATCTATTTTTTAATTTTTCTGATCACTAAGAACACAAAATGCTTACATGGATGAAACAAAACACACACATATTGAATGAAGTAGACAATATGCATAGAATGTACGTACACAGTAGCAATCATGAACAGTGATGGTGTCATGCTGGCATGACTCCTCAACAAACTCGATGGCGGTAAGGCATATGTTATCGACCATAGAGAGCATGGTTGTCTTGACATAGAGTGCGCAGTTAGGAGGGCCTTTTGCCATTACCGCGCTAGAGCTCGTAGGAACTGAGGACTGAAGCGGTGCGATGTGACGTTGTTGGCCTGCTAACCGACGAATAAGAAAGAGAGGGGAGAGGACAAATTGAGGACAGGAACTACGGTTCGGCGAACTCGTCTCACGAAAAACGGTGGTCGTGAGCTTCACATGTAAGGTCGGTAAGCCCGTGGTGGACAGTATGTCCCTCCGAGGCAGCTGCACCACCTCTTATCCAAACTGGGGCTCAAGAGCAGGGAAAAAGGCGGCGAGTTGACACGTGATGCGAGAGATTGTGCGAGCAGCCGAGGAGCGCAATATTTGTGTCACGTTCTAAACTTCGTGAGGAGGCAACGACAGCTCTAATGCATGAAGGGCACCACAATTTCATTTGGAATCATGTGGCGAGGACGCACCGACTATGGTTGGACGCATTCTTTACCGGTATGGATGCATGTATTTCTTCTAGAGATGATACTGAGGTACCACCAGATGTGATACTCGTGTGAAAAAATAGACATACTGTAGCTAAAGAAATATGTTGTAAAAAAGTTTTAAAAGGCAAAAAAATAGTGCACTGTAGCGCACTATAAGCTGACTGCAGCGCTATAGTGTGCTATAGTGCCAGAGGCGCTGGGGAGGGCGCAAACCTCCCCGCGCTATACAGATATACTTACTTTTTCGGCGACATGGATGTATCTATTTCTTCTGAAGACAATGCCAAGAAGCAACACGTAAAGCGCAACGTTGAATACACGTAAAGCGCAACGATGAAAGTTTGAAACCACGTGGCAGGCAAGGATATACCAACTATAGATGACGATGCTTTTTTGACATAGATGTACATATTTTTGCTAGAGACAAAATTAAAGTAGTACTCATATATGAAAAGGAAAAAATAAAAAAACAAAAAATGAAAAAATAAAAAAAACAAAAAAATAAAAAAAAAATGCTACAGTGCACCGGTCGCTGGGAGGGCACCAAACCTCCCAGCGATATAGAGTAACTTATTGATCTTGGGAGACGCATACCTTGGGCTGCCAGGATCACTTTCATTTTAAATGAATTTGTGCTCGGTTGTGTTACAATGACATGTGCTTAGCATGTGACACAACAAGTAGATACCACATGCCCGCTCTAATATCTCTAATGGAAGCTAGCGGTTCAATTAAACCAAGTGTCATTATTGGGCACTCCCTCGCAGCCTCCACCATATCATCCTTGCCTTGGACAAAACCTCCTCCCTCGACAAAAATAGAGTCTTTTACCCCTACGCCATTAAAAAAGTTATCACTTACCTGTGTGCCACAAAAAAGTTTGTAGACACCTGTGTGCCATGAGCTCAACTTTTTTTTACCCGTGTGCCATTCCATCCACTTCTGTTAGAAATCAGCCCTGACATGTGGGACCCACCTACGAAAAATGACTTCTCTACCCCTGTTCTTGTCTCTCTATGGCAAATGGCCCCACTTATCATCCCTCTCCTCCAGCCCAATCCCAAGCTCATCCATGGCAGAGCCCAGCGCCCCCTCCCCCATCCACTGACGGCGCGGAGCTCCCACCCCACCCAGCCCACCGGCGCGTGGTGGAGCGCGGCAAGCTCGCTCCCCGCCAGCCATGGAGGCCAGGGTGCCCCCCACCCCCCGCCCCTCCCACCCACTGACGGCGCGCGGGCAGGCGGGCGCGGGGCCAGGCCGGCGCGCGGCAGGCGGGCGCGGGGGCCACGCCGGCGCGCGGGCAGGCGAGCGCGGGGCTAGGCCGGCGCGGCGGAGCTCGCCCCCCGCTGGCCATGGGGGCCAAGGCGCGGAGCTCCCCACCCACCGACGGCGCGCGGCCAGCGGGCGTGGGGCCAGGCCGGCGCGCGGCTAGCCCGCTAGCGCGAGCGCGACGGAACTCGCGCCCCCGCCGGCCATGGAGGCCAGCGCGTGGGTGGAGGGTGGGTGGGAGACGAGGGAGGAGGGAGAGTGGCCGGCATGGGAAGAAGAAGGAAGGTTGGGGATGACAGGTGGGTCCCACAGCGTAGAAGGGCAAAACAGTCTATTCCCATCTCCGTTAGCCTCTGTTACTCCTCCATCCGTCCAAAGTGGTACACAGGTAAACGAAAGTTGAGCTCATGGCACACAGGTGTCTACAAACTTTTTTGTGGCACACAGGTAAGTGACAACTTTCTTAATGGCATAGGCGTAAAAGACTCACAAAAATATGAGCTACATTATTTTTGAAATAATATAGGGGACCATATTTATATATATCGAGTATTCTTACCACACAAACGGTTCACCAAATAACGTGATCAGGTAACATATGTATCGGTTGTGTTGCCATTTGATGTGTGTTAGCAAGTGGCATGAGGAGTAGCGACCATACGAGTTGTCTCACAGCCTCCACATCACTCGATTAAGAAAAAGAACACGTCGCTAGACAAAAATATGAGCTACAGCGAGTATTCTTGTACCATGCAAACATTTCACCAAATAACGAACTACACTGGACGACGAGGTAACATGTATCTAAACACATGCTGACTGTCGGATCATCAACGCGTCGTCCCCTGCCCCTGCTGCCGCCGGAGGTGATCCATGGCCTCGGCGAGCGTGAGCTTGAACCGGGCGATGTCGAGGCGGACGTCCTGCCTGGTGAGGTAGATGTCGTAGAGCGCGGCCCACCCCCTTCGATGCACCGAGTCCGGGTCAGTAATGGCCGGATCATCGGGCCCCAGCTCCTCCAGCAGCGAGCTCTCCTCCACGGTGATGTTGTAGCAGATGTACTTGAGCCCCATCTCCGTCGCCGGCTCGCCGTACTCCACCCTTGCCATCAGGCCCAGGTTCCCCCACGGCACCACCTGCACCAGCACCCCACCCGGCGGCAGGAACACCTCGTTGGTCATCCCGGCGCCGTGCAGCCCCACGATGGCGTCGAACGAGTTCACCAGCCGCGCCTGCTCGTCCACCGCCGCGTCGATCCGCAGCTCCGTCACGACCACCTCGAACCCCTCCTCCGCCGCCGCCGCCACGATCTCCTTCTCGTTCACGAACCTCCTGTGCGGCTGCCTCTGGATCAGCATCATCCTCGGCTTCCTCCCGGGGTCCAGGCGCGTCGTGGTGGCGCTGCGGGGGAGCGCGTAGGCCTCGCGGAGGAACCGGGTGAAATCGGGCATGGCGAGGCGGAGGCCGCCGGGGACCTGTTCCGGGACGATGCCGAAGTCCTTGTGGAGGCGGAGGCCCACGGTGACGCGGCGGAAGCAGCGGACGTGGGCGTCGCCGTCGAGGTTGACGACGTCGTAGCGGGACATGCGGCGGAGCGCGAGCGCGTACTTGCCGAGCCACCATGGCTGGACGCGGTTGATGACGAGGAGCTGGACCTCGCCGCCGTACTGGCGGGAGAGGTAGAAGAGCGGGAGGAGCACGTCGGCGTGGTCGTGGAACACGTTGCCGGAGTACCCGCCGAGGGCGAAGATGATGGCCGGGCGGGTGTACGTGACCGTGCAGGGCGGCGCGCCGGCGCCGGCGGCGGGGCCGGGAAGCTGCGTCACGTTGAGGAGGTCCACGTGGGTCGCGCTACGGCGGGAGTAGGGACGGATCTTCCATTTCTGGCGCTCTGACCAGGTCGACGGGACGATGTCCACCGACCAGGATCGGCCCCGGATGCGGACGTCGCCTTCCAGCTCGCAGTAGTCGGATAAGCGTTCGTCCGTGCTGCAGAGCACCTTGGTGGCCGGCTTCTCTGTTTTACACGCCATGAAAAAAAAAACACACAGAGATTAATTCAATCTTTTTTTTTGTGAAAGAGGGTTGACTGACTGAGCTTATGTTACTGCAGTGACGTTGACTCGTTAATATTAGTGCTTGTTAACTGAACACACCACATGCTGGCCCAGTGTTCGAAAGATTCTCAAAACTAAAAAGTAAAAAAAAAAAGAGAGCTGATATTGTGATCAAATTTGATCTCAAATAGGATTATTAGTTTACCGGATACACTTAAAATTTTTCCAGTTATTTATTAGCCATGACAAAGATTAGATGAAATCGAAGTTGAACTTGGTAGACACAATTCAATGTCTGCCCCCACATGCTTTTGATCCATGTATGCTCTCATTTTTTTTCCCTTCCTTCTTATTCTTACACTAATTTGGATTTGCTTGAGCTAATCTCGCCCACATATATCCTCTAATTTGGAACCATTGTCCATCCATCCGTTTTAATGGCCCGCTATCATCTCCACATAGTTCTAGCCTCCCTCCGAGAGTACCAATTCACTGTCCCACCACCTTACCTTCTTCCACTGTCCCACAGGGTTACCCTTCCAACGCCGGTGAGCGACTCCGCCAAGATCCTACCTCCACCACTGCCCACGTCTCATTTCCAGCTCCGACGAGCATCTCCTACCACCAAATCCGCAACACCGCTTGTTCTCTTTTCTTTTGTGCTTGCTGAGTAGCAGTATCACCGCCTTGCTACTCCACCGATCCAATCAGTGCCCATGCCAAGCCCGTCCCTCACTTCTCAATCATGCATAAACCCTTAACCTAAAATCCTAATCTTAACCTAGCCAAAGCTGTTGATACTTGAGAGTTGAGGAAGGCACTTCGAGCGTGGATTGCACACATTGGACGGCAAGAAAGCTCTGAGTGTGGAAGCTTCCTAAAAAGGCTAAAACACTCGAATGCCATATTTTTTTTTCCGAAATTGTAATTGTAAAGAACATAATGGGCGTCCTCACCTGTTTCACTGGGGGTTTGAATCAACTGCTTATCCACGATCTGTTGTGCTTCCGTAGTGGCAACTGCAGATTAATTTGCAACAGGCAAGATTGATCCGATCATGGACTGTAAGTTGGAGAAACAAATATTCGTTATTACACACCCACACATTGGCTGTGTAAGTGCTCTCACCTCTTTCCCTAGGTTCTTCGTTTAGCTGTTTGTCCACGAGCCATTGTGCTACCGTACTGACAGTGACAGCTGCAGCTTAAGCAATATAAGAACACTACGAGACAAGAGATATATGAGACGGTGGTGGTGGTGAGGTGAGGTGAAGTGAAGTGATTTCAGTACCTCTGGTGCCGGCGCCACTGTTCGCAGCCTGCTGCGTGACGACGAGATAGGTGAGGAGCACGAGCAGGACGCCGACGATGAGGCCGACGTTGAGGTGGCTCTGCACCCAGCTCTTCATGGTCTTCCCCTAGCAGCTTCCTTCTGCTCTGCTGCTGCTGCTAGCGCTCACTCTCTCCCTCTGGGTCAGGAGCTATAGTTAAAACCCAGAAGTAGTAATTAAGCAACTGTTGAGCGATCTCGAGATCTGAGTCAACTCCACTAACTAATTTATTAACGATTTGTTTAGTACAACTCCGAATTCTATGTCCTAGGGTCAACTCCGATCGATCCAATCCTGCTTAGAAGCTTCATTAATGCCCTGATCTCTTACCTGAAAGGAATCTCTGCAAGTGTGTCAAGTGAGTCCCTCTGTCTCATACAGCATGGTCACTGCTCAGCAGTGACGCTGGGTGTTAAGCACGAACAAGCAGCAAAACCTTGGGTTTACCAGCACGAACGTAGCAAAACCTTGGGTTCACCACTGACCAACGTTCTTTTCATGCTTGCCAGATTAGCTTCATTTTAATCTGAACGACCGTGCCAACCTGAACCTGAAGTTCGCTGGTTGTTCATCCGTGTTCCGGAGGCAAAATTATGCATCATTCAGGTCAAATTCTGTACGCAGTTAATAGTATTTCATAGTTTTGATTTGGCAAAAATAAAGCAAATGCGTAATTTTGTTCAAGTGAGCTGAGAGTGACTGGCGAACGAATTTACCGTCAGTAATCTTGTGTCTAATAGTACTCTAGTGTATATATACAACATTTTTTTTAATTCTAAAAAATATACAGCATTTTTTTTTTTTGAGAAACTTGTAGACAACAAGGATGTGTCGGTCCACCCACGGCAACGGCATGCAACTGGGCTTGGAAGAAGTAAAAGTAAACTGTATACGTGTTTCACGACCACCAGTCGGCCAGACTTTAGAACTGCTGGATTGAATTATCACCGGCGTTGGTTTCCGCTTTGTTTGATGTACGAACTCCTCTTCGATGCAGCTGTTTGGCCTTTGATGTACAATTTCCTCGTGATCTTGGAGTTGGAGACGGCAAAACTGAGGATGCAGGTCGGCTAGAAGCTTGGGACCGTGTCTGCAGTCTGCACTCTGCAGAGATCGACGGCGCGCTTTCACATGATGATACTACTAATCGTACAGCATGCATGTGCGGTCAATGGCTCTAATCACGGGGGCCAGTAACTGAGAAACCGCGGAATGGTAGTGTCCTCGAGATCCGAGCTGCACTAAACATGTGTTGTTAATTTCCCATGACGCCGTCCGATGATAGAGAGCTACTCAGCAACAGCATCATGTACTCCCTCCGTTCGCGAATAAACGTAGCTCCCGACCGGTTTGATAAAATTAAGGAAGCGATGAGTTGACGTTTTTACCCTTCTCTTTTCACGCCGCCTCCCGTGGCTCACGCCGCCTCTTCTCCCGAACACGCCGCCGTCCCTTCTCCCGAACGCGCCGCCGCTCCTTCCGTATCCGATGGCGCCGCCCCGGTCCGTGGATCCTGACATCTCCTCCGCCTCCCCTTCAACACCCCTCCCCGGCGCCGCTCTCTCCACCACGGCCTCGGCGCCGCACCCTAGTGGGCTGATGAGATCAGCGCCGTGCTCCTCGTCAAGAGAAACAGACCCCCAAGATTGGCTTCATCGGCTTGGGCGCCTCCTCCAGGACCCAGTCCGAGCTCCTGCGTTCCTCCACTTACTTTGCCACATCTCTAGCGCCGCACCCCGGCAGGGCATCAGGAACGCCGCCGACATTGCTTGCAGATTTGTCCCCATTGTTCCGACTGTCCACATCACCTACCTCGCGCCAGCATCGTCGTGAGGGTTCGTCTTCCCCACTGCTGAGGTACATTAGATTAGCCTGGCTATATCTGTTCTTTCTTAATTTTGATTCTGTGTGCTGCTATCCATCCATCGTCCCCTGATCTGCCTTTGAAATTCAGACCGATACTTCTAGCTTGATGGATAATACTCCTAACTTCATAGTGAATTTCTATTATTATAGGTTGACACTTGATTAGCTACATACGTAAACAAAATGGTTGGCACTATATTTGCAACTTTGTCAAGGAATGAAATGAGGATTGGTGCTCTGTTAACATGTTGTGGTCGGTGTACTGGACAGAGACGAATGATGTCCTCCACGTATATTATTGATTTTAATTTTGGTAGTTCCAGTGCAATTGCTCATCTGTCGTGGGCCAATTTTACTGCAAACAATTGGTTACACATGTTTTTGCTTGCTTGGTGATAACTCCCGTTTTTATGTTGCTCCAAATTAACTCATGTGGACCAAATAAAGTCCCCTTGTACAACCATGTTACTTTAAACTCATGTTCAATTGATGCTTGTGTAGGGCGAGTGTTGGAGAAGATCAAGAGGGGCAAAGAACGAAGAAAAGAAAGTCCCCTTGTACAACCATGTTACTTTTCAGATCACCATTGAGCCGAATGTTATTGTCACCACAGTTGAGGTCCCCTACAGCAAGACATGGAAGATCGCCATTGGCTACAACATGTTCAAGGCCAGTGAATAACATTGATTTAAATTTGGAACCAGATGAAGATGCTCCAGAGAATGCTCAAAATGGTTCTGGTATTGGGGGCGATCCATATGCTCATCTAGATGCTGATAATGGTTCTGACACAGGGGCTGATCTACAAGCTCATGAGAATGGTGTTGGGGATGATGCCCTTGCTCAAGAGAGTGGTGCTAGGGATGGTGATCTTGCTCAAGAGAATGGTGCTGAAGATGATACACTTGGTCAAGACAATGGTGCCGGGGATAATGCTCTTGCTCAAGAGAATGCTCGCAGGAATGTAGTAGTGTCCAGTGATACACGAAGATCAATATTTGAAGCTCTTCTAGCAAAGGCCAGGAATGGGAATCTGAAGGGTCACAAAGCGAAAGAAGTTTCAATGCAATTCTTAGTACCTCTCCGGACTGTACAACGTATCTGGAAAAAAGGAAAAAATTATCTAGATCGAGGTCTTCCAGTTGATGTTTCAAGTGGAAAGTCCAGATGTGGCCGCAAGAAAAGGAGGTGGATTCATCTACACTTCGTGATCTTCCTGTGTCAAGCCGCACAACAATACATGATGTGGCTAAGCACTTGGGTATCAGTAAAAGCATATTGCACTCAATGAAACGAGAAGGGATCATAAAGCGTGTCTCGAACAGTATAAAGCCCTACTTGACAGACAAAAACAAGAAGGACAGGCTCAAGTGGTGTCTATCTATGCTTGACCCAAGCAGTGTACCTCATGATCCTGTGTTCCAAGATCTGTTTAATTATGTGTTCATCGATGAAAAGTGGTTCTACATCACGAGAAAGACTGAGAGATACTATCTGGTTCCAGGTGAAGAACAGCCAACACGGACATGCAAGAACAAGAACTACATTCCAAAGATCATGATTTTGACCGTTGTTGCTCGACCGAGATTTGACTCTGATGGCAACTGCACATTTGATGGAAAGATTGGTTGTTTCCCCTTCGTGACATATGAAGCAGCCAAGAGGTCAAGTGCGAATCGGCCTGCAGGAACAATAGAGATGAAGCCTATTGACCCGGTCAAAAAGGAAGTCATTCGAGATTTCATGATTCAAAAGGTTTTACCAGCAATTCGTGCTAAGTGGCCAGCCGAAGATGCTAACAAGCCAATATTCATACAGCAAGACAATGCCAGACCTCATCTTTCGCCTGACGATAAAGTGTTTTGCGAGGCTGCTAAACAAGATGGGTTTGACATGAGACTTGTATGTCAGCCAGCAAATTCACCTGATTTCAATGTACTGGATTTAGGCTTCTTTAACTCTATCCAATCAATTCAATACAAAACAACATCCAAAACAACGGAAGAACTGGTAGCTGCTATAGATCAGGTGAGAGCTTGAAATCTGCAGCTTTTAGTTTTTTTTTTGCAACAAATTTTATTATGCAAAGGAAATGTACTAATATATCGATATTGTGGATCAGGCTTTTGAACATTATTCGGTGCGCCAAACAAACAGAATTTTCCTAACTCTCCATGGATGTATGAAGGAAGTTATGAAGCTCGGTGGTGGCAATGGATATGATGTTCCTCACATCAGAAAAGGGATGCTTGAAAGGCAAGGTTGTCTCCCTTTGCAACTAAAGTGTGAAGCGCAATTGGTGCAGGATGCTATGGCACAGATCAGTGAATAATTCCAAGAATTATAGAAAAAAATTTCATAGAAATATAATTTGTGTAATTTATATAGAATGGAAAAGGCATTTGTAACTTATCTAAATTATTCTAGATCAATTTTGACTGCAGTTGATTTATCTCCCTTTGTAATGGATGAAAGAATTGTTGTCAAGTTGACAGCCTGAGATGAATGTGTCCAATTGATTTATCTATGAAATTGTCATCATGCTTTGATTCATATGCTCAACAATTTTGCTTGTGTCTCTGCATGTTTTCTACTGTTTGTTGATGGACAATTCCAGGTTTCTCTCATGCTCTGTACTAGATGTGAGAATTTAAAGCTTGGGCCACCAATCTGAATGTTTTGTGGCTGCTACTCTGAGTACAGCAAGGTGTCCTCTGCTTGCGAGTACAGCAACGAAGCTACTCTATTTTTGCATCAATTTGCAAGGTGTCCTCTGCTTGCGAGTATATTTTTGCAGCAATGAAGCTACTCTATTTTTGCATCAATTTGCAAGGCGTCCTCTGCTTGCGAGTACAGCAACACAATTTGCTTGCTTCCATCACTACGAATGGTTGATAACAAAAACATTCAGTGGGATAGATCGGTGGAGCAGGAGCCTAGGGCGGCGAGGAAGGGAGGTGCCATCGGGAGGATTACCTTGCGCCAATAGATTCAGACGGAGCGGAGCGGCGACGCCATGGAGACGAGCTGGGAAGCCGCGTGCGGGATGACATCTATTCGCGAACGGAGGGGAAAAAGTGGAAGGTCGTCTATATTTACTGAACGGACGTCAAATATTGATACACATTTCATCGTTCTGAACCGTATACGCGAACGGAGGGAGTATTAATTCATTTGTGGTGCCAACTCTCCCCTCCCCTGTCGATCTGGTTGTTCTTTGCGTGTAAACCAAGTGCCAAATTCTCAGATTACAGAAGGCGCGGTGTGGCCGTGGAACTGGAGTAATAGTAGGCCACCACGGGGCACTGGTTGCTCTTGCTCATGACAGTTCAGAGATCTTGTGTGGCGACGACGGGCCCAGGGTAGGGTAGTGAGCCGCCGGAGTCGGCAGAGGAAGGTAGCCGGGGGCGAACGGAGGCCGGCGTCGAGCAGTCGAGATGACACTGCGGCGTGCGTGGCGCAGCGGGATTACTGCTGACACAGAGAATGCTGTCGCTATGAAAAAATGGGCCACAACACGCTGTGTCATGCGCCTCTCTCCAATGGACGGACCACTTGTTTGCGAGGAAGAAAAAAGACGCCGAAAACAGAATTCCAGCCCGGTGGCGTGTTTACTGGTCCGCTTCCGTGGGACGCTTACGAGCCCGTTGCAGCGCTTGGGCCGGCCCGCCTACCAACGTAAACGACGAAGATGGACCCAAAACTTTGGTTTCGGCCCAAGTCTATCAAAGATGTAGTCAGGCGTCAGCCCATGGACGACTCCACGAATGTGTGTGTGTGGTTCGCAGAGAGAAAAGCGGCCCAGCCGCGGCCGCCGCCGCCGCGCGCATTTTCGTCAGCCAGCCGTGGTTTGACCCGAATTAGCGCCGCGATTTCCTCCGCGCGCCGCGGCCACTCGTTCTTCCTCCCCTCGCCGCGGCGGTCGTGGTGCGAGACCTGGCCTAACTTTTTGCGAAACCTTTCCGTTGCTCTTCTGCTCCCAAGGCGTCTCCCTTTTATTTGATCCCTTTTCCAGCACAGGTCGACCAGTCAATCCACACCCCGGCAGCTGAACCATGAGAAGAACACTCCGAGCACGCTTACGAGGGAGGTGGCGGCCACGGCCCCAGAGGCCCAGACAGCCTAACATTTTCTGACCTTTTTGCGTCGCCGATCCCGCATGGAGCGTGAGACGGTGAGAATGCGTGGCAGTCTAGGAACCTGTATCCATGTTTCCACAGGAGGTCGTTCATTCCCCCACCCGTGCCCGACTCTGCCAACCCATGACCATTGACTAAATGGGCAAAACGACAAGCTTATTTGCCCCCATCCAGCGCGTTCGATCAACCGGAATCCGGCAACCGGTGCGTCTGACAGAAAAAAAAAATGTGACTAGAATCCCACCGACGCGCTGACACCCCCCGGCCCGTCTGTTGCGTCCGGCACCGCGTGGGTTCGTCCGATCCGGCGGGCACCCGAGCCAAAGCTGCTAGCGACGGCGCGAGATCCGCCAACCAACCACACGCTCACACAGCATGAGCACGGGCGGACACGTGTACGCCAACAGCAAGCGTGAGCCCGACGTGCTGCGTGCTCCACAGCCTCCGGGGCTCCGGCTCTCCAAAAAAGAAATTTAATCGTGGCGGCCGTGTCGCGAGCAACGTCGGCGTCGCAGCTCTATTTGTCAATGAATTTCAGGCGGCGCGCGCGCGGGGCCAGAAATTCGGTAGCTGACAGCAACGGGGGGCGTGGCCGTGCCCTCCTCGTCCTCGTCCGGGTCGGAGGTCGGAGCGCACGAGCGACAAGAGAGCTTTTCGTCACGCAGCGATGGCATCGTACTACGCCGGTACAGCCTGCGTACGTGGTCTCGCCAGACATGGTCCTGGGACCAGGGAGAGTTTGGTGGGAGTACTGGGACTGTGTCAGAGAGACCAACGGTGCCGCGTGCGTTTTGGATCCCGTTTGTGGCTGTAACGATTGCTATGGATGGATCGAGACCGGAATGAATGCACGATGAGAAGAAGCTTGACTTGCTTTGCGGGCTCTCGGATGTTGTTACTCGTTTCCACGGTCGGCGCCCGGCACCCGAACCGACACTTGCAAGCACGGGGCAGCAAGTGGAACGGCTGGAAAGGCGCTGAGCCCATGCTTTTGGTGGCACCACACTCACTGTGCGGCAGCGAAGTGAGGCCACGGATCGACTTTCCGTCGCGTTCGCGTCCCATGTCTCGGCAGAGAGGTCACACGCTCACACACGACACATTGGTACAGAGGAATAACGTGCCCAGGACACGTGAGCGTCGAAGAAAATTACCGCTGAGAAGTACTTTCCGAAGGAAAATGAGGCTTGCATATATACATCCTCCGCATTCTTCGTTGGGAAAATAAAAATAACGGGGCACTCGGCGTGTCGGTGGCTCCAAGCGTACAAGTGGCGATCATGATCCGGCTGATCTCAGCACCAGGGGAACTATTGGTTTGACATTTGGCACCATATCAATTTTTTAAAAAAAAAAACATACATTTGGCATTAAAAAAAGAGGGAAATTGCAATGTCCAACGTACATGGACATGCCCACACTTGTTTGACGAGATACTCGTGCATATCGATCCTTTGTCAACTTCAGACGTACGTGCAAGCCGCCTATGCCATGCTGAGATGCTCCTTGATGAGCTCCTTACGTGATCCACATCAAATGAGACAATCGTCCCAACGGCCTGTTTATTATGAATTATAATTTTCCATAGAGTCTTATGGAAGTGCATTTCGTTGGCCCTTATGAGGCTCTTGCCTTCTTGTTGAGAGAGCTGAGGAAATGTGGGAGGTAGCCGTCGGTGGGAGTTCATACTGATTCCCCGAATCAATCATTCACCGGATGATGAATGGGCCGAACCGCGGTCCCATCATCCTAGTCAAACTGCAGATCTGCTTAATATAGTACTAATATTTTTTCCCCAATTGACAGTGAAGTCTACTAGTAGTAGTCCACGAGAGGAGACCACAGCTCACATGTCCTGTGTCTCGTGGCTGTGGTTAATCCGTCACAATTTCTTTTAATAAAAGACAGGAGCCCATGTCATGAGCCCATGTCATATAAGAAGGAAGAAAACTTACTGTTACACGGGCGATATTACAATTAATCCATCACGATTACATGTGGGTTTTATGGTCCCGGCGCAATGCAGGCTGCAGCCTGCAGGGGCCAATGTGTATTAATTATGCATGCATAATTTCAAAAATGGTCCTTGCACAGTCGTGGATGGTCCATGGCATTTCATCATACTCCAAATTTAATCATTCCTTGCTTTGGATTGGTACGTACGTATGACAACACCGGTATTATTCCTCACCAACCGGTTGTCCCCAGCACGTTTGTACAGTGCCAGGAAGCATTACGTGCTGTTCATGCCATCTACGGAGTACTCCGTAGTCATCTACTACTAGCATATATATACCGGTTCGGCCGGCACTAGCAACAAGAGGTGATGGTTTTAGATATTGGGGCTATAGTAGCTAGTTTACTTTAAACAACCTTGAACTTCACTTATTTGTGAGCGGGAGAGAGTAGCAGTTAAATACTAATCCGTAGTAAGCCCGTCCGTAGTAAGCCCGTGTTTAGTTTCCGAAAAGATTTCGGTGTAAAGATTTCGGGTTTAGATTTTACCAATTTAGGAGTAGTAAATGTAGACGAAAAGGGTGGAAAGTTATACGAATAGGTTGGAAATCTCGAGACGAATCTAACGATGGTAATTAGAGGGTAATTAATCCATAATTAGCGGATGGTTACTGTAGAATCACTGTTGCAAATCATGGATTAAGTAGGCTCATTAGATTCGTCTCGCGATTTACAGCCTATCCATATAACTTTTCACATTTTTCGTATACGTTTAATACTCCATGCATCTAAGATTCTCCTTTGATGTGATGGGTGAAAAGAACTAAAAAAAGGGCTAAGTCAATTTAGTAAGCACGCAGTACTTTGCACTTTGCAGTGTCAAACATTAATTTTTCAGGTGCACTGCTGGTACTGGAGCCTACTCTTCTGCCGTTTATTCCACTAACAACCCAATCACAAACACCATGTTTCCGCGAGAGAGAAAAAAAACCATGTACACGCAATGGAATCTTGCCATTCTGCTTCTTCTTTTTCCAGTGAACCGCGTGCATCAATCAAGAACACAAAACATGCACGCACGATGTAATCTCTGCACCTTATAGATTCTCTTGCCACTGTTTTTTTAATTCTATGCAAGCCTCAGCGTCAGATGACACTAATCAAATCACGCTCGCCTCGATTAATTTACACGCGACGTGCCTTGGGACCGCGAGATGCTCCTCGCTCCTTCAGCCCTCAGTGTTCCATCAGTAAGCCACCGTGCTTATGGCCGGAGCTCACGTTGCCCCACCGTGCTTACCTGTAATAATACAATTCCGAGGTATATCAGAGACTTTTCCCGGATGCAATGCAACTTGGATTTGACTGTAGCATGTGCAGGATTAAAGAATGCTACCCCTCACCGAACACTCCAGAAGACACCCGTCATTTTTGCTCTCATATGACAGGAAAAGGACAAATTAAGGGTACAGTATTACTGTAATAAAGTAAACACTACTCCGTATACTGGATGATTGGTGTTGATTAAAGAGGAGACGGTAAAAATGCTTTGCCCTGATACAAAGTGGTGAAGAGTAGACATGTCCTGTTTTCTTTTTTTTTAATCGCCTTTCCTGTTTTCTTTAGGTCTGTTTTTGGCATATCAGGTTCCTGAAAAACTTTTACATTAGATGCCAATCAACTCTTGGAGAAGAAAAAAGTGCGAACAGGCCTGAGAAACTGTTTTTTAAAATAAACCTCATGTGAGGACTCAGATGTTAAAACTGCAAACAAATAGAACTGAGCGAAAAGAAGCAATGTTGGCCCCCCGTTGCACATGCACCATTTTTTCCTATTGGCTCTCATTTGCACATCAAAGAAACACATTGTAAAGGGTTCTTTAGAAGTTGTAAAGTTGTCACTACTCACTAGAATATACCTGTCACTAGATGAAGTGGGTGTTTAAATCCGGTGAAAATGTGAAAACCTTTTGTATTAGGTCGTGTGTATAAAGAGAGAGAAAAAATAACTGACATTTTTTAGTGAAAACTTTCCATCCTCTCACCGAAAATAAAAACGGCCGAAGAGGATGTGAAAATAGGAAAAATCATGTGACAGAGGGCACAAACGTCCAAGCACAAAAAAAAACAGCCATGTCTTGGTACTGTTGTACACACTCCGGCTGCCGTGTCTCATCATCATGCACTCCACCTTAACTGATCACTTCAGCAGCCATCCGAATCCGAACGAAAAAAATGAAAAAGAACATATATATAAGCTGCTCTAACTTTTTCTCCTGGCATATCATACATTTGGTCGGTCGATTTCTGCTTGCTACGTACACTGACATAATCATCCAAAAAAAGCAGAAAAAAAAGAAACGAAGAGGATGGATGAACACATGCACAGCCATGGCAACTTAGTTGCCGCCGCCTACACAGCCTTGGCCTTCCTGAGGTGGGAGATGGCCTTCTTCAGCGTGGGCCGGAACCTCTTCATGTCCAGCCGCACGTCCTGCTTGTCGAGGTACGCGCCCTTGAGCGACTCCCACCCCTTGCTCTTGACGCCCTCCGGGTCGGTGAAGATGACGTGGTCCCGCGGGAACTGGTCGATCAGCGTGCTCTCCTCCGGCGTGATCCGGTACTCGAGGTACCGGTGCCCCATGTCCCTTGACGGGCCCCGGAAGTAGCTCGCCACGAACTCGAGCCCGCCCAGCGGCACCACCTGGATCACCACCCCGCCCGTCGGCAGGAACACCATGTTCGTCAGTCCGGCGCCGTGCACCCCCATGATGGCGTCGCAGGTGTTGGCGAGCTCCGCGAACGGCGCCACCTCGTGCTCCCCCTCCGACACCACCACCTCGAACCCGACCTTCTCCGCGCCGCGCACGATCTCCTCCGTGTTCACGAACCGCCGCGTCCGCGCCCGCGAGATCAGCAGCAGCCTCGGCTTGCTCGACGACGCCGTCGCGTTGGTGGCAGCACCGGCGGTGACGGCGGGCCAGGCGACGTCGCGGGGGAGCCCGTAGGTGGCGCGCATGAACTTGGTGAAGTCCAGCATGGAGTAGCCGTTGGGAGCGCGGCGCGGGTCGATGCTGAAGTCGTCGTGGCTGGTGAGCCCGACCTGGACGTGGCGGAAGCACCGCACGCGCGGGTCGTTGTCCAGGTCCACGGGCTCGTAGTTGGAGATGCTCTTGAACACGGGGAGGTACTTGCCGATCCACCACATCTGGAAGTCGGTCACAAGAAGCATCACCTCGCCGGCGTACTGCCGCGCCGTCAGGAACAGCGGCAGGATCACGTCGGTGTACGCGTGGAAGTAGTTGCCGGAGTACCCGCGGTCCGAGAACACCAGCGCCGGCACGTCGTGCCGCTCCGTGCACGCCGGCGGCTCGCCGGACGAAACCGACTGCACCGTCAGCACGCGGATTTTGTGCATCGCGTTCGGGTCGGCCTTGCGAGGGTACGGCTTGATGCGCCATGACTCCTCCCGGAAGGTGCGCTCGTCGGCGCCGGGCGGCGCCACAAGGGTGACGCTGCCGTTCGCGCCCAGCACGCGGACGTCGCCGTCGAGCTCGCACCAGTCGATGCGCCGGTTCGACGTCAGGTCGCAAAGCGGCTTCCACTCCCGCGCCGGCGTCGCCGAATCTGGGAACCATTAAAAATTAGTTAAGCCACGCTCGCTTGTCAGCTAATCATGGAATGACTGGCTGGTCAAGAAAACTCCAAAAGAGGCAAATTTTTTTTCTCCAGGAAAACAAAAGGTTAGCTTGATGGAGAACAGTGTTCATGGTAGACCACCCTACGGAATTATGGTCGGACGAGGCCTAGAAATGGGGTAATCTATCAGCTATGGGAACGGGATGATGCTGGCTACGTTGCCCTCATCTCAAGAAAGGCGACGAGGATGAGACACAGGGACACGGACACAGAGAGGACAGAGAAGTGAAACAAAAGCAGTGGTCCAAGAGCGGCAGGAACATCGGGTCTTGCAAAAACGCCCGTCAAAAAAATACTGCTACTGGTAGTCTGACCAATCTGCATTTTGCATCTACATGCCTAGCAACCTGAGGAATTGCAAGGAGGGGTGATTTTGCTTCCCACATTTGGGTTTCAAGTTTCAACATCAATCTATGGGTTAACTGCTGCAAGCTGTAATTTGAAGAGGAATAAAAAAGGAAGAGAGGAATCAAGAGGATACCTGCTTGCTTAACCTCTGGAACAGCTGGAATCTGCTGATCAGCGACAGCCTTGACCTCTTTAGTGGTAGGAGGAATGTGCTGAACTGGAGCAGGGAGGACAGCAGGATCAGAGTGAACCACAGAGGGGGAGCTTCCATTGCCGCCGCTTGCGGGGATGGCGGCGGCGGAGGAGCCATTGCTCTTCTTGGAAGAAGGCTTAGCAATCTCGTCCTGCACCTGCAGCTCCTCGTCCTCAAGAACACCTGACGACCAAGAACAATCAGTCAGCTCTCGTTAGTAAATCCTGCGTTTCCTCCCCTTCCCCAAAGAGGGAAACAAACAAACAACAAAAGAAAAGCAAGCATTTATCTTGCGAGCTTAAGAAGTGGTTAGTTGGTGCGATTGCTTCTCCCCACCTGATTCTTGCGTGCTGTTCCCGGCTTCCTCTGACGACACGGGAGGAAGAACAGCGGCGGTAGTGGCGTCATCGTCCTTGGCAGGAACCTCACCCCTGCCGCCCACCGCCGTAGGATTCGCCGCCGTGGAGGACGCGCCGACGCCGCCACCGTCACCGCTGTCCCCCACAAAGGTCTCCTCCAGCGGCGCATTGCGGCCGGAATCTGCAAGAACAAAAGGAACTTAAAGCGATTAGGAAAAGGAGAACGGGAAATACCAATCTTTATCTGATTGGGAGGTGCTTTGCGTGCAGGACGTCGTTGAAGTACGGGACACACGAGCCCAGCTTGACGCCCCCCATGGATGGGCAAGCACGAATCAGTCGATCTCGGAACGATTGGCCGGCAGCGGAGGTGTTTTACCTGTCCCCGATGGGGAAGTATTCCCGTCGTCTTTCTCGAGCACCTCGGCCTTGCTCCCCTCCTTCGACAACACGTTCCGGTCTTGCACGCCCAAATCTGAACAGAAAGGGGAGGAAGAACGGAAGGGGCAGGTCATCAGGTTCGTCGTCGATTGGTACAGTAATAACATGTTAATAATGTGGGTGGTTCTCGCTGTACTTGGAGAAGATCCCAAGGATTAGCTGACGGCTCACCTAATTTCTGCTTGGAGTTGGAGGTGTCGGCGGCGCCGCTCACCAGCGAGCCAATCCCAGCCGCGTCCTTGGAAATGGGGCTCACTGCTCGTGCAGACATCCAGAGAGATTGGAAAGAGTCAGATTAGGGAATGCAGATAGAGCTCGAGCACTGTATGCTGAACTAATCCATGAATCAACGGGGAGAACAGCAGTGGCAGCAGCTTACTCATGGCGATGTGGATGGCGTCGAACTTGGCGGTGGAGAAGTAGGCGCAGGTGACGAGGAGGAACCCGGCGACGAGCCCCATCCCGAACTTGCGCGGCTCCACGCGGCTGAAGCTCTTGACCAGCTTCCCGTCGCTGTGGCCGACGCCGGCGTAGCTGTACGGCAGCTTCCCGCCGCCGCCGCCGCCGCCGCCGCCGTCCATCCCCATGGCTGCCTCCCTCACCTGTCACTCACCTCCCCCCTTCTCCTCTCTCTCTCTCTCCACAGAAGCAGCAGCAGAAACAGAGGTCTCTAGAGTCTGGAGCGCCTCCCTCGTGAGCAGCACGGCACCGCAGGTAGCCCCACGCCAAAGCGGCGTCGGGAAGCTAGCGCGGCGAGGCGGCGCGCAATAACGCCACGCTCGTGAGCTGTGTGGGGGTGGGGTTGTGTGGATGAGCTAGTGAATGAACATACGGGAAGGGATGAAGCAAGCAAGCTGGGGAAGAAGACAGAGGAGAGGTGTCCCTCGCCAGTCGCCACCTCCATTTATTCCACCATAACTCACGGCCCCCCTGCCCGAACAGGGCGACACCGCGCATTTTCTTTAATTTTTTTTAATTTCCTTCCTGTTTCGCGGAACATTTCCTTTTCTTCCGATAGAGAAACGGAAGTGGAGTTCCCGGAGGAAAAAATCACTAAAAAATTGGGGGATGGCTGACCGCTGCCCCCACATGGCGGCAAGTGTAAACGTGTGGAAAACATGGGCCTTGCATTGCATCGGGCTGGGCCGGATGGGTGGGGCCCGCTTTACATGCAGAGCTCGCAGTGGCATGATTGATGCGAGGAGGAGGTCGCACAGCAGCCGCGGGATCCACGGGGGGATGGACGGAGAGGTCAAGAATTCATCAAGATCCGGAGCACCGACGGCGCGAGATCGGGAATCTCTCTTCTCTCCCGGCTGCTGCTGCTCGGCTCAGCTCGTGGACGGGGAGGTGATGGTGATCCCAATCTGACGACCTATCCCATTCGCATTCGGCCATTCCCAGCGTCTCACTGCACAGGATGATTGTCAGTGGCTGGCATCAGAACGTGCTTAGTGCTTACCATTGCCCGGGCCGTCCGAATCTACAGGCAGTGAACGCACTGCAGCGAGCGAGAATCCGAGACGATCTCCTTGTGTCGGTACAGAAAATTCGTGAGGGTACCTTGCTCTTGCGAGAGGCAATCCGTTTCTCTGAAGCCTGAGCTTTGAACTCGTTGCGTTGATCGCGTGACACATCGGCCCGGTGAAGGAAAAAGGTCACTGAATGAAAAAAGAAAAAGGGAAGCTGCGTCGACCTGTCCATGCGTGCAGCGTTGGTGTTGCACAGATAAACAGATTGGCCGGAGGACTTTGAGGGCGGCGAAGCGGATTAGCGAAAAGAGGGCGCTGAAAAGCCGTTGCTTCCTTCCGTGCTTTCTGCGTCTACTTGCGTTACGCTCTCACATGGCATGGGTGGTGGTGGTCTCATCTCATGGGGTCCGGCGCTCCGGCCGTCGTCCGCGAGTTGCGCCGGCTCAGGAACAGCACGACAAGAGGCAACGCTGCCTCCTTTTGTCTTGCAGCTCCAAAATGTCTGTAACCTCCCTCCTCTTTACCTCATCAGTTCATCAGGCTGTAATCTTCAAAAAAAAAAAAAACACAAGAAGAAGAAGAAGTTCAGCAGGCTGTAGATAGTACTCCGTACTACAGTAGAGAGAGTGGTATAATTCAAGCAGTAATAACCGAGTTACAGAGGCAATAAGTGAAAAGTGCTTTTACCGATGACTCTAAACCTGACAATGAACAAGGCTTGTACGGAGTACTCCGTATGTGAAGAGAATACTCCGTATACCAGACTACCCGATCCTTTGGGTGATCAACGAGTCATGTTTACCTTTTTCAACCACAGCAAGCTTGTTCCGACTTATTTTATCTTTTTTTTCTTCACATAATACTATTAAAACAGATAAAATTAATTACAACCAGTCAACTTATCCACCAACTCTTCAAATCCGATACCTTACGGCAGACCCGGCGATCCGCGGTGGCATGGTACGGCAGATTCAGCATTCCAGTGCGATGTCCCGTGGTCACTCGAAGTGAGTGGCAGTTTCTGCTTGTGTATCGACGCTGCTGTTATCAGTTGCTATCTTTAGCATCATTTTCTTCATCTTCCGTGCTTCGCATTTTCGCCAGCTGTTCATTGTGTTCAATTCCGGGACTGGGAGAGGGGGGTCGGTGCTCAGTCCAGCGGCTCGCTGCGACCCGTGCCGGCCTAATTCTGAAACTGCCCAACCGACAAGAGGACCGATATCAATTCAGATCTTTTATGTGGTTCGGAACAAAGCCGGAACAATTTCATTTTGCAAAACGTATCAATTCGACAGCCACCAGGAGAGGTGATCTCTTTTCTCTGTCGGCGCATATGGCAAGCCGGCCAAGAACCGGCAGGCACAATTAAATGCAGCGTGGGTGTATTTGCGACAGCAGAAGTCGTGCAGTGTATCAGCATCTCTTGCCGTTGTCAGTTTGTCACTACAACCCCTCCCTACTGCTCCCATTCTTGGGATACAGGTACACCTAGTGCCTAGCTAGATAGCCCCAAGTGGTGCGTTGTCGTGGAAGACGGTCGCTCATCACGATCGGCCACTGATTGATGAGCCAGTAGACTCCGGTGCCGTGGCTCGATGCGGCCAGTGGTTGCCACGTCGATTCACGAAAGCGAGCAGTGCCCAATGCCCATGCATGCAATAAAACGGGGGGCATTCGGTCGGACTTGCGCATCGCCGGCGCTGTCGCGACGGAGGGCGTCGCTACGGAGGGCGCTGTCGCGACGGAGGGCGTCGCTACGTTGATTTTTTTTTTTTTTGCTCCTCCTCTCCTCTGGCCGTTTTCCATGGCCTTTCGTTCGTTTCCTCGACGGGTCGTCGTTTTCGAACACGATCGTGTGTGTTTGTCTAGGGAGAGAAAGAGAGTCACGACTCACGAGCCCCGACGCACTGCACGGATAATTCGTGTGTCCAGATCTTGGTCGCGGAAAGCACGCGTTTCAGACGCGTCACAGGCGTGCCAAATCGCAGCGTCAAGTGTTTCTCATGGCGGGCGCAAGGGGGTCAAGTGTTTGACTCTTGTGCTATAGGTTGGCGGCATGCAGTTCAGAGTTCGGATACAAAGATGGAACCAAGTTAGCCGCAAGGAGAAGCCACAATTTCAAACTAGCAAACCTGTACACTTCGTTCGCTGGTGGATCAGTACCGAAAATCTTGTGTGCGGTGCAGCGCACATGTTTGAGCCGTAATTGTTGTGAAGTAAAAGTGAAAGACAATGAAATGGAATGGAAGGGATTGATCTCATTGATGTGGGGACTGTTTCTTATATACATGGTGAAGGGGCATTTGGCCCTTTGGAGACACCTCTTGGGGAGAAGGTGCCCCTTGGAGGCACCCCCACATGAGGGGGTTTTCCCCTTTCTCTAATGATTAACTAATTACATAATTAACTAAATATTACACCAATTGATCACTAATTAATTTCTTAACACTCCCCCTTGATCAATTGCTTCTTGAGATCTTGTAAACAGTCCATGAGTGATTCCTTCGATCTTCAGGAATTGTATAGGAAAACTCCTCCAAAAACCCCGTGGAAAAAAAACCTGAGGAGAACCTAATTTTATGTGTATATGTCATCAAAACTCCTTTAAAACCCAGTGGGAAAATATAAGGAGAAAATGATACGGCATATATGTGATTATTGTCTCATTGTAAACTTATATGAGAAAAACCTTGAAAGGAAAAATCTCAAGAGAAAGTTTGAGATCAATAGTATGATCTGTGGATCATATTTGAATAATCTCCCCCAAAACCCAATGGGAAAATATGAGGAGAAATGATATGTCTTTGAGATCTTCTTAAAAACTCTTGTAGAGAAAACAGAAGATATGACATATAATATGTCTTGAATATCATCCTTCGAAAACCCCGGTGGGGAAAATAGGTGATATGACATATATTCTTGTATTGATATTGTTGATATCAAATACCCATATTAGAGAATAAATCCTATACAATGAGAATTTGAAAATTTTATCTCAAAAACATTAGTCATGTCCTGATTATAAGTTGACTATTCTGAATTTGACAGGCTCAAAATCGTTGCACATGTTTTGGACTCCATTCTTGTAAGAATAGATGATCGACGGATCAATTTTCAAAATAGTTTCTGTCTTATGTAGGGTCAATATGAAATATGACCTTTGATCATTCCAAATTTTAATATTTGGTATGATACGCCAAGTTTCTTACATGAGCAAATCATGTATAGCTTTAATTTACTGTGGTAAATTAATAATATTGGCGCTATAAATATGCAAAATATTGAAGGCAAGATGATTCTTGCGTGTATTAAGGTATAAACAATGTAATTGTTTTAGTGGTATTCCAATGGGAATTGATGACTTGATAGTCTGTTATTGTATAAAATATTTTGAATATATTCTTTTGAGGTAATCATCATAAGATGTAGACCTCTTAGCGATGGGCAAAGAAATTGCTGCCTAAAGGCCTGGTCTCAGGGCAAATAAATTGTTATAGAACTTGTTACAATTCTATATAATTTATTGCAGCCAGTGCCTAGGACTCCATCATTGTATAGAATAATTTTGGATATACACTTTGTAGGTAATCATCATAAGATGTAGACCTCTCGGTGATGGGCAAGTGATTTGCTGCCTAAAGGCCTGGTCTCAAGGCAAATAAATTGTTATAGAACTTGCTACAATTCTATATGATTTATTGCAGCCAGTGCCTAGGTCTCCATCACCTTGTGTTATTCCAAAAATTTAGATTTATATACCTTAATTTTATATTTTGCTTGATACTATTGATGGATGTGAGGCCTATTTGGATGTGAGGCCTATTGGCCTCTGTTCTTCCTTTGTCTGTATGCGTGAGGCATGGTGCCTCTGTTCTTTCTTTGCTCAGTGGAGAAACAAAGTGACTGATAACGTGTTGTGAAGTAAAAGTGAAAGACAATGAAATGGAATGGAAGGGATTGATCTCATTGATGTGGGGACTGTTTCTTATATACATGGTGAAGGGGCGTTTGGCCCTTTGGAGACACCTCTTGGGGAGAAGGTGCCCCTTGGAGGCACCCCCACATGAGGGGGTTTTCCCCTTTCTCTAATGATTAACTAATTACATAATTAACTAAATATTACACCAATTGATCACTAATTAATTTCTTAACAGTAATGTCCAGGGTCTCCCCTGGCGACTCAAACCCATTTTGGACACGGGACTCTTTACCCCCGCACGAATTTCGCGGGGACACAGCTCGATTATTTCCGCAGGGAACACGAAAACTGCAAATAATCCATGGATTAATTATTGATGGATCAGCGTCTTTTAGTATTGCTGTACCTGACGACGACGTCGGTTCTCGCTGTCGGTGGCTCGGTGCGTGCTGTAGTAGCAGTAGAGGACTAGAGGACTAGAGGAGGCAGTGGGTGTAGCCGTGTAGTACTCCTCTGATTGGGATCGGGTCGGGTGTCAGAGAGATGGCGATTGGCAGTCGAGATGCCTGCGGGCTGCCTGCCTGCATGCACCTGCTCGCTGGTTGCAGCCATCCACATCCTAGGCCGGCTAGGCTCCCAAGTCCCAACTCGATCAATGCAGGGTTTCTCACATGTCCCAATTGATTTCAGAAGCCCCGGATAAATGACTCGGCCGGTCATACGTATCCTTTTTTGTTTCTAATTCTGGTGCTCCTCACGTATCTATCCACACTGTGCAAACGTGAGTGTACAGTGGCGTTCCAGTACCAGCCTACGACTAGATTATACTACACGATCGACAAGGCAACAGCAAATTAAAGAGCGTGTCCAGCCCACACAAAGCTGATAGGTTTTGCGAATAATGCAGAACGAAACGCTAGCGGTATATTATTAGACGCCTCTCACCCGTATTTCTAATTAATGATTTCTATCGTTACATTGTTATTGCCTTTGCTATTATCAGACGACTCACCCGTATTCTATTCTAGCGTTGTATGGACGGGAGCAAAGCAGCCTCGCCGCCGTGGCAGTATTCGAAACCGATCTTCTGGCGTGCCGCCTATGACGACGCCGACGACTGCGTGACCCGTCGCACGTACGGACTATGGCTCTCGACTATCTATCTGGCTATACGTACGTGGGGTTGGTTCCGTTCGGTATTCGAACGGGGAATGACGACGGTGACGCCTCGGACGAAAGGTTGGCGTGCTTTTCTTGTCACCCGCGCCCCTAGCACGACGAAACGGGGACGGCAATTGAATTTTCCATTTTATGATTTACTATGATATAAAGTTACAGCGAAAAAATGTACTAAACCATACCATATTATATGTTCACTGTGTAGATCTACTCATTTGGAGTCCAACACAATTGGATTTTCCATTTTATGATTTTTCTATGATTTACTATGATTTTTTAAAATTGCTTTAGGGGGTAATTTGACTGGTTTTTGAAAGTTCAGGGGGTTGATATAGACCATTTCATAGGTTGAGGGGTTATGTAGTCCACTTTCCATAGGTCGGAGGGTGATATAGACTTTTTCCGCCTCATTTTATGTCACGAGGTCAGTCACACGAGGAAGGAGGTCCTCCCCGCATGCTAAGGGCTCGTTCGCTTTCGTTGGAACGGTTCCACCCGGATTGAGATGAATATAGTACAAACTTTATGATACTTGCAATGAGAGACCGGGATTTAATCCAGGTGCAGAACCAATTTACCCATGATAGGGACAAGAAGAGACCGGGAATTAATCCACTAGTCAAGAGGTGGGGAACCAATCCAGGTCTTTTGTTGTCCATATCATGAGTAAATTGGTTCTTCACCTGGAATAAATCTCGGTCTCTCATTGTAAGTATCATAAAGTTTGTACTATATTGATCTCAATCCAGGTGGAACCATTCCAATGAAACCGAACGAGCCCTGAATCTGTCTTCCTCTCGGTTCCGTTACGCCTTGGAGATTCCTCTCGTGGCAAAAGCCAAAGGAGCCCCGTGTGGGACTGAATTAGGTTTTTTTTTTCCAAGAAGAAGAAGAAGACGACGACAAATGGGGCTGTGAATGACTGAATTGGCCTCTGATTTGGGCCGTAATGAACATAACTCCCTGGCTTGGGCCGACAAGCATTTGGGCCGTACTGAATTGCTGCGGTTATATATGCTACCTGTCTACTACATATTAATCAGCAAATATTCTTTAGGTGGTGCAACAAGCATTGGGTCAGCAATAACCTACAAGTTCCAGTGGCAAAAAGGCGTACACAGCACCTGACATCACTGGATTCAATTCAAGTGAAGCTACAACTATTGCAGAAGATAGTTCCTGTCGAGTCTCGACCGGCATGCATTTGGGTTCAGTGTTGCTGAAATTGTCTAGAATTCCTTCTCTCATGTGGTATGTTACTTTAATGCCTATGCAAGTGCAATTATGTGCAATGGCAGTTTCAGTTCATGCTCCAGATCATGCATATGTCAGTAATTGAAAGTTGGAACCACCCTGTTGGAACCAGGTGCGCGCTCCCTTATCTGATAGGTACTGGAGTTTTTTTTTCTCGAATACGTAGGAGAGCTGCGTATCATTATATTAAGAAGAAAAGGAAACAAGTGTTCCTAAGTTACAAAAACTCCGGTGGAGCCTAGACTTACACCTACACCTGCAGCGCAATGCAGAAACAACCGTTGGCCGTGGCCGAGTTCTACTAGTATTACTCGCGACTGAAACAACCTAAACTCTTTGCTCCGGACAGCACCCACTGATCGACTTCGAGCTTTATGCGTTGCACTAACTCCTGGCAACTGGATGGTCGGTCACTGAAAAGCCAAGCATTCCTCTCCTTCCAAATGTTCCAAGCGATGAGCATGAAGAGGGAATCGAGTCCTTTCCGCTTCTCACTTGGTTGCTGGTTCCTTAACGAGCACCACCATCCTTGCAGAGTGTACCTTGCAGCTGTAAAGTGGCACAGGCCCAACGCCGCCAGATTCGCGACGCACCTTTCATTCGTATACTCCCTTCGTGCATTTTCTTGTAAGCTGATGCCGCAGTATAGTTCCCGTCCGCGGTCCATTTCCAACGGCATTGGTCATGGCCCTCCTGGTTCTCTCACACGGCTGCGTAGTTCAATGTACTCCACCAGGATCGGTACAATCAGACCTCCCTGGATGTCGCGAATCCACCGCCGCTGTCCTTGCAGAGCTTGTGCCACCGTCCTGTTGTTCCTCACCCGCACAGTACAGCAATGATTCCGTGTAAGGTTGGTGCAATATCGGACACTGATTTACCTCCGATCCAGTTGTCTGACCAAAACAATGTTCGCTCCCTGTTTCGGACGGTGACCGTGACAGAAGCCTTGAAGAAGGCAAGTATCTCCGGTTCCACATGTATTTTCAACTCAGACCACGCTCGGTCCGTGTCCGTTTTTTTTGAAGCCACAACCACCGCCACCGTGTTCTCAGAGCAAAGCCCGCGAGTCTGAGATCAAGTATCCCCAAGCCCCCCTGTGTCGTCGGGCGGCAGACTGTGGGCCAAGCAACCATGTTTTTGCCGCGCACCGATACCCCGTCCACAGGAAGTTCCTCCTAATGCTGTCCAATTCCTTCAGTACCCATTGCAGCAACTTGTCAGCCATAGGGACTGGAGTTGTAAAAAAATAAGTTTCAAGTCCATGCCTTACTATTGATCATTGATCAGTGTCCTTACATCCTTGACATTTTGGCAAGTTATTGTGCTTGGTGCATCATGAAGAAGTTCAGAGTGACTGCATATTTTTAGTACCAAATATACTGCATGAGATTCATTCGTCAGGCTTACAGAGGGTGAAATGCATAGTGATAAAAGGTACTCCGTAATCAATACTTGTCTCAGGTATGGCGTAAAAAAAGTACCTGTCTCACATAAGTGCGGTAATCAAATAATATTAGTTAACCTCCAACTATATCCACATGCATTGTGCACAAAGATGATAAAGGCAATGAACAAAGATGTTGGACAAAATTGAAATCATGAAACTGCCCACAACAGAAGACAATGAAAAGTTTCGTTTCCTACAACTTCTAAACTCACGTATATGACCTACAATTTTATTATATATCCTATAACTGACAAGACAAACATTCTAATATATGAAAGGCGCCGGAGTCGGCGGCAAACCAATTGGTCCACGTCAGTAAAAAAATATTCACCGTTTGATTCAGAAATTATGGCGCTCGTCGCCCCACGGTCAGCTCACACGTCAAAAATATCTCCGCTCCCCGCTCCTCCGCAAAACATCGAGCAGCGCCGCCGTTCCGAAAAAAAAAATCACCCCCTCCGCCGCACCTCTCTGCCTCCTTGGCTCCTTGCCATCCCCATCGCCTGCTCTGTTCCTGCTGCTGCCCCACCTGGCTACCTCTTCCTCCATGGTGCGGCTCATGTGGTGGTACATACACGGGGCACGACAAGCGAGATGCGGCGCATGGACAAGCCTGGAGCTATCCACGACGGCGCGGGGTGAGACGGTGCGCCGCATCGCTGGGTGGCCCAGCCGAGGCGTGCAAGCGAGGAGGCGGCGACGCGGCGTAGGGCCGCGTCCTGGTGCAGCAATGGCGTCCGCCATGCGCGGGTTAAGGCAAGGACGGCTACCGGGAATGCTTGGACCGTCTCGTGCGCTTCTCTCTCAATTTGCTTCTATTTCTTTGCTATAGCAGATCCGCGTTCTCTCCTCGCCTGACATCTCTTCTGTTTGGTATGGGAGCTTTGTGCAAGCAAAGGCCGATGTAGCGTCGTAGTTCACCGGCAGGGCCACGCTATGCTACGGTGGTAACTGGTAAAACTCACTGGAAGATGCACATGGACACATGCCCCTGGCCCTGGCATCCTTCACAGTATTTGATGATTTGCTTGTGACCTCTGAGCTTGTCCACTAAGGATGCACGTTATGTGTTTGATGGTTTGCCTCTGCATGCCTAGATTTTGGATTCCTGCAACCTGTGAGCTTGTCCATGAAGGATGCACGTCATGTGTTCGATGGTTTGCCTCTCCATGCCTAGATTGCGGTTCCTGCACAAAGAATAATGAAATTGATGACTACATAATATGCAGGTGGCAAGGAGCAGTACTTGATGAAAAGAAGCAATAACTTTAGCATGTTAGAATATACCTTGCACATGTGCTTACCAATAGCTATTTCAATCACACTGTACCATCTGATGGAACTCCCCCCCCCCCCCCACCCCCCACAACACAATCATCAAATTATCATGATATGTCTCTTTCAATTGAAAACTGAAAGTAAATATAGTGTCATGTTATATATAGAAGTAAATACTCTACTTTGTTGACTGAAAAAGTAGTGGAAGAGTATATAATCGGCTTCCTTTGATTTTGTTGAGGAGAGTGGCTGAAGAATACATCTGAAAATGATCTGTGACAAAGAAAAATCCAGCAAAGAATATTTTCCTTTTTCTTTAGGCAAGCAAATTTTTATTCATTTATTCAGTTATTACCTTTAAATGACACTGCATGGTAACATTTATGCTTCACATATTTGTTTTCAGGTTTATTGAAATGGCTGCATAGCTTGATGCCATCTCTCAGGTTAGGCATTCTAACTGAAGTGATGCTTGGAATACTTGGCTTCGAAGCTATGTAAATTCATATTCTCAGTGTGCTTCCGATTCACTTAATTAAAATATGATGTCAAACTGTTCCAAGCTACCTGTTTTTTTTTCCCGAAAGTATATTTTGTTTCAGGAACTTAAATCATTCCCTAGAAATTTTGGGACAAGTGTGACCAATAATGGTGGTATTAGAGAACTGAAAGTTAGTCCAAGCAAAGAGTGGTGCTTTCTGCCACAGTGTCATAATGTTTTGTACTACTATTCCTGAACCTGATTAATATAAAAACAAAAAAGGGTGAGGGGTTTTCTGTAGCTACCAAATTGATAATTTCACTGTTGCCTACTTGAAGTATTTGGGAAGATGACTAGAACAGTTAGCGTAGCCCATATATTCTCATTAGCATCAAATATTTTGTATCTTCCTGTACTTATGTATCAATATTACATTTGCCCATGCAAATAGCCAAAGTGATTTACGCCTACAGTTAACTAAAATAGTACAAACAAGGCCCCATTCGCCTAACCTTGCATATTTTTTAAAAAAAAATAAGTTAAGTTTTTTTTTGTGCCTACCATGGTAACAATCTGAATACTCTACCTTTGATTCCATTTGACCTCTTCAGGATTGAAGTTCGTTGGTTGACCCAGATAGAACATTGTTTCCTGAAGCCATGGTGTTACAATCTGGTAAGTTTTTTTTTTTTTGCCCCCTTCCCACCGGTTTATACTATGTTTCCAATTTTAATTGGCTCACTACAACAGATTTTTAGAGTATTAATATGATAGTGTTTTTCATACCTGGAGAAAGTCTTTTATCTCTAAACTAATATATGTACATAATTATTTGCTCACTCTCTATTCTATGTGGGTTGATCAGATTTGAACTTTGCTGCTTTATCTACAAGAAGATCATCTGGTCTGTGTTTCAAAACATAGCGCCTGGTAAGTCTGCTTGCTACTGAACTAAAGGATATGATCCTTCTTTAACAAATTCTTCATTTAAGCAAATAATCTACATACACATATCTAAAATGGCTGCTTACCAGCATTTAGGTTGTCATTACTTTATAGAATACAACATAGTGACATGTTGTGTTAACTGCACTTCACAATTGCAGTGACTAATTGCCTCGAAAAAAATTGCAGTGACTAATCTCAAACTGGTTTGCCTTGGAGGTTCTTTTAACCACTGTAGAAATATCAATGGAAGTGACTGTACATGTAGCTGAGTGTCTTATATCATGTGCTTGATAATTTGTCTCTGCAGCCACCATAAAATGGACCTAACATGTCAGGTTTAGTCACTGAAGGAAGATCATTGTTTTAGAAACCTAACTGAATTTTATATTACTGATTGCTCCATTGGCAGAACCTTGTTCCCAAGTAAAAACACCAAGCATTTGTGCTACACAACAGGAAAGAATTGCCTTTGAGAAATGCATCGATATGTTGTTGAATTGAAAGGTAACATTTTTATGTTGGCGTTCTATTGTAGGCTCTAACTGGTTGAAGCAACTTTCAGCTGGGAGAGATAATATATTAAACTTTCAGCTAGTTTGTATACGGTATGAAACACCTAAATTACCATTCTCTTAATGTGTTTGGATATCTCTGTTTTCTAATTATAAGCATGAAAACACTAAATACTACAATGTAATTAAACTTGTAGTTTTTTCTAGATTGTTGTATGGCAAAGATGATGACCCAAGTCACTGTTTATTTTGAGCTGAAAAATGTACTTTATCATGATGTTGTGAACCCAACCTTGTGATGCTTTTCTATTAATTTTGCAGTCTTGAAATTAAATAACATATATTTACCATTCACTTGCTCTAATAGGAGACTCCACAAATCCAGAAATGTGCTATATTGAGATGACTGAAGCAAAAAAGAGGAGAGTTTCACAACACCCTTGTGGCCAGCCCAATACCTGCATCCACACCTACAACTGAGCCCCTGATAAAAGACATTACCTTGCTGTCCAAAGGAAATGTGGTCTGTCTGTTCACCACATCTTTGAGATACTGTTCTATCCCAACAAACTATAGAATTAGCCATTTTAATCATATGTTCGTGCGAAGCAGATTACATTATTGCAGCAACTGAAGCAAACAATCATGCTAAAGATAATTCCTGCTCAGAATTTGCTAATGATTAGATTCATTCCTACCACATTCTAATTAGCGCACAATTATTTTGTTGTCCATTTTATACTAACTCAAATGCAAGATCCTATTACTGATGACGAGGCTGGATATATTAATGATCCTGCCGCTGGAGTTCAGCCAGATGAATCTGGTACTAACTTTCAATAATGTCTTCTGATGCAATCCGAATTTAACTCTTTTTCCTTTTTTTTCTTTTTTACTCTATTGCAGACTTGCAGTGAGCTCTGAAGCCTGTAGCCGCACTTCACCTTTTATATATATATGCGTATATCAAATATGACAGAACCTGGCAATGAAATGTTAAGCATAACCCCGTGTGTACATATAATCTAATGTACAATTATTTCTCCAACTGATCATGTGCCGACTATATTAGTAGTGTCAGATGATCATGACTCAATATTGGAACTATATATATGTATACTTTGTACTGGATGCTACAGACTGCATGAACTACTACTACATCATCAATGCTGCAGTTTTCCAACATCTTTTTTATTTCGCTATCGATTCAACCGCGCGCATGGGCGCGCGCCAATTACTAGTCCATACTAAGGTGATTGGCCTGATACAAGTTGGCGCGGCGCCCTCGTTTTTTCTAGTCAACAACGAACTGATTGGGCTGGCTGGCACTATGAAAAAGCCGGCATATTCTCAGTGAAGTCAGCTTACAAGCTTGCTGTCCAAAACCGAGATCAGAACATGGGAAGAGATGCTAGTTCCTCAAACTCCAGTGCTCCAGGTGAAGGTGATTTTAACTGGTACAAGATATGGCAGCTCAAATTCCCTAATAAAGTGAAGATGTTCCTATGGCAGCTGGCACACAATTGCCTCCCAGTTCGCTGCAATGTTGAAAGGAGGGGAGTGCGATTGAATACAATCTGCCCAGTCTGCAATCGCCTCGATGAAGATTGTGGGCATTTGTTTTTTAAATGCAAAAGTGTTAAGAAATGTTGGCGAATCTTGAACCTAGAGCATATTCGATTGCAACTGGAGATGTGTAGTTCAAGCAAGCACACCATACTGAAGATTTTGGAATTGGAGGAAACTCTACGCCACAAAATTTTTATCTTTTTGTGGAGGTGGTGGGCAGCCCGCAACAAAGCAAATAAAGGTGAGAAGATGCCCAGTGGGGAAGAGATATGCAATGCTGTAACTTTCCATCTGATGGAATTTGAAAAGCTTCAAGTGCCTAAGCAGGGAGCCAATCAAAGGCCATGTGATAGATGGAAGCCTCCCCCAGTTGATTATTACAAGCTCAATGTTGATGCCTCCTTCTATGCAGACAAGAAAAATGGTGGATGGGGTTTTGTGGCACGTGATTGTAATGGCTCCTTCCTGGAAGCAGGTGCTGGCAATCTGATCAGAGCTTCATGTGCCCAACAGGCAGAAGCGATGGCTATTTTGAGGAGTCTGGAGAGGGCAGCACATCTAGGCATGACTCGAATTGTTGTGGAAACATATGTTGTAGCTCTCGGACTGCTCTCATATCAAGTAACATGGATCGGGGTCCTGACGGATGCTTATTCCGACAGATACGAGACTTCATGAATGCAGAGTTTAATCATTGTATAGTCTCTATTTGTCCTAGAACATGTAACAAAGTGGCAGACGCTTTAGCCGCTTATGGTGCGTGCGTTGTGGAAGCTGGCTCCGCTGTGTTCATGAGCCATGCTCCAGACTTTGTAATGACTCTGGTCTCCAGCGACTTGTCTGGTACTAGTAGTTAATGGAAGCTTTTGTTTCCGTTTCAAAAAAAAACAACGAACTATCTACACAAACATAATGCTAGCGGTACTGGGCTCCTCCTTGATTCTAACCACGTAATGGGCCTGTGCATGACACTAACTTCGCATGGGCTGGACCGCTGGGGCAAAAGCCTAGTGGATCTTGGGCTGCTTTGCGTTTGGTGTTTTGTGATGTTCTGTCTAGCAGGAAATCCTGCTGCTGTCCGTCGAGTAAAATGCGTGCATTTTATATTACTTTCACAAATAGAACGTGTATTTTACAGTTTCCCCTCTTATTGGACACTTTCAGATTTCAGACACACACGGAGCGCTCCATTTGCTTGCTTACCTATCTGTAGAAGGTTTTTTTTTAAACGTGCCTTCCACTTTCGAGGCCTGCCCTAGATCATACTGCCATTAGCCACGATTTGAACAAGAGAGACAAAAAAACTAGCATGGAATGCCGATAGCAAGCCCAGTGAATTCTGATTGGAGATATTATTTAGCGACGTGATGTTGACTTATTATGAACCACCTTTACACCTATGATTTTCCTAGCGAGGAGATTTTGTTTTCATTTTATGGACCTTGGACAGCCAATCAAATCAACCCGTTGTGGATGAAGATGACACAGTTTATGACTCTCAGATCAGGTACCATCTTGCATTTTTGCCATTGAGCTGAGTTTGCTGAATGAAGCTTGCCATGGAGATGATAAGTTATCAACACAAAGGATCCTAAGACGAGAAAATTATTGCTTTAGAGATTTTCTTATTTGTTATAGCCACACTAGGCGTGCATGCCGGATAAAGTCGCCGCCTAATCTACCATAGCTATAGTTCACTACTACTAACTCAGTTCTCAAACACCCCCTCCATTCACAAAAGAATGCAATTCTACCATTTTATACATAAACCAATAAATAGATGAAATGACATATATACCCCTATGTCACTTTTAAATGTTTCAATCATTACTATAAGAAGCTGCTAGAAAACTCTACAAAATGTTTGTTTTTCCCTATAGTTGTAATTTTTTATGGACAACTTTAAACTCTAGAATTGCATTTTTTGGCGGATGGAGTATTTACAAAGAAACAGTGAAGTATTTTTTTTCTCAAAAAGTATATTTTTCTGAAAAATTATAGCCATGCACGAATGAAGTTAAACTCGAAGCATCTCTCGCGAAAAAGAAAAGGTTGAAGAATCACCAAACGGCGCCCGTCTCTTTTAACGGCTACCAACCATAGGCAGCAAACGGCGTCACGCACCTCGATATCTTCACGGGCTCGCGGGGACTTTTTCTGGAGGGAATTGCGTGGTGGGGACGGACTCCACGAGTCACGAGACCGCGACGCAACCGCCTCTCCCTGCTGGGCCCCACACCCGCGGTGCCGTAGCTTCACGGGACTCTTCCTCGCGACCCCACCTCCCCCGTGTATAAAGGAGGACCCCTCCCCTGCTCGCATCCATCGACCCAATCGCTCCCAATCCCCTCGACGAAATCCTCCGAGCGATCGAAGCGAAGAGCCTCTCCCCAATCCTCTCAAGGTACGTGAACTCTCGATCCTCCTCCTCCCCTCCCCAACTTCCCTGTTCGTGCTCGTCCTAGACCTGTTTGCTTAGGGTTAGGTTGTGAGGCGATCGATCCCCTTTTCTGTTCCCGCAACCTGTTCGTGCTCGTCCCAGACCTGTTTGCTTAGGGTTAGGTTGTGAGGCGGCCCCCCTTTTCTATTCCTGCAATCTGTCGTCGATTCGCGGGTAGAGGTGTAGATCTGCTCTCTGTGATGAGGTTAATAGCGGTTCTGCGCGCCGAGTTCATGCCGTACCATGATTATTTTGGTTTGCCGCGCGGGTTGAGCTGCTGTCTGCGTGCGTGCTCAGATATTTTCCGCTCGATTGACGATTATACATGTGTTTTTGTGGTTAGTTGGTTTGATGGATCTAGGTGGTGCTCTTTAGAAGGAAGCTGCTCGATTGTTTCTTTAATAATTTTATCTAGATTAGTGATCATCCTATGGCTGACGATAATCACAGATTGGTTTGGACTTGGTTCGTTGTTGATCTATGTCATGGCTTTCGCACAATTGCTTGATAGGTTCAGAATCCAACTCAGTATATAAAAACAGTAGCAAACCTGTTTTGTGTTAACCAAATTTTCATATCATGTCTCTGTTGGCCTATGTAATGGCTCATAGAGATGCTGTTGCATCAATAGGTTCAGGATCCAACTCATGTCTGATTAAACTGTAGTATTGTTTACCTGTTTTATGTTATCAAAATGCCGTATCATGTCTGTTCCTCTAGATTGTCAGTACTAAACATTTTAGTTAGGCCACACCATGTGTTGGCAATGTTTCACTGCAATGGTACTGTTAAATGCTATTTGTTCTGTTGCTACTTAACAGCAAGGTATATTTTGTTCAACATAGAGTGCAAAGCCTCTTATAACTGACTTCATGATATGTTAACTGGTTCTTTACTGTTCAGAGCTAATCAGTTTCCATATTCCGTGGTTGATTGCGGTACTGTTTATGGTGGCTTACTTTGCTTCTGTTAATTTTTTCAGATGCAGATCTTTGTCAAGACCCTCACTGGCAAGACCATCACCCTCGAGGTTGAGTCCTCGGACACCATTGACAATGTCAAGGCTAAGATCCAGGACAAGGAAGGCATTCCCCCAGACCAGCAGAGGCTCATCTTTGCTGGGAAGCAGCTTGAGGATGGCCGCACTCTTGCGGACTACAACATCCAGAAGGAGTCCACCCTTCACTTGGTGCTCAGGCTGAGGGGAGGCATGCAGATCTTCGTCAAGACCCTCACTGGCAAGACCATCACACTCGAGGTTGAGTCTTCTGACACCATTGACAACGTGAAAGCCAAGATCCAGGACAAGGAGGGCATCCCCCCGGACCAGCAGCGTCTCATCTTTGCTGGGAAGCAGCTGGAGGATGGCCGCACCCTGGCGGACTACAACATCCAGAAGGAGTCCACCCTCCACCTTGTGCTCAGGCTTAGGGGTGGAATGCAGATCTTCGTCAAGACCCTCACCGGCAAGACCATCACTCTTGAGGTTGAGTCCTCGGACACGATCGACAACGTGAAGGCCAAGATCCAGGACAAGGAGGGCATCCCCCCGGACCAGCAGCGTCTGATCTTTGCCGGCAAGCAGCTGGAGGATGGCCGTACCCTTGCTGACTACAACATCCAGAAGGAGTCCACCCTTCACTTGGTGCTCCGCCTACGTGGTGGCATGCAGATTTTCGTGAAGACCCTCACTGGCAAGACCATCACGCTTGAGGTTGAGTCTTCTGACACGATTGACAACGTGAAGGCCAAGATCCAGGACAAGGAGGGCATTCCCCCGGATCAGCAGCGTCTGATCTTCGCCGGCAAGCAGCTGGAGGATGGCCGCACCCTTGCTGACTACAACATCCAGAAGGAGTCCACCCTTCACTTGGTGCTCCGTCTGCGTGGTGGCATGCAGATTTTTGTGAAGACCCTCACTGGCAAGACCATCACGCTTGAGGTCGAGTCTTCTGACACCATTGACAATGTGAAGGCCAAGATCCAGGACAAGGAGGGCATCCCCCCGGACCAGCAGCGCCTCATCTTTGCTGGCAAGCAGCTCGAGGATGGCCGCACCCTTGCCGACTACAACATTCAGAAGGAGTCCACCCTTCACCTTGTTCTCCGGCTCAGGGGTGGTATGCAGATCTTTGTGAAGACCCTCACTGGCAAGACCATCACCTTGGAGGTTGAGTCGTCTGATACCATTGACAACGTGAAGGCGAAGATCCAGGACAAGGAGGGCATCCCTCCGGACCAGCAGCGCCTTATCTTTGCCGGCAAGCAGCTAGAGGATGGCCGCACCCTGGCGGACTACAACATCCAGAAGGAGTCCACCCTCCACCTGGTGCTCCGCCTCCGTGGTGGCCAGTAACTTCCGAGGGTCATGGAGCTGCTGTCGTCCCTGGGTTCACAAGTCTGGTGCTTCCTTTGTCTCTCCAATGGAGATTGTCTGCTGAGTCCTGTGGTCTGTGTCCTGGCTAGTGTGGGTGTCTTCTGCCTGCCCTGATGCAAGTCCTATGTCGTCTGGTTGTGTCTCTGAACCGGTTGTGTGTCTGAACGTTTGCTGCTGTGCAGCATCGTGGTTGAACTGTGTGATGAATAAATAAGTGAACCCTGAATTTTATGTTGCAATCTGTTTGTTATGGTGTCTGGATATATGGTTTTGTGTATGTTTGTGAGAAGTGGAAGCACAAATATTTTGCATGGCGGTTTGCAACTGCTTGTGATGTCAACTGCGATGATTCTCGAACCTGAGAGGTTTCACAATTCTGTTGCTTCCTGACGAAGTTAAATGTTGCGTGTTCTGGTTTTAGGTTCATGTATGTTTCAATACCAATGTATTTGTACCATTTCTTTCAATTTGATTGCCTAGATGTGCTCCTTTTGCTGATTAAAATGGTCGCTTATCAAGTGAATGTCAGTGATTCTAAAAAAAAAATCAAGTGAATGGCAGTGCAAAATTTGTTCAGACTTCAAATGAACAAGTAATCCAGATTTGGATAGAAAGTTAATCTGCATTACATTTATTATGGACCAATTCAGAAAAAATAACTGACTAAACAAATATCATTACGCCTGAATCTTATGCATTATGTAGTTATAATGAAGTATAGAACATTATACATCATGCGATTTGGATCGGCAAGCAGGCGTGGCGCATATGGTCAGAAAGCATGCCCGAACCTTGACAAAAGGCTCCAGGGCTCGTACTTGGTGGAGGCATTGATCAGGAAAGCCATTTTGATTCTCTATTAGCGAAGTGGATTGCAAAATTTCAGTTTTCATTTCAATTAATCGCATGCTTATGCAATATTACATTTTTAATCTGAGAGAACAAAATACTACTCTGCTATATCATCGTTCCATCGCTCTCAAGTCTCTCATCCATGAACCGAAGAGTAGCCGGAACGAAACATGACAGAAAACAACTCCTGAGATCTCTCTGCACGATTCTGCAGATCGACTGAACCATAAACCCCATGATCTGATCATCGCAGCGGGTGCTGGCGGTGACAGGTGCCTTTGAAGATCTCGGTGCCAGCGCAGCGTGCGGCCCTCATCCACGAGGTCTCTGCTGCTCCAACGACCGCCGCCCGTCTACCGGAGAAGTTCCATGGCGCGCCGCAGGGCGCCACGGAACCGGCGGACATCGATCGTGACGTTCTGCCCGACAAGGTACGTCTCCCGGAACGCGACCCACCCTTCCCTCCTCACGGCCGCGGGGTCCCTCAGCACGCGGTGGTCGCGCGGGTACCTCCCCGCCAGCGTGCTCTCCTCCACCGCGACGCCGTAGTGCACGTACCGTAGCCCCGCGTCGCGCGCCGGCGCCCCGAAATCCTCGGCTGCCATGGCGTCCATCCCGCCCAGCGGCACCACCTGCACCACCACGGCGCCGGCCGGGAGGAACACCAGGTTGGCAAGACCCGCGCCGTGCACGCCCACCAGCACGTCGCACGAGTTCACCACCCGCGCGAACGGCGCCAGGTCCCGCTCCCGCGCCGACGGCTCGCCTACCACCACCTCGTACCCCGCCGCCGCCGCTGCCCGCGCCACCGCGCCGGCGTTCGTGAACGCCCGTGTCGACTTCCGCGAGATGAGAAGCAGCCTTGGGCGCCGGCCGCCGCCGTCGATGCTGCGGTGGCCTCGGAGCCGGATGGCGGTGTCGCGGGTGAGGCCGTAGGATCGCCGGGCGAGGAGGGCGAAGTCGGCCATGGAGTACTTGCCGGCGGTCCTCGTGGCGTCGACGCTCATCTCCTTGTGGAACTCGAGGCCGACGACGACGCGGGGGTAGCAGAGCACGCCCCCGCCGCCGCTGTTTCCTGCTCTGTCCATGTCGACGGCGTCGTGACGGGAGAGGCCGCGGAGCAGCGGCCGGAACCTGTCGAGCCACCACGGCGGTGCGTCACGAACGAGGAGGTGCACGTCGCCGTCGATGCCGAGGCCGAGCCGGCGCGTGGTGATGAACAGCGGGACGAGCACGTCGGTCAGGTCGTGGAACATGTTCCCCGCGTACCCGCCGGCGGAGAAGACGACGGCCGGGGAGGTGTGGTTGGCCGTGCACCGGGGAGCGGAGGGGTGGTCGGTGGCGGCTTGCGACGACGAGATCGTCACCGAAGTGACGTGGGCGAGCGCGTGGGGATCGTTCTTCCTCGCGTGCGGCTTCATCTTCCATGATTGGCGCCTTGCTGAGGGGTGGTGGTGGAGGATGGTGGCGTTGGGGAGGATGCGGACGTCACCTTTCAGCTCGCACACGTCTGATCTCGAGCTCGAGAAGTCGCACAGCACGGGCCCTTCGTTTGTGCCTGCACAATGAGAGTAGTAGAAACAGCTGAGTCTTCTGGCCGACATTGTTCAATCTCCATCTACTTTGATCCTCGAGTGAGTGAATGAACGATGAGCAGCTAACAAGCATCGAATTTCTCTGAATGTTTGGAGACTATGCTCGAGGTACCTGAACGATGGGAGCTAATCCTTTCCTCTCCCCACAATACTGAAGAAGCCGAACCTACTGAAAACAATAAGCTCACTGCAAACACAAAGGTAAGAGAAATAAGGTAAATCACATCGCACTAGCAGAAATAAGATGTGTTAATGCAGTAACTTACACGTTTGCAGAGGAACTGCATGATTCCGGAACATTGTTGCAAGTGTAATTGGCCCAAGAATGCATCCTGCAAGCAGTACCAATCCAACCTTGGCAGCAAAATTGCTCACACTCTTCTTCTCACAGGCCATCTTGCAATGCCTCAATCTTCATCGACAGGATTTCAAAACTGATGCAGAAAACAGAAACAGTAAGGGGGAAGTCTTTGGGTTGTCACCATCCTTATATTCTTCTCTACCTGACCTAAAGAACTTTCTACTGTTCCTATGGTAGTTCAAACATCTGTATTAAAACAAGTGTTTGTTGAAGAGATTCTCAAAGAACTAACAACAGAATAAGCAGCACAGGTTCTGATTGGGGATATCGTGCAAAGTTAGATGAGCAAACTTGATGGGAAAAAGAAACAAACCATGCGTCTCACTCACTTTTGGTTTGGTAGGAATGTGGTTATTGTGCATTGCTGTTGAAAGTCTCCATGTTAGTTACAGTAGAAAGCCAAGGTAGCAGAATGCTTACTCAAAAGCAGCAGAAATGAAAGTGTATCCAAAGATAAATTTTCAAATTGGACTGCTCAAATTACAGAAAATATTTCTTTTCAGAACTTGAGAGAGGGCATGGCCGCATGGGTAAATAAAAAATTACAGGTAACAGAGCATGATGCACAAACAAATCAGTACAAAGTAACAACAAAATCTGAATGGTTACCTGTTCAGAATTAGTTGCGGTAGAGTGGACTACCAGAACATGATAAAAAGGTCATCATCAGTGGCTGTTAGGTGTTAGACTTAAGAGAGTACTGTTTCAGTTAGGTAGTCCAACCCTTTGTTAGTGAAGGACTACATGGAGGATTCTACTCATAGTCAAATCCTCCTTGCCAACATCTGAAGCAATATATGAAACTGAACAGATAAATCTCAGAAGTTATGTAGCGAAAATGAATAAACATATTGCACTAGACTGTTAGGTGCTACTGTACTTTGAGTTTAGCATTCCCAACAAGAGTAACCTTGAATTTCACTGTATATTAAGAAAGCTTCTTCTGATCTTCGAAATTCTATTCCAAGAGGAGGGAAAGGTTCCTTGTAATTTATAAATAAACTACAGCTACACAAAAGGTCTATAGCAGTACTGCAAGTATTACAAAGAATCAAAATTTACAGACTTGCCCATCTCAGTCTCAATAATCTCTATCGACTACTCCAGGAAAGGACTCTTGGCAAGATCAAGGAAAAGCAAGAGCAATTATCAAGTTCTTGCTTTTTGTTGATCTAGGATAACATTCAAGATCCTTCCAGGTACGTAAATTCTCTTCCTGATGCCCTTTCCAGCAAGATATTTGGAGAGTTTCTCATCCTGAGGCTGCTATTTGGAACACATCATCCTCAGAGCACGATTTGTCAACAAGAACTGTACCCCTGGTCTTTCCATTGATCTGCACAGGGAGTACAAGCTTTGATTCCTCCAAGTACTCACTTTTTGCCTGGGCAAGAAAGAAAAGGCTCAGTAAAGTTTTCATGTATGCCACTAAACAAAAGATTTTACACCAATAAGTGAAATTTACAAATCACCGGATACACTGAAGAGAACATGTATGAGACTTGTAATACAATTAGATGCTTCACTATGAAAAGCACTCTTGAAGTAAGGCGTCTCGGTAGTAACAGATAGCTAATCCTTTACAGTATCTTGTACGGAGTAGGTATATAGTATTCACCCATATTTTTTCTCGAACATGAAGGACAGATTCATCCATATAAGTATCACTTCAATATACAGTCTGCAGTGGTTTTTATGCTTACTAACATAGGCTGTCTTAGTAGCTAGCAACTATACGCATGCTCTCTGACAAAATATTTATCTTCAAAAGAATCAGCAAAGTATGTCACCCATCAAAAGGGGATGATGCACTGAAGCAGGATAGTTTTAATGTTACCTCTGGAAATTGTTCATATGCCAATGATTGCGGATGTCCAAGGCGAAACCAAAGCTCCTCAGCCAAGTGTGGTGCAAAGGGTGAAAGCAGCAGAACAAAGGATTCGATAACATATTTTGGTTGGGTTTCCCACTGTAAGAGAAAATAAGAGTCACACGAAGTTCTTCTGTAAATCATGGAATCTACAATTTTATGCCCCTCATTCTACATAAATGCATGCCGTTCTGGACATGGCATGATCTAATAGAACCAATTTTTACCAGCAATTTCCATTGTTGGTAAAAACAATACAAAGATAGCATAATGCAACCAGTTGATGACAGGCAAACCAATTCTACTTTGACTTGGACAATCCATATATATTTTCATTGTTTGCCAGATTTTGAGAAGTTGGGATTCACCTTGTATGCTGCATTCACAAACTCCATCATCGCGGAAATAGCAGTGTTAAATCTTGTTTCATGAATTTCCTCCGTGACCTAAAAATCAAAATAATAAATGATTGTCAATCAGCCATGATTAGTCAATCACAACAACGCAATTCGAAAATGATCACCAGACTGAAGATTTTATTAAAACCATGACATAGGAGCGTGCAACTACATATGTAAGAAACAACAGAAATAAAATATTCGTGTCAATCCCACCTGTGCATGGGCATAGCTTTTCACATGGCAAATGATAAAGAAGTGTAGAAACTAGTCCACCTCCCAGATTGTGATCTAGTAACTACAAAATAATTAAAATGGCAGGTTGCATGTAATGTGGGATGAATTAGTGCACACCTTAGTCCCACAAAACGATTCCAATGTTGTAAAATGGGTCTGATTTTCTCTCATTGTGTACTTGGAAGTTGGAGGATATTGATGTTTTTTTTTCGAATACAGGATAGCTGCGTATCTTTATATTAGAGAGAGAGAGAGAGAGAGAATGACTGGTCCCTTACATCAGCCCACAACGTCTCACCCAGGAGAACAAAGCGGTTGTGATACGAAAACAGTACGGGACAGAATCATCAAGGGGGAAAAAAAAAGATGACCCAATCGAGGCTAGTTACATTGGCCTTGCTTCACAATCTAGGACATTGATGCTATGGCCAGGAATTACTGCACATGCGGCCTATTCATGTGGACAGTGTAGAGAGATAGAATTGGGAAAACAGCGCGGCTGGGAAGGAGAAGCCGGCGGCCTGGAACGGCGGCGCGGCTGAGGGAGGGGAGGGGACGCGCGGCGCGCTAGGGTTGCCGCGCCGTGGATCAGGCGGCGGCGTGCGGTGGGTGGAGGGGCAGCGGAAGGAAAGGAACCGAATCGGGGGGGTCCCGGACTCGTGATACCATGTAGAGAGATAGAATTGGGAAAACACCACACACCCAATCAGGGGGGGGGGGGGGGTGACCTTCATTATATAGCCTAATAGGCTAGGGTTACAATATACAAGGCCAATGGGCCACATGCCCAATATGGGCCACACGCCCAATATGGGCTGACCAACTATACATATCTAACAGACAGTACCGTGGCAGTGTTGTAGCAAGAAGGATGGTTTCTTCATCACCAAGTTTATCTATTTTCTGAATAGCTTCATTAGTTTCCCTTGTTAGAGATTATATTGATTTGATTACATTAGAAGTATGCATGTTTACATTTTAAAGTGCACGAGTGAAAAGAATATTAATGGAACAGGATGCCAACTGTGACCTACCCTTGCAATACATTTGTGCAGAACTCGAAGCTGATCCAAGGTCGGTTCATCTTCAGTAGTCACCGTTCCATCCTTATATGATCCATCAGGTAATGGTGGACCAACTATGAGTCTCCAAGTCCTTCCAAGAAACCGATGCACACCTTCAATTCCTCCAGTGCTCCATGTTTTTGAATCTCTGTAAGTACAAAATATCCCCAGTCAGCTTTCTATAAACAGTTGCAACTTCATCTGCAAAAAGAAAAGTTATACACACCTCAATGGTCCCATGAACATTTCATATAATCGAAGAGAATCAGCACCATATTCTGAAACCACATCATCCGGGTTAATGACATTCCCTCTACTTTTACTCATTTTGTAGGCACGGGCATTTAGACGAATATTTGGATCATCCTTTAGCACATAATGATCCCCAACTTTTGTAACCTTGCAAAAAATGAAGCAGGCAAAAATCAAACTCAAAACTTTTATCACACCAATTGAATAATGAACGCAAGTACCAGAACAGACCTTATCTGCCGGTACTTTTTCTTGGTAGCAATCAATCAAACTTGAGTTTGAGTCTGCAGAAACCAATCTTCCTTCATTGTCTCTATATGCACTATACTCAACCTGTTACAGAATTTATTATGAGTAATAAAAAGCATTGACGTACATGTGGAAATATTGACTACCCGCAAAAAAAAAGGAAATACTGACAGAAATTAGTGTCACCTACTTCTCCTAGTATTAATCCTTGATTTATCAGGCACTTGAAGGGCTCTTTGGTGGAGACTAAACCCATATCATACAGAACCTATAAGACACCATTTAGTCAGAATAAAGGAAGGCTCCACAATAAAGGAGCAAAACGATAAGAAACCAGCTAGTAAGTAATAATTACTGGTCCCAAGATTTCCTAAGAGCAGTGAAATTTGGCTAACAAGAGGCAAATTGCTGCTCTACATTTTATAACTTAAAAAGATAGCCAATTCAGGCTTACATGATTGTTTTCAGGACTTCATGCACAAAAAATTCTTCTAGTTTTCGAAACACATTCAACAAAGTAAGCTACATGGTAGAAGGATTGGAAGTTCGTATTTGGACACGAAACAGAACCTTGTGCCAAAATCTTGCATAAAGCAAGTGTAATACAGAATGTTCAGCACCACCAACATAGATGTCAACTGGACCCCAATATCTGTACGATATCAAAAACAGAAAATAGGTTAGTTGTACCATACAACACAAGCCTTACTAGAGATCACATGCGGAAGAAGGATGCACCTTTCTTTAGCCTTGTCAACCAAAATATTGGAATTTTTGGGATCCATGAATCTCAAATAGTACCTGAAATGGTCATTTAACACCATAAATGGTCTAAGTGTTTACAAGTCACTTGCAAACCAGAAAGGAAACAATTTGGACATAAGTGATTTTCAAATGAGAGGATGATGTTATCAACTTGTATGTTCTTCCCTGAGTCGAACATCACAAGGTTCCTATTGTGAAACAACAACTTCTACAGGTGCCCACTAGCTAATTGCAACCATCAGATTATGAAAAAAGTTACCAGCATGATCCAGCCCATTGTGGCATGGTGCTTGTTTCTCTTCTTGCAGGCTTCTTGGACAACGGATCAATGGTTCGAACCTGAAAATACAGTAAACATAGGTGAATAGGTTTGCTTGGCATAAGCAAGAGTTAAACTTAAATGCAGTTTTGCCAACGGAGAAAGAAGCAGACTTTTACTATCAAGCAGTAGCTTAATTTGATTCCATGACACTGGTAGGCATATTAGTTTTGCATTCTCAATCTATTAATGTTACATCAACTGAAAATTCTTTCTAGCTTGCTGACTAAAAGGCCCAGTCATGAACAACGCCGCCATGCAGGGAAGCCCCAAAACAGAGATGACATACAACTTTTGGGAACTTGACTTTTACATGCCTGCCCCGCGGCCAATTCAACATCTCCTAATGCAATTCTGGAATTTGCAGGATATAAATTTTTAAAAATGTACCTTTCAAATTTCATTTACTATTTTTTGTACAAAAATATACAACCTATGGGGACTCCTACCTAACTCAAACAACAGTTTCCCTCTTTTTCCCATCCTTATCAAACAAACAGGCTACGTTCTCTCCTTCCCATTTGATTTGATCATTCAGTTCATCCTCTTTAATGATTCTAGATTTCTACCATAGTACCATCTATTAGCAATGTACAAAGAAACAATAATCACAGTATATGATGAAGTAGGATGAAAGCTTATAATCATACCCAATCTGTTGCTTTAGTCAAAGGTGGTTCCCCAGTACCAGTGGGAGTAAAGTCATCCAATTCAGGAAGAGTTAGAGGAAGCTCATTTTCTGAAAGAGGTACCATCTCATTGGTATCATCATGGAAAACCACAGGGAAAGGTTCACCCCAATACCGCTGTCTGGCAAAGAGCCAATCTCGTAGCTTGTAGTTTACCTGGTTATTGGCTCTGCTCAATTAAACAAACCCCACGAAAGAAATAATTTGCATAACATCATTATATAATGAAGGATCAAGCACCTTTTTCTTTCCATAGCCATTACTCTCTAGCCACTCGATAACTTTCTGAGCAGCATCTTTGGAAAGCATTCCGTTAATATCCAACCCAGATGAAGAGTTGCATGAGTTTATCATGATACCATCATCTGCATATGCCTCCGTTGGATCACAACTGCCGTTGGGTGGACTTACGACCTTAATGATCGGAAGTTCATATTGCATGGCAAATTCATGGTCACGGGAGTCATGTGCAGGAACAGCCATGATAGCCCCAGTTCCATAGCTGCAAAGAGGAAGTTAAATATTAGAGAGCACACACAGTAAAAAACATTTAAAAAACCAACAAGTGTAAATATTTTCCTCAAATTCTTAAATCTACATATAATGTCTCATGCTTCATTGATCAATTTTATGAGTAGCAGATCTATCTGCCTGGTGATCATCTATATCTTACATAAAAACACATTTTATGGATGGCAACAATACCAACCAAAATTGAAAAGAATATTCATGCAGAACTAAGTAAACAAATTATATTCTGTAGTAAGACTATTGCCTTTAAAATTACAATAAGAAGCATAACATGTTTGCTATTTAGATGTGAAAACACTTGGCTCTCCACCGAAGCAGCCAAGAGTTTCTAGAATTTGATTTATATTTTCCTTTGAGGAAGACGAAGATAGCAACGATATTGCACAACACGGCATCAAGATAGAAACATATATTGACAGACCTTCCTAAAACATAATCTGCCACCCATATTGGAATGATCTCCCCAGTTGCTGGGTTCTTAGCATAAGAACCACTGAAAACGCCAGTTTTTTCCTTCTGAAGATCAGTTCTTTCTAGTTCACTCTTTCTTGCTGCGAGTTCTTTGTATTCCTCGACCTGAACTTTTCCAGTCAATCCACAATTTACTTCAAAGTTAGATGATAATGTAGTTGGTAATGACAGCAGTACATACATGTTCTCGCTCTTCCTCAGATGTAAGAGATGACAACAAAACATGCTCAGGTGCCACAACAAGATATCTGCAGCAGAAAATGGTCAGCTGTATAGTGTCCATGTGGGTCATAAGTTGTATTAATATGCACAGTTTGTAAAAAGAGAAGCCACATACGTTGCACCAAAAATTGTGTCAGGCCTTGTTGTGTAAACTAACAACTTGGCCCCTAGGTCATGTCCTTCCTTGTCTACTGCAGCAAATTCAAGCTCAGCGCCTTTTGATCTCCCAATCCAATTCCTTTGCATTTCTTTGATGCTTTCGGGCCAATCAAGATCATTCAAATCTTCAAGAAGTCGATCAGCATAAGATGTTATCCTCAGCATCCACTGGCGCATTGGCTATACAACAGAGGATGAAACGGATAGCTGTAATATGCCCTTTTCTGCAGATAGCTGCTTATCAACCAGGCATTAACAAGGTTGAGCATAGCTCAAAAGGAAAGCTACACTCATAGCAGAAACAGTTCCGCGATCCGCCACATACCTTCCTTATAACAGGATAACCACCACGTTCACTCACACCATCTACGACTTCTTCATTCGCCAGGACAGTTCCAAGAGCAGGGCACCAATTAACCGGTACCTCAGCCTGATTGTAAGATATCAATGCCAGCCTAAAAATCATTGAAAACCACAAATGCAACACTAAGAACATAAAAACAGAATCCCTAAAACGGAACAAAGCTGTTGATCACTTGAATAAATAAAGAAAGTGCAAAATAAGAACTATAACAAACTATAGTAAACTATTACTATATTTGTATCGTAAGATTCAACAAGCACGATGGAACTAGTATTTCTGACCTGATAAGCCAGTCCTCTTTTCAACAATTGAAGGAAAATCCACTGTGTCCATTTATAGTAAGATGGCTCTGTTGTGGAGATTTCACGATCCCAATCATATGAAAAACCTAACGATTTAAGCTGCAAAATGAGAAAATGCATTCCTAATGAACCACTGGTAGCCAAACTACAACAAATAATGCCTTTACTTCTCTTTCAGTAGGTACAGGTGTACAGCAACATTTAAAATATTAAATATCAACATTTCATCCATGTTCATGACAACTAGAAATGGAATGGCAGATTAATACATTTCTTCTAAATAGACTGACACAGAAATTGCTTGTGTTTTGTCCCAGAAAAAGGTAGCATGTTATTGGTAGACTGTTCAATGCTACGAGTCAAATAGTGCTCAATATTGCATTAACAATTTTCAGGATCTGATTCATACAATGCGCATATGATGGAGATTATACAATGAAGCGCCCAACAAGCTACAAACATTATCTATAAAAGTGGTATACATTTCACATCTTGACACTTGCATAGTGCATACATGGTTACATTGATCTAGAACTCTGGACACTAGCAACGTATCAGCACCTTAAGTTTGCCATATTCCAAATGTGGATGGAGCGTCAGGGCACCCTTTAGCACAGACTAACTTTGCAAATTACAAGTGCCCTGTCCTTTTTATTTGGTTGCAACCTAATAGAAATGCATTGTTTGACAAGTGCAACTCATATCTAATTGGGAATGCATAAAGGAGTGTAAAAAGTGGTGTTTACTACTTTACTTGCGACAAAGGTATCTACTAAACTCTAGAAGCAAAATGCACAGCAAGCATACATATATGTGCAGTATATTACCTGTGTGCGGAAGCGATCAATGTTCCTTTCAGTGGTAATCTTAGGGTGAGTTCCTGTCTGTGCGCAGTATACAAAGTTAGATAACTATAGGACATCATAATTCTTAGAGATGAAATGGTTATTCGAGGGCATCCACTGAAGTTGTAAAATACCTCGATAGCGTACTGCTCAGCAGGAAGGCCGAATGCGTCCCATCCCATAGGATGCAAAACATTGAAGCCTTTCATGCGCTTGAATCGTGATAGAATGTCAGTTGCCGTGTATCCAAGGGGGTGCCCCACATGCAACCCAGCTCCACTGCACATCATTTCGAGGGGAAAAAAATAGTTTAAGTGACAGGCAATACACATCGAGCAATTCGATTCCAGATGACTTGATTCTTCTAGATAATCGAAAATGTTGATTGCATCCTATCTACTTCATGAATTCAGCCCAAGCAAAGCACTACGGTACAGTTACCAATACATAGTAGTAACAAGGCCGTGATAAACTCGAAGAATTTTAGCACAAATAACTCAGGGAGGTAGATGGATAGGGCACCTCACCTGGGGTAGGGGAACATGTCGAGGATGTAGCACTTGGGCTTGGAGGTGTCGAGCCCCTCGCCGATGTCCGGGGTGCGGAACGTGCGGTGCTCCTCCCAGTGCCGCTGCCACCTAGGCTCGATCTCGTCATACGGGTACGCCCTCCTCGCGGCCGCCTGCGTCTTTCCGGCGTCAGCGGCCTCGGCGGCGCTGGCGCAGCAGCGAGCTCGGAGCGGCGGGACGCGGCGGACGGGGGCGAGGAGTCGCCGCTGCCGTCGGTGGGCCGCGGCAACAGCGGGAGGCCGCTGCCGTCGGTGGGCCGCGGCGACAGCGGGAGGCCGCGCCTGCAGTGGGAGTGGGAATTGGAGCTGCCATTGCAGCGCCAAGGCCATCGTCGGGTTGGAGAGCAGAGGGGGAGAGGTTGGAGCGGGAGCGGAGTGTGGTGGTGGCCAAATATACGAGCCGAGGTTTGGGATAAGGTTTTAGAATTTGCAGCTGGTCCACGATAAAACTAGGAATAAAAAAGATAGAGGGGGCAAAAACAAATTAAGAAAAAAAGAGGGTCATTTAGCAATTAGCATTGAATTGCAAGATCTCTTTCCAGTTGCTGTATTTTGGTGCCAGTTACTGCATTGGTAAGGTCACAAGAACAAGATTACACCCTGATTTTGTTTTTTAGAATATATAAATGTGATAAATAAATATTTTTAATTTAATATATATGCTGTGCAGGTTACAGGTACAACAGAGTTACTCCTGCATTTCTGCTGCTCCGACTAGTACAGTCATACAGGATCCTCTACTGAGGTAGAGGAACTACTAGTACAAAATACTGAAGAAAAATGAGTTATTTGTCCCCCACACAAAGTGTGATGCCATAAAGCCAATTCAGCTTTCTGATTCCTGAATCATTCCTTCATTTCTTCAATAAATTCCCAGTACGCATGCGGCAGCAGAAGATCATGGGCTGATGCTGTATGAGACTTTAGTGAGGCCTTTCTTGACTCTTATGTTTGTTACCTGATGGAAGCATATGAAATGAGATCAGACTCCCAAGTTCTAAGATATAAATGGAAAAATGATGCAAAGAAATCCAAAAAGATATCTGGCACAAATATCATCACAGCAAGTGTGATTCTAATTTTGTGGCGACCTCCCTGAAGAACTAGTTTAGCGAGTTTCCCATTCACCTAGGGTTTGCTACTTCCTAACTTAAAATTAAGAAAATGCCCGAGGGGAGTGACTCCCCAGGAGTCCCTCCCATGGCCAACAAAAAAAACAGAGAGTTTCAGGTGTAGTTCCCTCATACTTTGGTCCCTGAACGAAAAGATCCCCCATCCCCCCCCCCCCCCCCCCCCCCCCACAACACAAAAACCTAGTGCAGAGAATCAGTCCTTGGATTCGTCTCTTTAATATAAAGATACGCAACTATCCAACTAAAAAAAGAATCCATCCTTGGATGAGCAAGTGGAACCACTACAGTACACAAGTACTGTAAAAGTTTCTGACAAGATGGTACTCACTACCTAATTTGGTATATACAGAAATGGTCAGGACAAATAAAACAGACATGGGCGCCTAACAGGAATGTACTAGAAAGACACAATGTACATTAACTAACAAAATACACCCAAATAGAGTGTGCAGCACTCAACTATCACTTGCATCAAATATCATTGTTAGGGTTCACAAAAGCCAATCTACTTCCATTTTTCGCGGCGGAACCTATCCTTCCACGGTTCCACCCACTACCCAGTTTCTATGACTTGTGGTTAATTCTGTAGGGAATTTTGTGAGAACACTGGGATAACATTAAAAAATGGTAATTACCTTTAGGCTATTGATGGCTGAAATGTCTGCAACATGAGTACCACCACAAGGACCACCAGGATATTCACCGAACTTTATTACACGAGGATTGCTATCCTGCCACGAAAACATAAAGTCGCGAACAATGTTAATGAGAAACACAAAACTGTAAGGTATCATGATACCCACTAACATAAAAGTGTCATTGATATAATACAGCAGCATAAACCTTTGAAATGTAGCTAGGCAGAGAACCTCCACATAATTTCGCTGCCTTCTCATAAGGAAAAACAGAGGCTAAGACCTGCATCAATGGTGAAAATTTAAAGTCAAGATGACAGGATGGATGATATGCACTTCAACATATTCAGATTCTTTGAATACCTTGGCTCCTTCCGAAATTAGCTTATTGGCTTCTCTTTCCATTTCGTTTTTCTTATCCTGTATTTGATCTGGTGGAATTACTCCTTTATACTCAACGAACGGTCTACAAAGAACAGACACAAAAATGTTCTCTAATTAACAACTGAAGTACAATTAAAATATAAATGCTAAAAGGAGCTGAAGTGCCATGCCGGTAGTTAGTAAAAGCTCATGAGCTGGACCCAAATGCTAGTGATACAAAGAAGAAAACAAAATAATAAAAACATTAAAAAATAAGTAAACCATACCCATCAGGAAAATGGTAGCCTTTCCCAGGCTCCAGCTGAAAGAGGCCTACATTGTGCACACAGATGTCCAACAAATGTCCAGCAGAATGAAGCCTGCAGCGTTACAGGGATAGCATAAGCATTACATTTAGAATTGCATTGACCTTCTGCGAGTTGATATAACATCACTTCTTACTTCTATACGGTATTCCTGGGGGGGGGGGGGGGGGGGGGGGGGAAGAGTCACTACAAGTATTTATAGATCATCTGGCCAGGATGTCAGCTATGAATTAATGTTAGCTTCAAGCAGCTTATAACTAGTTAATTTGATTGCAGATACGGCCAAACAAATGGGTGTCCTTAAAGACTCAAAACTCTTCTAAATTTCATAGATGTAGATGTTTACCATAGCCATGTGAGTAAAATGAAAGTCTCAACTTCACAAAGCAATGCTATTATTTGAGTAAATGCTCCAACAAGACATGTAGAAATATTCTGGTTGCATCACCTTGAATTCAAGCTGCGCCGTTCTGCATCAACTTCCAAGCTAACACTTTCCCCCTCTTTAAAACGATGCCCGCATCCTTCTCCAGCACCCTCAAATCTTCCATAATGGAAAACCTGGATGGCAATCACAAGACGAAGGAGACATGGGCACATGGCATGTAAAAATTCAGAACTGCTGCAATCTCCTGAACAAGTTTGCCTTCCGGAAAACGAAAAGCTCGGGGTCTGAGTCCTCACCACTCCGTCCTTTGCCCGAACATCCTCGACGAGGAACCTGACGCCGGCGGCGGAGATGACGCCCGTGTCCGCCGGCTGGCCGCCGCCCTGCGGGTGGAAGACCGTGGCGTCCAGCACCACCGCTACTCTGCCGCCCTCCTCCTGCGGACACCGGGAGCATAGCTTAGCAGGGACCCAGCCTAGGGTTTCGAACCTACGGCGGCTACTTCATATTCCTGCACGGCTGATGAGAAGCAAGGGGAAGGAGAGACCTGGTGGACGGCGAGGACGTTGGCGTCGGAGCGGAGGGCCCACATATCATCGAAATAGACAAGCCTGGTGGGGCCCACAGGCCTCGCCGGCGCAGCCTCCGTCGCCATCTTTCGGTAGAAGCGGCGTAGGGAGACTGGGAGTGGTAGAGCCTGGGAATGATCGCCGGCGGCGGCAAGGAAGTTGGGGACTTGAGGTGAGTTGTGTTCAGCTTGTCACGCAGCGCCAAGGCAAGTGGTTCAAAATCAGACGCGCACAACACGCTCGAAGGACTGAATATTCTGAAGAAACGAACGAAGCCTACCCGCCAATTTATAGCAGGCAATGGGAGAAACTACAAGGAAATCGATTCAATTACGCGGCTAGTTAAAAATGTTGATGGCGCAGTCAAGGCCAGGCTTGATTTCGAGGTGCCTTCGTTCTTTGCCAGTTTTGTGTTTGATCTCTGAACTTTTCTGATGGTAGAAAAACAGTAGATCAGAATGTTACTAGAGCAGCCGAGCAGGTTAGTTTTGACTGCTCACTGCCCAATAACTCGTTAGAGATCAAAAGCATGCGTCTCTATCTGAGTTATCTGTCTCTCTCTTGCTGCCTTCATTCTGGAGTTTTCTATAGCTTTGACGAACCATAGACTTGCAAGGGAGCTTTCCGGTCACCTTCGGCGATATGCTTTCATCATGCAAGATCACTCTCCATTACACAACAACAGAAATGCTGCAAGCTTCCAATCCTTTACTAGTCTGATTTGGAGATTTGGACTATCAACTACGTACATGGAAGGATGAAGACCAAGAACAGCATGACGTGTCAAGAAATCTAGGGAAAACAATAGTGCAAAGGCACGGTCTTTGCTGGTTCCTCGAGGTTGGGCTGTTAATCTGTTATGCTCCCACCATATAAAAATATGTGAAACAATACTAGGAATGCTCCTATCAAATTTGCCATGTGCGTTCAACTCCTTTGGGATGGTACACTGAGACAACATGGCTAAGTTTTCAGTTGAAATCGTATTTCATCATGGGCACCTCCTTTTATTTCTCTTTTCCGGTGACAAAGTAGATATTGCAAAGATGAACATTAACTATACAGACTACAGAGGAAAATTCCTGATCTTGTACAGTAACTATTGAAGTGAACTGAAACTTTCGGTATTTCAGGGTACGCGCTGACATCTGCACCAGTACGCTACTCCCCCACCTCTGCCTTGTGCAACAGCGATTTCCTCGTCAACATAGAACCAAACAAAGAACGGGTCTTTTGTACTGGGTTCCCTGCCATCATTACCGTTTCCGAGGCCGATTTCCAGGGGAGCAAATGGTCCGACCTTTATGCGAATCCGCTCAAAGATGAATGCAAGTATTTTCTTGTTCCATGAAAGCCTCCCTTCAAAGGTTAAGCACCCAATGGGGCCCAAATAGATACCATTCTCGATCCGTTTCCCCTGCAGAAAAGAACTACAGTAAGCTGGGACCAAGAAAACCTATAGTTTGTGGATTTAAACAGGGCCTATACAAATTAACAAAGTCACATGATATTGAAGGCACATACAGCTATGGGGATTTGGGCAAAAATCTTTTGGCAGTTAAATACATGTTCTCTAATGCCACTATGCCACTATGCCACAGGATATCAGTACTTCTTGGGCTCACTTAGCATCGCACAAACACGAACATGTTGCTGAACATTCCTTATTTCTGAGAGAAATGTTAACATATGATGCATACCCACAAAAAATATTTGAAAAGGAAAATATACGGTTGCTACTAAATATGATGCCTAATAAATGTATTTCTTGCATTGTTCAGGAAAACTCTACAGTGTCAGACAAGAAACTGTTTGAACGTTGAACAGCTATGGCAACTCAACAAACTATTGAAGCATCACTGATCACCATAACTATCATATCACAAATTCAACATGAGGAGCTGCCATGAGAAGCTCACCGCAGCATCGAAGCGCTGGACTGCAGTCACTGGGAAATATTGCCCTTTGTCCAGCCGACCCTAAACAGACATTGCACTCAACTAATCAACCATCAATCTGAAACAATTAATCCATGATACTATCAAACATACCGGTCACTCAATTCTCACCTTAGCAGTGAAGATGAGCATCCATGTCCTGCCTGGAGACTCTGTCCCGCCGAGTGTCTCAAAGAATGTAGATGTGTCAAGCTTTGCCTTCTTTATCTTGGACAATGCTGAAAGGACCTCTGGTGCAGGCACCTTCCTTGTCTTGGCTGCCTCCTTGAGCACCTTCACACTGTCCGTGACAGCCTACGCTAAACCCATATCAAGAAAACGGTTTTTACTGGTTGCATAACAGGGTACGCAGGAGTATAAGATGGCACGTTGTAAAAAACCATGGAGTATGGAACTAGAGTGATGTACTGCTACTTTCAAACAATTACGTGGCGTAGCATGCCAACTTCCAAATCCTATTTTTTTTCAAAAAAAAAATCACCATGTACATTTTTCATGGGAATTCAACAAGTACATGGGCAATTTCATTATTCTAAGCAAGTTAGAATTCTTTTTTCTCAGGGAGAGCATAGCTTCAATAGCAGAAAGTAGCACTCATGTTAAAATATGTGATTGACAAGTCACGAGTGCCTAGAACCCAAGGAATACTGAGAGCTTACAGCTTTTGTCATTGCGATTGTGACTGTATCGAAGCAATTCATCAACACAGATGCAGGAAATAGGCTAGAAATTTATGCGGGGGACAGTGAAAAAAAAAAGAAACTAATGAGCCATGGCTTATGGTTATGGCCGTGGGTACTCACCGACTGGGACTCCTGCGACGAGGGCGAGGTCGACGGCTCTTTCTCGACTTCCGGCGACGCGGCGGAGGAAGCGGCGAGTGCGACGCCGCGGCGTCGACGGTTGGGGGAGCCGCGGAGATAGACCCGTGGCGCGGGCTGGAGCCGGGACGGGAGCGGGGAGAAGACTGGAGCGAAGGCCGTGGAAGCTTGGAGCAAGGCAGCCGACGACGCCATCATCGTCTTCTTCGCTCCTGGATTCGGATCGAGAGAGCTGATTTGCAAGGTGTGTGGCGGACTGGCGGTTGAGGATTGAGGAACGAGGACGCGAGACCGCGAGAGGTGTGCGTGAACTCATGGTCACCGTGGCACCGCGCTGACGTGGGCAAAGCTTAGCTCCTTGTCAGTGGCCACCATCTGCCACTTGGTCACTGTCATTCTGAAAAAAAGTGAAAAATCTAACTAGGCAAACCAAGATCAACAAAAAAAGGCCAACCTAAACATGCTTCAAATCATCTTCTTGAAACAAAAATGCGGATATTCTTGTAGGAAAAAAATATTGCTCCAAATGAAACCTTAATAGCTGTGTCAGGGTAACACGAGTAGTAACACCATAACTGAAATGGCATGAAAAATCTAAGGCCTGCCAAAAACCCAAATATCCATTTTTGTTATATATAGGCACCACCGTACGCTGCTCATGTTGATTTCTATTTTCTCTGTCAAAATCATTTGCAAATCGCATGGGATAAACAGTAAAATCACCTGCTCCGGAAAAAGCCATCCTCAACGTGACACCGTCGCTCAGCCTCAGCACAGTGCCCACTGCCTGCCGCCCTCGTCGTCGCCTCACCTCGATCGAAACCAAATGCTTCGCCTCCCCTTCTAGAACCATCCACACATTCCAAACCCTAGGCGGGCACCCATGGCGTCCCGCCGCCTCCTCTCCTCTCTCCTCCGCTCCTCCTCCTCGGCCCTCCGCCGCGCGGGCGCGCCATCACCGGTCGCACCCCGCCGCGCGTCTCCGGCCGGCCTCCTCCTCGCGCGATTCGCCGCCTCCTCCGCCGCAGCAGCCGGCCCCGCCGTCCGCGGCACCGTCCTCGTCCCCGGCCGGCGGCGGCGGGGAAGGGAAAGGGCGGGAAGATCACGGATGAGTTCACGGGGGCCGGCGCGGTGGGGCAGGTGTGCCAGGTGATCGGCGCCGTCGTCGACGTGCGCTTCGATGAGGGGCTCCCGCCGATCCTCACGGCGCTCGAGGTGCTCGACAACAACATACGCCTCGTCCTCGAGGTCGCGCAGCATCTCGGTGAGAACATGGTCCGGACCATCGCCATGGACGGTACGGAGGGACTCGTCCGCGGCCAGCGCGTCCTCAACACTGGATCGCCAATCACTGTATGTACTGTTCTTCACTCCATTTCCAGCAGCCCTCTGATCGCTTCAGATTCGATGGGAAGGTCCATTTCCATCAGCCCTCTGATGACTGATCGCTGCAGATTCAATAGGGAGGATAGACTGCACGCTGCACTTGTAATGGAAGCAATGCCAATCTGATGAGTACTTCTATGTACCATACTGCCATGTTAGTTTAGATGGGGATGTAGTGGGTTCTGTTGAACAGATTTTGACTTACCCATATCATTTAGAAATATAGGAAATGATGACTAATTTCGAATTCAGTGCAAAACACAGTGGCATTTGGTAAGTTATAGGTAAGAGAATATTGATTCTTAGAATTCACAATGTAGGAATAGGAAACACAATGCAGCATGTATAACTGCAGCAGCATGTTAGCCTACCTCAAGTATTATGTTGCAATGTACTTATGTACATTGGCCATCACTCTACACAAAAAGTAATTTATGAACGGTTGTTTATACTTTCCAGGTACCTGTTGGTAGGGCTACACTTGGGCGTATCATGAATGTCATTGGGGAGCCCATCGATGAGAAGGGTGACATAAGTAAGTTCTAAGCTTGTTTTACAATTGGCTGTGAACTTGTGATGTATCTGCAAGTTTGAGCACTTCCTTTATCACATTCCTGCAACAGAAACAAACCATTTCCTCCCAATCCATCGTGAAGCACCAGCTTTTGTTGAGCAGGCTACAGAGCAGCAGATTCTTGTTACTGGAATTAAGGTACAGCAATTCGTTGGATGCAACAGTCTTTTTCATATGTCTTGATGTTATTGCAATCCTAATTCAGATGCCGTGTAGGTCGTCGATCTCTTAGCACCTTACCAAAGAGGCGGAAAGATTGGGTTGTTTGGTGGTGCTGGTGTTGGCAAAACTGTGCTCATCATGGAGCTGATCAACAATGTAGCCAAGGCCCACGGTTTGTCGTTCAGGAACTTCACCTGTTCATTTCACATCTCATTGTTTTCATGCTGTTTTCTGAACTTCTTATGTATCAGGTGGTTTTTCTGTGTTTGCTGGTGTCGGTGAAAGGACCCGTGAAGGCAACGATTTGTACAGAGAAATGATTGAGAGTGGTGTCATTAAGCTCGGGGATAAGCAGGTCAGTATATTTGAGACCTCCTTGATTAGCAAATGTTTATTTCATATATATGGTCATAGTGTGCTTAGTTTCTGCTGTATCAGCTAAAGTTTTGGCAATTCCCTTGGCAGAGCGAGAGCAAGTGTGCTCTGGTGTACGGACAAATGAATGAGCCTCCTGGTGCTCGTGCCCGTGTTGGGCTCACCGGTTTGACTGTTGCTGAGCATTTCCGAGATGCTGAAGGGCAGGATGTGCTCCTATTCATTGATAACATCTTCCGTTTCACTCAGGTTACTTTCAGTCCCTTGCTTTTTTTGGCATTTGGAATGTTCTATGTGTTGTGTAGTTGTCCTTCATCATTCAGTCGTTCACACAAATCGTACTGCAGGCTAATTCTGAGGTGTCTGCGTTGCTTGGTCGTATCCCATCTGCTGTGGGTTATCAACCTACTCTCGCTACTGATCTTGGAGGTCTTCAAGAGCGTATCACTACCACCAAGAAGGGGTCTATTACATCTGTACAGGCTATTTATGTGCCTGCTGATGATCTGACTGATCCAGCTCCTGCAACTACATTTGCCCATCTCGATGCCACAACAGTGTTGTCCCGCCAGGTTTGTTTACATCTTTGGGTGCTTAAAGAAAAAACAATCCTCCCAACGCTGTGTTGATGCTAGCTTTACAGTCTTATGTTGTTTGTCTTGCCTAGATTTCTGAACTTGGAATCTACCCTGCCGTGGATCCGCTTGACTCTACATCTAGAATGCTTTCACCCCATGTGTTGGGAGAAGATCACTACAACACTGCTCGTGGTGTTCAGAAGGTTCTGCAGAACTACAAGAACTTGCAGGATATTATTGCCATTTTGGGTATGGATGAGCTCAGTGAAGATGACAAGCTCACTGTCGCACGTGCCCGCAAGATTCAGCGGTTTCTGAGCCAGCCTTTCCATGTCGCTGAAGTTTTCACGGGTGCGCCTGGAAAGTATGTGGAGCTGAAGGAAAGTGTCAAAAGCTTCCAGGTGAGACTAGTTAGAAACCATGACTCTCTTTTCTTTATGGAGCATATTTTACTGCATTTGCCTATTTTTCCTTACTTCTATAGGTTCTTATACTGTTATTTACACAAAATTGAAATGGTAGCTCTTCAGAACAGGTCCATGTGCTTATCTCCGCTTTTGTTGTGCTATAATAAGGTCATATAACATGCTATGTTTGTTTAAAAATGGTGCGATTATCATCACTCTTTCAGCCTCGTAATGATGTTTTTTTGGAAACGTATCACATCATGCTACCTTACTCGCACAATTTAAGCAAGTCATAGTGGATTTGTGGTCTACTTGGAGGTTAATCAATTAGATATTTAGGCTGAAGAACCAATAAGCTTAGTGAGTCTGGTTAACACACTCGATTTTGAGGTAAAACCCGAGCATGAAACTCTACGCAATGCTGTTTGCTCCCTATATTTTGTATCGTCTGATTTTTACTTCTGTAATGTAGGGAGTGTTGGATGGCAAGTATGATGACCTACCAGAGCAATCTTTCTACATGGTTGGAGGAATCGAGGAAGTTATCGCCAAGGCTGAGAAGATCGCCAAGGAGTCGGCATCTTAAGAGCAATGGTATTCTTATAGGAAGAAAAACAAACTGTGCGAATAATTGAAGGTGATGAAGACAAAATATCATCGTCTTGAGCTCACATTTTTGCAGTCCTTCATAGTAGATTATGACGAAATCCTTACGGTAGCTCCTGGATCTTTGAGGGAAAACAAATTGTACTGAATAATTGCTCCCCGAACAATTAATTTTTTTTTCCTCAGCTGTTACAGAGGTCATTCACAAAAGGGACATCCGCCTTCCAGGTTTTTTTTCTCGTCTATTTTTGCCGCGTGTTCACGTAATCACGTTGCTGTTTTTGACATCGAAAAGGAGAAATCGAAGGCGTACACCTCATTGCGGTCATCGGTCATAGCCCTCCACAACTTTCCAACCTCGCGGGAGGGAGGAGGAGGCCAGCGAGATCCGTGCCGCCGGCACCGTCACTCTCTCCTCGCCGCCTCGTCCGTCCTGTCTCGTCCTGACCACGCGTGCGCCCCGCAGATCCCCGACCAACCCACGAGCGCCCTCCATGCTCCTGCGCTCCGCGCCGCGCCGCCTCCACCTCCTCCGCCCGCACCACCACCGCCTCCTCTCCGCCGCGGCGCTCGCCTCCGCCGCCCCGGCCCCAACCGCGGCTCCAGTCCCGCCCCAGGCTCCCACCGAGTGGGCCGAGGCGCCGGTCGCCTCCGTGCGCCCGGCCACCGCCGACGCCTCGCTCTACCACGTCTCCCTCGACCTCTCCGCGCACGGGGGCCTCCTCGCGTCCCACGCCGCCGCCGGCCAGTTCCTCCCCTTCCGCCTCCCCTCCGCGCCCTACTCGATCTTCCTCGCCATCGCGTCCCCGCCCCCCGCGCCCGGATCCTCCTCCCCAGCCGCCACCTTCGACTTCCTCGTCAAGCGCCTCCCGGGCACCCCGTCCGCGCGGCTCTGCGACCTCCGCCCAGGCGACCTCGTCCACGTCGGCGCCAGCGTCGTCGGCCGCGGCTTTGATGTTGCAAGGATAGCCGACGCCCGCGACGTTCTCGTCTTCGCCACCGGATCCGGGATCAGGTGCTTACCCCTGTGCTTCCCTGACTAGCATTCGTTTGATTGCTTCTAACTCACAAGGAATTGGTCAACCACGCTTCAATAGCACTGCGCAATGCACAGTCGCTCAATTCGTTACTGTGCTAATCATGTGGGGTGCCACCTGCAGTTCTGCACTGTGGTACATTCGTTGCTGATTGTTTGAGCTATTTCTGGAATTACTTCAGACTTGAGTCTTGAGCCATAAGTTTCTAACATTATTTCTTCCTAACCGACCGTTAGTGCTTTTCTTATAATAAATACTTGTGTACTCCCACTGGAAGATAAACATGAAAAGGCAGAAATTGTATGACCAGTAAGATAAGTAGACAATTCTTGTAAAATGTCAGTGCTGCCACATTCCATGTAATTTACCATGAATGAGCACATCAGTGAATGAGCAATATCATCCACCGTCTCTCTAGATAAACTGTACTATTTAATTTATCAAAACGCAGATGTACCCTTGTCCTTAGAAGACGCTGTCTATGTACACCTTTGCACAATGTTCTTTAGTAGAAGACATCTGTATGTGCTTACATTGGAATGTATAATTCTTACAGTCTCTTCTTTGCATTTGTTTATTGCAGTCCCATTCGGTCACTTGTTGAATCAAGTTTTGTTGAAGACCATAAAGCTGGCATAAGTCTCTTCTATGGGGTTAGAAATCTTCAGAGGATGGCATATCAGGTAGGTTTGTGTCAGCTTAGTTTTACAAATTTTTTTGTTATATTCTGCCTATCGTGGCTGGTGACTATGCACTCTAACAGGAGAGGTTCAATGATTGGGAAACCAAAGGAGTTAAAATTATACCTGTCCTCTCAAGACCAGACAGTCAATGGACAGGCGAGCGAGGTTATGTCCAGGTGCTGTTATCTTTTGACTCCTGGGTTATTTCTAGATCTCTGCTTGTTGTACTTATAGAGTTGGTTTTGCATTTTATAGAATGTTTTCTCAAGGATGAAGAATATTGTAAACCCTTCATCAGTGGGAGCAATTTTGTGTGGACACAAACAGATGACTGAGGTATCATCTCACTTGTTTTCCTCATTTATCTTAGAACATTGAAGCTAATTATCACAATTTGCCAGGACCTTCTACATTCAGCACTTTTTCTTTCCAACGTGTCACAATATTTTCACCTACTGAGTACTGAAACTTGTTTCTTTTCTTCTGAACATGCAAGCATTAGAAATGTTCTAACAATAGTGATCAGCCTTGACATGTAACACAGGCTTATTATTGGAAGCTTAGAACTATTCTCTACTTCGAATTCTTGGGATGTTCATAGAAATCAGTAATCACATCTACTTCATATAAATCATAAAGTTGCACGCCAGTTCATTTGCGAATCATTTTGTTTGTGCCTATCTATAGCTCATAGTGTATATCTTGAGGCAGATTACACTGACTATAAGTGCAAGTTTTTCTGCACATACACCTAAAAGTTTGTAAGCCTAGTACATTCTTTCCATATCCGTCCAATTTCTTTCTTATAAATATTGGTTATACTTGTTTCTTTTGGGTTTCATCTCTAGCCTACCCCAACTTGCTTGGGACAAACGGCTATGTTGTTGTTGTTGTAAATATTGGTTATTATGTACTCCGTATTTCCTTGCTGATTTAATATATTTGCATGATGCAGGAAATTACAAGAGTTCTTGTTGCTGACGGTTTGTCAAAAGATAGAATCCTAACTAACTTCTGACCACCAGGACAAAGTTCCAGCCATTTTGGATGTTGTAACATTTTTGTACTACGATCGAGCAGTTATTCTTTGCAGCGAGTGTCTGGAAATCGCAACAGGAAGACAGTTGCGTGCTTACAAATAAATTTCAACTGCCATCAGGCATCTGGACCAAAGGCCCTAGTTGAGAGAATGTTTTGTAGCATCTGAGACTCTAATTCCTCTTAAGTACTCAGAAAGCCCCTTTTGGAGAAATAAAAGGGGATATAGATAGTAGAATTTTTTAGAGCTGTATACCTTAAGACTATGGGTGCTGTCACATACCTTTTGCAGCACTGAGATTTTGGTGCATATTGTCAAAATTTTTGAATGAATGGTGTGTACGGATGCATGCTGATGTTTTCTAGTGCGTGTTCAAGGAATCTCTGATGCTTGATGTTTAATTGATGTTTTCTAGTGCGTGTTCAAGGAATATCTGTTACGTACGCTGCTTCTCAGCGCTCCATGCGTCTTCTCCATTGAAAGGGACAACCAATACCCAGAAAACAATGCACCATTTAGAAACAATAATGTTGCAAAGGAAAAAAAAATGATGCGCATGATGCATGTCCCCGTTCAGAGAAGGGTCCCGTTCTACTTGGGACTTGGAGGTCGGGCAACCAACCAGATGCGTAGAAAATGTTGATAATCATGCATTCGTTATTAACTTCTAGTATATTATCAAAGCCAACATAGCTCGTAAAATGAAATTATGAAAGTATCTTCTAAGGTTTGATTCCAAATCAGACAAATATTATCAGTACAACAAAGTTCAGATTCCACACAGTTAACCAAAGAGGTAACATCACGAATGAAAAATCAATCTTCCCAATCCTCTCGAGGATCTTCATTCTGCGCTGTCACCTTCAAGGGCTTTCTGGTCATCGTTAGGTTCTGCAGAACTACTGTGGCGTTCATGATGGTGGTGCCGATGGTGACGATGATGGTGGTGGCCATTCTTGTGAGACATTTTGCCATTTCTCGTCTTCTCTGATTCATCAGCAGCTCTGTCATCCGATGACTCCTCCAAGGAGCGGCTCCTGTGACGCTTGTGGTTGTTGGAATCTGATGGTGCGTCTTCATCACTAGATCTCAGACGCTTCCTGTGTCTTGACCTGACCTTGCCCTCGAAGTCAGAGTCATCATCTGATGACCGCTGATGGCGTCTGCGGCTCCTAGAGTGGTCCTTCTTGGTCGATCTACGGTCTTCTTCATCACTGCTATAGTCTTCAGACTCTGACCTTGATGAATGTCTGTGGTGCCTTCTTCGGTGTGGGTGCTTCTTCCTTTTACGTTCCACTTCAGAACCGCTCTCATATTCACTGCCACTTTCATCACTCGAGTCTGAGCTCCTCCTTTTGGACCTTCGCTTGTGCCTCCTTACATCATCAGAGTCAGAGTGACCATGCTTCTTGTTTCTTCTGCGGTCCTTCCTCTTCCTGTGTTTCCGCTCAACATCACTGTCAGAATCACTATCAGAGTCAGAGGAAGAATCTCCTCTCTTCCTGTGCTTTCTTGACTTGAGCTTCTTCGCCTTGGCCTCTGCATCAGCCTTTGCCTTAGCTGCTGCTTCCAGCTTCTGCTCCCATTTCAGTGGGGCTTCTTTCTTCTCAAGGATCCTCTTTTTCTTCTCCTCAACCAGCTGCAGGAACTTCTTGGCATCCATCCCAAAAAATCAGATAATAACACTAAACCTGTAGGGACGTGAAATGATGCAAGGAAGTGCATCTCATAGAAGAGACAAAAACACTGTTAGTTTTTTGAACGTATGAAATTATACAGAACAGTAGTAGAGAAGTAAATCTAATGAGAAATAGAATGAAAGCTATGACATATCAAAAACAACAAAAGATTTACATCTAGACGCATGACACAATACAGTAAGTGTAATCCATGAAAACAAGAGACAAATTATTTGGAGGCACTTCAAGTTAATTTAAGCTTCAGAATAAGCAACACATTGACCAAATTAGATTCATGCAGTTTGCTTAATGTTCAAGTCAACTTTCTGTGGAGAGATATGACCCACATATTCTCAAATTAAACTCATGCAGAGTGGCCATCAATTATGTTCAACGCTATTGGGACTCTAAGCTTTCAGTCCTTGATCCATGAAATATGGTTCTTCTATGCTAACAAAAGGTATATCACAGATCTTGCCCATGATCCATGGAATACGGCTTTTAATACAACATCAGTTTAAACAAGATTATGAATGTGAATCTCAGTACTCAGACCGACAATTAGTTTTGGCTCCTATAATCTTATATAAAAATGAGAGCTTTAAAACCACATTGCAGAAGCATGAAGGTGTTACCACCAGGATAAGCTAAGGATAATTGCAGTTGCCACTAAGGAAAGAACACATGCTAGCATGATTATACACTTTCTTACCTTGTCGTCCAAAATTCCAAGTCCAGAAAGAGATCCTTCCGTTTTCTTATGCTTATACCACAATTCTCCTGCAACGGATAAAAAAGAACAGTAGGTAAATACAAATTCGATAAAATGCAGCTTTCCACATCCACAACGGCTAAGACAGGAACTCGTCCACACGCATATAAAGGCCACAGAGGGTATCCACACCCCAGCCACATCCAAATTCCGATTCCTTGTACTAGCGCGCCTCACTCACAACATGAGGCACAAAATTTCGCGCACATACACCCGGCCATTCTCGAAAACGAGACAGATCTGAACCGCTACGAAACCCTAGACCAGCAGAGGACCACCGCGCCGCGCCCAGACCCCAACTGCTCTATGAAATTCCACCCCTGGAGCTCCTAGATCCGACTCCAGGCGCCTTGATCTGGCGCCTAGCCGCCGCAAAAACCGATCTAAGCCTCTAATCGCCCAACCATCACCCCACGGCGTTCAAAATTATAGAGGATAAATTCAAAAACAGAGGGGAGAGAGGGAGTAGCCCAACGATGATTCCGGGGCTGGGGCAAGAGCAGATAGAACTCACCGGATCGGGGAAGCGCAGGCGGCGGCGGAGGAGGCGGAGGCGGAGCTGCTGCCGTCGCGCGCGCGCGTGCACGTGGTCGCCGCCTCGGCTCAAGGTGCAGGGGAGGGAGGAGGAAGACAGGGGAAGGGAAACTTGGGCCGGACCGTGCCCCATCCGTTTTATAAGCAAGCCCTGTGACAAGTGGGTCCTGGAGCCGTTTTTCTTTGCGCCGACACGGCAGCGCCAAGGTTCGTGAAGCTTCTCGAGGCCTCGAGGGTTGAGGTCAGCGCAATGACTAATCCTCGGGCGTTGTTACGTGGCGCTCGCGCGCCGGGAGCGCGTGGCGGCGACCGGAAGAACGGGTCTCACCATCCTCTATAGTCTTCTTCCTCCGCCTCCGCCTCCGCCTCCTCCTTCTTCCCCGTGCCTCCCATCGTTCTCTCGGCGCCGACCCAATCCTCCGTCCCTGCGCGTCCCCCGCCTTCCTCCTCCCTCGGTACTCTCCCCCGCGCGTCGCCGGCTCTCCTCCAGATCCGCGCCGCCGCCTAACCCTAACCCGGCCGGCCGAGCTCCCCCGCCTCCGCCGGCGTTGCTCCCCCGCCGACGGCCACCACCCGCCGCCGGCGCTACCGCGCCTCCGCCGCTGCCTTCCAACCCTGGCCGACGCTAATCCGGCCAGCCGAACTCCCCCGCGCGCCTTCCCTCCCCGGCTCCGACGGCTCTCGCCGACTCCGCCGCCGCCCTCCACCCACGGCCGGAACCCTAATCCGGTCGGCCAAGCTCCGCCGCCGTCGCCTCCGCCGAGCTCGCCGCGTCAGCCCCGAGCGCCCCGACCCTGCCCAACCGCCACTACGCCAAAATGTTGCTTCTATGACGAAATGGTCTTGACGTTTCAAAATTTCATCATTGAAACAACCGCATCAATGACGAAATTTTAGGGTTCATCATTGAACTCCAGCGGTCGTCAAACGCCCCTTTGCAACCATGACGCGAGGGGAAATTTCGTCATTGAAGCAAAGGGCGTGTCGTCATTGAAGCAAAGAGCGTAGCATTGGTGACGAATGCTCCTCACCATCTTTCACTTCGGGTCATACTTGTCAACACGGGGTCCACTGGACGGATGGGTACGACGGTCCGCGTCTTCCGGGTCCACCGGAGAGGCGTGACTTGGCGGTCCACGTGTCCGGGTCCACCGGTGTTGTAGGACCTGGTTGAGGACGTGTGCGTTGGTCCCCCGGCCGTCCACCAGCAACCCAGGCCGGCCCCGTCTGGCGCTCACGCCCGCTCCGGCCGACTGTCTGCTCGCACGTCGGCCCGGCCGGAAGTTCGCATCGGCGTACTACCCCATGGATCCAGGCAAGCGATGAGGATTTAGGCTCCGTGGAGTAACCTCGGTCGGGCCCCGGTCGGCGCTCACGCCCGCTCCAGTGGTCCCGCTCGCGCGCCGGACCGGCTGGAGATCCGCATTTGAGGAACTGAGGAGTGGGTCGAGACAAGGAGAGGGGCCATGGCTGAGCTCCGCCGGATTCATGAAGGTACCGGACGGCGGCGTGCTCGTCGGAGATCTATCCTCGGTCGGATAGATCTGAATTCGGATGAGCCAGAGATACGATGGCGAGTTAACATGTTTCATGTAGCATCGCGGCATGGGGGCGTCTCGTCCGTCCGGACGAGACGGCAGAGGTCGCGGCCTTCACCGGCGGCAGGAAGAAGACGACGCGAAGAAGGGGATGAAGTTGACAGGTGGTCCCCACATTGCAGTGACACAGCCCAGTCCGTGGACTGGGCTGACCGTATGGAGCCGAATGGGCCAAGTGCATGAGCCCATCAGCGTGGACCGGATCAGAGCCTGAACTGGGCCTCCGTCTTCGCCTCACACGGCCCGTTGCTACGTGTCAGTTGTTGGCCCTTTGAGCCGCCAGCGTGGCAACTAAAGCGAGCGCCCACGCTGGCGCATGGTTGGTACGGATACGGTTACGAGACGAAATGTTGTGTGACGAATGTTTTAAGGTTGACGAAATTTGCAACTGTTCCAGCCCGCTCATGGCCGGCCGGTCGGTGCACGCCCAGGAGCCGGTTACTGTTGCCGCCCATGGCTGCCGCTCAAAGTTAGCTTCGCAGAGAAGCCTCCGAGGCATTCTAGATCGCATTCCATCCGAGATTGGGGATCAATTTTTTCAAGAAAACCTAACCCCAACGTCCGCACCGCCGCCGACGCCGCCGGCCCGCAACACCCATCCGCCCCATCCCCCGCCGCCGTCTCGACCGCCACCACCGCCGGTCCGGCGACCTCCCCACCCCTTCCTCTATAGCCGGGATCACGAGCAACCCCGGCAACCCCAAACCCTAAAGGCCGGCCGCCACCTCCCGCTGCCGCCCCGGCCGCCGACGACCTCGTCGGCGACCGCGCCGCCCGCCCACCGCCCAAGTCCCCTCTGTCTTCCTCCTCTCCCCCACGACGAAGGAGAGACGGCGGCACGCGCGTGGAGGGGAGCGCGCCATGTCGCCCGCGGCAACGCGTGGCCTAGAGCGAGCCACGTCACCCCGTGCGCGGCGACGTCTCTCGGCGCACGCGTGCCGAGTAACATTTCCGCTGATCCTGGCGGCGACTCGGTACGGTCGTTGGTCCGCAACGGCCAGGACGTTGATGTATGTGGCTTGTATCGATATTTAAAGACAAAATGATTTTCTACTGTTTAGTTCCTTGAAAATTTTTCATCTCAATGTCACATCAAGCCAATTTTACATGTACAAATATTAAATATAGAAGAAAAAAATTAATTCATTACATGAATGGAATGTATGTGGCGAGACGAATCTAATGGGCCTATTTAATCCATAATTTGCAGCAGAAATGCTACGATATACCATTAACTAATTATTGATTAATTACACTCTAATTACCCGTCATTAGATTCGTCTCGCGATTTTCAGGCTAGATCTGTGATTTGTTTTATTAGTAGTCCACGTTTACTATTGCTAAATGATACATTTCTTTTGATGTGACATGTACCTCAAAAGTTTTCCATCCATACACCCCCTAGGCAAAATGGTTATTCTTTGAAGAGAATAACGTAGTTTAGCAATTGTTAGCATTTTATGTATTGTTCTTGTTTTAAAAGTAACACGTGAGGAAGCAGATTTTCTCGAGAATATACAGAAAACCACCGTTAGCTACCACGTGATGATCAATACCATTGGTCCTTGCTTGAGATATGCTACCAACTTCAAAAGCAAGCCAAATATGCGAGATAATGGAAGGCTCATAGAGTAACCAGCTGCCGATAGCCTACGAGGCATTGGTGTCCGGGCTGCAATGGCCCAAGTGCTACCGCCTGTCTGCCACTTTATTTTTTTCCCGTGGAAGAGATTTGTTAGCTAAATACGGTCCTTAATTTTTTGGTAATTTGTTTTTAGAACACAAGCTACACGTATGTTTATAAATATGTCGGCACATTCAAATCTATAAAACATCTTATAAAAGAGATGATGACAAATTAATCTTAATGGCTTCTCCAACTGGCGACGTCACCGGCTGAAGTAGAGAAGAGAGATTGGATATGGAAGGAGGCGGCATTTTGAGAACTGTTTTTGTGAGAGGAAGGGGTCTCGACAATCATGCGAGATAGGCGGCTGTCCAGGCGCTAACGATATGGTTTTTGCACTACCCATCAATTAAAATAACCATTCAACCGGTGACATCACCTGTTGATGGAGAAATACTAAAATTGACCGAATTGTTACCATAGACGCATCAGCACCAACGGACATTCCTGCCCACTAAAGTCAAATTATGCACGTTGTTAGTTACGCACACATGTGCAAAAAGCCATCACTACTAGAGAAGACCCTGTTAGCACCGGTTGGAAACACCCCTTAACACCGGTTTCCCAACCGGTGCTAATGTTCCGGTGTTAAAGGGTGCCCTTTTAGCACCGGTTCAAATACTCGGTGCTATCTTTAGCACCGGGTTACAACATCACTCGGTGCAAAAGAAATTTATGGACAAAAAATAAATTCTCTCTATTATTTCTCTCTCCCCTCTTTCCATTACGGTATCTTTTTCATGTTCTTGTTCTTCTTCACGGAACTTGTTCTTCAATCAATCGAGAACAGAAAATAAAGAACTTCACTTATATTATAACATTAAACCCACAATTACAACACCAATATCTACATATTATACAAGAGGTAACCATGTCACCAAGATCTACACCAAGATCTACACAAAATGATTCACAAAATTGGAACAATCCAAACTAAAATTGACTCACGAAATTGGTACATCTCCTTAAGCTTCACAGAGTACTCGTCGTGCAGCCATGCAGGAACACGAGGACCACCGCTGTCAGCCGCCGTGCCCGCCCGTCGCCGGCCCGCGCCGCCGCCGCGGACCACCTCCGGCCGCCGCGACCTTGCCCCCATGCCGGCGTCGGCCCGCGCACGGCGCTACCGTCGGGACCATACCACGGCCGGCCGCCGCCTGGTCCCGCGCGCCCGCCCGCCTGCGGCTCCTGCGCCTTCGCGCCGTCGCAGGCCTTGCCCCCACGCCGGCGCCCGTCCGCGCCGCCGCAGCCTTGCCCCCACGCCCGCCCGCACGTGGCCGCCGCCGGCCCACGCCGTCACGCCCGCCCGCGCACGCCAGGCAGCCCCCCGTCGCCGCCGCCGGGAGGCCTTGCCCGCCCGCACTTCTCTCTGGAGAGACGGGAGAATGAGGAGAAGGAAGAGATCGAGAACGAGGAGAAGGAAGAGAGAATGAGGATAAGATAGAAGAGAGATGGGGAAGAGATAAAAAGTAAAGGAGAAGGATGAGGGGCGCCTCAGCGCCTGCTCTGCTCGTCTTGGTTTGTACGCCGCATTTGCACCGGTTGTAGCCTCCAACCGGTGCTAAATGCGCTCGAGCAAGTTAGCACCGGTTGGTGGCTGCCACCGGTATTAATAGGTAGGCTTTAGCACCGGGTTTAATCACCAACCGATGCTAAAGTCCTTTCCATCTTTTGTTTCAGCCTTCCCATCTTCTTTTTCAGCCTCCTAACTGTTGGACCCGGTGCTAAAGTTCCATTAGCAACGGGTCCAAAAATGGCCGTTATTTTTGTGGGCTGCGGATAAAAGTTGCATGCAACAAAAGTGCTATGTCTGGTCTGTGAGAAAGTACTACCACCTCAACCCGATCCTAGCATGCCTCTTCTTTAGCCATTCCAGTAGTCATGTTAAAATGCTATGCCACCATACCATTAGATTTGGTGAACCTCAAACCTCGAAGCCGAGTTGCTTGATGATTGCGTGCGCCGTGCTATGCTGGGTCAATATATATGGTTTTATCGTACCACAGTTTTCTTGTGTATCATTTTTTTTATATCAAATGATCAAAACAAAGACACGAAGAAACATCGAGACGTTTGAAAACGAAGCTTTGCTTGAAATATATGTTACCAACTTCAAAAGCCAACCAAAGATGTGCAATCTACAAGGCCTTGCTGAGTTGCACTGGCCCAGGTGCCAGTGCCAGTGCAAGTGCAAGTCTACCACCTAAATTTTTGCGGAACAAGAACAAATCCATACGGTTTACCACAGTCTTATCTACGAGGCCTTGGTGAGCTGCACTGGCTGTGGCTAGGTGCCGGTGCTAGTGCAAGCCGATCTGCCATCTTCTTCTTCTTTTTTTCTTTTTGTTTTTTTTTGCGGAACAGATCCATACGATTTACCACAGTCTTTAAGTTTTAAAAAGAATTTTCAACTAGTTCCACTGGTGAATAAGCTCGTTGGCTGTGACTGATTTTGGTTATTTCAATAGTATTTTTGAAACACAATATACACGTAGGCACATTCAAGTCTATGACATAATACTCATAATATTGTAATTATCTGCGACACTTGCGTGCATCATCGCATGGAAGGCATAATCCAAACGCATTTGTAACATTGCAAACTCCAGCCCCGCATCGCCCTGTAATTCCCGCCCTCCCCCGGCGGCCGCCTAATGTCGCCGCTGGCCAGGTCCAGCACCCACGCGCCGCCCTCGCTGCACCTCCGTGACTCCACGAAAAGAGTGCACAGCGGGATGTTGGTGAAGTACACCGAGTCAGGCCTCAGCCATGCGTCTTCGTCGCCGCCGTCCGCGCGCACGGACATCGTCTGGTTCCTGTCGCCGATGAGCAAGGCGTGGCCGCGCAGGCTCGTCACCTGCGTCCACGGCGGCGACGCCGACGACCCGTCTTCAGCGCAGCAGCTCGGGTCGTAACGCTGCACGAGCATGTACTCGCCGGGCCGCCGGATCGAGCTGCACACCACGTGGAGCGCGCCGTCGTCGCCGGTGAAGGCGAGGTGGTGGCGGCCGTAGACGAGGCCGGGAGGCGCCCCGGGCGCGGCGGCGAACCTGGCGAGCGGCGCCGGCGAGGGGCGCGGCGCGGCCATGTCGACCACCCACACCTCGGCGCTCATGGTCATGTAGTAGAACTTGCCGCCGTGGTACGCCACGTCGAGGTCGTCCCTCTTGTAGTCGCCGCCGGGCTCCCGCGTGCCGAGGTCGGCGATCGCGCACCAGCCGCGGCGGCAGCTGGCCCTGGTGAACCCGACGGCCTTGCCTCCGGTGACGCGGGCGCGTGTCACGACGGCGAGGGCGAAGTCGTGCTCGGTTGGGTTGGGCGAGAAGGCCACCTTGTGGACGGTTTTGCACATCGAGATCTCCTCCTTTTGCCTCCCGCCGTAGCACATTTGCGGGTCAGCGGGGTTGAAGGAGGCCCAGCCCACGGTGGCCGGCACGTCGACGCGCGCGCCGGTGAGTGGGTTCAGCAGCGAGACCCGAATGCCGCGGTCGCCGTCGATGTGTGCGCCGGCGATCCACCCGCCGCTGGCGCCGACGCAGCGGAGCCTGCCGCCGCCCGGCGGCGACCAGCTGAATGCCTGGTTGGTAGGAACGGACAGGAGGGTGAAGGAGCGGCAGCACCCGGCACCGTGCGGGATGACCACCCACGGCGGCGGCATCCTCACCGCCGCGCGTTGGTCTTGGTCCTCGATCAGATCGGCGGCGGCGGCCTTCCACGAGCGGCACGCGGCGCGGAAGCAGACGCGCTCGGGGACGGCGCTGAGGCGCCGGCACACGCATACCAGGAGGTCGACGGGCAGGTCGGCCCAGCCGCCGACGTGCGCTGCCGGAGGACTGACCGTCTCGCCGCCGTCGTCACTCGTCATTGGCGGCGAGCGCACGCACGTTGCTTCAACGCAGTCAACTCGACTGCTGATTATTGTTCCAAACAAAACGGCAAATTGGCACGTTGTTCTAAAATTGATGGGTATACGAAGCCCAAGTTATTAGATGCTTCAACCGACAAGGTTACTATACGACACGGATTGTACTTTGTACTAGCCGTACCGATTCGAAGTCGATTTGATGCACGCGCGGGCAAATACAAGCCAAAGTTTAATACATTAGATGTAACATACTAACATGGATGCCCATACCATTGTCGACTTAACTATCGACAACAGGCGCATATAGGTGCCGTGTGCGTGCATGCTAAGTTATATGATTGATCCTCGCTAAGAATTTCACTCGACACTTATGAAAGCAAGTCATCACCTCTTACTATGATGCATTAAAACTTCACTAAAATACATTAACTGCTATCTCTCTTATGTGGTGCACATCTCTTAAATTCTAGAACGTGAAATTTAAATATGAAAATTAGCATATGGGAAACTTATAAAGTTCGAAATTGGCTGATGAGAAACTAAATTAATTTTTGCCTCGTTTGCATAGTTAATTGATATTGTAATACAAATACAAGTACTCCATCGTGATATGAGTTTTAGCAAGCACTAAGAGTAGGTTTGAAAGCAATAACATAGAAACTAGAAATAATATTTTTTAAATAATGGAAAAATCTGGCCTCTACTAACTTGGTGCATCTTTTCTACTCACTAGTAGAAGGGCACGTGCCACATGCATGTGTTTTAAACAAAAATTACTAAATTAGTGGTATAGTCAACATGGACTCTTTAGATTAATCTAGAGTGTTTGATCATCATAAAATCCGATGGTGTAGAAGTGATGTAGTCAACATGGACTATTTAGATTAATCTAGAGCATCCGATCGTTATCATAAATCCGACGGTGTAGAAGGTGTAAGATTAACCTGTAAGATTTGACACGAAAATTTCGTCGCGCCTTTATAGATGTATGTCTTATTGATTTCTTTTCTTATCCATTCAAAACTAACAAAAAAAAGTTTATTATTTTTATCAAGAGACAGTTCATATGGCTCTTGTGGTAATCTCTACAAGTGCACTATTTTTACAAGCAACTAAACAACCACAATGATTTATAGTTTATCGAAAACTCTTTCAAATCCTGTAGCAACGCATAGGGAATCACCTAATAAGGATGGTGCTAATTAACTCACATCTAGTAATTCAAAATTTTCTTTAGGCAAACGAAAAACACAAAAACTAAACAGAGGTCCCCTCTCTCTTTAAGCTAAACGTGAGCCCTCCTCCCCTCCCCCCTCCCGCCTCCTTCTTCTTCCTCGCACCCGCCCCGCCGCCTTCTCCTTATCCCTCTGCTCGTAGAGGTCCTCTTCTTCTTCCTTCGCCCGCGGGAGCACCGCGCCTTCTTCTTCCTCCTTCGTCGTCGGCCTGAGGAGTCACGCCGCCATCGCCACTGCTTAGGGTTGTCGGGTTCCATGTGCACCAGACTTAGAGGGGGAGGTTTGGCGGCGGCGGGGGCTTGAGGCTTGTTGTGGTGGTGGCGGCCGACGATGTTAGTGGTAGCCGTGGAGGAGGGCGGCGGCGGTGGCGTGGGAGCGCCAGAGCCAGGGTAGATAGAGGCGGGTGGGGGAGCGGCACCGGTGATTTCACGTCGGCGTCGGCGGAGGCGAGGGAGCGCCGGAGCCGGGCGGCGGTCGTCGGCGGGGGAGCTTGGCCGGAGAAGTTAGGGCGACGACGGAGGCGCAGGAGCGCCGGAGCAGGGTATGGTCGTCTGCGGGGGAGCGGCGCCGACAAGGTTAGGGCAGCGGCGAAGGCGCGGGAGCGCCAGAGCCGGGTGGTGGTCGGTGGTGCGGCGGCGAGGGAGGCCGACGGGGGAGAGGCGGGAGGAAGAAGGTCACGGGGTTGGGATGGGTGGGGTGGGGGTTGAAGAAGCTTAAAAATAAAAAGTTTCCCAATAAAAATTTCTAAAATAAAAGGTTTTATTTTTTTGGAAAGGCCACCACCTAAGACTAAATGGAGACTAAATGGAGGTCAGCCTCCGTTTAGCCTTGTCCAACGAAAAATAGCTACCAATAGATGCAAATGATTTGGCTTAGTGCATCTTTTGTGTTGATGGTTCAAGCTAAAATGATTAGTACAAATCTAAATTGACTTATATTTAACAAAAACCTGCCCACGGTCTTGTTGGAGAATCTTCATATATGTAGCAAATTGTTGTGGTTCCTTTCTAAAAAAATAGTCCAACCAAACAACACCTTAGTTTGTTCAGAATTGCACATGCCGCAGACACGTGTTTTAAAAAATTACTAAATCAATGATGTATTAAATATAGACTTTTTAGATTAATCTTGAGTGTTCGGTCATCATAAAATCCGATGGTGTAGGAGCAATGTAATCTAGAGCGTTCGATCGTCATTATAAAATCCGACGGTATTGAAGGGGTAAGAGTAACATGTAAGATTTGATACGAAAATTTCATCGTCCTTTATAGTATAGATAATATAAACACGAATACATTACTTAATTAATTCCATCCTGGTCACTTTGACGTAATTTCCCTTCAATTCATTACCTTCCTCAGGAAGTCAAATGGTCGTGCCTTATCTGCATCACTTCCCAAAGCAGCTCAGTGTACTCCTCAAGCATCTCTAACAGCATTGTTTTGTACGTAAAAACTACCTAAAAGCTAAAAAAAATTGCTTTAACAGATGTATTAACGAATTGCTATTCCTGAATTTTATAGGTTAACACTTATAAATTTCTAATTCATGAACTTAAACATATAGATAGCTATAGCTATATGTGTATACGTATCGACGTATCCTTAAATTTAAAAATACCTGTATCGCCGTGTCGCCGTATCCGTATGGGTGCAAGATAGCCCTCTTCACTCCCTGTGTTCATACTACTACAGGTCTACAGCAAAGGAGCCAGGCAAAACCCCCCTTCACACACAGAGTCTTTTACGCGTATGCCATTAAGAAAGATAGTGGTTACCTATGTGCCACAAAAAGTTTAGAGTCACCTGTATGCCATGAGCCTAACTTTGGTTTACCTGTGCGTCATTCCGTCCACGATCTGTTAGAGTTTAGCCCTGACAGGTGGGACCCACCGATGAAAATGACCTCTGCCCCTGGCTTTTCTCTCTATGGCAAGTGGGACCCGCCCGTCATCTCTCTCCTCCGGCTCGTCGAGCTCATCCATGGCGCGGGGCGGAGCTGGGCGACGTGGGGCCAGGTCGTCGGTGCGCGGCCAGCCGGCCAGGGCGTCGGCGCTGGGCCAAGCCAGGCCGCCGGCGCGGGGCGGGGCCGCCGGGGCGGAAGCTTGGCGGCGCGCTGGCCAGCCGGCCAGGGCGTCGGCGCGCGGCCAAGCCAGCGCGGGCGCGTGGCCAGGCCGCCTGGGCGGCGCGGGGCAAGGCCGCCGGGCGCCGGTGCCGGCGCGGGGGCGAGGGCAGGGGCAAGGAGGCGCGGGACAAGGCCGCCGGGCGTCGGGGCGGGCACAGGGCCGGCGGCGAGCGGCCAAGCCGCCGGCGCGTGGGGTGGAGGGCGGGTGGGAGAGGGAGGGAGGTGGGAGATGGACATGGGGAAGAAGAGGGAGGTTAGGGATGACAGGTGGGCCCCGCAGCGTAGAAGGGCAAAACATTCTATTCTCACCTCCGTTAGCCTCTGTTACTCCTCCATCCGTCCAAAGTGGCATACGGGTAAACCAAAGTTAGGCTCATGGTATAAAGGTGTCTCCAAACTTTTTTGTGGCACACAGGTAACCACCATCTTTCTTAATGACTGACATAGGGGTAAAAGACTCTCACCCACAGCAGCCTCAAGCCTTCCAGTTCCAGTCCCCGCCCGCGCCGCTAGTGCCCATCCCTCCCCACCCAAAGCTCAGATGAGATCGATGTGCCCCTGCGGAAGGACCGGCCCACGGGGGTGCGGCGCTTGCCAGCGGGCTGGCGCGGCGGCGGCACTGATCCAGCTGCGCCGCGCCGACGGAGAGCTCGAGCGCGCGGTGCGGAAGGGCCGGCCCACGGGGGGTACGGCGCTTGCCGGCGGGCTGGCGCGGCGGCGGCGCTAATCCAGCTGCGCCGCGCCGATGGAGAGCTCGAGCGCGCGGAGGCGGAGAGCGCTCCAACCCCCTCCGCCTCGACGCCGACGGAAAGCTGGAGCGCGCGGCGGCGGCGGCGAGCACGCCCGCCGCGCCAACGGGCCCACCTGGAGGCCCACTGGAGCAGCGTCAGGCTTCATCTGGTCCGTTGGAGCACAACGGCAGGCAACGCGCTTGTCCGTCCGATCACAGCTCGCGTACTCGTCCACCGCCTATATAAGCCGCCGACTTCCAACAGGCAACAGCAGTTACCTGAATTTTCTCTCGTTGAGGCAATAGGAACAGACAGAAAAAGAGTAAATTTCACCAGCGGTCATGAACTTGTCCCGAGTTCTCATCTAAATCCTGGTACTCTCAAAATGTACGTATAGGTCCTTAAACTTGTCCCACGCTCTCATCCATGTCCAGATACTCTTAATTGCACACAACGGTCCTTCAACTTGTCCTGTTGTCTCATCTAGTTCCATATACTTCCAAAATATATTAAATTTCTTAGAAAAAACATTTTTAAATGTTTAAAACTTTCATGTTCTCAAACCAAGTTCAAATCCTACTTAACACTAATACAAAATTCATGAAAAAATAATCAAAAAACATGGTTGATTAAGAATATTAGATATAAGATTTAATGATTTTAGGACTTGTTATTTTAGCACAACTATTTAAAACTAATTTTATTTTAGAAATAAATTATTCTTGAGAAAATGACAAAAAAATAATTTGATTCTGGGTTATTTTAGATATTTCTTGATTTCTCCATGATTTTTTTCATTTTATCAATAATTTTTTTATCTCCAAAATAAAATCAACTATTAAATAATTGTGCTAAAGTTGCAATTCTTAAACTCACCAAATATTATATCCAATATTCTTAATCAACCATGTGTTTGTGATTATTTTCTCGTAAATTTTGGATCAAATTTGAGTGGGATTTAAACTTGGTTTGAAATCATGAAGGTTTTGATTGACAAAAATGTTTTTTCAAAATAAATAAATGCATTTTGGAAGTATATGGACCTTGATGAGATTGTGAGACAAGTTGGAGGACTGTTGTGTGCATTTTAAGAGTATCGAGACCTAGATAGAGCACATGGCAAGTTTAAGGACCTATAAGTGCATTTTGAGACGAGAACTCGGGACAAGTTACCGCTGGTGAAATTTAGTCGACAGAAAACATGACGGAGCGCGCTTCTTCCTCCTCGGCGTGCTCGTCGTCCTCCTCCTCCTCCATCGCCGCCCCCGCCTGGTTCCCGTCCATCCTGGAGGGAGAGGCCATCAAGCTCATCGTCCGCGGCCTCCATTACTGTCGGTGATATTATCTCCGGCAGTCTTCCACAGGGTAGCCCACGGAAGTGATTTGTAATGCAGGGAAGATCGCAAAGATCGGAAGCAGGATGGTTAGGATGGACAGACGCAAGGGTTTATACAGGTTCGGGCCGTCGACTCGACGTAATACCCTACGTCCTGTTTTGGGGTGTTGTATTGCGTAGATTGTGAGTTGTTGTCTTGAGACTTCCTCCAGCTGTTTTTGAGGGGGTCCCTGCCCGCCTTATATATCGGGGGGCAGGGTTACAAGTCGGTTTGTATCCTATCCTATCTCTAAGAATCCTTTCCTTCTTTACAATAATTCCTATTCCAACTAGGACTTTCTTTCTAGATCCTTCCTCCGTGCGCCGACTTGTCCCGCACGTCTTCAGGTCCAGAACGGTGGGCTGGGCCGCCCCCTTTTGGTGGCTGCCAGGCTTGCTCATGAGGCACCCGGGTACTATATCCCCCACAGTAGCCCCCGAGCACTTCTTGGCCGATCGTTGGCTGTAATTGTTCCATCTTTTCTTGCATGATTCGAGTGCTCCAAGTTGTCTAAGATCTCATCCGAGTGGTTTCGAAGAAGATCCGAGTGGTTTCGAGGAAGATCCGAATGCTTTCGAGGAAGATCCGAGTGCCTGCTCAGACGTTCCTGAAAACAATTCTTCAATTACAGTCAAAGTGAGGGGAAGGAGTGCTCTTTTTCACGACGCGACAGCGAAGTGAATACACTTAGCCCCCGGGCTTTGGGCAATTTTAGTATGAAATTGGCCAAAGGTCTTCAATTTTTACACATCTGTATCTTGATCTTCAATGGTGTGCACCTCCAGGTGCACCCATTGGGTGTAGCCCCCGAGCCTTGAACAGAATAGAATATTCTGGTCGAGGGTCAAAAAGCAAAATATCATGAATCTCTTTTTAAACTTAATCCATCAATGGTGTGCACCTCCATGTGCACCCATTGGGTGTAGCCCCCGAGTCTTGTTACGATTCAGCATGATCGTGTCAAGACTCTGAAAGCCATGAATTCCGACTGATTTTTCAGCCCCCATGCCTCTGGGCATGGATTTTGGATAAACTTTTCCTTCAGAGGCTTTTTTATTTCCCCTTTATAAGGATTTTGTCCTCAAGTTCTTTGAACTCAGCATGACTTCCGAGTCGTGTCCCACGACCCAGCTTGACCATATGGTAAGCCATCTTCTCACAAGATTTATACTTGTCGGCATTTGACCCAGATTTCTGAATCAATTTAGCGATAGTATCGCATGCCTTACGTAAAAATCAGCTGCAAGGATGCAATATTAATTGCAAAATCAAGTCTGGCCGTCGACTAATTTTAGCCTCACGACCGAGTGGTTTCTGCCCCTGAACCCTAGCTCAGGAACCCACAAATTTATTATCGTAACAGAACCGAAAGGTCGTGCTATATTTCAGCCCATTTAGGCCCATTATTCCTCAAAGTCCGTTGCGTCCCTAACGGTCGCTTTACGGAAGGCGAGATATCGCGAGATATCGCGACTCCCTACCGCATCTTTGAATTCAAAGCGACGGGACGTGCCTGCGTCGGTTGAGTTCCCGAGACAAGCGCCGCGCCGCGCGCGGGAGGAACGGTTTATTCCTTTATAAGCCATCCCCGCCGCATTCTTCTTCCTTTACTTGCCATTTGCCTTCCCCGACGCTCCAGTTCTCTTCGCGCCAGAGCAAACCCTAGATCTACTCCCGCAGCTTTCTTCCTCGCTCTTCAGCCCCGCTCGTTGCCATGGCGCCCAAGAGGAAGGAAGCCTCGAAGCGGAAGGAGAAGTCGCCGGCAAGAGCCCGGTCGTCCAAGGCCAAGGCCACCGCCAAGGTCGCCGTAGATCGCGCCGCCGAGTGGAGGGAGTCCATCACCACCACCAGGCGCCTCGAGCAGCACGTCGTCGACGGCGTCCTCCCTGACCAGCAAACCGCCGAGTGGCGCGCCGCCGCCGGTGAGTCTTTCCCCACCCCAAACTCCTCTGATTTGGTGGTGTTCGAATCTTTCTTTCTCCGTGGCTTTGGCGTGCCCGCGCATTCTTTCCTCCGCGGGCTGCTGCATTACTATGGGATCTGCCTCTGCGCACTGAATCCCAACTCCATCCTTCACATCGCCATTTTCATCAATCTCTGTGAGGCCTATCTTGGGATAGAGCCTCACTTCAATCTTTTTATTCATCTTTTTCTTCTTAAACCTTATCCCCGAACCGACTGCCCACAAGTAGTCGGGGGCGCCGGACTCCAGCTCCGCGAGGGTCGAACTCGGGAGTATTTTGATATCCCTTTCCTTACCTCCAATAAAGGGTGGCAGTCCGAGTGGTTTTATGTAGGAAACCACTCGCCTGCCATCTCTCCAGAAATTGATTCTCGTCCTGTTCCCTCCCAATCCTGGACCGCTCTTCCCAAGGAGAGTGAAATGGATCAGGTTCGGGAGCTCCTGGGTCTTATTTCCCAGTTGAAGGACAATGGGTTGTCTGCCGTCGGTGTGGCAGCCAACTTCGTTCTGCGCCGGGTCCAGCCACTCAAGCAGCGGGCTCACCCGGCGTATGAGTATTACGCCGAGGGGGACAACACGCGCGAAGCCCCCGAGCGCGTCGACAAAGTCCAAGCCGCCGCTCGGCTTGGCAAATTCTTCGCGACTGGAACCTCCCTGAGGACCACTGACTGTCCTCCGGCGTTCAACTTGGGAAATCCACGCCCTGAGGTATTTAGTCAATCTGTTGTTGTTTTTATTTCAATTCCACCCATTGGGTGTAATCTCAGAACTGAACCCAATTTTTGCAGGGTCGAGTTGCCTTTGTATCCCTCCCTCCTTTGCCTGAGATGCCAAAGGGAGTGGATCAACCGGCTCGACGCAGGGCCGTTGGATCTGAAGAAGCAGTCGGGGAAAGTGAGAGTGATCTGCGCGACTCGGATATCACTCTGTCATCCTCTCCTTCTCCCGATGTGCTATCTCCGAGTGGTGGGAAGGCTGCTCCTGCTCTGAAGAAGCGGAAGATCTCCACTGGGATCGTGTTTAGGGATGCGCCAAGCCGCCGCCAACTCCTTATCTCTGAGTCGTCTGACTCGGAAAAAGATGAAGCTGGCGTCGCCGAGTCGTCACTCCACCCGCCAATCACAAGCTCGGAGCAGTCTCCCCTTGCAGTAATGCCTCTGAGTGCTGCAAGTCCGAGGGACCTCCCTTCCCCTACTCGGAGAGGAAAGCGCCTGAGAATGCGCATTTCTACTCTGTAAGTATCATTATCATCTCTTGATTTCCTTTATGTTCTTATATTAATGATCCATATATGCTTTATCCTGTAGCACGCCGTCTGAGGTCCCCTTCTCGGGTCCTCCGCCTCAGTCGGCGGTCGAGACCGAAGCCCCATCAATCCAAACTCCAGAGGTGCCGATCCACTCGGCTGATCTTCTCAGCGATCAGCCTGTGGGTCCGCCACCAGAGTCGCAGCGGGAGCCAACCCCGCCACCACCGAGTCCTACACCGGCGTCGCCGACCCCGCCGCCAGTTCCTCAAGGCAGCCCCCAGCATGCTCCTGCGGTTGAACCGACTGCAGCAGTGGAGGAACCCCAGACTGCAGCGGTCGAGATTGCTTCTGCGGCGGTCGGCGTTATGAGTGGTGGTGCTCCCCTGACTCCTCTGGAGGAGTTCATGTCACTCCATCGTCGCATGGGCCACATAGCCAAGGTACTTCCCGAGCTACTTATCTTGTTGATATCAAATACCGAGTGGTATATTGATTCATATTGTCATCTGACTTGTTTTTGCAGAACTTAGCTGCTGATGCCGAGGCCAAAGCCTCGGTTATTCAAGAATTATCTTCTGCAGTTGCTAAGGCCGGCTCTTTGGTGGCCCGAGTGGCTGAGCTCGAAGCTGCTGCGGTAGAGCGCCAGGATGAGTTGGAGGAAGCCCAGCGTACCACCCGCGATTTATGCGGGGAGGTAGAGCAGGCTAAGCTCAACGAGGCCCAGGCCGTGCACGAGCTCAGAGGTATGTTCTTCCTTGTTTGTTTTTCTGTCAGACGTGAAAATATTATTCAGATCTAACCTTCTTTAGATAATCGATATCGGACTATGTCCCAATTCGCAGAGCTCACTGCCAAGGTGGCCCGGCTGCAAGGTGAAGCTGAGGCGCTACGCACTGAGAAGATAGCGCTGGAGGATGCTATCCGAGTGGTGGCGGAGGAGATCGAGCCGGAGGCGTCATCGTCTTCAGCTTCTATCCTCGACCGCGTTCGGGCGCTCCCGCGCTACTTCCGGTGGCAGCTCTGCTCCATCAGCCAGGCCAGCTGTGGCCATGTCCTGGCGGTTCTCAAATCGCTGTTCCCGGCGTCAGACCTGGAGCCACTCGGCCGCGGGTATGCTGCCGGCACCTCTGAAGACGACGTGGGCAGACTACTCCATGAAGTCGAGCCCATCGCCAATGTCCTGTCCAAGGATGTTGTTGATGACTCGGATGAAGCGGCCCCGTCTGGTGCTGGTGACCCTGCAATGTAAATAAAGTATTTGTAGTATTTGGTCGGACCAGTTTTGCTTGAACAATGTTTGAATTGTCATTATTGTATATAAGTTTTTATTGGTCTACAACTCCCTTTCTTTCTGCGCTAGCCTTAATTTCTGAGTGGTTGACCTGTTACGGAGTAGATTAGCCTCGTTGGTCTCAGTCTCATGCCGCAGAGTCTTTGTCGTACGTTTAGAGCTTTGACTTGGCGAGTACTTTCCCTCTCGATTTAAGGTTTATTCCACTCATACTTTATGTGCGTGACGCGAAAGAGGAAATGCGAGTAGTAGAAATAGATGAAAGATGAAATCAACTTTATTGATAACTCATTGTGAATATGCCGAGTCGTAACTGGGGGTGACTACCCTCAAAAATCACTCGGAAAAAATAAATCTAAAATAGAAAAGATAAATACATAACTGATTCAGGCGTAGAAACGCTGTAAGTGCTCGATGTTCCACGGATTTATCGTTGTAGGCGTTCTATTGCGTCCAGAGTCAATTGATCCATACGCGCTTGAATTGTCCTCTGGTAGATCGCGCCGGCGTTTTTCAGACCGAAGGCCAAAGGAGCACCGAACGAAGTGATGAACGAGGTCTTTATCTGATCGTTAGGCTCTAGGCCTGTCTGGTAATAGCCTGGATAGCTGTCGAGAAAGCAGAGCAGGGCAGAGCCTGCCGTGGAGTCTGACTCTGCCCCGATGATGGCCGTCTTCTTTGGGTCGTCCAAGTCCAGAGAGATCATCTTCAGCTCCGTCTCCTTGCTTGGCGCAATGGCTTCTCTCGCTGGCTTCTTGGTGGGGATTTCTAGAGCGTCCTTGTCAACCTCCTGTGATGCAGCCAGTACTTGTTCCATGCGCTTGGACATGTCCAGGGCGGCTGCCGCGTTGAGAGTTTCCTGCTCGCACGTGTATGCGACTCGGACGTCTCCCAAGACGGTGATTACGCCTTTCGGTCCTGGCATCTTGACCTGCAAGTAGACGTAGTGAGGAATCGCCATGAACTTGGCGAGTGCCGGCCTCCCAAGGATGGCGTGGTATGCAGTTTCAAAGTTCGCCACCGTGAACTGCATGTGCTCGGTCCGGTAATTGTTCCGGTCTCCGAAGGTGACGGGCAGCGTGATGTGCCCGAGTGGTTCTGCCCCCTCTCCCGGTATCAAACCGTAGAATGCGGATTGGGGGGACTTAGGTCGAGAGTAGTCAGGCCGAGCTCCTTCAATGTGTTAGCAAAGAGGATGTTCAGGCCACTGCCACCGTCGACTAGTACCTTGGTGAGCCGAACGTTGCGAATCGTCGGGGCTACCACCAAGGCATGGGACCCGGGCTTCGGTATGAAGTTTGGATGATCCTCCCGGGTGAATGTGATCGGAACTTCCGACCACTTGAGGTACTCAGGTACCGGTGGCTCCCTCGCGTGCATGACCTGGCGATGGGTGAGCTTCTGCTGGCGCTTCGACTCGAACTCTGGTCCGCCATAGATCATGCGGACCACTCGGTCGGCTTCCTGAAAGTCATCGCCGGGCTCGTCGTTTCGCCTTTCGTCTCGCGGGGAACCATCGTTCCTCTTTCTGTATGGAGGGCCTCTGTTGCCCCCGGTGAAGGCTCGCTTGAGCCCGTAGCACTCTCGCGCCGAGTGCTTGTGTTTGTGGTAAGGGCATTGCTCATCGAGCATGCGCTGAAAGTCCTCTGGAGTTACCCGGCCTCTGGACCGGTCCAGGGCGGCGACCATGTCTCCCTCGCTCTTCTTCTTGCGAGGTTGGCTGTCATTGCGTCGATGGTCGTCTTGTCGGTCTTCGTCCTCGCGGCGGTCGCGTTTGCGAGTCGTCTTGTTCTCTTCTTCCCAGCGACTTCTGATCTCGCTGAGCTGTTCTCTTTCCGCGATCTCGGCGTCCGCCCACGTGCTAGCGACCCGGAACATGTCATTGACAGTCGCGGGTGGCTTCCGAGTCCACTTATGGATCAGTCTCCCGTCAGAGATGCCGCGCTGGAAAGCTGACATCACCTCCTGATCCGTGACGTCCGTGATGGAGTTGCGCTTTTCTGAGAACCTGCGCACGAAGTCGTGCAGGGTCTCGTTCTTGCGCTGCCTGATCTGACCGAGGAGCCGCTTGCTCCCGGGCCTTTCCCAGGTACCGAGATAGTTACCGATGAAGAGTTCGGTAAGCTGCTCCCAGTTGTCGATGGCGTCCTGCGGGAGTCCTGCCAGCCAGTTGCGGCAGTCCTTGGTGAGCATGATGGGAAGATAGTTTGCCATCACGTCCTCGTCGCCGCCGGCCGCTTGTACGGCGGTGTAGTAGATCTGAAGCCATTGAGATGGGTCAGATTTCCCGTCGTACTTGTCAATATCCGACAGCTTGAAGCCTCTGGGCCACGTCACGCTTCTCAAGCGCTCGGTGAACGACTGGAATCCGCCGATCCGACCTCTAGGGCGGGAATCGCTCGGTCCCGATCCGTCAGCTGCTCTTGGGGGTGTGCTGTCCCTCCTGCGATCCCGGTCCCTGGGCGGGGAACGGGTCCTCCGATAGTTCCGAGTCCTGGGTGGAGTTCGGTCCTGCCGGTAGGTTCTGCTGCGCGGTGGAGTTCGATCTCTTGGTGGAGTCGGTCGCCTGGGTGGTGGAAGCACTCGTCGTCGTGGCGGAGTGCGACCGCCATTGTTGCCGCGCCTTGGGCTACCGGAGAGGTCAGAGTATTCTGACTCCGTCGAGTAGCCGCTCCTGTTGGGGTTACGACGGGGATTTCCATGATCCCGATCGTACTCTTCGCGCCGTCGGATTTCCTCACGGTGGCGCTCTTCGGTGCTGTTGGTGATGATGCCCCTCGCATCTCGATCTCTATTGATCGTGGTGCGGAGGTCTTCATCACGACCCGATCCGCCGCCGGCCCGGTGTCGAGATGGACCGGGTTCAGGAGCGTCCGTGGTCGTTCTGCCTTGCATCTGGTGAACCTGGACGGAGGCGGCCTGCACGAGAGCCCTTACCTTTTCCAGGCCCGGAGTGTTAGGTGGCAGCCGATTGATTTCCTCGTTGATAGTAACGAGGTTCTGGACCGGTGTCTCGTAGACGTCGTATCCATTGAACTCAAACATGCCGTCGCGCATCAAGTTCCGGGTGCTCCTCCGTTCGTGTTGATCCCGTTGGCGACGATGATCTTCAGAGTGAGGCTCTTGGAGTCGAGCAGTGCCAGATCCTGACGCGGTGGCTCCGTGCGGTCGTGCGGCTCTGCGAGTCGCCCGACTGGCATTGCGTCCTCGACGCTGGTTCCTGGCTTCAGTCGTCTCCTCAGCAGGAGTGACCTCATCTTCTGAGACAGGATTGGTTGGCGTTGCTGGCGCCACCATGTAGCAATATGATCCGACTCCCTCTTGCGCGAGGTAGTCTTCCTCGGACTCGGAGAAGTCGGATGTGGGCGTATAACGCTCCAAACTACTCGGAGTCAATTCTCCGAGTGATCCTAGTAGTTCCGGCTCTGTAGAGGCATCGGACACTGTGTATCCTTCCGGCAGATCGTCCAGGATTGAGGGTCCCAGTAGATCTAACCCGTAGGAGTCGCTCCCAGAGAAGTAATCATCCGACTGGACGATGTCCTTCTTCTTCTGCTTCCGAGCAAGCGCGCAAAAGCCAGGGGTCTGAACAGTAATGACCTCAGGGCTCTGGACGCGTGTTGGTTGAGCGTTTACGCTCTGTGATGATTCGGCGACGCGACTCTCAGGAGTCGGATCGGAACCGAGTGATTGTAGATCTGTTCCCGACTGGTCTGGCCTCGCGTTCTGCGATGGACTCAGCGGGGTAGATCCGGCACGATCAGATGCGATCGGACCGGATTGGGCCGTGATGGCCGAAGTCGGCGCCAGAGAGGAGACCTCCGTGGCGACCGTAGCTCCTGCCGCTTGGGTATCCAAAGCGGCGGTGATGACGTCCCCGAACTGGATCTCGACTTCGTCGACGTCCGGGACGTTGCAGCTGTCCAAGATCTTGACGCGATCCATCGAGCTTGCCAGATTGATCTCGGCGATATCCCCTACCTGGCGCGCCACTGTCGGTGATATTATCTCCGGCAGTCTTCCACAGGGTAGCCCACGGAAGTGATTAGTAATGCAGGGAAGATCGCAAAGATCGGAAGCAGGATGGTTAGGATGGACAGACGCAAGGGTTTATACAGGTTCGGGCCGTCGACTCGACGTAATACCCTACGTCCTGTTTTGGGGTGTTGTATTGCGTAGATTGTGAGTTGTTGTCTTGAGACTTCCTCCAGCTGTTTTGAGGGGGTCCCTGTCCGCCTTATATATCGAGGGGCAGGGTTACAAGTCGGTTTGTATCCTATCCTATCTTTAAGAATCCTTTCCTTCTTTACAATAATTCCTATTCCAACTAGGACTTTTCTTTCTAGATCCTTCCTCCGTGCGCCGACTTGTCCCGCACGTCTTCAGGTCCAGAACGGTGGGCTGGGCCGCCCCCTTTTGGTGGGCTGCCAGGCTTGCTCATGAGGCACCCGGGTACTATATCCTCCACAATTAGGGGTGAAAGTGGTGAGGATAATTTCCGCATCCGATCCGCTCCGAATCCGATTTTTGCGGATATGGAGAAGCATTTTTGATATCCGTGCGGATATGGATAATCCGAATCCGATTATGTGTGGATGCGGAGTAGGATATGGTTTAAGCGAAATCCGATGGATACGGATTATCCGATAATTGAACGCGGATTATCCGAGGCTTATAATAGGATATCCGACTAATCTAACGAGCCCACCATGTCACCACATTACAAATCGAGCTCAGCTCAAATAATGAGACACCCATAAACTATGTCATGGTTCATGAACCATAAAGATAAGTATTTTTCGTGTTACGTTGCTAAATTATAGTTTGGTTTAGAAATTATTTGTCACTTAAAAACTATATGTAAGCATATATTATCCGACTATATTAATTCGCATCCGCTCCGAAACCGCTCCGACTCCGCACCAGTTCCGACATCCGAAAAAATCCGCATCCGTAACCGCATCCGCAAGATATCCGCTCCGCTCCATATCCGACAAAAAAAATATGGATGAGGATGTGGAAAAGGTATTATCCGCTCCGATCCGATCCGCTTTCATCCCTACCCACAATTACCCTGGGCACGTGAGACTTGTGGAGCAGGAAGAACTTCTCTGGAGCATGGTCCACTTCAAGACAGCCAATGCCAAGACCAAGACGTCCCGGCCTCGCTTCTGCGTCGGCGACCCGGCGAAGCTCCATAGCAACGGCCGCGGCTCCTGGTCAGGAGACGTCACCGTCATCGAGGATGATGCGACTCAGCTTTGGACGATCCTGAAGATTCGTGTACCATCTGCCGCAAGAGGTCACTTCTCTTCTTGTTCTTGCCCCTGTTCTGTTCATGCGTTCTTGCAAGAAAACGTGGATTTCGGTGAATGGGATCTTGTTTCATCTGCACGCCTCTTCTTTTCCCCTGTCTCCTTCTTCCTTTTCGTTTCTGGGATTTCTTCTGAAGTTGTGGGTTCTTGATGTCTGAACCGGTTCTATTCGTTGCAGAAAAGATTGTGCTAGAATCTGCAGTGAACAATGTTCTTGTCATGGTTAGTCCTGTGGGTAGTCTGCCTGGATTTTCTAGTCAAACAGAGACGATAGAATCTACCAAAGGTTCTAGTGATAAAGAAACAAGGATCAGAATTGGCATACATGGTATGCTTCGTCTAAATATTTCTCTAATTAACCACAGAGGCTCAAACTCTTCTGTTTCTGATTGAATCTGTTATGCAATGCTAGGATTTTCCCAGCTCGGTAGGATTCTTGTCGACATGGGTCTGCAGAGTTTTGATGTGCAAGTTGTTGCTATCAATGACCCTTCAATGACTATTGATCGTATGGTAAATACCAGCACTGGACTCTATTTCTGTTTTGTTCATGTTTGTTTCACAAGGTGATTCTGTATCATTTCTTTTTCAGGTAAGCATGTGGAAAAGTGCAAACATTGGCATTGCAAAGAAAGATAATCGGACACTGGTATTTGAGAAAAGGTATTATGAAGAAGAAGAAATTACTGTGGAGGGGGTTAAGGAAACTAAGATCAATGCTCTGTTAGAACAGATGGAAGTCACTGTTTTCAGGTACAGACTTGACTTCTGTTGAGTTGCTATGTCTCTTGGTATGAATGCTCTGCTGGAAGTACACGGTTTTTGCATTCTAGGGAACAAGGTCAAGTTCCTTGGGAACAAGTGAATGCTGATTTCGTGGTGGAGTGCAATGTTGAGGTGGATAATGAGGTGGATATTCAGTCATGATCTTATTGAATCTCATGTTTCGTTTTCCCCTCTGTGGTTTTCTTGTTATCCATTGTGTTTAATTACTAAATGCCATGCTCATCTTTATATCAGGTTCAGATATCTGACAAGAATGAAAGCTGGAACAATTGCCTAAGACTCCTTCCCGAGGTATTTCTTATTTTCCTTCCAACTGTATTTGATTCCTGTCCAGCCTCCAGCTCCTCTTGCCTGTTAACTTTTTTGATGGATTAAATGTAACAATGTAGGAAATCTTATCTCTTGGATTAACTGTGGATGATAGAATCATTAGACATTGCTTCAACACAGGTACATGTGTAGCAAGATCTATGTGATAGACATTTTTATTATCTTTTGTACCCTGACGCTTTCATGTCTGTCTTATGTCACCTTTCAGATAATGGGAAGAGTGCAAAAAGGGCTGCTAGCTTTTCTATTGTTACCAGAAGCACAGTTGCAGCCAAGGCAATCAACCTTACATTCACCTGAATTTATATTGCTTTATGTTAAATTTCTATTACTTCACTGTACATAGTAGGCCCTTCAGTGTCTAATACAAGAGAGTATTAGACCCTAAGTACTCTGCACATTTGATCCGTGCAAATGTTATTTGATTTTGATATGACACTGCTTATCTTTATGAACTATGATCTATGACATTTCGATTATTAAACATTGGTTTTCAATTGAACTCAGGCTGTCTGCAAGGTCTTCAAGGAATGGGATGAACAACCGACAAGCTTGCTTTTTCATGCAAATGCTGTTGTTGATAGATCTATTGATGTTGATGTTTCAAGTGTTGGCCTCAAAGTCACGTTAGAGAAGGCTGAATGCTGTAGTGGCACTAACAGTATTGCTACCAGGTAAGTTTATATTGTGGAAGTAAAATGTATCAAAATGAACTTACGAAGATGTATGTAATTTTATATATGTATATATATAGGTTCTGTGCTGATGATGAGGATGTTGAGGATCGACTCAGAGGAATCTTTGGCTGGTGTGTGGATATTGTTCGCTGCGTGCCGGTGGGAGGCTGTCGACTGGAGTTAATCTGAGAAGTTTGCAACCTAAAGCTGTGTCTGCGCCTTGGACATGTTTGTTCCACTGACAGGCAGTCTGTCAAGAAACAGTTGCTGTTGGTGCAGTGTAGAGATTAGTGGATTGACTCGTATAACTTTGTAGTTCTGTCCCTGGTAACAGCTGTGGTGTTTCTGATACTACATTGGTGTTGATTCAGGATAGGGATTGACACGTTCTGTCCCAGCTTGGGATCCCTTCTGTAACTGTAAATGACAAATATGTTCTTGTTTTCCTGCATGCCAGGAGCTGTCACATTGATGCTGAATATAGTTTTGAATAGTTGAATGGTAAAGCATAGATCAGTGCCTCAGTTGATTTAAGCCTACTGTTTGTAGTTGCATTATGGACTTGCACATGGTTTCTATTGCCGCCGTGCCCCTGGGATTATGGGAGACTCCCGCAAAGGATCAGCTCCCCCCAGGCAACCATTGCCAAAGGCCGTCAGAGCGTGTAGAAGCAGACATGAAAACAACAGATTCTTCAATAAACAGACAATAGGATGTTGCAAGCTTGACAGTCATGGCAATATGGCATGTGTCTTCATTGCATTTCCCATTCCAAGATCGCTTGCGCAGGTCAATTAAATGACATCTACGAACCTATCCTGGATCACAAAGATCCCAACCCATTTAGAAATTATTGTGCCGTTGCACTACGATTACTTTCCTGTTCTGGCAATAGCCGCCCCGCATGACGTGCTCGGCCTTTGGTATTGCGATAGGGGCCCATTAAATTCATGGGCTTTTCTCTCAACAGGGCCGACCCTACAGGCCGAATATTACAATTCTGCCTCTCTCTCTTTTTTCATCATGGCAAGCTTTGTTCATCGAAGGAAGCCGGCGGCGGGTTAGGGCTAACCCAAGACGCTGAGCCTTAACACGTTAACAAAAAATCTTCCGGCTCGGGACATCACATGACTCGTCATAGCTTCGCAAATAGTTTAAATTTGTGATGCCGGAGCGAAACACAACATCTGGAGAACTGGGACAGCCACGGAGTAGAAGCCAGGTTTTTTTTTTTTCCCGACCGGTCTGGTCAAACCGTCGCCCACCGGTAGCGGTTAGCCGGACCGGTTTGACCGGAAACCGGTAGAAACCGGACAAATTTAAAAATCAAATTAAATCCGCAGTTCAACCGGTTTCGAACGGTTAGCCGGCCGGTTTGAGCGGTTAGCCGGCCGGTTTGAGCGGTTTGACAAATTTTTGAATTTTAATTAAAATAAAAATAAAAGAAACTTTATAAAAAATTCCTAAAAATAATTTAAGGTGCGTAGAATCTAATGGTGTCAAAAAGAGAACATTTTTAAGAAGTTTAAGTAGCGGTTTAAGGGCATTAGAAGTTTAACGTGTTGATTTAGTAGGCTGTTTGAACTTCTAATACAAACAAAAGATACTAAATGAACTAATATTTGAAAATTTTGACACCATTACAACCTACTCACCTTAAAGTATTTTTAGAAATTTTTAATTTTTTAAATTAAAATTTGAAAATTTTAAATTTGGCCGGTTGGAAACCGGCCTGTACCGCTACCAGTCCGGACCGGTTGATCGGTTACCGCGGTATCCGGACCGGTAGCGGTCGGGATTTTTAACCCTGGTAGAAGCCAACTAATTCAAATAGACTTTACATTTGTGATGCGAAGGAGCGAAACAAAAAGCCATACCGTCATCGAGAGGAAAACTCGGGAAGGTGTACTGTCTGCAACATATTCCAGTAGAACAAACTTCGAGGGCCAAGTGGTCGTGTACCAGTAGAACATATTCCAGAAGTCCGGCAATCGATCGCAGTGGAACCAAATATATATACGAATATACGAACAGAAAAAAGAAAGGGCATCGTGGGCAGCACGAAAACAGCAATTGCATTTAGAAAAGTACTGACAAAGGTGGGCACCAATAGAAACATAAGGTTCGAGTATTACTAAAAAATAACGACAGAATATGCATGGAGTGTTACATTGACTGGAAAGGTGCCATAGCCCTAACAGACTAGCTCCAAAATTTTAGGTGCAGTCAGCACAACTAAAAAACAATTTCAAGTAAACCATGTTCCTCAAGATCTCACTGGCAGACATTGTGCACTGAAGTCTCCACATTGGCAGGCGGCAAAAACTCAGGAGCGGGAGCATCAGTTCCGGGGCCTCCCCCAGGTCGATGATGAGGACGAAGAGTTGGAGGAAGGCCTTGATCCACGCCAGCGGTCAGTAGAAGGAGCAGGGCCATCTGGGCGGGCTGCTGGAGGTGCATCCTGTCGCACAGGAGGATCTTGGCGGAGTGGACGCACATTGGGGCGAGGGCGCTCTTCACGCGAACCCCAACGGTCATCTTCACGCACTGGCCTCTGGTTGCCACCAGCACTGCTGCTGCTGCTGCTATCACTGCTGCGTTTAAACTTGGGAACATATCTGCCAGGAGCAGGAGCAGGGGCAGCTGCTGCTGCAACAGGAGCTGCTGCTGGCTCACGAGGGGGCTGCGCAACAGGGGCAGCGTCAGGAACACGCGCAGGCTCAGATCCTCTTAAGAGCTGCTCCTTCCTCATCTTTTCCTTTTCCTCTAACTCCCTCTCTCTCTGTCGCTTCTTCTCTTCAATGGCATCAAGCTTAGCTTTCCTCTCAGCCTCCTCTCTCTTCCGCCTCTCTTCCTCTGCATTAGAGTAAAAAAAAAATCAATATTGATGAAACAGGTTTGAATCCTGCAGCTACAAGACTCCAATTGCCAGATATGAAATACACTAGCAATTCCTATTCCTCACATAGGTATCACAAACCCAGTGTTCAATCAATTTGAACAGGAACATCTTCGCAAGCTAACAAAACAAAAAATTCCATTAGCATGGTGGAAAACTTTAACCAAACTGAAAATTGTGCAACTTGGTTGGCTATTGACAAGATACTATTCAAAAGAATTACTAAGTAGTCAACTGGCTGCTGCAGGGAATATTTAGGAGTGATCAAAATGAAGAGCCTTGTTTGAACAAAAATGTTAAAGTATCGTAGCATAAAGTTTACTTGTAGCTACTATATTAACATTCAATGTTGTTATAGTTTTGCGTGCTCCAATTTAACTAACCAATTGTTTGACTGGTAATTTACGTACAGGATAACACAAACAATAACTGAGCAGTCAAACTTCCACTTCCAAAAGGTACTGAAGACTAGTGTTGTACCCAACAAGCACAATGAAGGAATGATAAATTAACTCAGTTAAGAATTCACTTACCTTCACATTTTCTAGCTTCCTCTTCCTCACGAACCCGTTCAATCCGCTGTTCCTCCAGGTTCAGATGATACATCAATTTCCTTACTGTCTCCCTTTCACGCTTTCTTGATGATATCAATTGACTGATCCGTTCATCTCTCTCTTTCTTCAGACGACCAAACTCGGCTTCACGACGTTGTACAATTCTTTCCTGGAAAGCATTCTGCAATAACAAAACAAAAATTCAGGAAGTGGCTGGGAAAGGGACAGGTAGTGGCTATTATCAGACAATATATATAATGAGCTTGACAAACACAAAATCAGAAAAGTGAAGATCGTGTTCTGTGCATTTGATCCTGAGAAATTTAATCTAATAAGGCGTTCTATCAATAACACTTGGTTTTGAATCAAAACAGCATCACAAGTCAACCAGACACTCACACTGCAATATGGTAACAAATCAAAATTTGCAGTGTATATCAAAATAACCATTTGGAATTAGAGAAGCTGGTTTTGGATCAAACAGCATTACAAGTTAAATATATATATAACATATTTGCAAGGTGCGCTGTAAGGCTAAACAAAGTAGAAAATGCAAACCTTGTGTTCCAACATTCGAGAAAGCCTATTTTTCTCTTGCAAGTCACCTGCATGGTGTTGCTTGCTGAGTTCAATCTCCCGCTGCAAGCAGAAATTAAAGACAGAAGTGAGTACTGACAGTCATCTGCACAGCATAAACAACAAGAATAGAAGAGAACTGACCAGCTGCTCTTGCTCGTGAAGGATCTTCTCTTCCTCAAGGCGCTTTTGGAAAGCTTGCTCGATCAGGGGAGCCTCTTCCTGCCTTTTTGCCCTTTCCAGATAATCCATTGTTTTTGCAAGTTTCTGCAGTTTCTTCTCCATTTCCTGGCGCTCTTTCAACTGTTCACTCAGTGCCAAATCCATGACGGCCTCCTTGGTAAGCTCCTATATCAGAATAATCAAGTCATTTAAAGTTAGAAGATAGTACATTGATATAAGCAACAGAGGCAATAATAGTTTCTTACTCCTTCAACAACAACATGCTTTTTGCCAGCTTTCTTTGTCAGGTCATTGAGCAACTTTCTTGCTTCAGCTTTATTTTTCTCCTCAATTTCTCTACGAATCCGCTCCTGCTCCCTCTGCCTTTGTTCATTGAGGAGTCTATTCCTTTCGTTAAATTCAGATTTCTTCTGAATACTGGCTCTCTTTGTTTCTTCTTCTTTTTCCTAGAAAATAGAGCAACAGTAATAAAAAATTAAATAAAACAGGCAAAAACTAGCATGGATTGTATAGTAATCAAATAATATACCTTCTCCAATATCTGGCGCTCAAGGTCTTCTTTGCGCTTCTCAATAATGGATTTTCTTGCAAGAAGCCTCCTGTGTTCATTCTCCACTACTCCAGCTAAACTAACGAGACTTTCACCAAGTTTAGATGGCTTTTTGACTGGTGGGCGAATTTGATTCCTCGCTCTATTTAAAGAATCAGCCAAAACACTGAGGTGTTCACTTAATCCATCAGATTCAATGTCCTACAAATACAAAGAGAAATCAGTCATAGAAAAAGAAAACGTCCATACTCTACATGAAAGCTCTGCATTCCCTAACACAAATTCCAATAACTGTCTTTGGGAATGAGGAACTTTATTAGATGCAGTTCCCATTTGAATAAAAATGATACACAGCATGCTCAGAATCATATTGTGGTAGATGAACCTCTCTACAATCAAAAGTAAAATGATTGAAGATCTATAATATTAAACAGGGGTGTTTTCAACAGTTGTGCATCCCACTGGAAATGCTAAGATTACTAAAGAAACAAGATAATGTGAAGCCACTGTGCTAAATAAGGAACAAATGGTACAACATACTTGTAATTATCAATAAACATGGAAATCCAGAACCGAATGTTCCTAGCAGATAAACGCCAAAGAATATAAAATCATGGAATGATTGCAAATCTTGTATCAGAAAGCATAGAATCATGAGACAACAGTGAGCAGATAACCAGTGAGAAAACACATCAAGAGTGCTGATGGTCAGAATCAGGTCAACTTACCACAGTACCAAAATTAACAGCCCCTGACAAATGGTTAACTTTTATAGCAACAAAATTGCGCTTCACAGCATCAACAGAAATCTTCTCCACAACAGCAAAGTCAAAGAACGGGATCATTCTTGAGAGCATATCAATTTTCATGGACTGGAAAATCTGAGAGGCCTGGAAAGGTAAAAGATGAATGTTAAGACCCATCATTGCAGCATATAGCATATAGCAGAACATGGATTAGGACCTGTTGCAGCACTCTCAGTGTTGTAAGCTTCTCCAAAGCAGGTATGTACTGAGATAGCTTAACCTCTGGAACAGAAGAAGCAGATGAAAGCTTCCCTCCAATCTTTGAAATCTTCGAAAGAAGTGGCTGCACTTTCGATGCAAGGTCCAGAGGTAGAAACTCATGCTCCAAAAGGTTGTACAAATCCCGCACTTCTTGGGAAGCACATGAAAGCACACCTTTCGACACCTAAAAGAAGTCAAAATAAAAAGATATTGATAGCTAACAAAAGAGAGATACTGTGCTTGTATACTGATGACACAGGACTTAAATATGGCAGTGCTTTGATACTTCAATTATGCCACTGATATAGTGAAAAGTGGAATCACGTGAAGTGCTACGAATGAACCGCCCAAGGATCACATGAAATAATATTAACCGCACAGTTGCCATAACAAAGATGTTTGAAAGTGATATGGCCATACGGAGCCACTTAGAGTAATTAATAATGAAAATATCAAATCCATAAAAAAATATTTTCCTGAGCAAGACAGCCTAGAGCCCTAGAGTAATAAAACACAACATTGTAGTCCAGTACTCTTGACACTTAGAAGATATTAAATTCAAAAAATAATGCATAAAAGAGAATGCATGTTAGCACATCCAAAAATTAGAGTACACAGCTGAAGGACAATTTGTTCCCAGAAAATGATTCAGCACATACCAACTCAGATAGAAGAGATGCTCTTGAAGGCTGCAAAAGAAAGGAGACCTGTAAGGGTGAGAAAAGGCTACTCAAGGTATTCTTCAATTAACAAACGGTTTGGAGGACACAAACCAATTCTCTATTTTCACGTTTGGAATCAAGCGAGAAGTTGACAAGGTTGGCCATCCGCATCTTACGTTCCTTCTCATTTTCTGTCTCAAGATGGGATGCACCGTATTTCTGGTCATACGGTGCCACAGATAGTGCAGCGAGTAAGACAGAAGATGCTATTAATTGTAGATCCTTCTGAGATAAATTCTTATTGTAGCTCTTTTGCAGGTTGAAAAGCTTGAGCCATGCATACGCATGATAAAGGTGGCTATCAGATATCCAGAAAATTTCAGTTAACTTGGCATAATATACAACCAAAACAGAAGGTTTTGGCATTTTCTTCACCATGCTCATCAAACCATGGATATCCTCCACCGATCGGAAGGCTTCCTGCAAGATGTAGTACGTTCAGTGACAATTCAGTGAACACAACAATTATGGCATAAAGAAGAAAATTAGGTAAATTCTGGAACATGCCTGCCATAGGGAAAGCTCCGTTGCAACTTTAAGTTGCTCAACCCGGGTATCAAGATACAGTTGTAGACTTTCAGGGGCAGTTAGATCAGGACGGTCTCTTTGATCACGATACTTGTTGAGATTGGCAAGATGGTTTCTGATAATCTCACACAACCTACGAAATTCTGTTGTCCTCTTATACTGCTTACAAAATTGAAAAGCCCTATGAGCAGTCATCTGCATTATAGGAAGTTAATCAGTCACAAAAGCATTTAACAGCGAACAAATTGTACAAGAACACAGAATCGATGTGAGTAAAAGGAACATGATCCAACAGGTAAGTTAGCAATGAGAAACTAAAACCAGAATATATCAGATAAATACATTAAGCTATTGACTCCAGACGATAAAGTTTCTAGGTAACATTTAAAGACGAAAATGGATGAAGCAAGATTAAAACTGGTGATGCCTAGAAACATCTGAATAGGGTGCTTGTTAATTGTTGCGCGTAGGGAGAGAAAAATAAGGGTAGATAATCCATCAACAAAGGAGACAGGAACTATCGTCATTGTAAACGGTAAACTATACCAATATTGAGGGAAAATTATGCATCACAGAAGAAACAAATTTGACAAAGAAATATGAAATTCTAGTAAGAGAATAGCTTACAGCATACAGCGCTTCAAGCTTTGAATTGTTCCTTAGTATCTCGAGCACCGTCCTGTATGTCTCCCAGAGGAATTTAAACCATGGAGTAACAACTTCTTTGTCAGATCGTTCCTTTCCTTTCTCCCCACTAACAAAACTTAGCATTAGGTCCTCAGGGCGCTTATCTGCTTCCAAATCCTCAACATCCAGAGCATCTTCCAGGGCTTCTGCCTGGCTCTTAGCTTGTTCAGCTTTCTCATTGGAAAGCTGCATAAAATGCTTGATGACATCCTCCAAGGAAGACACATTTACTTGCTGGCAGACAATTCTATACTGAATGAGGCCATCTTTCGCAAATCTGCCTTTCCTCAAGTCAACACAGAGCTCCACATACTTCATCATGATCTTTTCCAGAGGCTTTTGCCATGACCTGTACCTTTTTGAGGTAATGAGATCATGTAAAGCCTGCAGCGCCGCCTGCTTCTGCCCAACATGAATCAATTCTGAAATAAAACAGGTAGAAATTAGTATACATGCACATCTTCTGCCCCAAAATGAGTCGATAGTCATGTCTAGAAATTTGCAGCAGTAAAGAACCATCCAGAGTACTGAGGCACCGAAGACATCTAAAACAGCTTAGATAAAATGAAGCTGAGGTCAACAACACTTGGGGTTTCTTTTTATTTATTTATTGTTCCACAAACATGGATAAGAAGAAAAGCATAACAGAGACGGATCACTTTAACATCCACTGAAAGTCTTGGCATTGCTTAGCATAATTACATGACCTACAATGCGTCATCGATACTAAAATGTCAAATGAGGCCCAGTTAACACCACCTAAATGAGACAGAAAAGCGTACTGGCTAACATTTGTTTGTATGCAGTAATCGAGTACGATTTATTGGATGGAACAACCTCAATGTAGCAAATGTTCCAAACTAACCTAACGATTAGGACCCGCCACTTGATGGCTTCATGGACAATAAATGTTTCTTCATGAACCAGAGCAAGGTAGCAAACACATAAAGACGAACCCTAATTTCAGTAGGCATCGCTGACAACAACAATCAGCATCGACCAGATGAAATCGAGCCAAGTCACAACGACTCACCTTCAGCTCTCTTCAGCGCGTTCTCAGGTTTCGCGAAGGTCGCCATGGTCGCAGCTAGGGTTCTGTGGCGGCGATCTACTCCTGCACCGCACCAACAAAACCAAACGGCAAAATCCGGATTAGGTCACGAGTTCACGAAAACAGTGAGGATAAATCCATCCAGCGAAGGATTACTACTGAACAGATCGTTTCGACATGCGAATCCACAGAGAAACACCCCTAAAAAAACTCGTAACCCACTATCCCGATTAGACGGAGCGATGGGTGCCGGCGGCGGTGGGTACCTGTAGATCGCCGACGACGAGCGCGGGGGGAGACGACGCGGGGCCGTGAGCGTTTCCGGGTGATGGCACTCTGCGTCTGCGGGGCGTCTGATATCCGGACGGACGGTTGGGATCAAGCCGTAGCGGCCACGTTTCTGCAGTCGGGGAGCGAAGGAATTGGATTGGATAGTGGAAAGTGTGGCCCAAATTTAAGTAGGCCTTATAGAGGCCCACGAAAGATGGCCGAGGGGTGTAAAACGGACGGTATTCATAGTTGGAGGGGGTTAGATAGCTGGTTTTGCAGTTCGGGGGCGAAAGTCGGACTGCGTCTATAGTTGAGGAGGGTTAAATAGACTTTTTCCATCCAACTTCTAGAGGCCCACGGCACAATGGTATCTTGTTCATCATGTCAGTGGGATTATTTTGCCGGGAAAAAAAAAAGAGAAGACGGGCTCCTCTCAGTCTCAGTCGAGAGAAGGGAGATTTTTAGGCTAATGCTAAATTATGTTTTGTAATGGCATTAACAAGAATGACGAATCGCAAGAACAAACCTGTTTGGCCATTGTATGTTACTTTTTAATAAATTTTCTAAAACCATAATGTTTTCTTGGTGTTCCGATTACAGAAATCAATGTATTGTTTAATTTCGTGTGAAAAAATATAAAAATCAGTTGCACGATGATTAGGAGTTTTACAAAAGTAGTCAAGGTTGGGAGAGTAAATCACAAAGACTCACATGGAGCCATGGAGGCCACGCTGGATTTGTTTTGCATCGCCATCTCTGCAACCTCCTTTCAAAGACAGAAAAAGGAAAAATTGGTATACATTGGCTTCATAGCCATAGGAGCCTGAAATGGCCTACACATGTCACTCGTCTCGCTTAAAACGTTTGTGGTGTGGCGTGTATTTCCAACATGATCCTTGTGCCGACAAAAGATGGTAATGTGGTGCCCATTCGGACATTCCCAACATGCTGCTTGTTGCACATGAGTAGATGGAGTTTGCTGAAGAGTTGGATTGGGGAATATCAAGTTTTGGGGTGACAATGTGTTCGGGGGGATATCGGCGTTTGCACGTATTTTTGTATGTGTGCAAAACTACTCTTCTAGGTTCTATAGCCCACATGTGAAAAGGGTTGTTACGGTTAAGGGGACACAAAAGGGGAAAGCTCGATTGGAAGCCTCCTAAATTTGGTTCCCTCCATTGCGATTTTTCCCCATGTGGCCATGTCACTTTTCTTCGTGGATATACATTAAGCCTCGTAAAGTTAGTTAGCTTTGTCCTAAGTCAACATTTTTATACCTCTGACCGTTAGTAACTAAAAACATATACATTGGTATTATAAAATTAAAGGTTACTGAAGTTTAAGCGTAAGTATTTTTATCTCAAACACAAAGAAGAAATATGTGTTATTATTATATTAATATAAATGGAATATTGTCCAATTACATGCTAATTTCACGTACTATGGGGTTAGTCTTTTACACGCCATTGACTCTGCTCTACAAGACGTCATCTAAGGTTATCCCCATCCCGTAGTGTCTATAGGTGGTGTCTAAAGAAAAAAGAGTAAGAAACTACACGTAGACACCACCTCCCCCAATGCATAGTTTCTATGACAAATGAAGAAAATAAATCTCCTCTAATCTTCTCTCTTGCCTATCATTTCCTCACCTTATCATTCTTCTTCCTTCCTTGGTTCTCGTGTAGACACAGTGGTGGAACTGGGGGCGCACCCCCCCCCCCCCCCAAACATCGGGCGTGTTTAGTTCCGGTGAAAAGTTTTCGATGGAAAGTCACATCAAAGAAAATGTACTATTTAGGGGTAGTCAACGTAGACTATTCATAAACAATTACAGATCTAGCCAGGGAATCGCGAGACGAATCTAATGACGGGTAATTAGAGAGTAATTAATCAATGATTACTGTAGCATTACTGTTGCAAATCATGGATTAAGTAGGCTCATTAGATTCGTCTCGCGACATACACTCCATTCATGTAATGGATTAATTTTTCTGTCTACATTTAATACTTCATGCATGTAAAATTCTTTTGATGTGACATTTTCGATGGAAAATTGGAAGGGAACTAAACATGACTTCACAAAAATTTCTAACACCTGCTGTTCAGTCCCTGCTTGCTAACGCATGGTTGCATTTGAGACTTTGATTACAGCATAGAATAGACAAAGCTCACTGCATATGAACATATTGTGTCATGCACCATAAACAAGCGACTAACCTTGGGCCAGCGTCCAAAAAGTGACTTCCTACCATAGGCACTAGGCACGTCAATCATAGTGGGCAAGTGACTTCATGATGGACCTCACGCAGGAAGGCATGCCGGCGCCGATTCCCGACAGGGGCGAAGCCAGAAAATTTTGTCACCGTTGTCAGTGGAGACTACCAACTCATACTTGTAATGGCATAATTAAAATTATAAGACGATATGTCTATGAGATATATGGTGTTATAATAGTGATTAAAATTGCTTTTGCTAAAAAAGAACAGAAGCAGAAAGGCTCTTTCAGTTTCCACTTCTTTCTGACTTTGGCACTAGTAGCTAACAGATTGAAACAATAAATTAAATTTTAGACTTCATAAATTGAACCATTTAGGAATAACAAAACCCTAAGATGAAAACCCTAATCAATTCCACACGTCAAGTAAAGAATGTTTATTGCGCTGATAATTGGGGCTTTGGGATAATCTGTACCTGACCTCAGGTCACATGTTGGTGTTCGGAACCTAGCTAGCTGCTAGTTGCCACGGTGCCGCCGAGGCGCCGAGACAAGCGTGAAGATGTTGATGAGAGATTAGAAACGAATGTCGATAGGGAGAGGCTCTAGCTCTTAGCCTTTGTGGCATGCATGTACCTTGTGATTGTGGGCCGTATGGGCCATGTAAATAACAGAGCAAGCTTGACTGCTGGGCTGCCGGTGTGTGAATGATCTTTTACCGTGTCTAAAGCTTGTAAACAATATATATATGTAGAAGAGCTTTCAAAAAAATCGTCGTTGTCAGCTGACAACGTCGACTACACGTAGCTCCGCCACTGATTCCCGGCATGAACATGCACTGCGCATCTCTACGTGCCTGTCAAAAATCTAGTGCTAAATAGAGAAATTGCATGATTTTTGAAAAGTTACACTACATACCCCCTCCTTTGATTACTTCTCAGTTCCGCCACTGTGTAGACATGATATCTTGCATGAGAAACCATGTCTAACTTTTCCTTGTTAACTCTCATGTCATGTCACCAAATTACTTATGTGAAAGTTTCATTAATACTATGGAAACTATCCGAATAGGAGGGTTGGGATGGGCTAACTCTGCACTCTACAGGTTAATACTCCCGCTAGGATCAAGACAAATTAATTAACATTCTAATTAACTTATATCTCTGGTCAGAAAAAAAACAGGAGTCTAAAGTGGTCTTTCACATGGACGTCGTGCTGGGCTTTTTCCAACATGATCCTCGTGCCACCAAAATGTAGGCAGCCATTCCCAACATTTTGCACGCTCATAGACGGCGTTTGCTCTAGAGCAGCATTATTAATGCCAAAAACTACTCTCCCAAACACGGAGTAAGGTCGTTGATGGCCATGAGCGAGGTGAGCGACCACTCATGGCCTCCAAAACTTAAGGGCCTTCAAAATTAACAACCCCCCTGGCTTCATTCATCTCATTCTAATAATGCCCATCTGACACATCCTACGATTGGTTGCGGCAACTAAAATGCTGCCTCGTCGCAACCTCGTCCCATGCATGCATCATATTACCACCCATCGTGCCGTGAGTGTTCCTTCTGGTTTCCGTGTCACTCGGCTGATGCAGTCTGTGGGTGATCTCAACGTCTCATAAACGCAAGGGCGATAGGCGGCAGCGTGACTTAGTTATTTTAAACAAATGTTTTTAGTAGTTTAAGGTTTCATTATGCATTTTGTGCAGGTACCCAAATTCTTGGAGACAACACTGCTCCAAAATGTTCATTTTCGACGAGACGACGACACACTTTCTAGTGTTGAAAATGAGATCGACCGGACAGATTTGAGCTACTACTATTTACAAGTGTTGAAAATGACAAAGAAAAAAAAGAAATGCCCTCCTAAAGATTCCAACTTCTTGATTGGTGTCGCCAGCACAGGCAGGCAGAGATTGGGGAATATATGGGGCCAAACGCCAGGATCCTCTGGTTTTTTTTTTTTTTTCAGTAGGTCGATCGCGTGCAAGCTCAAGCTGGATCTGTCGCCTTCTTTCACGCCCCTGAAAATTGCCACGCTGGAGCGCTCACGACACAGCTCCCACCACACACCCCTTTGTTTAATCACCCAGCTAAACGCCCTAGAGCAAGATAACAATAAAGAAGAGCAATGTGTTAATTAGGCCAACATGTTTATTCTCTATCGAACTGGAATTAGTTTGCTCCAACGACCGCTATCGCGTTGATTATATTATATGCACAGAAATTCCATGGTCCACTGCCAAAGTCAGAGCGAGGAATACGAAGTCTTCGTATGCAATCCTGATTAATTTTGTAAAGGTTTATTCATGATAAAATGGAAATAAAAAATTAGAAACCCTCTGTTAATTCGTGAACTGTTTTCTTTTTTTTTTCACGATAAAACGAGGATGCAGTCTGTGCAACCTTCCTCTGCAAATTTTCAATCTAGCAGTGTCTCTTGGATCCCAAAATCGAGCATGGATCGACAAGTGGCACATTAACCTCTACTCCTTCCTCTTTGCTTTATTTTTCTGATCAAAAGAACCCCAGCCTAATATCAAACTAAACACCTCTGTTAACTGACGAGTTTGTGGCTTCCAACTCAACAATGGCTAGCTAGCACTGCACTGCCAATTCGGTCGTTGGTGCCGGACTCTGTCAAGCTCTGCTCTGCATCCCATATTCTAATCCTGCAGCATGTTAGGTCCGAAAAAGGCAAGCAGCAAAGCAGCCGGCTTGATAACATACAATTAGCAAGCTAGCTAGCTCGCACTCAGCTGATCAGCTAGCTGCTGACCCGACCCTGCCTCTGATCCTGTGACACCCGGCTAATATAAGAAACCTACGGAGTATTAAACTAAACAAGTGATTAGCAGATGCCATGCTAGAGCGGCCGATACAGTGACACCCCTCCCACCGCGTCCAAGTGCATGCACGGCCCCCGCCGGATCAAAGCTTCGCTTGTCCGTGGCCATAGCTGTCTCGCCCCCTCTCGCTGCCACGTACTACTACCGTTGGTTAAGTTAATCCCGGGGAAAGGGATTAGATGATTAGTTAACCCTTCGCGGGGTTTTGGGGATTAAATTAAGCGGGCGAGCTGTCCCTAAGCTCTCGGCATCAGGGTGATCATTTGCTTGTCCTCTTCCATGCATGCCCCGCCACCAACTCTCTCGGTGCTCCACCCTGGCCTCCCGCCTGCCGCCGCGTCGTATCGTATACATACACCCGCCCTCGCTTTCTCCCTCCAACGCATCGGCAATTCGGCATCGTCTTCGTCTCGTCCCCTCCTCCTCTGTCTCTGCTCTGCTCTGGTCTCCTGATCCCCCATCTCTCTGCTGTGATCCCTGACCGATCAGTGTTCAGTGATCGAGTTGGCGGTCATGGGGAACATGCCGTCGTGCGTTCCGCTGGGGCCCGCGGTCGGCGGCGGCGGGTGCGCGTCTTCGGCCTCGTCGGCGGCGGACGACGACGAAGGTGATCCACGCGGACGGGACGGTGACGCGGCTAGGCGCGGCCGGTGCGGGCGTCGGAGCTGATGCTGGACCACCCGGGCCAGTTCGTCTGCGACTCGGGCCGCCTCGCCGTGGGCTGCCGCGTCCCCGGCGTGGCGGCGGACGAGGTCCTCCGGCCGCGGCACGCGTACTTCCTCCTGCCCATGGACATGCTCTACTCCGTGCTCACCGACGAGGAGATGGCCGCCCTCTCCGAGTCCCACGCCGCCACCGCAGCCGCCTCGGCATGGAAGAGGATCACCTTCACCGCCGCCGCCCACCGCGACCGCCACGACCGGCGGAGGAGCGCGAGCTCCGGGGGCACGGCGAAGGACGGGTGCGGTGGCGATGGCGCCAGGGTCTACCCGATGCTCGGCCTGCTCGAGTCCGGCGATCTCGCCACGGATAATAACAAACCCGAATCACGCGCCGGCGCCGGCAAGTCGAGCGGCGGCGGCGGTGGCGCCGGGCTGAGGCGGCACCGGTCGTGGCAGCCGGTGCTGGACACCATCGAGGAGGTACCGTAACGCGGCCAGCGGCGGGTTGACCGGCCGGCCGGCCGGCCGGGGCGCCGCCAGGAGTGAGCAGCTTCGGTTTCGCTGGTGTTAGGCGGGCGGCAGCTAGATTGAGCTGGCGCCCGAGTGTACAGTAGCTAGGTTCCAGCTATTCTTTCTCTCTTGTCTTTTCCATTTTTGTAAAGCCATTTTTTTTTCTACACACGCACCACTGGCAAAATGATTGTCAAGTTCTGTGCTCGGGAAAACAAAATAAGAAAATTGAGAGCCCATTTGTACAGGGTATCATTTATGACCTGGTAATCCTTTGAACTAGTAAAATCCTAAAACCACGTCTACACACGCCTTTTTGGGTTTCTCATTCAGTTTTTCGGTGAGATGAGAATACACCAATAGAAATTTTCCATGCTTAGAAAATTAGGTGTATAAATTGTGAATTAGTCTGAAATCTCAGTGTTTAGGCCATAATACCGATACCTGCCGGATTTCCTTTATTATATTACTCCCTCTGTTTCAAAATATAAGTCATTTCAACTTTTTGAAGAGTCAAACTATTTTATCTTTGACTAAAATTATAGAGATGACTTCAAAGATTTATGATACCGAATAGCTATACTATGAAAATTTATCTAATGAAAAATCTAATGATACTTATTTGATATCATAAATGTTAGTACTTTATTGTATAAGTTTGGTCAAAGTTGAAAAAGTTTGACTCTCCAAGAAAGTTAGAATGACTTATATTTTGAAACGAGGGGAGTGAGTTACAATAAAAATTCTGAACTATTTTTAGTTAATTGAAAATTTCCTATACTTCTATTGAATTTGGTGATTTCATTGCCATTTAAGCCCAAATTAATGGCCCCGTCCATTGTTTTGACTGTATGGTATAACTTTTTTTAGAGGATAAATGCGTATATAATCAATACTAATTGGAAGGAACCATCTTTTTAGTCAATGTAAACAATGTATTTAATCATCCTTTTGCAAATCCTTCCTCCCACCTTTCATGTTATTTTGCAAATTTCACCTCCCACCTTCCCCGTTATTTTGCAAATCCCCCTCCCACCTTCCCTTGCGTGCCCCCTTGAATCAACATCGTGTGGCCCAAATTAAAGTTTGCACGGTTTGCACGGAGGCTCCCATAGTCCCATGTAATAAAGCACTATTGTTGCCTAGAGAACTAGTAGTAGCGCATCTCTCTCTCAAAAGGAAAGCAGATAGCACTCTGTTATCTGGAGAACAATGGCAATGATTTCAAATGGAATGTTCAGTTTTACTAAATTATCATTGGGAATTGAAAAAACAATATCTGTAAATGAATAGGTCTTTATCATTTGTGTGCCACTTTTAGAGTTTTAGTTTTGGATTTACAACTGTTAATTCCATTAGAATCTGTTATGGGACGCATATCGATGCTGTCAAACTGAACTTGAGGTGATTTTGCGTGGCTGATGGTTCTGAATAATGGTAGCACACTAGCACTAAAAAGAAACACAGTTGTAGTATATTTGCAACCGTCCGGGACACTAAAAGCCAGGCGGCACACAGGTTGTAGAGGAAATATTCTAGGGAGTCAAGAGCTGTATGGAAGCTCAGCAAGATATACATGCCTGCAGAATGTCGATTGGACCTCAGCTGTACATGCAACTTGCTATGGAACAACAGGGATCATATCCCGAAAATGGTCCTTATCGTAGGTCATGTTGCCTTGAAGCAAACAAGGAGATATCATAGGATATGCCAGTGTATCATCTACCTGTAATGATGTACTACAACTCAACACACCGGTTCTCATGGTTGCAACTTGCGAGATAAACTTGTTTATAAGCAAGCCAAAGAGGTCAGATTACATAACCAGAGCCCACTAACACAGGCAATTTACGGTTAAAAAAACTCACAATTTAATCGCATGGTCTTAGCATTGTTTATCTGAGAAGACAATGGCATACAGGACGCTAGGAATTTTTAGGACCTCTTATAGACTAATGTGATGTTGGTTTCATAAAAGAATACTTGTTCCAAATTACTTTAGGACTATACCAGGCCAATTATTTATGCAGGAAACCAAAGTCTAGTCTAGCTATTCTAAATTCGGCCCAGTCCACCTAAGAATAAGAAAGTCTCTCGAGCCATTTCCCTCATCAAAAGAGAAAGGGAAAAAAAAAAACAGACGGAAAAGGTCGGTCCAGTCTAGTCCCAGCGACTAACGGCCTTCAACCCAATCTCACTCGCACCCAAAATCTACCCGCATCACTGACATATGGTCCCACAGTTACCTGGCTCCACATTTCAGTAGAGGAATCTCGAACCACCTGCCGTCGCTCTCCAAGCACCCACGTCCATCCCAACGAACCGGGACACCGACACGTAGGCCAATCTCTCCACGGACCCACCTGTCATCCCCGAGCCGCCTCGCATCTTTCGTCCCCTTCCTCCCGGCACAACCAGGCCAGCACGCCAGCGTCACGAGAAGCCTAGGGTTCCGGCGAGGGGACGGCGAACGCCATGGCGGGGATTCGGTGGCCGCCGGAGGACCCGGAGATCTTCCCTTCCCGGATGGTCGGCAGCGGCGTTTGGATCCCCGTCGGGCCCCCGGGGGAGATGGCGTCGGACGACGACCGGTCGGTGGCCGCGGACTCGTGGTCGATCAAGAGCGACTACGGCAGCACCCTCGACGACGAGCAGCGCTACGCCGACACCGCCGAGGTCCTCCTCGCCTCGTCCTCCGCTTCCGCCGCGGCCGCGCCCTCCGCCTCGGTCGCCGCCAACCCCTCCTCCGACTTCAGGTGAGCTGATTTTAACTCCATTTTTCTCTTGTTCTCGTGCCGCGAGATGGGCGAGCTTCTGTGATCTGATTCCTTCCTTGTGCTGGGGAAAGAAAGGGGATCGATTGTCTGCCCCTTAAGCTTAATTTGGTCCAATGATCTCCCTGTTATTGCATTTTAGTCCAAATCATTTATTTGTCTGGGACTAGTGTATTCAGATTATCTTTGCTGTGAATAACAGCTTCGACAAGGATGCCCCTGACTCCAGCGACGTGGAGCCTCCATTGCTGGTCATGCTTCAGGATGGTGCTTATGCTGAGGATCTTGCTAATTTCCACGAACGCAGCCACGCTGATGACTGGTAACATTCTTCAAGCTATTTTCACGAGCATCTAAGCTTGTTTGTTGTATACTTGTATGCATATGCACTCGAATTTAGAGTAGCAGCGTTTGTTGCCCGGATGACGAATGGTCTGTTCCATGGGCATTTATAACAAAAGTTGGTTTCAGCTTTGCTCGGAACATTACATGAGCAATCAGGAGCATATGATGTAAAGGCGACTAGAGCTAATAGGGTGTACAAACATTCTGCAATTGCATGCTGTTAGCGTTTGGCAATGTGGCGGCTTTTCAAAAGCACCTTTTTTCTTGATCCTAATGTCACATTTAGTTCGAAGCATCCTTTATGGGATCCATAACAGCAAAATTTTACTGGAATTAGTAAATATTCCCATGACAGACTATATCCGGCAGATGCAGTGCAGCACATCACAACATTGCATCTTGATCTGGCCCTTAGACCTGGCATTCCAAGGGAATTCACCTCAGTATGGGAAAAATAATGCCTTCTTTTATCCGTATTTAAACTTTACATCTGTACTTTCAAGTTTTTCAGGAAATATGATGATCGTTATCTTTTATTGGAGGTTTGGATGTTATAAGCTATGTTCACCACCAATTTGTGGAATACGATGTCAAAATCTGCTGAGCAGCCTCCCCCTTTTATCAAATTACTTTTTGAATTTTAGGCAAAGCTTTTTTGCAGTCATTTTCCCATTCAAGAGATGCAAATATAAACTGTACTCCCTCCATCCCTAAATAACTGTCTTTCTCGCTTCCCGAGAAAAAACTTTGTTTAATTTTATATTAAAAAATATTAATATTTATGGTACACAATTAGTATCATTGGAAAGATCTTTTAGTCTAGATTTTTAACAAATTTATTTGGAGATACAAATGTTGTACGTATTTTCTACAAATCGAGTCAAACTTGTGGCACACACACCAAAATTTGTGTGCGTGTTTCTCTATTTAGTTTTGGATTCAATGCTTATGTTGTTGTTTGATCAAAATCTGTGTGATTTTACAGGTTTGGCACTGAGGTCATGGATGTCCGTGTAGGCTGGACCAAAAATTTGTGCTCAAGCAAGGATTTACCCAGCTGCAGCGTACTTGACATCGGTACTGGGAGCGGCAGACTCTTGCAGCAGCTCGCGAAGCAAGGGTATGCTGAGGAAATGTGAAACTATATTTTTTCATTGTCAGTACCAGTTCTGATATGTATACAATATACAGGTTTTCTGATCTGACTGGGATTGACTACAGTGAAGGAGCGATTGAGCTTGCACGAAATCTTGCAATTCGTGATGGCTTTGAGCACATTAATTTCTTGGTGAGTTGGTCAGCGAAGCATATAATGTGAATTCAAATCAACATGCATGTCCATATCGCATGCCCTTATCCGCTGCACTTCTTCTTCTTTATGAGAAATACCTGCTGCCCTTCTTGTGCTTCAGTTTATATTGTAGTATATATACTCCATTACTATCTGGATGTATCTTAGGTACAAATACTAGCCCCGATATCGAAAGAGCATAAAAACCATTTCAGCTTATATAAATGGCCCTTTTGCAGGTTGATGATGTATTGGAGTCAAAGTTGGAGAGGAGATTTGAACTTGTCATGGATGAAGGGACTCTTGATGCAATTGGGCTCCATCCTGATGGACCTGTGAAGAGGTAACTGCGTGTTTACTGTATAGATGTTGATGCGTCCATATGTCCAAGCCTCTAATATATTTTTTTCTGCATTTCAGAATGATGTATTGGCAATCAGTTGCTAGCTTGGTCTCCCCTGGTGGTATATTGGTCAGTTCTTCCATCCAAATTGAACCTGGAGTTTTTTTGTTCTTTGTTGCTAAGATGTTCGGGGCAGAATTATGAACTACAAGTTTTTGTTGATGACGTAACCTTATGTACCCCTATGTTATGTACTAGAAATTGCTATGCTCTTCCTTTGGCTATATGCTTTTTACCCTTTCTACTAGTAACTACTGTTAGTAACTTATATGTTATATGACAGCATATCCCAATAAGGGAAATATAGTATTTAAAAGACAGCATCATCCTCTGATGTCACTTTGACATATTTTGTAGGTCATCACATCATGCAGCAGAACCAAGGATGAGTTGGTACAGGAGGTGGAGAACTTCAACCAAAGAAAGCTTGGTGCTATGGGATCAGAAGGATTGCCAGCCAGTGATGCTGCGGTGTTCAGCTACCTCGACCACGTTCGAAGTTACCCTAGTGTGGATAGTTCTTGCATTACGACCGTTGCTTTCCTGCATAAGTGAAACATATATGTGTGCCTGGTTTGTTGCCTCCAGAAAGTTATCATACCTGTTACTATATTAACTATGTACCCAAATCACTGATGTAATCTGGATGACATTTTAGTATTTTATTAATGCGGATTGGTTCTTCAGAGAGTTCAGATGCTGTTTTGTTTTGGTGTTGCCAGATGCCTGGATTTCACTTTGGTATTGTAATCATTGAAAGCGTGTCAAGCAACTGATGCAGTCCGACATACAGATGTTTTAATGCGTGAAAATTGGGTTCAATACACGACCAAAAACACAATAAACTGCACGTATATTGACACACGATCAGTCTCCGAGTTTTATAATAACAGCTTTTACAGTTTCGGCAAGTATCAAAGCAACAGCAAACATGCATAATCTGTCTGCAATCAGTGATCTCAAAAGCAAGATCAAAGATAAACCGGCAACAGATGAATTCTGAAACTGAAACGTAATTCCTTCCATTTGCAAGTATTTTTGGCGCCATAATATTTTCAGTACACAAGGGTATGCTGAACTTGCTGCAGCTGCAGTTAGTCTGCTACATTCTCATATGTACAGGAGTAACAGGGCCACTACGTTCTTCTCCATGTGCATAGAAGCGAGTGGCTTCAGGCAGGCTATCTATGTCATCATATTCTCATTTTTGTAGTTTTTTTTTTCTTGTGATCATCCTTCTTGTCAGCTAGTACACAGAGGCACTAGAATTTCCTGTCAGATCGGAGGTTTGAAGACATGTTCTTGGTCATTTCAATAGACTGGTATGAGGCGTAGTTGCCAATAGTTTGTTGCTGCAGAATTGGTAACAGCATCATCCTCTTCTTCCTCTTCCTCCTCGCTTTCTGATGACGATATATACGTTTCCCGGCTTTCCTGCAGTGTTAAGTAATCTAGACCCGAGAGTTATGCCTGAGAAAAAACTAGGTTGCTGCTACTACAAATGGAGAAATCTGAACAAGTATGACGTGCTATTATGCAATGTCTGCTACTGCTAAAGTGAGCTGTAACTGGATCAGGGCTGCATTTGGCATGGCAGGATTATAAGGTTTGTCTACACTTGTGCAGTTTGTAGCAGTGGACAAACATTCAGTAACGAAATTACCTGCTGCCGCCGTCGACGGTGGAAGCTTGCCATTGCTCTGACCATCACTAGGATTGGGAATAGGATTCCCGCAGTCCTCAGCACCAGAAGCTTTATTTCCATAAGCAGAATGCACAATAAGAGGCATCAGGTCAAGAACAATAACTTAAGTCATAAAAGATTTTGGCGAATGATGATAATCTTACCGCAAACAAGGTCAACGAGTACTCCCCATTTCCACCGATCATGAGAGGAAGAGTGTGGCGAAGGACTAGGAGTGACATGAACTGTTAAATGATTCAATCAGAGTGATGGATCTTTTTCTGAACGAACAGAGTGATGGATCTTGATCATAGAGAAGTTAACCACATCAACCACAGTTGATGTCAGAAACTCACAATTACGGCGACTGTCCGGCAACACAGTGTGCTGCTTCTTGTCCTGATGGGCAAGTAATCCTCATAACTGTCCATGAAATCACGCTCTGTTGGCACCATTGTTATTATCTGGGCATCATCAAGATCTTGACGGGCAATCTCCCAGTTCCCTCTGTATGGAGATGGCGAACCATTATGGAGTGAACTAAGCAAAAAGACAAACCAGTTTGCTTACGAGCGCTTGAAAGGATGAGTACCTGAAGTTCATTGGTATACTTCCATAGTGAAAGAGCTGCTGTGGGGCAGTATAACCTGGCCTGAATTGCTGAAGAAATATAACGAACATAAGCCAAAGGTATGTTTCCACAGTTACACATCTACTGAAACTATATTAGAAGGCATATTTTCTTTTAACCTACAACCAATTTGCATTATCCACCTAAGCACTTTTACCTGCAGACATATTTCGCAGATGGTGTCGCCCTTCTCGTTGCACCAACGCTGAATGCATTTCCGGTGTGCATACTGCAAGACAGTAGCTACAAATTTAATTTTGTATGAATCGCTGTATAGCCAACTAAAATCCTCCTAGTTCATTCCTCGGATATCATGGTATGTGACCATTATCAGAAACAAGAACCGCAATTAATGCCAGGGTATTTGTGTTTCCCTGAAGGTTCAACTACATTTTCAGCTTGCCTAGCAGAATGTGGGTAGTTGCCTCACACATTGCGTGAAGGTCACACTCACAAAGATAGCTCCCTCCATTTCCCCTAACAACACCTTCCTCTTCCCTTTATCTATAGACATACCATTACGTCACTGTCCAATAGGATGGCCCAATACATACTAGGCAGTGCCTTCCAAGCCACAATGTGATAAACACAGCTGATTTGGTTCATAGTTTCTTGTCCACAATGATTCTCAAGTTAACATGGAATTCCAAAGTCCTAACCGCATAACCTACTACATCTAACCCTAACCATAAATGTCAACAGTTTTCATGCCAAGTCAACTATACATTAACCAGTGTAGAATTAGAAACACAAGCAGACCGCCAAAATAAAATTCAGGGACCATAGTCACTTTCCCATCTTCTGCTGAAACTGGAACAAGGAACAAGGAAGCAACCTTTCATTTGACAACAGCTACTGAAAACACATTCTAATGAACTCTGATAAACAATTGCACAACCATCAACTAGTAAGGCCGTAGATCATTCACATAGTCAAGAGCAGATATTTTGGCTCAGAATTAAGAGAGCATGATTACCTTGAGGCTGCCACAGCAGGCGCAGGGTGCCTCCATGCTGGAGTCCCAGTCCTCCTCCTGGCAAATCCTGCACTCCACTACCTTACTCGCCGAGCCGCCGCCGTCGCCTACGGCGCGATGGCAGTACTCGACGGCCACCGTCTCCGGATGCAGATCGACCATCTGCTTCCCACCGCCGATCGCCGCCTCCAGCGTCGACTCCGTCAGCAGCCGGTCCACAAGCAACGCGAGATGGTCACCCATCAGGCCTGCGCGCACGCAATCCGTGGCTCAGTGAAACGGAACCCAAGGCCCGCCATCTCCAAAAATTGCAGACACTGGGAAGATAGATAAAACGCAACCACAACTGCCAATTTTGTTTGAAAAATTGGAAACAGTGACAAGGAGCACACCAAGAATCCAATGAGCAGCATGGGGTTGCAGGAGGGGACTGGAGGAGCGGATCCAATGCACGCATGCAACTGCTTCCCTATGTTACAACTGACTTCTGACAGAAACCAACTGCTTGAAGATAATAATATATTTTTTTTCGCAAAAATACTATACTGATAGCAGCAAGAAATGGAGGTTGCCAGGTTGGACTAGTGGAATTATACCAGGGGTAACGAGAGAGGCCAAATATTATTTACGGTGGATTGACTAACTAGCAAGTGTACCAAGAACAGGTAGAACCTCCACATTTCCGAACAAGTCATGAATGGACGAATGAAACTGTCACTTTCTAATGGAAAGAGAACTAATTGATGAGAGCCGGCAGAAGAGGGTGGTTGCTAGCATTACAGCAGCACGAGGAAAGCGCATTTATTAGTGTTGGATCGAAGAAACACCACGAAAATAACAAAAGCAAGACAAACAAGATTGAACACCAAGAAACCGAAACTCACCCCCAGGAAGAAAGAAACAGAGGGACAACCAGGAAAGAGGGTGGCTATGCAGCTGGTGAAGATGCTAGAGCACTCTCAAATCTCAATCTCCATGTTCTGACTTCTGACGAGTTAGACCAAACTGAATAACACAGTAGCACCAACAAAGAAGAAACAGATGATGGAAAGACAAATCTTTACCTTGTCCTAAGTACCAGGAACAGAGCCCCCGGAGGAGAAGGGAGCTTCGAAGGCTGGATTCGGAGCGGGGTTAAGGCACGGAGGGGATTGGGTTGGATTGGGGGAGGGGTTAAGGGACGCAAGAGATGGAGTGCCCTCGGATGTAATGCAGCGATGGAGGGGAGGCCAAGCCAAGGCAAAGGCAAAACAAACCCTCTGCCTCTCGCCACCTCTCTCCCAGTCCCCCTTGGGGCAGATTTAAATTAGAAGAGAGGCAAGGTAAAGGGTGGGAATAAGCACTGGTATCACCCGGCAACAGCTTCACTGATACTGCTGATCTTTTGTAGGTTTCCCTAGAATGGCCCTCCGATTCCTTGTCACTTTCCAAAAGCTTTCTATTCTATTTTCTGGAGGTTTTGGAGGGGGTGAAAGGCTCAGCTTTTCCTTTGGCTCGTTTCTTCCGAATGCAGCCTTCCCTTTTCATTGGAGCTCATGATTCATATGGTTATATCAATTTTTTTTTCAAGGAGGAAACAAGGTAAGACACAACCAATAAGAATTCTTCAGAATTCACCAGCTTGTACTGCCCTCATGTTATGGCATGTCCTGGCGGTAATGGTACAATTATGCCAATCTTTGGTACAGGAATGGTCGACAGGTACACCTTTTCTTGCACAAACTTGTTGATTACAACACAAGTTTTTTATGCTCATTAGAATATCAGACAGATGAGTCAACCATTGCAATTTCAGTTCAAAAACCCATTTTTATCTTAAAAATAAATGATCCATTTTTTGCATGACATGAGAGCTGCTAAGCTAAGACACGTGATTAAGAGCTAATATACGGCCGAGATGTGTGCTCACCGATGATGGTTTGTATCATTAGCATGAAGATTCTCCTGTACTTGGCAGAACGCAACGCAAAGCTCGAGGGAAATACGACGGATTCCTTGTAGGTGGCCCACCACTGCTGCAAACGGCAGACGGGTGAAGGAAGTTACAGGAGTGCCCCTGTGGGGGACTTGGTAGCTCCACTGCCCTAGGCAGTACTAGGAGGCAGTAGGCTAACCGCTTTGCACACGTTTGCCGCGACTGCTACGCCCACTACTCCTCCATTGCCGCTAAACCACGATGCCCACTCTCCTCTCCCGGAATTCCTTTTCGCGCTCTCCTCATTTCCGGACACGGGAATCCTTCATCTTGTGCGTGCAAATGTGCAATGTTCGATCGTGACATAAGCCGTGACAAATCAAGCAGGTTTAACGTACTTAAAACTTACTTTTGTTACCCCCAAAAGTTTTTTTTAGAAAACTTAGTGTGCTAATCAAAATATTCTAGAGTTGAGATAGCAAAACTAAGAAAACACATGTGAGCAGTACAAGATTTTTTTATAGACAATATTGCAATTTCCTTAAGCACTTATAGAATATTTATTTTCCATGGCACATGGAAGTGCTTAAAAATGCTTTACCTTTCTATTTGCACTTGTCTTTTTGCAAAGCTTGTATGCTCAACTTGCATACCATACCATAATTACTTCAGGTTGACTAATTGCCTGCCGTAGGTTCTCATCAAAAAAATGCTTTACCACATTGTTAGCCCACCGTACACATCATAACTATACCTTCCTCCTGTAAATACATAGCATCTCCTCTAAATACATTTGTCCCACGATTGTTTTCTCATACCGTATTTGCACCTTTTCCCCTCATGAAAATCAACTGCTTCTCTCTGTACCTGAGAGAGAATCAATGGCAGCTCGACAACTAGCAACAACACGAGTTTCCTTTGGTGGCCAGTATCTGAAGTGACAATTCATTCATTTAGCCTTTGGTATGCCCTAGCAAAAGCTGTGCCGGCTTGCACTTTGGTCCTAGTCTTGTGGCGAAATGATGCTGTCTGATGCAGCTTTGTGCGCTAAGGCCGTGTTTAGTTCCGCGGTGAAAAGATTTTGAAAGAGAATCTTTTCACATTTGAATTATTAAACGTAGACTAATTAAAAAACTAATTGCAGATTACGTTTGGAATTCGCGAGACGAACCTAATGAACCTAATTAATTTGTCATTAGCACATGTTTACTGTAGCATTACTGTAGCAATTTAGTGTCTAATCACGTCCTAATTAGACTCATTGGATTCGTCTCGCAAGTTTCAGTCCATCTATATAATGCGATTTGTTTTTTACCTACATTTAGTACGCATATGATAGAGCTGGAGTGCCCGATCTTTCGGTGAGTGGAGGATAATTTTGATTTGGTGGAAGTCGACCCTCACGATCCGACTACGACGAGCGAACCCGAAGCGCCAATGCAATCGCTGAACCAACTCCCTGTGGTTACCGACCCTGTTGCAATCAAGATCAGAACTTCCTGTACGCAATCAAAGAACGAACAAGAAAAAGAAGGCGAGCAATCTTAATATCACTCGAAGGTGGGGTTCTGAATCACACGAGGACAGCACGTGTTTGTGCGTGTTCGGTGTAGCTAAAGCTAGATGTAAAACAAAACCCAAGTGTTCTTGGCGGCGGCTAGGGGGTATATGATAGGGGGAGGACGTCCACAGGGGTGCTGGGGTCCGTGCTCCAACCCTAGGACGCGTCCCTAATGGACCCAACTTGATACACGGCCCGTGGGCCAAAATAAGGTGTCGCAGCACCTGGACAGAAAAACCTTTGGTCAATGATTTGACGATTGCGGCCGCCTCGGAACAGATATGGACATGAGTCCGGATCCATATGAAAGTAGACTTCATAAGCTTTCCATCAAGTACTTGAACGCCCCAAACGGAGTCCGGATGAAGTCGTGGCGGCCGTTGAAAGTCAGGACTTTCATGCAGTCCGAATCCAGCGTTTCCAAAACGTGTTGGATTCAATCTCTTTATTTCCTTAGACCAAAAGTGACGTGATAGCCTGGTGTAAAACGTGGGAATACTTTGACTTGGTTCCCAATCGACCTCTTTGGTCCTCCATGCCTTCCATGTGTGTTTAACACGCTTCATGTATTTCATGTCCTCATCATCCTCCCCTTCTTGACGAAAAGCCGTCCTCGGCGTCAATTGTACTTGAAACTGATCCTGCACAACGCAAAGGAGAACGGGGTTGCGAAAACAAAAGAAACCAAATGTATTGGGAGGAGAAGGGTCACCATGCTTCGAATTGTCAAATGTGTCATCTCGCATAGACATTTCAGCAGGAATATAGACTTCTGGATCGGACGACACAATATGGTTGTCAACATGATCCTGCACAAGATTAGTACCAACAAAAGACAAAGCAGGCATAGGGAGCAACCAGCAAGGCTCCCCTTATTTATAGTAAACTTGTTTCATGAAAATAGAACCAGAGGAATGTAAATTAGGATGTGTAGTATGGCTGTCCTCTAATTGATCATAATCTGTCACAACAAAAGGAGTACTCATATCGCAACCAATGTAGACTCTTTGTATCATATACTGTCCTTTGTTGTCATATTTGCCAATAACATGATAAGTGTGTTTAGCAAACCAAGGCAAATCAGCATTGTGAAAAAGTCTCTCTTGCAAACAATTTAGATTACACAAATCATCAAATTCAATGTAACCCAAAGTATGTAAAGAAGTCAACAATCTTAGTTCATCATTTGCGCTAGCAATATGCATAACATGTTTATTTTCAGTACAAATGGTTGGTTCCAAAACATATAGAACTGAAGCATGATCAACCAATTCATCTTTATCACAAGGAACAACAAGCTCATCATCATGTGACAAAGATTCGACAATAGATGGTTCCACTAACAATTGCTCTATAATAGCATGAGGTGTGGAAAAATTCAGCACAGGAGAAGTGGTCTCACCATCCGTGAGTGGAACACCTGTGATCGTGGGCGCTGTAGGTGTGACCGTCCTCTCGCACAGTGTAGTGCTAGGCGTGGATGGCACAGGGAGAGCAAGATCTATACTGGATGTCGGGCTTCGTCCTGCAAAAGAGTTAGTATATGTCGTCGAGCGGCGTCCCTGCACTTCACGTTCAGCTTTGCAAGCATATTCAAGCAATGTGGGCATATCAACACAATCTTTATAATCAAGTATGTCCTGAATTTCGCGGTTCAAACCACCGCGAAAACGTGCCATAGCAGCGTCATCCGTCTCAAACAAACCACAATGAATCATACCTTTTTGTAGCTCCTGGTAATAGTCCTCAACAGATTGTTGACCTTGCTGAAATTGCTGCATTTATTTAAGCAAATCTCGGGCATAATATGAAGGTACAAAGCGATGTCGCATAGCAGTTTTTAATTGAGCCCAAGTGGTTGGAATAGCAGTGGGATGTCGTTGTTTATAATCACGCCACCACATTAAAGCAAAAAGTGTAAATGCACTAATAGCAGCTTTAACTTGTGCGCTAGCAGGAATATCATGGCATGAAAAATTCTGTTCAACCTCTAATTCCCAATCAAGATATGCAGCAGGATCATATTTGCCATTATAAGAGGGTATATTAAATTGAATCGTAGCAAATGAGTCAATGTGTGGAGGACATACCACACGGCGGGCACAACCGTGGCGATCTCCATCGTCTAGCTCCATGTCACTGTCATAGTCCTTGTGCAACGCCGTGACCGACGTGGACCACGCATCGAATCGTGTCACGATGCCGTTGACGTCTCCTGACATGATTAGCGCAAACACAAAAACAAAAATCCTAGGACAGCAAATGTGTGTATGTGTGTGTATGAGATGCTCACAAAGATGCTGCGATCAAATTCTTATCCGTTCTTACCAAGCAACAGGGGTGACCTGCAAGCAACAAGTAGCACCTGCGAGAGATTGGAGCAGCGATTGCCTGGAGAAACAAAATCTGCTCGTCGTAGGAATATGTGTAGTTCTGGGTAGGCTGCACTCAAGTCAAGGATTAGCACAATCAAACAATAATGCAAAGCTGAATCATAGTGCTAAACACGTAACAAAGCTGCTGGAAACAAGTGCCACGCGCTATGGATCGAGCAAAGGTAACAAGGAAGTGGGATGCAGAAACGGAAAATCTCCCGGGCCGCGTTACGCTGAGTAAACTGCGTTTTTTGGCCTCGAAACCAACCGCACTCGGCACTGAAATTTTGTAAGGTTTCCGGAAAAAAAAAGAACACTGAAATCCGAGATCCGAGCGAAAAGTTATGGCCGTGTTCGTGAAGGTGTTCGAAACTGCCAAAAAGAAACTTCCAAACGAAAACCGAACTGCTGATTCCTTTTTCTATTCTTTCCTTTTTCTTTCTTTTCAAAACTTTCTTTTTTTCTTTTTTTCTTTCCTTTTTTTTCTTTCCTTTTCTTTTCTATCTCTTTCCAAACTGCGAACGCGCGGCGGCCGAACCGAGTAGGACTCGGATGAGCGGCGTGGGGTTGTAGTGTTTGCGGTGAAGATGTAGAGCAGCGGCGGCGGCGGCGTGTGGTGGTGGCAGCAGCGGCGGGAGGTGGTGGCGGCGGTGGCGGAAGCACAAAGTAACCAGCAACAATTGAACGCGAAGCACACAAACTCAACAACGCAAATTATTGAAAGAGAGTGCAAGGCTAAAAGGGGTGCTGGGACAAGGATCTAACCTGATAAATTTTTGTTTTGGTTTTGTGGACTGTAGGTAATGAAAAACACTCGATAAACTCACCGATCAACCTGGACTTTTGATACCACTTGATAGAGCTGGAGTGCCCGATCTTTCGGTGAGTGGAGGATAATTTTGATTTGGTGGAAGTCGACCCTCACGATCCGACTACGACGAGCGAACCCGAAGCGCCAATGCAATCGCTGAACCAACTCCCTGTGGTTACCGACCCTGTTGCAATCAAGATCAGAACTTCCTGTACGCAATCAAAGAACGAACAAGAAAAAGAAGGCGAGCAATCTTAATATCACTCGAAGGTGGGGTTCTGAATCACACGAGGACAGCACGTGTTTGTGCGTGTTCGGTGTAGCTAAAGCTAGATGTAAAACAAAACCCAAGTGTTCTTGGCGGCGGCTAGGGGGTATATGATAGGGGGAGGACGTCCACAGGGGTGCTGGGGCCGTGCTCCAACCCTAGGACGCGTCCCTAATGGACCCAACTTGATACACGGCCCGTGGGCCAAAATAAGGTGTCGCAGCACCTGGACAGAAAAACCTTTGGTCAATGATTTGACGATTGCGGCCGCCTCGGACAGATATGGACATGAGTCTGGATCCATATGAAAGTAGACTTCATAAGCTTTCCATCAAGTACTTGAACGCCCCAAACGGAGTCCGGATGAAGTCGTGGCGGCCGTTGAAAGTCAGGACTTTCCTGCAGTCCGAATCCAGCGTTTCCAAAACGTGTTGGATTCAATCTCTTTATTTCCTTAGACCAAAAGTGACGTGATAGCCTGGTGTAAAACGTGGGAATACTTTGACTTGGTCCCCAATCGACCTCTTTGGTCCTCCATGCCTTCCATGTGTGTTTAACACGCTTCATGTATTTCATGTCCTCATCACCATACATGTGTCTAAACATTCATTTGGATTTTGGATTTTGGACTAAACAAGGCCTAAGCTGCAAATGTGGAGTATAGCAGTGGGAATTGCAACTAGTTGTGGCTATGTATTTCAATATTTCAACTGAAGAACGCCAAGTCCAAACAAGAACATGTGGCCGCTCGAGTTGTCCATTCCATCACCAACTCTCCCAGGAACTCATATGAAACCTGCCAAACCAAAACCATCTCTGAGCTTTATCAGTCAACTGAGAGATGACCCAAAAGGGAGCTCATTTCTAAACCGCAGTTGCAACTAGGCCAGTCTGGTAGTACTTTGGTTGGAGTTGGGTTGGTGAACCCCACAACCAAGCTTGTCTCTCCTCTCACAATATGCGGCTGCCATATGGAGTCGTGCTTAGAAAACCTAGTTGTTTAGGGGTTTAGGTGTGCGTGATCTGTTTTTTGGTTGGCCTATACTCTGTCTCCACGATCTCGTTTAAAACAAACGCATCTTCTGTACTAATTGATGGCCTTTGCATATCTACCCCATGCTTTCTCAACTAAAAATAGAAATTGTTCCAAAAAAAAAATTGAAAATGGAAGAACGTGTGAGCTAGTTTCCTTGAATGGGTCTTTCTTCTTCTGGGTGAACTGCGGATCTACTTTTTCTTTATTTCATTCCAGTAGACGAAATTTGTTGCACCTAGTTTCCTCACTTCGTATTCAGGTTGAGAATAATACATATGGTTACCTATATTTTGTCAGTGAGAAGTGATTTGCCCTTTTTTCTGTTGAAGTCAAAAGCACAGCAGCTATATGTTGGCAAGTGGCAACAAACTAATATTTGAGCAAACTATTTTGTTTATGAAACTCAACACCGGTCAAAGCCCTAAATGTATTGTAGCCTTGTAGGGTAACAATATTATGTTTTTTTATGGTTGCCTACTTGGTTTCTCAGGGAGCAAAAGATACACATAAAGATCTTTGTTGCTCATCAACTCACCTACATACAACTCATGGATGCCAGTACACCTGTCAATTCCATCTGAACCATATTGCCTCACATCTTTACTTTCGCCCGTGTTTAGTTGATGAAAAGTTTTTGGTGAAAAGATTTCGGGTATTGATTTTACCAATTTAGGAGTAGTAAATGTAGACGAAAAAGGTGGAAAGTTATATGGATAGGTTGGAAATCTCGAGACGAATCTAACGATATTAATTAGAGGGTAATTAATCCATAATTAGCGGATGGTTACTGTAGCATTACTATTGCAAATCATGGATTAAGTAGGCTCATTAGATTCGTCTCGCGATTTACAGCCCATTCATATAACTTTTTACCTTTTTCGTCTACGTTTAATACTTCATGCATCTAAGATTCTCCTTTGATGTGATGGGTGAAAAGATTTCGGGTGGGAACTAAACACGGGCTTCATCAGCGTCTTATTTATTGCATGGTCCTATATTAGCAGCAAAATACTGTTGTTAGGCTCTGCTGCAGGTTCCTCTGAAAATGCAGAGATGTTTTAGGTTCTCTCTTTCTTTTATGAGGCTAGCGAATCATTGAAAGTGTATAGTCTAATGCATTCCCTTGGAACCCTGAAGTTTTGGTGGACGTGCACCACGGAAAGAATCAAATTTCGTACACCTTTTCAGTAGAAAATATTGCCGATTCGACTGTTACATCCCCATTTGTTTGCAATTTTTCTTATGCTTGCTCCGTATGTACCATCACTGCATATTCTCAACTGGTGAGAAGTAAACATGTATACTGTGTGGTGTATGTGACAGTATTTAGATGGAGAAAGAGATTGTGGTAGTGATCGGTGTGTACGCACGCTCCTGCAGCGTGCAGGGTATATTGCAGATGGAGTGCTCGAGTATTATGGTATCGACCTTCTCTAAGGTAATGGGAGACATACGGCATACGGAAGCTAACGCCAATACCACAAATACATGGGTGTGTACCGTCAGGTGGAATCATGGTCTGGAAAAGAGATGGAATCATTCGTGCACATTCGGTGATTCAGGTCGGTGGACACATGCCATGATCTGCGAATGGATCCGAATGTGTCATGTACGTATACAGTTCGCGTATTGAAATTGAACCAGTTCTTGTAGCCTGTTGCCAGGAGACCATGGCTGAGATTCAGGGGCCTGCAGACCTGTGCATCAAAACTCTGAAACGGCCGGTAAACACTGAGCAAGGCCGGACTGGACGTCTGCGACAAGGGCCACAATTGCTGGCGGATTTGAGAGTGCCTACGCACTTGCGTTCTTGCAAAGCATAAGCAGAAGATGCAACGCTGCCCAGCTTAAAGCCGAAGATGAATAGATACTGCTCATTTCATCATGTTCTCAGTAGTTCGAACTTCGAAGACTATCAGCTCCATCATTTCCCCAAAGAAAGGCCCCGCGATGGGGGCAGGTCAAACACTGCATTACGTCAGTTTTTCGCCTTTTTTTTTTTGAGTTGCCTCTTGGCAAAGTCAAGGTCCAATATCATGACTAGGGATGAAAGCGAAAACGATAATTTTCGTTTACCGGGGTTCGTTTCGAGGTTTTCTTGCTTTTTTGGTAAATACGATAACGATAACGGTAACCGAAAATACGGTAACGGTAACGGTAAAAAAATACGATAACGAAAACGAAAACGATTTATACTCTTTCCGATCGTTTTCGCGTTTTACCGTATTATGCCGGTAATTACCGTCGGTATTATACCGTATCTCCCACTACGCCTGGAAGCCCACCAACCTAAACCTGTACACAAGGCCCAAGTCGAATTGCCCATACCACCACGAGTCCACGACTACGGTTGTCCAACCAGCAAACCCTACTTCGACCGACGCTTCCCTGTTCCTTCCCCAAACGCGCTGACGGCACTGCCATCTACATGCATGGTTAAAATATTTGTGAACTTGTCTTAATTATTTGTGAGCTTTTCTTAATGAACTTGGTGCCTCGTGGTTATGTCGTTTGAAGTATGAACTGTTGTACTGTGAACTGCTACTTGGTTATGTCGTTGTGTGAACTTGGTGGTTACAGACTTGTCTTTCATATGTTTGGAGTATGGACATATGGGATGGTCATGTCAAAAAATATTGTCATGTAATGTTTGTTATTATCGTTTCTTTAAAACGAATTATCGATTCTCGATCGATATCGGCTTGTTTTCGATCGAATAGTTTCGTTTCCGATGTTACCGCAATACCGATGTTGTTTTCGTTTCTGACAATATCGTTTTCGATTTCGTTTTCGCCAAAAAATCTGAAACTAAAAACAATTTAGGCTTTTACCGATCATTTCCGATCGTTTTCATCCCTAATCATGACTCTGGTTGTTTAGCGCCCCACACATACACATGGGACATTCAGGTTTATCGTTGACCATGAGGATGGAATCCATGTCCTATGTATTACATTCAGGTTTATCACCAAAGAGAAGGACGACCACAACCATCTTTAAAAAATTAGAGTAACCTAAATTAAATAGGTCATAATTATTTCGCATTCGCAGCTAGTGAGCAAACACTTCCCTAGAATAAACCCCAGTTGTTACACTGAGGCTTTTACCACACTCTATCCAGAGCTAAGCCCTAGTTCCGTGATGCAGCACAGCCACTTCAAACCGAAAGAGAAAGACATGCGCACTTGAAATTTGCAATCTTGCAACGTACGGGAGTTTCTCTGTGACAGCTACAGGTGCGTGCCGGTGTGGTAAAAAAACTTAAACGGTAAAGGCATTTTACTTGAACTTTACGTAAGTAAAAAAGAGCTTCATGCATATATTTGTTAATCTCTATTCTTTTGTTATTGCTCCAACTTTCGTCTTCTGGGGGACGCAGCTTTCTGGAGATCAACTTTAACTTTTTGTCATTTCTGTCATCAAGAAAAGACTGGCAATTTGGGTGGTAACTGACGGAATGATTGTGTGTGAAGGAAGAGCTCGCACTCAACACTTGCTACTCAGTTTTTTTTTTTACCGGTAATTCTGTGTCGGTTACAGACCCGGTCCACACAGAGAGGTGATAATTGGAACGAAAGATTTCTCATTTCTGAGGTGGTACACCGGCATAGCGATAGACACGCTCCCCTTCTGCACAACCTAAAGCCAGACCTCAAAGGCATTACTCCCTAAAACGATCTGCGCCACGCTGATCAGCTCTAACTCTAAGCACTGATTAGCAACTTAGAGCAACTCCAGCCCACCCTCTATATTTGAGCTCCTATTTCACTTTTTCAGGAGAGCATCTAAATTTAAGGGTGTTTCAAATTATCTTCTCACTCCAACCTGGCTGATCAAATGATGGCCCCCAAATAAATCTTTCGAGTGGGTCTCACATGTCAGCGACTAGGCTCCTCCCTCTCTCTCCCTACCGCGTGCACCCACGTCTCGCCGGCGCGTGTACCCGCCGCCGCGCAGCCGCCGGCCGCCGCGCATCTTCTTCCCTCCGCATCCAAGTATGCACACATCCTATGCTATGCTCTTGTCATGCCGACTTCGCCGGCGACCCAGCAAGCAATGGTCGACGTAAACCGCCGGTCGTCGCTCCGGCACGGCCTCCCGCGGCCGCCGTCCCACGCCGCGGACCTCCGTCGCCTCTCCACCCAGGCCCCGGCGCCCAACACCCCGCACGGCACGCCGTCGACTCCCCCTCGGGCCCCGCCCCCTCCTCCGCCGCGGTCCTCGCCCACCTCGCCGCCGCAGGAGTTCCCGTCCTACCGGGACTCTCTGCCGCCGAGCTCGCCGTTGCCGAGGCCACGCTCGGCGGCGTCCAGCTCCTGCCCGCCCTGGGCGTGCCCGCAGGGGACGGCTTCCTTGACTACCGTTCCCCCGCTGGGCTCCGCCTCCTCCGCTTCGCCGCATGAGGTCCACGCCGCTGGCCGCCGTCGGCTCGGGACGCCGCCACCGCTTGTCCCGCTCTGCGGCCGGCATTACGTGCCGGCGACGCCCTGCCTTGCGGGGAATCCGCCGTGGTGCCGGCGGCGTCTGCGTCGGTTCCGTCAGGGTGCTCCCCTGTCTCCCTCCGCCTCCTCGTTGGGCCCCGCCCCCTCCCCCACCGCGGTCCTCGCCCACCTCGCCACCACATGAGTTCTCGTCCTACCGGGACTCTCCGCTGCCGAGCTCGCCGTTGCCGAGGCCGCGCTCAGCGGCGTCCAGCTCCCGCCCGACCTCCGCAGGCTCCTCGCCCTGGGCGTGCCCACAGGGGACGGCTTCCGTGACTACCGCTCCCTCGCTGGGCTCCGCCTCCTCCACTTCGCCGCGCCGGAGGTCCCCGCCGCCGCGCTTCCCCTCGCCCCTGGCCGCCATCGGCTCGGGACACCGCCGCCGCTCGTCCCGCTCTGCGGCCGGCATTATGTGCCGGCGACGCCCTGCCTCGCGGGGAATCAGTCGCGGCGCCGCCGGCGTCTGCGTCGGTTCCTTCACGGTGCTTCCCCACGCCTCTCTCCCGCCTCGCCGGCCGCCGTCCCCGCCGCGCGTCCGTCCTCGCCCACCTCGCCGCCGTAGGAGTTCTCGTCCTACCGGGACTCTCCACCGCCGAGCTCGCCGTGGTCGAGGCTAAGGCCGCGCTCGGCGGCGTCCGGCTCCCGCCTGACCTCTGCGACCTCCTCGCCCTGGGCGTGCCCGCAGTGGACGGCATCCCTGACTACCGCTCCCCTGATGGGCTCCGCCTCCTCCGCTTCGCCGCGTAGGAGGTCCATGCCGTCGCGCTTCCCTCGCCCCTGGCCGCCGTCGGCTCGGGACGCCGCCGCTGCTTGTCCCGCTCTACGGCCGGCATTACGTGTCGGCAACGCCGTGCCTCGCGAGGAATCCACCGCGGCGTCGCTGGCGTCTGCGTCGGTTCCGTCACGGTGCTCCCCCGTGCCTCTCCCCCGCCTCGCCGGCCGCCTCCCCGCGCCGCCGGGTGGAGCCAGATGAGTCGGGGACAGACCGAGCAAGCAGAGGAGGAAAAATGAGGTGGGCCTAGTGTCGGGTGGAATAGAAGGCCTCCATATCTAGGGGCCTTGGACCAATATTTGGAGGCCTCCACTAAATGGAGGCTTGTTTAGAGGCCCGACTGGAGTTGTTTTTTTCACTTGAGAGACTAAAATCGATATAGAGGCCCATTTGAAGGCTGAGCTGAAAAAAAAACTCGACCCACGGGGTGAAGACCCACCCGAGGCATTGTATTAAGAAGAAGACCTTCTCACACAGGTCGAGAAAACCCCCGAACCCTCACCCCACTCATACATAGGGAACCGTTGCCTGTGAGACCGGCCGGTTCTATTTCCATGTGCTTTGGCGTGGGACGGACGAGAGAGATTTTTTGCAACGTGCACGTACGTGCGCCACCCCTGGCCGTAAATTCGCCCCTTCCGGGGTTCGAACCCCGGCCGACAGGGTGAGAAGCGGCAGCCAAGACCAACTATACCTGATCATGGGTCGGGTTGTGTCGGGTTCGGGTCGGGTCATGTCAGGTTGGCGGGTCAAAATCGTTGACTCGCGCCCGACCCGTGACATGGTCGGGTCGGGTTGTGCCGGGTTCGGGTCGGTCTTCGGGTTTCACGTGTAATTTTTCGAGTCGCATCGGGTTGGGTCGGATTTTTTTAGTGCTTCGGGTTAACCCGTGCCCGACCCGTCAGGTGCTCGGGTCGGGTCGGGTTTATCGGGTCAGGCGGCCTATAATCAGGTATAAGACCAACTGGTCTAGCGGCCGTTCTCGAAGGCTGAGCTGAAGCTGCTCTTAAGATTTGTTTCTCCAACCTTAGGGAATACAAACAAACAAAAGAGGCATCTACACAGAACATGTCGTCCAGATGAACATCACTAGTTATTTAATTCAAATCTTTCTCATTAGCCGCGTGATAGGGGACTTGCTCCCCCTTATCGCTTATCCCATCGTTCTTACACAGATATCTCATGCGCCATGGCATCAATAATTCAACATACAACAGATAGAAACCCGGATTTCGCCTAACTCCCACTGCAAAATGGGCTTTGCCCCGCAGTGCTTCCGTCTCCTTACTTCTCCTAACTATTCCCGGAACCCGCTATACCAATACTATTTTACATAGCCATGGAACTGTACTAAATCTTGGTTTACCATGGGCGGAAGCGCTCTCACCTGCTTACTGTAATGGAGAGCTGTCTACTGGTGTGATCCTCGACCCTGGCGCCAGGTCGGACACCTCCTCCCTTTGGGGGCGGTCCGCGAAGAGCATCCAGACAAGGTAAAGAACGAGGCCTGAGGCGATGAGCGCCACACCCGCGGAGACTAACCCGAGGTCTCGTTCCACGGGAGGGCAGTACTGCGAGGCAATGTCACTGAAGGTGGCACGGACGAACTTGCAGTCCTGGAAGTTGAGCAGAACCGGAGCGTAGTGGTACAGTGCGTAGCTTACGTTTGCAGCCAGGACAAGTTGTATCCAGACACAAGCCAATCCTAATAATAGAGGAACAGCAAGATCCTTACCTTTCTCTCCAGCGTGCACTCGATCCGCCTCCAGACAGTCAGATCCGCCTCCAGAAATCGCCTCTGTGTACCCCTGCCTCCGTCGTCAGCAGCTAGGGTTCCATGGCAGGGAGAAAGGGGAAGAAGAAAGGAAGGGAGGAGAAGGCGTCGGGGCTGGGCTTGGTGGTTAAAGGATAAGGCAGGGGCAGCTGCGTCTTTTCACAAGCCTGATCCACGCTGGAAGAGGGACGTGTTGTGCCACGTCAGACAGAATGGCAATTTTGTTAACTAAGTTTCGAGACGATGGCAAATATGTAGGATCCATTCTTACGATGGTTTCTCAAGGAGCGCCAACCGTAAGGATGGCAAATAATTAAATATCCCCCAATCCACACTCGAGCAGTCGAGCTAGGGCCTGCGGCAGGAGATGAGGCCGAAACCGATGGGGACGGGAAGAGACAGGGAGAGGGGGGAAAGGGGGATGATGTGGTGGTGCCGTGGTGGAGTGGAGGCTGACCGCTGAGCCTGCGGCTGCGATTGTGTGTGGCGTGGTATGGGGGGAGAAGAACGCGAGGAATTTGTTTGTTTTTTTTTGGTTATTACTCCTTTTCCTTTTTGGGTTTTGCTTTGCGCGCTTTTTTTTGGGTGCTTTCTCGCGCGCCGCGTAGAGTCGGGAATCCATCCCGTCCGTCCGTCACTCTCACGGAGTAGTATAGCATAGCAGGCCAATAAAGCCCATAAAAGAGGGGCAGGCCGGCCATTTAACCCATCATGCCACCGTCCAGAAAGCTCGCGATCTGCAGGCTCGTCCCCAATCAGTCGTGCTAAGCTTCGCCAGGTGTGCCGAATCAATATGTAGTATGTACCTTCATAGGCCGCGTGAGTTTGGGCGCTTCACAGCACCTTGGCCGGTCTACTCCTATAGCCACGCGACACGTTCCACTGTGATTTGTTTTATCGATCCCTGCTTGCATACGTGTAGGTCAGGCTCATTTACTGCCGTTCTTGGGCCATTCCACCTCTCAACCTTCGACCTACTTTTTGCCTGCTCCACGTTGCTACGCCTTGGGCTTTCGTGTGCAGCCTCGTGTGCGCTCTGCGTTTTGCATATTTGGGCTTGGCCCACGTACCTGTCGCCGGCCTCTAGGTATTTAGACGGTGCGCATTCCTCAAAATAAAAAAAAGGGTATTTAGACGGTGCGTTGCAGTCTTCCTGTCGGCCGCCGCCTCCCTCGGGTCCCTCCTCTTCCGCTCGCTTTTTCGGTAAGCTACGCCTCCCGCCTCGATGTTTCCAGCCTCCGCCGTTGCCATCATTCCTTGACTCCTCCGTTTTCTTTCCCCGCACACGGCTGCGTGCCATTGGTTGCTGATTGGGGTTACGACATTCTTACTTGCAGGTCGCAGGTTCCATCCTCTCGCCATTCCAATCGTTTGCTTGCTCCTTTTATCCGCCCCTCCATACATCCTCTTCTTCTTCCTCTATTACTTACAGTTTGCTATTTTTCCCCTGTCAGTTGCTGCACCAGCGTCCTTCACGGCCGCTCTCTGCAAGGTCCCTTGTCAATCAGGCGCGGGGTAGGAATGGATGGATGTTGGATAATTTGTGTGTGGGCATGCACGGACAATTTGGATTTCGATCATTTGGGTAACTGGACTTGTATGACATACCCCGAACGGGCAATTTTGTTGATTTTGGCTACCAAACCAGGTACAACAGACAAAATGGCAAAGCCCAATGGTATCTTAGTAGAACAACAGGAACTGAGATTAGCGAGAGAGCCATTAAAGCTGACTGTTCCCACCGTTGCTACCGTACTTGTTAGGCCACCTCCAGGAATCAAACGAAGATTAACGTTTTGTTTGTTTGGCAGAACTGGGCTGAAAAGTCTATTGATTTGGCTGATTCTAGGCTGATTTAATAGTATTCTGTGAGGGAAATAATTTGCTGGGTAGGGCTGATAAGCCAAGCGAAAAAAGCGTAAAAAGGCAAGAAAAGACAACAAGAAGAATTAACAATCTAGGATTTTTTTTTTGTCATCGATTCATTTTAGCTTGGCGGGACAGCGGCAGGGAATCGGAAGACGCCACCGGTGCTCGCCAGGTGTTCGACGGTATGTTGCAATCTGTCATGTGTTTTTTTTTTTGGTCATGCAATGCAATTGCATTCTATCTGCATCTTAGGCAAACATCCGTATTCTGTACACAATCTATATGATCCTATGTCGACTGTCTAATGCAGGATGTGTGCCAATTCAGTCATTGCCAGCAATCCTCGAAAGAGTTGGCATCCACCATGCGGTGGCCGTCGTCGATGTAGCAATGTAGCATGCTAGCCGGAACACTGATAGCACACCAAGGGTATCTCTGAACCAATCAACTGAGAATCGACCTTAATCTCCATGTTCCCCCTTATAGTTCAGTTACAGTCAATCTGCTGACCTGATGCGAAGCTCGGTGACACTGAACTTTGAGCGGCTGAAATCAAGGTTGCTGCTTAACCCATTTCGGCTGGCTCGGGCCATGGTAATGCAGAGCAAGAGCGTCTTCAGAATTGGTCCGCCTTGTAATCACATATCAAAATTACTAGTAACACATAGTACGTCATCTTTGTTTATTTTGCAGAATAAGAATTCCTCACAATTCTCATATACGGAGTAAGTATCACGGTGCGCTTTGTCGACTGGCTCGTGGGCTGCATCCAGCCATTTGAAAAATTGTCGGTGGACCCCACAAGTCAGTCTGGTGGCTTACCTCTTGCCCTGCTTGCATCCAGCCATTTGAAAAATTGAATTTCCTGTCGCTCCCGGCGTTTATTCTCTCTTCGTCGCAACTCAGCCCAACCTCCGCGAGAGGGACGATGGAGATCACGCTGCGGGAGTCTTCTGTGGAGGCGGCGTCGCCGCGGAGGAGAGCCAGGAGCGCGCCACGGGATGCTGATCACCCGGCCACGAGGCCGAACGAGGAGATGGGCGCGCAGCGGCATGGGGTGGAGGCTTCGGCGCCACTGCTGGGGAACGAGGTGGTGCGGATCGATCTGGAGGGGTACGTCCTGCTTAATTTCTGATGTATCCGCTCGTTGTGCGTGTCGATTTCAGTCAGTTCGACATTGAATTGGGTTTGCGCTTCATGAGAATGAATTCCGAGCTCTCTCCTGGATAATCGTCTATGATGTTTACGCTTGCTGTGGAAGGTTTTGGGGGTTCTGGGTTTTGCTCTGAATTTTGTTTCAGTGGTGCTCGCATTTGCGTTTCAGGGACTCGGCGAGGAGATCCGCGCGGGAAGCTGAGACAGAGCCGGTGACACCGCTGCAGAAGGAAAGCAAGGACAGCGCAGCAGCAGGACGCGGGGAAGGCTTATGCGTCGCATATGGGGAGCCCAGTGCCATGGTTCAACCCAGAGAGGTGAGTCCTGCGCTTTATGTTTTACTGCGCAGGAGGCGGGGAAGGCTTCCGACTCAGGGAGAATTATTTGAGTTCCGAATCCGAGTTCTCTTTTGGATTATCGTGCGTGTGCAGTGTGCTTGCATTTGAGGGCAGTTTGGTTTCGTAGTGAACTAGTGATTGCAGTTCAGCTGTTAAGAGTTGACAATTTGACCTGAAAGTGTGTTTCATTCATTTAGATGCAGCAATAGCCTCTATATCTGCAGATTTCCAGGGATAGAAACATTTCATCCAGTGTGTTCAGTAGGCCTACGTTCTGTGTTGATGAGTGGCGAGGCATTGTGGATGTCAGCATTTGCAATTTTGCTCTGAGAAATAATGCAAAACAATCTCAGTATTTGTAACTGTGTGTGTCGGTAGGTTGAATTCCTAGAAACCTAGATGGCCTGCTTTTTTTTCTTTTGTGGAAGGAGTTAAAATTTAATATCTCATTTTGAATTCGAGATTTTAAGTTTCACTCTGCTACTTCTGCAAAAGAGTTTCTTGCATAATTCAATGTTCAACTGTTGAATTATGATATGCATTTATGCAGCTATGATGAAGACTTGTGGATAGCTGTCGCCAAGTGCATGTCTGGCTGTGACTTGATACGCCTCTCAGGGACCTGTCGCTGGCTCTTCAACCTCCTCGCTGACGACTCAGTCTGGCTCTATACCTTCTTCCGTGAGCTCCAGCTTCTCGACAATGACTTCCGCAACTTCCATTCCCCTGCCATCGAGCCAGATGGTCCTCATCATCCTAGCTGTAACTGCTATTGGCATCATCTCTACATTGCGAGTAAGTACAAAATTGGCTCTATTAAATCACTTATTCACACTGACCACTGACAAGGGTCTAGTCTCACATTTGTGCTGCTCCTTTTGTAGACAACTTGAATGCCCTTTTCAACAGCAACAAAAAATTGAGTAAGCACGTCTATTTGTTTCTGTCATTAGTGTGGTTTCAGTGTAGCTAATGAACATCAGATGCATGTGATTCAGGGTTTGGTGGATTTATAGTGGATGGTTCAGATTTAATACTAACAGCAAAGCTGACAACACCGATATTGTCACTGAGGGATGCTGAATCAGTGGGAACTTGCATACTTACCAACGCCCGTCATGGCGTATGGATCATAGGTACGTCATCACAGGGCGTTTGTCATAGCTTACATATCAAAAACAAGGAGAAAAACTGGTTGATCCTTCTTTGCTAATGGAATGGTGCAGGCATGCAGGTAATAAAATGCCCCGGGTGTGGCATTGCAGACTGCAAAGGTCAGCTGGTGGAACTATACTTTCTAAATTTCTTTTGGATTGAATGGGTGGTGTGTTCATAAACAATGCAACTCTCTTTTTTTGGATGATTCAGGATCAATGCAAGTCCTAGAAGCACGCCATTCTGAGGAGGTGGGTTGTGTAGTTTGCTGAACGAGGATCTGTGCCAGTACTTGGATGATAAGGAAATAGACCATGCCTTTTGTGGAATGTTTAACAGTGAACACCTGGATTCACCATTCACCGCTGGTAGGCTTTACAATCCTGTATGTGGCCATTGACGAGATTATCCAGCTACGTATCTTTTGTTATGGCATCGCGCATTGGTTTTTACTGTCTTCCTCAGATGTAGTCAACACCAGCTCCTGGATTGGAGAGAAGGACTTGCAGACAAGGTCACGGAGAAGGCCATACGCTGCAGCTATCAATACAAATGTGCAGAGAAATCAAGGTAAAGTAGTAGTAGAAACTTAGCAGGCTTACGTCATTGTGAACGCAATAACAGTTACATGATATTTTGTGCCTGTGGTTAATAACAGGATTGTTGTCACGATTTGAGGTGGTGCGAGATAACAGAAAGGGGCAGGTTGTGTGCGTAAGGATCATGCAAGATCTAAGGGATCATGAAGGGTAGTTCATTGTTTCTATACTAGAGATAAAGCTGAGTGTATGCATTAAACTATGGATTAATTAATTTTACTCTTCACTGAGGAGTTGAACAGTTTTCTGGTGCGTGCAGATTTTTCTTTTTCTTTTTTGACGACACAGGCAAAGAATAAGGGAAATACTTGTACAGATGTGTAATGAGCCGAATGTAGTTAACCGTTAAGTATTGTGTCACGAGCATCCTTGTACAGATGATAGCTTTTGAGTTTTCTAATGCATTTGAATTGTTGAATAAAGTGGAAACAGATGCATTGTGAAGAAACTTTCTTTTCCCTAATATAGAACCTATGTTTGGAATTATTTCAGTGGAATACTTCTTCCCTGAATAAGATTTTAGATATTTTTTTCTGGATTTTAAAAAAATCCACTAAAAATATCTAAAATCTTCCCTGAATAAGATTTTAGATATTTTTTGAGTGTGTTAAAACTTTTTTTTAAAATAAAAGCAGGAGCACTGCTATGTCATATAACAGTGTGTTAAACTGACAATAGCGTTTTACTGTTATAAGTAAATAAAAGATTTCTGTGACAGCCGCCAAGAAAAAAAAGAAAGAAGGAAAGATCTCTGTGGTAGCCGTGATAAGAGACGCTCTCTTTCCGCACAATCCAGAAACCCAGACTTGAGTCATTCATTGCTGTTCTACCTTGAGCTGATGAACTGAACTACTCCGTAAAATGTTTGGCGCCTTGCAGATCATCTCCAACTCCCGGCACTGATTAGCAATGTACAAAATTTGTTTCTCTAACTAAACACCAACAAAGCGTTCTGCTCAACCAAAAATGCATCTACATGACAAAGAACTTATCCTCCATCAAGAAATTGTGAGCTTAAATCTTTCTCGTTCACCGCGTGATAGGGGACTAGCTACCCTGGTCGCTTATCCCATCATTTTTTTTATCTTCATACACTGATCTCATGCGCCATAGCATCAATAATTCAACATACAACAGAAGGAAGCCCAATTTCACCTAACTCCCCACTGCAAAATGGGGCTTTACCCCTAGTGCTTCCGTCTCCTTAGTTATCCTAACTATTCCCAGAACCCGCTATAAAAAAAAAAAAGGACGTACCCAGTGCCGTAGGCTCCCAGAACCCGCTATACCGATACTATTTTACATAGCCATGGAACTGTACTAAATCTTGGTTTACCATGGGCGTAAGTGCTCTCACCTACTTACTGTAATGGAGAGCTGTCTACTGGTGTGATCCTTGACCCTGGCGCCAGGTCGGACACCTCCTCCCTTTGGGGGCGGTCCGCGAAGAGCATCCAGACAAGGTAAAGAACGAGACCTGAGGCGATGAGCGCCACACCCGCGGAGACTAAACCGAGGTCTCGCTCCACAGGAGGGCAGTACTGCGAGGCAATGTCACTGAAGGTGGCACGGACGAACTTGCAGTCCTGGAAGTTGAGCAGGACCGGAGCGTAGTGGTACAGTGCATAGCTTACGTTTGCAGCCAGGACAAGTTGTCCGTAGATTTCCGGAGTGAGGGTTTTGTTGCCGGAGCACAAATCGGTGTCTTGGTTCAAGCATGTGTAATTCTGCCATGCCTGGAAAGTTTAAGAAAAATGCCAATTATTGTTGCAGGTAACTGAATAGAAGTTCAAATTATTCCGATTATGATAGAACTTCAGTGGAAAAGCATCGAAAAAAGGAAAATTGTAAGGGAGGGGTATCAATACTTACTGTCGTTGCATTATCGAATGTGACCTCCCTGGGCTTGCACAGACGATCACTGAAGTTTGAATCATATGGAGAACACAAGTAAGGCATCAATTGCCCAGGATGCTTATGATGTGGTCTTCGGTTTGAAAGAGCAGATATGGCCCTATTAACTATCCTCACAAGCATCACCACAACTTCTTTACTCTGGTACAAGGTACGATTTGTTGTACTTTCATCCACACATGGAAGGATGTTGCTGAGAGCTGTCTTTGCTTGAGGGTGTTGTGCCCATTGGTCCATTGCTTCACAGGTATCCTTTGCAGCACTGTTGCGAGAAGATTACAGTACTGTTAATTCCAAAAATAGTGGACTAGATTATCTTAACAATAGCAAATATTTGTCTAGCTGTTTGGCAGGGCTTTTTTTTTTTTTTTTTTTTTGCTAAACATACAGCATTTATCAGCTAAAGAGTAAATTCCCTTTTCCTTTGATGGCTGCATAACGAAAGATGACAAGACTGAAAGAGGTTCAGCAAGAAAGGTGCACCAAAACTATATGTCTTACCACTCATAAACTAAACAAATTCACATCACACGGAAGGCACTAGGTCAAGTAAACAATATACCTGTTCAGTATCAGGAAAATTCCTAGAAGAATAAACAGAGCCGCCACCATCTTACAGCATAAGGTAACAAATCTGTAAAGTTCAAATTCAAAGATGTTAAAATTGCCACAGTACACCCTGTCAATACACAGTAATTTGCAGATGGGCAGAAATCTTACACGTAACTGTATATCTTGGTCCATATAGCTCCAACACTGCACAAGGGAGGGATAAACGCGTTCGGAAATCAGAACATAGTGGTAACACAAATAACATTACAGAGAAGAAAAAATGAATAAATTTGGCTGTTGACTAACACTAACAGGACTGCATACCGTATCCAAGGAATGCAAGAACTGGTAACAGCACAGCTATGCAAATCAATACAACAGACCTGCAAGGAAATATGAATATATGATTCAAAATTTTAAATTGAAATTGCATGCAAAATATTACTAAGATTGCTAAATTCTTTTAAAAAACAATATTGCTAAAGCAACGTCATCATTAGCCCTATTGGCATTAGATTTATGTTTCTTCGCTGTGGTATCATTTTCTAAGAAAGGTGTCCTGCTGATAATATACAGCACAAGGTAACGGTAGTTGTAGAATGCTGATTCTAAGGGTCAAGGAAACAAGTCAGAATCTAATGAAAGGGCAGTTCTCAAACGTACATGATATGGAGAACTTTTCTTATCCGTATGTAGTTTTCTGCTGTCTTCTGAGATATGGTATCCGCTGCTTTATTTAAGTCCCCCTTTAAATTGTCAATTTGATCCTGAACATCTGATGGAAGATACAGTGCTGCAACCGTGATTGTCTTTGCAAATGACAAGTATTCCGTAACATTCCTTAGCGACTGAATGGTGAAATCAGATTGGTTTACAACAAAATCCACAGTCAGTGTAGCTTCTTCATGGAATTTACTCTGCCCATACAGAAGAACAATGCACCCAGCTCTGGTAGAAAATGAATAATTACAAGAAATCAGAACCAGTGATGATACAACACTAACTATGAATGAAGAAGTTTTATCTGGACAAAAAACGCCCATAAAAGTAAGGTAGAATAATCATATGCATATAACAACAATCACCAAACAAAAGAAGAAACAGTTGCTGAAGAGATTAGGTGCATTACATTAAAGTAAGCGCAACGACCACGAGCAATACAGGGCGCACTACATCTGCATGAGAATCCTTTTCTTTGGCCATTCTTGATCCAAAATAGCATCGTCCAACCGCGGCCATCCCAAAAAAGATGAACCACAAGGCAGCAAGAAGAAATCCAGAAATTCCTGTGAATGAAACAGACTGAAACAAACTTGATTCAGCTAACGTGGCAATGAATGTGAGTATTCTGCAAAATGGAAAAAGGATGGATGAATGTAGAAATGGCAGTCTCATCCTAAGTAGACAAACTCAACAGTGACAAGTTTCATTGTGCTTGGTAACATATAACTTCAGGTTTTGGACTAGTTGAAGTTAACAGTATTCAGGAGAATACTAAACCCAACAGTGACAACATCATTAGCTCTTATATAAGTTCAGGTTTTCAAATTATCCACCAGAATTCCTTTAGCAGGAGAAATTCATAAAAATATAGGAAAACCCTACAATGTCAACTGCATATATTTGAAAACCGAACTCTGAACCCTAGACAGCTAAGCATGTAACTGAGTACTATTCTTAGACCTGTATCATCTGAACACTTTGTCTATCAAGTGTAAACATTAGAAACTATTGGCCCATGCAGTGTTACCTCTTACAGGAAGGAATCAAGCAAGCCCCAGCTAATTGTACATTACTTTAAGTATCGGTACACTAATCCTACCTAACCTGCTTTCAACAACCACAAAAATATTACCGACATACTACAGTGACATCTCTAACCAATTGAAGCTTTATGTGCATGAGACTTTTTAAAAGTTTAGACAATGACACATACCGCCCAGTAGTGCTTGTTGGTGACGTTCCACCCTCCTTCATACATTCTGAGATGGCGGAGAACATCTGGCCGCCGCGTCCGGTCCTCTGCCAGAATTAGCGGATACTTCGCGACGGGGGCCATAGCTGGCCCCGCAGCTGCCGCCGGCATCCCTCTCAAAAGCCCCTTTGCCCATGGCCCCAAGTTCTTCACCTCTAAAATAAAACAGATATTTTCACATGTTTAGATGTTTCGCGAAATTTTTTTCGAGTATGTTCCCTCACATGCATGGCATATTAAATGTAGTCGAAAAAAATAACCCATTATATGGCCGGAGTGTACTTCGCGAGACGAATCTAATGAGCCTAGTTAGGTCGTGATTAGACAATAAATTGCTACAGTAAACATGTGCTAATGACGGATTAATTAGACTCATTAGGTTCGTCTTGCGATTTACTGACCGAATCTGTAATTTGTTTTGTAATTAGTCTATATTTAATACTTCAAATGTGTGCCCGACATACTCGAAAAAAATTTCGCGTTTCATCTAAACAGGGCCACAACTCTTTACAAGCAGCATGGCTTATATATTTGCCAAGAACTACGGAGTAAGATTTAAAGTTCCAACTTGCTTACACTTCACGGAAGGCAGAAAGTGCACGATACTGGGCATAAATAAATTGCGAAGATCCGGACTATTTTGTCAATAGGAACCAGTGGAACATATACTAGGATTTTACAGAGGAAAAAAAAAAGACAGTTTCAGTCCCAACGAAGAAAATGCTCGTGTGACCGACTGTCTGAGCCTGGCCCCGAGTGCATGTGCATCAACGTGTGAACGAGAACAGGAGAGAGAGAGAGAGAGAGAGCCAGGAGCCATGAGGGGCAGGTGGATCAGAGCACCGACATGACTATTAACTACAGCAATCGAACAGCCAGTACTTGACTTGTTCTACTTAACCGAGGCACTAAAAGATTCGCTAAAATTAGCATGGCCGAGGCATATACGGGTTTAGAAAGCGAGCAGCAGTCAGAGAAGATCTACTGACAGGACCAGCAGATATAAAAACAATTGTACGCCGCATGAAACGGCGATCGCCGAATAAACGGAATCCTCCAGAAACAGTATGCTACCAGGTGCTGCTAAATCCAGCGGAAGCGAAACAAAGCAGAACAAAATCGGCACGACACTCCCATCTTAGACACGCCAATCTCAAGTTAGCTGAGATCGCCTGAAAGCGTGTTTCTGCAGACACCCAACCGAAGTAACTAATCGAAATAAGCGCATCGAAACGGCCAAGTAACGGCAATACCACCACCATTCCACAAACATCGCAACATCCTCCCCGCCCCGCCACTCGAATTGATTGCGGCCGATGAACGAACTCGCTCCATCAATCCGATCCCCCTCACTCGATCGCCCAGAAACGACAAAACCAATATCAGACAGAGCCGGCGGCGGAGTGCGGTAGTACCTGGCGCGCTCTCGATCTCCCTCGCCGCGCCGCCGAGGTTGGCGAGCGAGTCCCCTGACGCGTCGCCGCCGACCACCGCCACCAGCGCCGCCGCCGCCGCCGCGAACACGGCCACCGCAGCCGCGGCGCGGCGGGCTCCCACCATCGCGTCCGGCGCGCTCACGGCCCACGGCGCGCGCCGCCACCCCAGCCGCGCATCTAGGGTTCCCGACGGGACCCCGGCGGCGCCGCGGGGCGTGGCCGGGCCCTGCGAAACGGCGCGGGAGAGTGCGTGTGGAGGAGCGAGTGCGCGCGCTTGGGGGCGAGTCACGAGTGGGGACGAGGGAGACCAGACCGCCGCTAGTGACACTGCGCGGCGCGCCACTAGTGGGTCGGTCAGGAAGGTCTTGTACGGGACTGCCTCGAGGCGAGCGAGACCCGCGTGTGTCTTCCACCGTGTGCCCCTAGCGGAGGCGATGGCACATGACGTGTCCTACCTTTCCACGCCGCGTGCGACGCGGTACTCGTTGCACAAAGTGCTCGCTGGGTCCCGCACGAGGAACACGTGTGTGGAGGGCCCCGCGCCAGTGGGGCACTGACCGGTGGGAGGGTTCCGGGTGTCGGGGAGCCGGGTGCACTGTAGCGGTGGAGGGGCAGAGGGGTCGAAAGGGGCAGGACACAAGAGGTGATGGGCCGTGGGACCCAGCCCGGATCTCTTGCGCCGCGGTGGGAGGCTGGTGCTCGTGAGGCTACACTAGCCTCAGTTTTGTCACTAATTACGAGATATGCCACTGTTAATGACGCTTGATGCATGCCATAACGCAGGGGTAGTTTCGAGAGATGGAGTTCTGATCGGGGTGACGAGTGGAGGAGGGTCCGGGAACGTGGAACGAGCGTCTCTGTCCCGCGGGGTCCGGGCCCGCCTGCACGTGTCTTCTTGAACTTTGATATCCAGTTACGATGCGTGTCACCCGTAGTGGGCTGGTCACTAGCGCGTGTCTTCCTTTCCTTTCCCTGGCTACTTTCAGGCCGCCTCGCGTTCCTTTCTGTGTGCGAAGTCAAGAAAGGTGGCCACTCACATGGACAATTTCCTTAGCACTTGGCATAGAACAAGCGGAGCATGGCCGTTAACCCTAAAAATCTCCCCCAAAACACGCCATCAGGAGTAAAGATACATACAACCCCCTTGACGAAAAGATGGAGAGATCTGCTTTGCTGTGTAAGCAACCACTAACTCATTAGGCAGTCACTAACTCAGATCTCGGTATGCATGCACGAAAAGAAAAGCCATCAGCATGGAAACACATCACTAGTAGTATAATACTCCCTCCGTTTCTAGAATAGGCTAAGCATTTATTGACCTTCAGACATCATGTTTGACCATTCGTCTTATTCAAAAAATTTATAAAAATAAATAAGTTACAGTTGAAATATGCCTATCATTTTTATTTAAAAATTTTATAAAAATATAAACATAAATAAGTCATACTTGAAGTATATCTAATGACAAAACAAGTCATAATAAATAAATAATATATTTATAAAATTTTTAGATAAGACGTATGGTAAAACGTCACGAAGGTTGAAGAATGTTTATATTTTGTTATGGAGGGAGTACAATCGTACTCCAGCGCCACGACGATGCATGTCTTTCATAGAAACCAAGAACTTTCAGAACGTACATTCTGATGCTGATGAAACTGCTGATCAGTCAATCCAGGTTTCCAGACCGCATGTATTTTCGTAAAATCGTATGACGAAAACCTTTTTTTATTTTTGTTCCCTATCAGCAATGGTACTTGCAGCATGGCCCTAAAGGAGACCTGCGGCTACCGACGAGGCGACGAAGACCGACGACGACGACGACGCAGCCGTGTGAGGACCGCCGTCAAGTCGACGGCGCGGTGCCCATCTGTTTGTTCTCTGCGCTGCGTCATTACTATGCGCATTAGCTCATCCTCGTGGTGACAGTTGTATAAATGGTGCAGTCCTATCATGTCGTGTCTGTCGAGCTTGTTTTGTTTCCACCTGTCCGGTGCCCGGCCTGTTAATGTTTGGCTCTCGCGGACCACCAGTGGGCGTGGGCAATCAATCGAGGATTTGAGCTCATGGATGTTTCTGGGCTGCCACGGCACGGGTGAAATGATTTTTCTTTGGATTTAAGATGTGCTTTTATGGGCACAGCCACGTCATCATCACTCGATGGAGAACAGAGGACCTACAGGACACGACACTAGTACCTGCTGTAAGGGCCAGGCACCGGCAGCCCGCTCGGTATATATAGTGGGCCAGTCGTACGCGACAATGTGATAATGGGCCTGGCGGGCCCTCTGTTGATTGAATTCGCTATGATAGCCTAGTTTCCTCAACTTACTTCACTGTGGGTTTCCTCTAGGGATTCCTTTCCTCCATACTTCACTGTGGGAGGCCCATATATATTTAACCAAAACGGGCCTTGAATTAATGGCCTACTATGTCATCTGTCGGCCCACGAACTCTCTCTATGGACGACGGGATTTCCGGCCACTCTACTCTATAGAAATCACTGTCCTGATCCGCTCGATTGATTGCTACAGAAATAAGACTCGGGTCACAAAGTCACAGGTCAGACTCACTCATGGCCGTCACACAGCGGCGCTACAAAAAAATTACTCTATCTACCATTTCTTTGGCGACTAGTCCACTGTCATACACCCCAAATGTCAACTGTTCGAGCCAATCAAAGAGTGCCAGTGTATCAGTGGGCGGCTTGCAGCTATCACCAAGCCGCTGTCCAGAGTCCACAGATCTCTCGGCTCTCGACAAAGAAACTGTTTTTTTTACCAGTAGAGTGGTGACTGGCGAGTTCCCGTCGGTGCTGGAAGAAGCCGAGATCGGATAAAGAGATGGGGCAGGGCCGCAGGCTTGGAGTTGGAGAGGGACGCGCACCAGCATAATATTCCGGCGTCCGGACTCGACAGCAGATAAGATAAGCTTCCGCTTGGATTACGGGCACGGCACGCCGGAGGGCCGGACAATCACATCGCTGTTCCATCCAGATTAGGCATAAACGATCAATAATCTCGGGAGATCATGCATGGATGAGGTGCCCCGCTTCTTGACCAAGGAATCAAGACAGTTTTAACACTGACGCCCGGTTCGTTTCGTTTATCAACGTCAGCGCCAGCGGTTAGCACCCTCACAAAACACTATTGAAGTAGAAAGAATCAAAGTCTGCGGAATCTACCCAGAAACGAACAGGGGCCTAACGAGCACTTAGGGCAGTCCCAACCCTCCACCTCAGATAGTTTCCATAGCATTTAATAGGGTGACACGTCAGAAAAATCTAAGGCCGCAACCTAATTAATATAGAGAAGAAAAATCCAAGACACCGTTTCTTAACTGAGAAACCACGTCGTCATGCGGACCAACGCAAGAAGAAACGGGCTATTCCGTGGGAGGCTGTCAGCGTTTCTTGTCGCGAGACCCACGGTCGGATTTGCCGGAGGCCATGCCGCCGCGGCCGCCATGGCCAAGACCTCCCTCGCCGTAGTGACACAGACCTTCCCCGAATGCCCTCTGACTCGCTCTCGAGCACGCGGGTACCGCGCCCAAATCCGAGACGCAATGAGCGTAGCGGCGACGGGGCACAGCGGCGAGCGCCGCAGCCCGCGGCAGTACGGAGCAGGAACGGAGGATGAGTCTCCCCTGCATCAGGCCGTTCTCCCCCATTTTTTTCCCACGCTGTCCATGCTGCATTGCTGCAAACTCCATGTCCCTAATCGCAAGCACGGCCTGCTCCATGCTTCTGTCTTCCTACTATGCTCTGCTAGCTAGCTCCTGCATACTATCCCAGCGTCGATTGTAAGCAATGACAACAGCAGAGTTTTTGCTTCGATTGGACCATTGGACTTCGATTTGGACTTGAGCATTTCAATTTTCTTTTGATTCGTGATCTATTGAAAGTAACAAATGGGTAGATTAACTTGAACAGAGAAGGATAGAACAGCAGAAGCAAGATGTACACGCCAGTATGCCACCGCAGAGCCTCGCCGCCCGCGTGAAGCACCCTGCCGCCCGGTTCGGCGCCGGGTGCTGCATGCGGCTGCTGCGCCTCCTGTGCAGAGCCCCTCACCCACCCGCTCGCCGCCGTGGCATGCGCCGCCCTCGAGCTCGCCGCTGCTACCTGGCTTGTGCCTGCCAATGTCCCGCCGCCAGCGACTGCGCCCGTGCGTCGCGGCTGGATCCCACCGTGGCGCTGCGCCAGCGCTGCCAGCACCTCGCCGTGCGTGGACCTGACAACCGCGTGGAGGCTCCAGCTCGCCGGCCGACGATCTCGCGACTGCGTAGAATTTGAGAGCCACCGGCTCGCCGCTGCAGCCAGGAGTTTGCCGTGCAGATTGGATTGGAAAGAGAACGGGAGAGTTTTAGAACAGAGGGGAGACGACGAGGATAAAATAATTGATGGACCCCACTCAAAATAACTGTGAGCTTGAGAGGTGTAATTTATACGTGTGATATCCAGCTGATTTGGCATTATAGACACTACCTCTAGTCTGTTCGGGAGTGCAGGACCATGCAGCTCCCGGGCGTCTATGAGTGTATCTATACATCTACAGACTACAGTAGGGGTTGCTGCTTGGTGGTCTTGAACTGTACAGTAAAGCCTAAGCTACGGGCAGTGAACAGTAGTTGGTACTAGTGCAAGGCTTCAAGTACGTTCAGTCGTGCACAACTCCCCCATGCTTTTAGCTGCAGCGAAAGGGCGCGAGCACTGCACCCCGCTGCCGCGAGGAACGTGACGGCGCGATTGGAGCCGGTTGTTTGTTGCACGTCTCACGGGGAATCATGCGCCCCTACTGTACACGTTGACCGCGGGATCCATCCCTCCCTCACTGAGACACTGACGGCGTGGATCAGTGCATTTGCATTGCATGCCAGGACGACAGACGGAGCATGGGCCGGGCAGGTGCAGCCGTGCAGAGCAGGAGACGGGAGGGCCCATCGTGCCCGTCCCGTCCTGTCAGTGACACGGTGCGATTTCACTCCGAGGCACTCTTCGGATGTTTCGCGAAATTTTTTCGAGCAGGTTCCCTCGTAGTATGGAGTATATGGTAGTCGAAAAAATAATTCATTATTGTGGGTAGCACACTAGCACGAGCAGACAGGGGCCTGCACGGAGCGGGCGAGTCACGTCGCTGTCTGGCCCGGCCGAGCGACGTGGTTGCGCGGCGCCCGATGGGGGAGAGTGGGCCACGGGCGGGGAGGGCCACCCAATCAAATCGCACTAGCCGAAGGTGGGGCCCATGCGCTTGACCAGTCAAGATCCGGGTGGGTCCAGGCTCGGATTCGGCCACGGGGGGGCTCGTGGCCTCGTGCTCGTGTGCGTGCAACTTTTTTTGTTTTTTGAAACAGCTCGTGTGCGTGCATTCATGGCGCTCCTGCGGACTCTGCTCCCTCGTCGGCCTCGGGAGAGAGCGACGTCTCGGGACAGGCCCTCGCCTTCGCCCGCCCGCCCGCCTCGAGATACGCGTCGCTGCGGGAGCCTGGAGGTGGTGCCGCTGGCAGAGCCGCAGAGGCACGCAGCCGAGTGGGGGCCCTCGTGCTCTGTACTCCTGCCACTAGAGTTTGCCTTGGCAAGCGCTGCATCTCGCTTGCACCGATGTGTTTATCTTCTCCACAAACCAACGGGCGGGCCTCCTCGACAGGTTTAGTTTCCAAAATGTTTTTAATGAAAAGATTTCAGTCTTGATTTTACCAATTTAATAGTAGTAAACGTAGACAAAAAAGATGAAAAAGTTAGATAGAATATCTTGAGACGAATCTAACGAGGATAATTAATCTATAATTAGCGGATGATAATTGGAACATTACTGTTGCAAATCATGGATTAAGTAGGCTTATTAGATTCGTTTCGCGATTTACAGTCTATCCATGTAACTTTTCACCTTTTTTGTCTACATTTAATACTACATGCATTTAAGATTCTCTTTTAATGTGATGGGTGAAAAGATTTCATTTCGGAACTAAACACGGACATGTATCATTTATAATACTCCATGCATTTAAGATTCTCCTGCAAACATATCCCCCTGTCCGCGCGGACAGAGCTCACCAAAAAGCACACCGGAATCCAGCAATGAAGGTATCATCAACGGTTTTGTATTTCCTATTTTTTCATATTCTCAGTCCAAAAAGTATCAAGACTATAAATATATTTTTAGAAAAAAACGATACATACCATATGAATTTTTATGTTGATTGCAAGATAATTGAGTGCATGATGGATGAGCCACTTTCATATGGAGTATTTGTTACCTAATGATGCAATCACCATAAAAAGTAGAGAGCTAGCCTCTAGACAGGATTTGTGTGTGGTGGAGCATGTCATCTATGAGGTCCCGTTCTCTTCCATATCTTCTATTTACCCGTAAACCAAAATGAAAATTTAAATAACTACTAAGCGCCATTGCGAGATATAAAAACACGAATGAACGAGTACTAAAAACTCTAGATTTTAAAAAATATTGACTATTTAGAAAATGTCACATTTTTATATTTAAATAGTTGTGAATCCCTAGACACTAAAACATATTTTCATGTCTTAAAAAAATAAATGTCTTAACATTTCAATATCCATTGTTATCTTTTTTTTGTAATTCAAGTTGAAAATGTAGTGCTATTATAATTAAGTGTGTAAATTAGACTGTTTCATAAAAAAAAGATATAAATTCATTCATAACACATTGAAATTTCATGTCGAGCATTTTAGGCAAGCCCACCCACATCTTGCCCAGAAAAATTGACTGATCAAGTTATTGAATGCGGTAGGCAAGAATTTTAGGTCTAAACAAAACCGGACATAGCTAAGCCCGACCCTAAACATATTTTTCTTTCTTTTCTTGGGGTAATGGGTAGCCCGAGCCCAACTCAAGTCTAGCTATTTTTGGTAGAAAAGGAATGTAACCTTTTCTTGGTCCGTAGTCCGGTACCGAGAAATGCTCAAGTGTAGCTATGAGTAATAATTCTACCAAACTATTTGTTTATGAATAAATGAAATTGTGAATGTTTGTTTCACTGAAAAAAAAACTCTTTGGTTTATGGAACTACTCCCTCCGTCCCAGAAAACAAGTCATTCTAGATGTTTTAGGACAGATTAACAAAAATGAAAATGACCTTAATTGCCCCTATCTTTTAGCCAGATTTGGTGCTAACCGACTGTTGCATGCCTACATACACATGCAAACTTACCAAATCAGGTAAAACGACTTGTTTTTTGGGACAAATTTTGAATCCCAAAACGACTTGTTTTTTGGACGGAGGGAGTAGACCACAATAAATTCTAGCTCCATTGTATGGAAAAACCGACATGTATGTAAACTCTTTCTAAAGTTTATCATGAGATTTTATGTTGATTGCGTGATAATTGAGTGCATGATAGCCGAGCCACTTTCATATTTGTTATCTAATGATGCAATCAACATAAAAGGTAGAGAGCTAGCCTCCTAGACAGGATTTGTGTGTGGTGGAGCATGTCATCTATGAGGTCAGTGTTCTCTTCCATATCTTCTATTTACTTGTAAGCCAAAATAAAAATTTAAATAACTAACCATACCGACGAATGAATGAGTACTAAAAACTCTAGATTTATAAAAATATTGACTATTTAGAAAATGTCACGTTTTTATATTTAAATAGTTGTGAATCCTTAGACACTAAAACATATTTTCATGTCATAAAAAATAAATGTCTTAACATTTCAATATCCATTGTTATCTTTTTTTAATTCAAGGTTGAAAAGGTAGTGCTATTATAATTAGTGTGTAAATTAGACTATTTCGTAAAAAAGATATAAATTCGAATAGTATCATTCGGAACACATTGAAATTTCATGTCGAGCGTTTTAGGCAAGCCCACCCACATCTTGCCCAGAAAAATTGACTGATCAAGTTATTGAATGCGGTAGGCAAGAAATTAGGTCTAAACAAAACCGGGCATAGCTGAGTCCGACTCTAAACATATTTTTCTTTCTTTTCTTGGGGTAATGGGTAGCCCGAGCCATACTCAAGTCTAGCTATTTTTGGTAGAAAATTAATGTAACCTTTTCTTGGTCCGTAGTCCGGACCGAGAAATGCTCAAGTGTAGCTATGAATAATAATTCTACCAAACTATTTGTTTATGAATAAATGAAATGGTGAATGTTTGTTTCACTGAAAAAAACTCTTTGTTTTATGGAACTAGACATTAAATTCCAACCTCATTGTATGGAGAAACCAACATGTATGTAAATTCTTTCTAAATTTTATCATGAGATTTTATATTGATTGCGTGATAATTGAGTGCATGATAGCTGAGCCACTTTCATATTTGTTATCTAATGACGCAATCAACATAAAAGTAGAGAGTTAGCCTCCTAGACAGGATTTGTATGTGGTGGAGCATGTCATCTATGAGGTTCGTGTTCTCTTCCATATCTTCTATTTACTTGTAAGCCAAAATAAAATTCAAATAACTAATAAGCACCACTGCGAGGAATAAAAACACGAATGAATGAGTACTAAAAACTCTAAATTTATCAACATATTAACTATTTTTTAGAAATTGACACATTTTTATATTTAATTAGTTGTGAATCCTTGGACATTAAAAAATATTTTATGACTTAAAAAATAAATGTCTTAACATTTCAATATCGATTATGATCTTTTTTTGTAATTTAAGGTTGAAAAAGCAGTGCTATTATAATTAAGTGTGTAAATTAGACAGTTTCATAATAAAAGAAGATATAAATTTGTATAGTATCATTCGGAACACATTGAAATCTCTTGTCAAGCATTTTAGGCAAGCCCATCCACAACTTGCCCCGAAAAGCTAACTCATCAAGTTATTGAATGCGGTAGGCAAGAAATTACGTCTAAACAAAATCGGGCATAGCTGAGCCTCACCCTAAATATATGTTCTTTTTTTCTTGGCGTAATGGGGTAATAGGCAGCCCGTGCGTGAAAATGACCTCTAGCCTAGTGAGACCCAAGTTTTTTTTTCTGAGTAGTACCCAACAGAGCCAACTTTGACTCCTTATGAGAGCGAATCAACTATGTCTAAAATAAAAAAAGAATTATACAAAAAAGGTTAAGACTTCCCCTTGCTGACTTCCGTCAAAATGGGCAGCCCGAGCCCAACTCAAGTCCATCTATTTTTTGTAGAAAAGGAGTGTAACCTTTTCTTGGTCCGTAGTGCGGACCGAGAAATGCTAAGCGTAGATGAATAATGATTCTACCAAACTATTTATTTATGATAAATGAAGTGAATGTTTGTTTTACTTAAAAAAACTCTTCGTTTTTATGGAACTAGACAATAAATTCCAACTCCACTTGTAAGGAGAAACCGACATGTATTTAAACTCTTTCTCAAGCTTATCATGAGATTTATGATCCAAACTTTACATTTATCGTTTGTTCTACTAGTTTCTTTAGGAGGCATCTTTGCGGATTACTAGTATCAATCCAGAACATGAAAAAATTCCAAGCATAGTTGGCCATAAAAATCTTAAAATCCTAACTTACTAACTATATTTGTTACAATCCTCGTGGCCACAACTTGGCGCTCGTTGGCTGGGAGCGCGTGGTAGCCAACAGACGCCCCTCTAATGTTTTTTTCCTACTCCACTATTTCTTCTACCTTGTGCCTTGCCTGTTTGCCCTCGCCACCCTTTTTATCTCCGGTGGTTCTCGCCGACGGATCTGCCATCGGGTCACAAGCTCCCCCATGTTAACTCGTCGTCGCAGGTCGCGCCCACCCCGACCCTGCCTAGCCGTTGTCCCCCACTGCCTAGCTGCTGGCGCCCCCACGCCCGCCACCTCCGTCGGGGCGGCCTACCGTCGCCGACCTCTCTCTAGAGTCGGGGAACTTCGGCGAACCCCAAACCTGACAACCTAAACCTCCTAACCCTAAGCCACAGGCCTCAGCCGCCACCCGGTAGCGATCGCGCCCTATAACATTTTGGTACTATAGTCCTTTGTTTTCTTTGTTGTATGTGTTTGAAGGATGTCTAAACTTTTACAAACATGTTATTAGGTAAGAGTCAATTAACCAAGATGCTCCTGCTAGCAGCAATAACTCTTTCCCTTTCCTTTCCTAACCATTCTTGCCAATTGGGTGTTCATGTTCTCTTACGGAAAGGGAGCAGCCATCCTTGACGAAGCAAGTGAGTAGCAGCACGGAAAGTTTCGGTTTGCTTCACCTGGACAACTCTTTTCCATTTTTTTAAACGATGGCGAGGCGACAAAATTTTGACAAACGCTTGTTTCTATCACTTTCCGAGTACACACAAAGGTCATGTTTAGTTCCCACCCGAAATATTTTCACCCATCACATAAAAGGAGAATCTTTGATGCATGAAGTATTAAATGTAAACAAAAAGGTGAAAAGTTATATGGATAGACTGTAAATCGCGAGACGAATCTAATGAGTCTACTTAATCCATAATGAACCGTGAAGATTCTGTCCATGTGACGACAACAAACAAACATGAACACCCCTACAAAAATCAACAAAAGTGCCGAGAATATATGCCCGGGAGCGACCGGTCGATCTCGAGCCAGGCAGATGTCTGAACCGAGGTTGCAGCATTCTTCTTTTTCCAAGAGGACGTGAAGATGCAGTGTCGACTGATGCCGCTGTCCGCGCACAATTTTTACAGGCGTTCAGATTCTGTGTGTGCCACATATTTTTTCGTTCTCAAGAAAAGCATCACTTTGTTGGCATCAGTGGATCCACACGATCCTGTTGACGAGACAGGTGAAGCTAAGGTGCGTTTTATGCTTGTCGTTTCCTCGCGTTTCATTGGGGATAAATTCCTTGGTTTGCTTCTCAGCTTTAGACAGTGATATGATCAGATTTAGTACGTACAAATTAACAGTATGACAAGTACTATAGCAATATTTTCATACCAGTTTTGAAAATGAACATACGGTACCTCTGAACCATTTAAAAGTGGCCACTTCGAATATTTAGATATGATTTCAAATTTGCTCTAATATCAGGACGGCCGGAAATGTTCTCTAGCTTGTCAGCAGTATACTGCTGCTACCAGGCGGTATGATCCTGCAAATCGAGACAAATATAACAATGCAAACTACTGCTAAAAGAACGCCAGGAGCCGGGCTATATTGGACGATTCTTCTACTTACTTATGCTAAAGAGAACACCAGGAGCCGGGCTGTTTTGGCATAGTATTATACTTATGCTAATCATGGTTGCCGTTGACATTCTGCATGCTTATCTCGCTTAAAATTTAGGGCAATGTACGCAAAAGCACAAGCATCTCCCCGCTAAAAGCACCATCCGGACCTATCGTGGCAACGAGTCGGCACCCGTCAAAGGCACAAAGACGTCACTGCCAAAACGGCATTGATCCTCATCCAATCTCACCGGCCGTCATCAACCAATTGATTAATTAGCGCAAATGAACCACGTGGCCATCCGATCAGCCGTCTGTCCGGTTCATCAGTCAAGACTCGAGACGAAGCATGTTTTGCTTTTGCTAAAGAGATCAGACCGGGAGTAGTGAAGTAGGACTCTCGCGTAGAGCATTTCCTCCGTTTCAGAATTGAAACTTTTTTTTAAACCTTTATCAGAATTGAAACATGAACTTGCTATTTTCCGTAAATCGTGTTATGCGGATTTGTACACTTGTACGAGCACTAGTACAAGTACGTTGCCCACGATTTTTTTTCTCTCACAGTCTCAAAAAAAAAGATTTTTTTTTTCTCACCAAATACACTGCACAGTACGCTGTAAAACGGATACCGCGAATTGAAGAGGATGGCTGGCGAGGGCCAATGGGCGCGGTTGACAGCGAGGCTCATGAGAAGAAGAATGGAAATGAATCTAACCGTCAACCGGCATCATTTCCCCCTAGACGTTTCTTTCCCACCGTTTATTCCTTTCCTAAACGCTCCCTCAATTCCTCAATTCCTCTACACGAAACGCATTTTTTAACTATAGAAAATGACGGTACAAATGGAAACTGGCCTGCCAAGTGCCAACCCAACGGTGAAAAAGGGATTTTTTTGGGGTAACTGATAAAAGAGGAATTGCAAATAAATGGCAGGCAATAAACGCCTTCCCAGCAGGGCCATTCCCTCCCCTTGCTCCCTCCTCCTATAAAAGGCAGCCCCTTCCTCTTGGCCCCTTCCATTCCATCCATGAACAGCAAGAAAGAATAGTCTAGTCCACCAGACCTCCTCCCAGATTCCCCTTCTCATGGCTATCTCCCCCCGACGTCGTCTTTCCAGTGCCTTTTCGAAGTTTTTCTGCTCTTTTTTTTCTACCATCATGCTTCTCCATTAGTTTATGGTGTTAGTTTGAGAGCAGATCTCTTAGCTTTTTTGTGTGTCTTTGGTCAGCTGGATGTATGTTTGGATTGGAAGCGGAGCTCCTATCATTCCAATGAAGGGTCGTTTTTGAAGGGTGGTACAGCTGCTCGTTCATGGTTCCCACTATCCTATCTCATGAAGAGTGGTTTATCTGACCGTGTTAGATGGAGATGAGTGGCCTGGTGTTGGCTTGAGATAGGCTTGTGGCTTGCATGACCGAGGAGCTGCACCGTCCCCCTTGCTGGCCGCTCTTTGGATTGAAGGGAGCTCTGCGTCTTGTCCCCGCAAGGCCCCCCTCTTCTCAATATTCTTTTGTTTTCTCGATTTATTTGCTTACCCGTATAGTCTATGCGTAGATCTGAAACTAATAACATGCCATGTTGAGATGTTCTATTTTTCGAGTATTTTTCTTGGTAGCCTCAGCATGGTTGGCCAAATCCCGACCATTCATAAATCTTTATGTATTTTTTCCCTTGTCCTGAATCGAAGAAGATTCAGCGGCTTCGTTTGGGCTTATCCGTGCTCCAGAGGCTGGTAATAAGCAAGTAAGCAGAGAGTACTTTGCCGTCGCTTTATTCCGCTGCTGGTGAGGTATTATGTCACCACCCAATTTTATTGCTATTATTCCTCTCGTCTTTCGTCTTCCCAGCTGTCGTACCGCGCGTGTACATTTTTGGTGGGGGCTCTTGGATCTCGCTCGGGACATGCTCGCCCTCCCTATCCCACTTCGGGTCGCTGGCTCGCCATTCCTTTTCTCGCGCTCTCCCCCGCACCTGGTAGATTCGCATCAGGTGCTGCTGCGCTCGGATCTGAGCTCAGCCATCCAGCAAGCGCACATGTGGTGCGCTGCACTACGGCCGCCTCTCGTTTTTGCAGAGTTTGTGTGTGCAGTGCAGCTGACTTTTGGTTTGGGCTAATATTTGCCTGCTTTGTTGTTGTCTTCGTGGCCTGAACAGATGATGCTGAAGCCAACGAACCAAGCGATGGGACGCTCTGGAGCTCGCCGTGGCGCTGATGTCGTTCGCCCGATTCCAAGCTGTGTCCTCGATGTGATTGGTGTGCGTGCCTACATGGTGTATTAACATGCATTTGAATAAAGGATTGTGTGTACGCATTTTGTACCATTAGATTGTATCTTTTTTGTTGTACTCCGTATGTGTTATCTCTCAATGATATCCGCCGTGCGTGTGTTCCGATCCACCCATTGGATGTACCATCAGTATCATCCGGTTCCTGTGCTGTAGAACAGTTGCGTACTAACGTCTCACGGTAGCGAGCTCTACGCTTTTGATTGCTTCCTAGCCAGCTAGGCGAAGGACGTACGTACGAGTAGAGACGTAGTAGTAGAGTACGTGTACAGCTCCTCCCCACTGACAGCATTGGCCGGTGTCACGAGCAGGCCCATGGACCAGACAGCACTGGCCCAGCCGGATTGGGACGTCGCTGTCGTGAAGCGTGGGCCGCGGGCCGGAGTAAGTAGATCGCACTACTAGCAAGCAGACGACCCGAGATGGAGCCCGCGCTTGACCGGTCAAGATCTCGGCGCGGAGCAGGCAGCCTCTGCTCCCTGGCCGGCGGCCTCGGGAGAGAGCGACGCCACAGGTCTGCGGCCTGCAACCGCCCACCGGCCTCGAGATACGCGCCTCGAGATACAGCCGCGCAGCGCAGAGCCCGCCCTCGTGCTCTGTGTGCTTGATTGCAGCAGTTGTCGCTGGAGTTGGAGTTGGCGTTGCCGACTTGCCTTGGCAACTTGGCAACGGCTTTCATTTTATTGGCAATGGCTAGCACTGGATTTGGCTGGCAACGGTTTCATTTTCTCCATAAACCTGCTGAAAAGGCATTCATCTTCTCCATAAACCACAGCTGCCATCTGCCAACAGGCAACAGGCATGCATGCGGATGTGCTGGTGCGCCTGCTGAAAGGCCCGGCACGGGAGAAAAGGGTTCAGTACTGGAAAGCCGCGCTAACCGCTACTAAATAATCGAGACTATAGTGGCAAGTCATTTAGTACTGGTCGTGCAACCGGTACTAAACGTGCATTTTAGTTCCGGCTCGTCATAGCAACCGGGACTAAACTGCAAACCCGCGAGCGAGCGCCCTGTTCCCGGCCAGCCCCACCACTGTTCCCCATCCCGTCTCCGCTCCTGTTCCCCGTCCTATTCAAGAATGAACACCATCACTCAAGTTCTAAGTGTTCAACTCAAGAAACAACTACATCACCACTGAGTTCGTAGAGCACAAATTTTTATCACTTTTCAAGAAACAACATCATCTCACTCATTCATGCTCAGATTTACAGACTTCAAGAAACAACAATATCATCATCTCACTGAATCTGGAAAAAAAATCAATCCCATGCCTTTTCCGTCGCTGCCGTGAGCCTCACGCTGCACGGCTTCGGGGTGCTACCGCTCCAGGCCGCCGGCCGCGTCGGGGCGCGCGGCCACCCTCCGCGCCGCTGGGCCCGCCGCGCCCGGTCGCCCTCCCGCGCCAGCGTCTCAGGGGCGCTCGGTCGCCCTCCGCGCCGGCGTCGCAGGGGCGCGCGGCCGCCCTCCGCGCCGTCGGGCCCGCCCGCGCCCGGCCGCCCTCCCGCGCCGACGTCACAGGGGGCGCGGCCGCCCTCCGTGCCGCCGGGCCCGGCCGCGCTCGCCTTCCCGCGTCGGAGCGCGCGGCCGCCTGCCCGCCCGCGCCGCCGGGCCTGCCCCTGCGAGAGGAAAGGAAGCAGGGTTAGAGAAGGAAGGAGAAGATAAGGAAGGAGAGAAGGAAAAGGAAAGAGATAAGGGAGGAGGGAGGAGGAAGAGGGAGCGGACAGAAGTACTAAAGGAACCGCGTGCCCCTCCGTTTTTATTTTTTGGTAGTTTAGTACCGGGCATTGGCTCCGCCCGGCACTAAATTGTTCTGGGCCAATTTAGTACCGGCTGGTGTTCTGAGCCGGTACTAAATGGTCACGGTCAGGTAGGCGTTAGCCGTGCCCCGAGGTGTATTTTATTACCGGCTGATGATACCAGCCGGTACTAAAGTGTACCATATGGCACTGTTTTTATAAACCGGTACTAAACTCGCCCTTTAGTACCGGTTATAACACAACCGGGACTAACGTAACAGGGACCAAAGGTCGTTTTTCAAGTAGTGGCCTATCCGGCGCGGAACGGAATGGGTTTGCACATTACCGAAATTTCATGACAAATCTACTGAAGTAAGCTACAGAGCAGCTTATTATATACTAAGCTGTTTCTTTAATCTTTTAATAAACGCCACAATACACGGCCGTGTTTAGCTCCTGAAATGTTTTCGGTGAAAAGATTTCGGGTTTTTGTTTTATCGATTTAGGAGTAGTAAATGTAGACGAAAAGGTGAAAAGTTACATGGATAAGATGGAAATCTCGAGAAGAATGTAACGATGTTAATTAGAGAGTAATTAATCCATAATTAGTCGATGGTTACTCTGTTACAAATCATGGATTAAGTAGGCTCATTAGATTCATCTCGCGATTTACAGCCTATCCATCTAACTTTTCACTTTCTTCGTCTACATTTAATACTCCATTCATCTAAAATTCTCCTTTGATGTGATGGGTGAAAAGATTTCGTTTCATAACTAAACAGGCTTTTCACCCTGATGGTTGCCAAATGAAAGCCTTCGCCTTTGGCATGGTTGCAGTAGCATTTGATTGATCGCATTTCGCATGGTTGCCATAGGAGGGATATCACTATGGGAATTACCGACATCAACACTGATTTTGTCTAAAATGTAAAAAATATTCCTCCAGAGTAATTGTTACAATAGCCGTCGTTTTTTTATGCGTACAGTACGTTTGAAGGATGTATTAACTTTGCCAAACAGGATGTCAGATTGTCAGTTCAAACTTTCCAGAGAGTCAAACTATTTTATCTTTGACCAACATTATATAGATGACTTCAAATATTTATGGTCATTATATAGATGACTTCAAATATTTATGATTCCGAATAGCTATACTATGAAAATATATCTAATGAACAATCTAATGGCACTTATTTGATATCATGAATGTTAGTAATTTATAGTATAAATTTAGTCAAAGTTTAGAAATCTTGGCTCTCAGAAAGTTGAAAATACTTATATGGAACGGAGGGAGTACTCCGTAAGTGTCAACTAACCAAGATATAGTACTAGCAAATAGCAATAACTCCTTTTGCATTCTAGTAGCCATTCGGGTGCTCTTGTTCTTTACGGAAAGGGAGCACCCATCCACGAGTGACTTGTGTGAGTGGATGGCAAATTTTCCATTTGCTTTACCTGGACAACTCATTTTTGAGACGACGGCGAGGCAACAAAATTTTAACAAAGTTACTACTCCTACAGTAACAAAATTCTAGTACTTCTATCGCGCGGAGAAAATGGTCCGCAGTCGTGTACCCCTACAGTAACAATCAATCAAAGTACTGAGAATATGCATACCCGTGATCTGGAGGCAGGAATATTACTGAAACCGAGGTTGCAATCTTCTTTTCCCGAAAGGACGTGAAGATGCAGCGTCGTGTTGCTGCTGCTCCCGAGCAATTTTACTTTACAGGCGTTCAGATTCTGCGTGTGCCACCATTTTTTGGTTTCTGGAAAAGCGTCACTTGTTGGCATCAGTGGATCCACACGATCCTCTTGACGAAACGTTTTTACCCTTGTCGTTTCTTTTGCGCTTCAGTGGATGATCCATGCAGCATGCTATATGGAATTATCTCTCACTTGTATGATGAAGCCGGGATTAATGATTCTTGGAGTAGCTCATCCAATTTTAGGCTTCCGTCTTCAGCTTGGAGGAGAAGTAATGGTATGAACATGCAGTTGCAGTGTAATGGTCAAGGAGAGCTACTTATATCATATCTTGCACACATAATGACATTGTGGACAAGTTTGATCATGTTGCACATATGGAATCATTTAAACAAGACTCGTGTTTGCGCATATGTAATGTGCAGGGGGGATCATGCATGAAAGTTAAAATAGAGAGCCCATATGATTAGGGTTCATTTCTGAGCTTTTCCGCATTCCAGAAGAATTTTTATGTATTTTAGGCGAAAAAACGTAAGCAGTGTGGTAACCGCAAAATAAAAAGTAAAAAACCCGTTACGAAAGTGAAAACAGAAAGTTCTTAAAATCTTGTTTGTTTCTAGGCCTTTCCGTATTTTCGGCAAGATTATAAATGCAGACGTAAATGAGGGTGTTAAGATAAATCATTATGAAACTTAAAACAGAAAGTTCTTAAAATCAGAGCTCGTCTTTAAGCTTTTCCATATTTTAGGCCAGGAAATAAAATTGGAATGGTAAAAAGAATAATTATGAAAGTGGAATAGAAAATCCAAGCTCGTCTTTAAGGTTTTCCATCTTTTAGGTCAAAAAAGAAAATATGAACAAAAAAAAAAACATTTATGAATCGTGAAATAAATAGTTCTTAAAACCTGGGTTCGTTTTTAAGATTTTCCGTATTTTAGGTTACAAAGTAAATAGCAATGGTAACGGTAAACTATTATGAAAGTGAAACAAAAAGTTCTTAAAACCAGGGCTCGTTTTAATCTTTTCCGTATTTTAGGGTAAAACATAAATAGAGATGGTAACAACAGAGGCTAGCTTTTGTTTTGTTCAAGCTTTCTTGTTTTTAATGTCATTTATATTCGACCGGAGGTAGTAATAAACAAGGAAGGATAAAAAATCATCAATGAGGATTGTCCAGGTTGCTTGTATAATGTGCCTTTCAACACAATATATTATTTAGATTGTGAAACATACATTTTGAGGTTTCTTTTCTTTATCTTTCTTTCAAGATTTTCAGTTGGGGAGAACAATGTAGCACACGTTGGAATTATGTATTGCCGATAGAGTGTAATGGTTTTTATAAATTAGTATGCCATTGTATCTTCTGCATATAATGACATTGTGGACTAGTTTGATCGTGTTGCACATATGAAATCATTTAAATAAGACTCGTGTTTGCGCATATATAATGCGCCATGGGATTACGAAAGTTTAAATAAAGAGTCCACATGATTAGGGTTCATTTATGAGCTTTTCCGCATTCCAGGAGAGCTTGATTGTATTTTAGGTGAAAACGTAAGCAGTGATTGTAACCACAAAATGAAAACTGAAAGAAACATTTAAGAAAGTGAAAACAGAAGGTCCTTAAAACCTTGTTTGCTTTTAGGCCTTTCCGTATTTCAGGCAAGATCGTAAATGCAAATGTAAATGAGGGTGTTAAGATAAATCATTATGAAACTTAAAACGAAAAGTTGTTAAATTGATGAGAGCTTGTTTTCCTGGCTTTTATTGTCCAGACATCCCGATTTATTCCCTGGCCTAAAATATGGAAAAGTCTAAAAACAAGCTCTGGCCTAAAAATAAAAAGTAAATAATACTACCTCCATTCATTTTTATTTGACGTCCGGACAATAGAAGCTAGTTTGTTTTGTTCATGCTTTCTTGTCTGAAACATCATTTGTATTTGACCGAAGGTAGTAATAAATAAGGAAGGAAAAATCATCAAATGATTTTTGATGAGGATTTCAGGATTTCCCATATGTCGGAGACCCTGCAATATTATGGTCGTACATGTATTTTGAAGACATGAGGCCGGAAACATTTCCTTTTTCTAAAAGAAAATGTATTTTGAAGACCTGATTTTCTGTATAATGTGCTTTTCAATGCAAGTATAGTATTTTGAGGTTTCTTTTCTTTCTCTTTCTTTCAAGATTTCCAGTTCGAAAAACGATGCAGTGCATGTTGGAACTATCTATTAGCGATATGGTGTAATGGTTACGGAACCACTCTTATAAATTAATGTACCGCTATACTACTTGGATGTCCAGATGTATGCCTCATATACATTCTTTGTGCATTGCAGTCCATTCCTTTCAAAAAAATGCAAAAAAAAGGTGTCTAGCATAATGAAGTTGTACTTTAACTGTTAATATCTATTATCATACATGGTTCATAAAATCAGCACCATTTGGAAATACATTTATGAGTCTAATGCAACTAAAACTTATCGTGCAGTGTGCACATTCTTATAAAATGTTGTCTTCAAACTTATCGTGCAGTGTGCACATTACAAGCAATGGAGGGATTATCTTCTTTTGTCAAATGAGCCGAAGATGCAATTGTATATGAAGCATAGTTGGCATGCACACGTGGACAACAATGTTTGATCAAAATCAGTAGGTGAAACACCAACCTATTTTTTCATAATTTTTTTAATTATAAACTTAGTTAATTTGTTTTTACCGGGAGTCGAACTTGAGTCCGTTGAGTGCTACTCAGGTGTCTAACCACTGGACTAGGGCATGACAAGAAACATCCTACATCTATCTAGCTACGTGCTGATCACAAGCGTGCCCATTACTCCACTACGTCTCTCTAAGGCAGTAGTTTGTGCATGTGGAATGCTTCTCGGTATTGTACAACGTAGCGTATAAGCGAAGTTTGCCGTGCTAGACTATAGTTTTTCTGTTTGGATGAGAGCAGATGCCAGATGGTAGCCACGCACGGTCCGCAACCATCAGAGCCCATCACCCGGCAAGGTGCTTTGGAAGACCTCTCGTGCTGTGCTTCGGCTGCCGTGTCTCGCTGTTGTAGTGTCGATGTGTCGTCGGTTGGAATTTGGTAAAAGAGCCCGGAAGCCCGTGAATATTTCGTGTGTGAATTGTGTAAAGATGAAAGTTAAAGTGTACTAACTTCTTTTTCTAAACATATGATTCTTTTTATGTATTTAGACATAAGTGTACGTCTACATGCATAGTAAAAAAATATACTTAAAATCAGAAATAACAACGGAAGAATAGCATGATATGGAAGACAAATGCTTGGTCACTTACACCAATAGTAACATACGGGAAAATACAACTCAAAATTGTTAAGGTCTTGTATGATGGTTTGCACCAGTAGTGCCTTGTTGTCGAACGGCCAGTCGGTGTGTTCCTTTCATATGTTTCACACCGTATAAATACACTAATACAGGCTTGCAGATATGAGATCGGTGATGTACTGATGTGGTGCCTGCTGGCTGCTGACAGCATGCAGGCGATCTCACCAGTAGACCGGACATCGGAGAAAGAGGAGCATCTCCTCTAAACACATCCGTCAAAAGGACCAAAGATGGTGTTTTGCTAAAGATAGGATCAACTGCAAAAAAGCTCGGGAAATCCCACGTGGAATTTCCCTCTCCTGTTTCATTGTGCTGGTGCAGATACGCTCACATTTGAAATAAGGTATTTTTTTCTCCGCCTTTGGAAAACATAAGAGAAGGGAATCTTATGTCGACATCATTTCCACCGATCCATACCAAAAACTCAACGCATATCCTGAGAAGGAAAGAACAGGAAACTGACCTGCCACCGCCAACCCAACGGTAAAAAAGGAAGGGATTAATTGCAAAAAATGGCAGGAATTAAAAACCTTCCGGGTAAGCTCACCTCGCCAGCTCTATATAAGCACCCTCCCTCGCTGCCAAAACCATCATCCGCCGGATACAGATTCAACTCTCACCACAAATCTCTCTTGATCCCCTTCTGTTCGATCTGTTTTGCACTTTTGATTTGAAGCTTTTTGTTTATTTTGTTGCTAATAATATTTACGACGATTCTGACGCCACGGTGGTTTAGGTGTTCTTGCCTGAGTCTGATCTGTATAGCTCGGATTGGAAGCCGAGCTCCCTTCAGTCCAATGAAGGGTCGATTTGAAGGGTGGTACAGCTGCTCGTTCATGGTTCCCACTATCCTATCTCATCAGCCCTGAGAGAGATTTTGAGATGATTTGGTTTGAGATAGGCTTGTGGTTTGCATGACCGAGGAGCTGCACCGTCCCCTTTCTGACCGCTCTTTGGATTGAAGGGAGCTCTGCATCTTTATCCTCCCATATATCATATATGTATTTGCTTGCTTCGATCTGATCTAAAATCCCCCATTAATCACTTCCTTCTATATCTGACTTGGCTGTTGCGTATTTGCTAGTTTTACCTTCTGTCTCTGACTTAACCCGGTTAATAAAGTAGATCATGGGTACCAGCAATTTTTCTCCTATTTTTTTGGGGGGTAGAGATGAACTCATACGAGCTTTGTACCTGACCAAGTCACCATATTTTCTGCCGTGATGAATCCAAGATTGAGCAGCTTGCTGGCCTTGTCCGTGCTGAATCATGTTGGCCTGGTCGCTGGTGAGACTTTCTGTTAACGCGTGATGCTTCGCTTTCTTTCTGTTTTTCATTCGCAAGTGCCTTGGCAGATTTCTGTTTGCCCGCAGGTCACTGAAGAAGCCATTCTTGCGTTCATCAGGCCGGCGTGCTTTGTTCTTCGTGCTGAAGCGCTGACCAGATGCTGCTGATACGAGAAGATTCCCGCCGGACCCGTGCGATGTTTCGTCTGCAAAGATCCAGTCACCGTCGTAGTGGCATGTCTGTAGGCTTGCAATTGTTTCTATTTTCAGTAATGTATAATGTTCAGTAATCTATATCTACTATATGTATGTCGAAGTTGGCTCCTGTAATGAATTGCGTGCGTGACCGCTGTAAACATGTAGCAAATCGAGTGATCGAGTGCAAGCAAAAAATCTGTGCGCTGTAGTACGTGCCATCTGTTCAATACTCGATACACTGCGCACTGCTACTGTAGGTGGCACGTGGCAGTAGCCGGCCGTGACCGGCAGATCGCATCGAAGAGCTGCACAGGGTGGGCCGGTGGTTTGGCGGTTTCGTCGTCGTCGGTCGGTTTGCGAGCGCGACGTCGCGCACACAGGACGACGACGACGAGAGAGCCCGGAGCCTCGTCCTCTATGGGCTGTTTTTCCGCTCTAGTCTTGTGTGCTGCCACCGCCTCTGATGAACTGGGCTGCCGGATTGTCACTCATAACGGGCCGTATATATCTTTCGGGATATAATAAATTGCTTCGACAGGGGAAAATGAGGAAAATAGCAGCAGATTAAAGCGAAAAGAATAGCAGCAGATTAAAGCGGAAAAGAATTAGAGCTATCGGCATGACCTGCTGAAATGTACGTAGACCATCCTTTTGCAGGATCACCTATGCGCTGACGTTATGGTTGCCTTCCTGCTAATCGTGGAGCCGTGGAGGGCACATGCTGTTAGGTGTTAGGGTCAAAGTTTCTTATATTAGCGACAATGTCAGCTTTCAATTCAGAAGGCATCGCTGGTCGCTCACGGCCGAAAATGATAGTATCCAATTGCTACTCGAATTTCCTAAACCCCTGTATATCATCTCTTTTAAAGAAAAAAAATAGAATATCCTGAGGCCTCTGTAGTTGCATTTAGCCAAGATCTATCTCAGAACCAATTGATGCACACCACCAAACGAGATGCTTAGCTCGATCGGTCACTACCGTTGGCATTGTACTATATATGAAGCCATTCGTGTAATTAAGAACATTATTGGTGGGAAAAATAACAAAGAGAGTACAGAGAGTTGAGAATGAGTAGCGATTCAGAGGGTGTTTAGATGCAAAAAAAAAAATACATCTAAAAAACGTTTGGACACATGCATGATGTATTAAATATAGTTGAAATAGAAATCTCATTACGCAACAGTAAATCGCGAGACGAATCTAATGAGCATAATTAGGCCATGATTAGACAATAAATTGCTACAGTAAACATGTGCTAATGACGAATTAGTTTGTCTTAATAGATTCGTCTCACAATTTATAGGCGAGTTCCAGTAATTAGTTTTTTGTTGGTATCCGAAAACCCTTTCTGACATTCCGGTCAAACATCCGATGTGACATTTACATCATTTTTTCTTTTTTTGCATCTAAACACCCCTCAGATAGGAGAGTTGGATATATGCACATGTATCTGAATATGATAAACTTTGTGCTTGTCTATATATCAAGATATACAATAACATCATCGAAAATTCAGTAGAAGCAGAACATTTCTTCTCGTTTGCACAAAATCATGAATCCATCGTCTCCCTCTGGTAGCTCCCTACCCTAGTTGCAAAAGTATTTATACACTACAATTTAGCTATAGTATATAGGTAGTTGTTTAAAAATAAAAAACAGTGTGCACGGTTGTTTTTTAGGGTGTGTGCTCTTGGTGTGGTGGTGTGTGCGTGTGTGTGGGTGGGTGGGTGGGTGGGTGGGTGGGGGGGGGGGCTTGAGCCCCCATGAGGCCGTGATTACATCATTTGTTTCGCCTCGTCAACATTCTGACTTCTCGCCCTTCCATATCTATTGTGCTAATGTGCCTTATGTATGTTGAGTGTATACAATCTTTGGCTTTATCGCATTCCTCTTAATAGATAGAAGTTCGGGCTTCAACTTTGTAGAAGAGGATCTGCATGTTACTACACCCAACAGTTTGAGAGAAGACAAAATGACAACTTAAATACTGACTCGCAAACTAAAAGATCATACATTTGAAATTATAATATGCACAACTGTAAAGAACAGTTTGAGAGAAGACAAAATGACAACTGCTTTTGCAATATATATATCTGAAAGTTCTCGAATCAATTCAATACTAATTACCAAACCCCCTCCATCACAAAACATGACCCTGGTACTTGTCAACGTATTATTCCTCATGGATCCAAGCAAGAGAAGGACCAGTGGCGAAGCCAGGGGGGTGGCTCCCCTATGCTGCCACAACACCTCAAAGAGTCTTTAAATATTTAGCTAACTCAACCCTCAATTCACTATTAGCCCAAAGTAATATCATCAACCCACCAACCCATCCAAGTGTATGCTACTTCCGCTGCAATATGCAAGATTAATTGGCATGTTAGCTTTCTCTTATTTTTTTTGTGTGTTTGTATTGCATGTTAATAATGCTAGAGTCAATTCAATACTAATTACCAAACTCCCTCCATCACAAAAACATGACCCTGGTACTTGTCAACGTATTGTTCCTTATGGATCCAAGCAAGAGAAGGACCAGTGGCGAAGCTGGGGGGGGGGGGGGGGGGGGGGGGGGGGGGGCTGGCACCCCTATGTTGCCACAACACCTCAATTGGCATGTTAGCTTTCTCCTATTTTTTTGTGTGTTTGTATTGCATGTTAATAATGCTAGATTGACTCAAATACAACTTTCTTTGTGGTACTGAACCCATCTTTCTCTATCTTCTCTGCTATCTAAGGTTTATTTTTACCAGTGCTTGTTTTACAATCGCAATTAATAGCATGATTATGTAGTCAATCTATATATATTTGGATTATACAACCTAATTACTATTACTCAGCAAGGAGGATCCATTCTATGTATACATTTGAAGATATATTTTCAAGGCACCTTTGTTGTCCATACTATATTTTAGTCCTGAAAAAAATTATGAGATCATTTCATACACAGCGTCTGGGACCCCTGTAGTGAAATCTGGGCTCCGCCCGACCACAAATTTTTTGCAATAATTTTATTCGACTAGATGAACATGATCAATCGCTTGACAACTAGTCAATACTTTGAATGGATAGTATATGCTGTTGTACTTTGTACCCAGTAGGCCAGTAGGAATCAAATACTACGCTTGGTGCCTTACGCGCCTCGAAAAAGAAAGAGAACAAAAACCAATCAATCGCTTTGTTTATTATTTATTTTTCTAGCAATCTCATGTATACACTCAGGATCATTACATGTGTGACATATAACGAACAAATAAAAGAATATGTGTGTTCTTTTTCCTTATTATGATCATGTCGTCGTCAGTTTGATCATATCGATCAGTACTCAGTGGTGCAGGTTGGAGACGACAGCCCGCGAGGCGTCGAGGAGGTGTGTGACGAGGACGAACGCGGACGCCGGCACGGCGAGCGCGAGCACGGCCAGGATCCCGACCCCGACGCCCGGGCGGGAGCTGACGAGGAACCCCTGGAGCGCGGCGAGGAGCTCGCAGACGTCGGCGTCGTAGGTGCCGTACCACTCCTTCTCCCACGCCGCCCACTCCTCGGGGGGCTCCCAGCCGCGCTCCGCCGCCCGCATCTCGTGGATCCGCCGCCGCAGCACCAGCATCCCCTCGTCCACCAGCCGCCCGCCGCCGCCGCCGCTGCAGCCGAACTCCGTGTCGTCGCCGCGGGAGGACGAGCGGTGGCAGCGGCAACGCACGGTGGCCGACGGCGACGCGGCGGGTTTCTTCTTGGTGACGGTCAATGCAGGCGCTGCCGTCGTCAAGGAAGGTCGGCGGCCGGACCAGCTGGCTGCCGCTCCGGGACGGCCGGCGGCGGCGGCGACGGTGAATTTGAAATTACAGCTCGCGGGTTGCATTTTTGCTGGTGGGATCAGTCGAAGAACCGAGGATGCGTGTCACTGAAGAAACTGAAAAAGGATATGAGATCCTCTGAATTGTGGTTGATTGGAAGGGGCGGAGGATGGAGGAAGAGCAATCGAAGGGAGAACTCGATTGCGCGCGCGAATTGGACGTGGAGTGGAAGCGAAGCGAAGGATCGATGGAATCGATCTGGGACGGACGGCTACACGCAATCGCAAGTACGCAACTGCTGTGGAAGCGAATGGGTGGGCGAGCGACCCCAATATATAGGCGCGGGCCGGGGGTTCGACCGGCAGGGTGGCGAGAAGATGGCGCGCATATTCTTGTCTCTCTCGCGCGCGCGGCGTGTGGGGCCGGGGCGGCGCGTGGCCTGGTCGTGCCGGTCGACCGGGTTGCTGTTGGCTCGCGGGCGCGCGCGAGCAGGGGAGACTGGAGAGGACACGGGCTGGGACCTGCTGCATGATGGCCGTTGCGGCATGCAGTTACCTACTCCTACCTGGCAACTAGCTGGTCGGCACGGCACGCAAAGTACGGGATATGATGTTGACCCAAGCCAAGCCAAGCCAAGCGACGGCCGCCGCCTGCGGAGGCGGAGACCATGCATGCAAGTGCTGCTGCGGCGGCGACGGTGCGGCCGCGTGCCGGTGCCGGGAAAGCCGGCCAGCCGGCGGCGGCGTTCGGCACACGCGAGCTAGCTAGCTCGTCGCTATAGTACGTGATACGTCATGCGCCACTGCGGTGCATGCTGGAAACGGTGGTTAATATAATCCATGTAGTACTGACGTACAGATCAGGCCGCCAACACTATCCCGGAGCATGCATGCTTGCGTATTGCAGTTGCAGAGAGATATATACGCTCTCGCTGTCAGCTACTAGGAGCAGGTTAATTTTTCAACGCGGAATAATTCATCAACGCCATTTAATTCTGCGCGTCGCTGTACGACGACGAGTCCACGCTGCTGCTACTGGCCGGCTGAGCTATCCATGCCATGCCCGTGTGCGTGGTGGTGTTGTTCCGGTGATCCGGTCTGGTCCGATCCGATCCTGAAAATAAACGGCCGGCGCGCGGCGCACCTGCAGGCCGCCCGGCCAGGTACGTCCTTGACGTCGTCGGCCACCGGCGGGCGGGCCGGCCGGTCGGCGTCAATCATCAGTAGTCCTGCATGCGCGTACGCCTACACGTCGACCGCGCGCAGAACCACACGCAACCGCGTTTCACATAGTAGCGCGCACTCGCGCCGGTAATGGAGCCGAAGGCGCCAAGTGAACGGCCGGCGGGGGGGGGCTGGGCCGATCGATCGAGTGCTTGCTGGCTAAGCTATTAGAGGTTTAGAGGTTTAGAGAGATCGATTCCCTTCTCTATTCTATTGATTGATTGTTCTCTGAGCAAAAAAATTACTCCGTATTACTACTTTTTTTTGAAAAGAAGAGAAAAAAATAATGTACTACTAGCGGTAGTGGTTGATCTCGTCAGCCATCTCAGGTGCATCAATGCAGCGACAGCGACAGAGACGAAACTTTTGTCGTCTTGGAAGAAAACGGATAAGACAAAGGCTAAAAATGTTGAGCGCCGCAACGCTTAAATTTTGATATCCTCGATTTATTCTAAGGTCAGGTTAAGTTAGTGGCTTAGTGCCTAGTATTGCTTTTTTGGATGGTGACAATGCCACTCGACATCTATCCATCTGTGTGCTGACTTGGCTAAAGCCTCAGTACTTGCCGCGATCCAATCTCCTAGTAGTAGGCTTCCTACGTGTGTATGTGGTGTTGTGTATAGGATAGTATGAATGTGTGTGCGTGTGTTGATTTGTACCGGAAGAGAGAGTGACAATATAAGAAAAATAATCTTAAACAAAATTATCCAAAAAAGGGGAATACAAAGCTCTACCTCCCGTATACTTTTGTTATCTCATATGCGTGTATTGTGTGTGGTAAGAACTTTTTCTAGTGTTTTATGGCCTACTAACACGTAATTTATTTATTTACTTGCTATAGTTAGTTAAAGTCAGTTTATATCGAAATTGCTGTTTATTTTTTTGTTAGTGTAAAGTTATATATAATCGGAGCCAGAATTTTCAAACCAGACAACAAGGTTGGAAGCGTGTAATATATTGAGTATTTTGTAGACGCTCCTAAAAGATTGGTGGGAAAAAAAAACAAAGAAATTAGTAGCACAGTTTTCTTTTTCTTTTTAATTTGGGCATGATGGCCGACAGAACTGTAATTGCCAGGATCATTCATTGGCCAGAAGTAGGTCGAGAGTTATACTGACGTTGCTGATCCATGCTGTGTCGTTTTCATGCTTTTTCCCCGACGCGGTTAGCTGATGGTGGCTACGTAAACCGACTGTGTTTTTTCATGGTACTTTCGTTCGAAATCAGGCGCCGTTTTGCTTATTCAAAAAGAAGAAGAAGAAATCAGGCGCCGTTTTTTGGTTTAGAGAAATGGCTGTACGTGCGGCCGACTCTCAATCGATTCCTAGCCGCACTTTTTGAAACACGGAGTAGCAGCTGCAGCGCAGTCTGACACGTTCTGCTGACATATAATCTGGGCTTTTCTTTGACAATCCACTGATTTGTGCTTCAAGGATCGATCCACCGACGTGCGTGCTGAAGTCGATTTTTTCGTGAACATGACTTCTTTCCGTCAGCATGAATTGGACGGCAAGTTCGTAATAAAAAAAGGAAAAATATCTGAATGGGTCTAGCTTCTTCCTATCCTAGAGCAAAGGCACTTCACAATTTTGGCAAGGTTAGGCCTTGTTTAGTTCGACGGTGAAAAGATTTTGAAATGGAATCTTTTCACATTTGAAGTATTAAATATAGACTAATTAAAAAGTAATTGCAGATTACGTTCGGAATTCGCGAGACGAATCTAATGAACCTAATTAATCTATCCTAGCACATGTTTACTTGTAGCATCACTGTAACAATTTAGTGTCTAATCACGGCCTAATTAGACTCATTGGATTCGTCTCGCAAATTCCAGTCCATATATATATTGCGATTTGTTTTTTACCTACATTTAGTACGTCATACGTGTGTCCAAACATTCATTTTGGATTTTGGATTTTGGAACTAAACAAGGCCTTACATCAAGTCAAGCATCTGTTTAAATGGGGAGCCAATTACAAAGTAAATGATGGTCAGAGAGTATTATTTTGGGAGGATGCGTGGATAAAAGGAGTTCCTTGAAAATTCAGTTTCCTAGTCTTTATGTCCTTTGTGAAAACCCTACCATTACTGTTGCAGACTGCTTTGACATGGGGGATGCAAATGAATGGCATAGGATGCTCGAAGCTCTGAATGCAAATCCGTTAGTGTTTGATCAAAGAGATAGGTCAGTTGGGAACTGGACAAGTCGAAGAGGTTCACTACTAAATCGTTATACAAACTTTCTTACCTTTGGTGGGGTGAGGAAGTGGGAGGACACGTGTATATGGAAGTACGTGTAAAGCGCCTTTGAAGATTAGGATCTTCATATGGCAGATGTGGCATGATAAACTACCTTCGGCAGCTTCTCTGAAAAAGAGGGGTTGGAAAGGCAGTATCTTGTGTAGCCTGTGTGGGAAAACAGAAACTACCGGGCATATATTTTTTTGAATGTTCAATGGCTAAATTTGCTTGGGGTTGTCTAAGGGACACATTTGGTTGGGATGGGTGCCCATCCTCTTGTGCTGACTTATGGGTAAGTTGGATCCCTAGGAGATTTAACAATTCCCGCTTTGCTCTATTCCTATTTGCTGGCATAAGCTGGGCGTTGTGGGTCACCAGGAACAAAATGTCGATCGAAAAGAAGATGGTAACGTTCCCCTCAGAAAGCATAGTACAAAATAGCCGGCTATAGCTCCGCTATCTCCCGCTATAGCTGATTTTAGAGAGCTGCCGCTATTTGCTTCTACGTGCAATTTAGCCGCTATTTGACGCTATAGCTCCATTTAGCCCGCTATTAGCTGTTTTTGAAGACCTCCCGCTAAATGCCTTAGCCCGCTATTTTGTACCATGCTCAGAAGTGGTGTTCTTGGGAATCTCCTTTCTACAGAAATGGAAAGCACTCCTCAAGACGAAAGAGCAGGATAAGCTGGACGGAATCACAGGAAGGATGTCGGAGTTCATGAGCAACTTCAGGCCAGTGGTAGAAGGAGCGTCAGATATAGTGGTCCTGTAGTTTGCCTTAGTTCTTGTTGTTCCTTCGAGAGAGGAGGGTCTTTTGCTCTTAGGGTGGAGTGGGTTAGTTGATCAAGGTTCTGTCGTTAGCTTTTGTGCTGTGTTTGTAAGCTGGTGTCCCCAGCAGTACTTTGTTACAAAACGCTATGTGCTTTCTATAAAAGCAGGGTAGACCCCTTTTCAAAAAAAATAAAAATAAAAAAAGAAATAGCAGCAAGAGGTCGTCTCTGAATTCAGAAGGGTATCGTTTCCTTTTGGTTCCTTCAAGCTGAACAATATCCGGTTGCATTGCCACTGGGGAATTTCTTCCTAGTTTCCGTCTGGGTGAGATGGGGAAAATGCGTATTTTATCGTGTTATTTATTTCTTTTCTGCGCAGAAACCACATGCTCTGGTTGACTTTGAGCTACTCCCTAGATTTAGATATTCAAACATTATCACATCATTTTGTTAATGAGTGAGAGCGAGAGAATTAGTGAATAATTTCGATGGGAGTTGGCATCATCTCCCCGTCAAACATTTGAATACTAAATAAACTCTAAAGAAATTCTGAAATCTGAATACTGCATAACCTTCCTTGTGGTGGTCGCTTGTTCCATCTCGTTTCTTTTCGCCGTTGTCAACTTCTGATGCTATCAGACGACTGCATTCGCAAATATTGTTTTGAGAAAAGACGTCTGCATTAGCTGGCCATTCTATCCGATAACTGTATCATCGGCTGGAAGCAGAGGAAACTGTCACTTGTTTAGACCTCGCTCCCTGCTTCACTGCTTGAACAACAAAAATGGAGTAAAAACAATTGGCAAGGTGGGTTCCGATCAAATTATGTCAATATTAGCATCGGTATATCTCTGACATTGGAGTTCCCCTGTTTGTCAGTTGAGCCACAGCCTCTGCACAATTCCTTTCAACTCGGTACAACTTCTGTAGAAAAGCAACAGTGCTGCAACGTTTTATCAGTTCTACATAAACTCGTTCTGCATGTCTCGTATTTAGGATGTACTTCATCCGTTTCAAATTATAGGTCGTCTTGGCTTTTCTAGATTAATAGATTTTGCTATGAATCTAGATATAGCGTTTATCTAGGTGCATAACAAAGATGATGAACCTAAAAAAAGTCAAAACGACCTATAATTTGATGCGGAGGTAGTAACGGTTTACATTACTAGTCCAAAATTGGACTACAGCTCTGTCATTGACTAAGGACAGTATGAGCATACGAAGTCCAAAGCCGATCTTGGGTGGGTGTAAAAGCCCCAATTGCGAAGCAGATTTCAGTCAGAATTGCAACAACAGAAACTGTGATCTGTCAAGGCTAAAGAATCTTCATATATCAATCCAGCTGCAAACGAACTATACAAGCCTACACTACAATAAGCTATGTAACAGGACATTATCTGCCCAAATGACACCCCCTAAAAATGGGGTCTGATTCGATCAGGAAACGTGCTGCACGGACTGCATGACGGCCTCTGCCACCATGGCCAGCTGGTGCAGCGCGGCGGCGGCGGAGACCGGCACGCTGGCGAGCACGAGCGCGGCGACGGCGATGGCGACGCTGGGCCTGGTGCCCATGAGCGCCAGCTGCAGCGCGCCGACGACGCCGGACACGTCGGCGACGTACGCCGGGTAGTACCGCTTCTCCCAGGCCGCCCACCCCGCGGGCGCCTCGTAGTTGGTCTCCGCCATCCGCGCCTCCCGGATCCGCCGCCGCAGCACCGACATGCCCTCGTCCACCAGCGCGCCGCCGTACTGGCCCCGCCCGCCGCTCGGGCTCCGCCGGAACGCCGCGCACCGCGCCGCCGATCTCCGCCTCGCCGGCAGCGCCGGGCCGTGGCACGCCCCGTGCCGGAGCGCGGCCGGCGTCGTCGTCGGGAGCGAGATGGAAGAAGCGGCCATGGTGAATCGGCTCAAGAACTTGTATACCAGGCAAGAAACAGAGCACTTCACAAATCAATCACAATCACACGCTCAAAATGGATCGAGGGGAGAGGAATCAATCGAAGTTGATGAGAATTCTGGGCCCAAATGGGCGCGCATTTATAGGCACCGTGGGTGGGGGCTTCACGCGCCTGTGGCGGACGAAGCAATGGAAGCATAGTTTAAGAGCGCAAGCGCGTGATTAGTTCTCGCTCCGGCCAACCGGAGGCCGACGCGTAGAGGGATCAGGCCATAAGAAATTAGTGCCGCTACCAGTGCTAGTACTTTGGACGGTGATCTGGAAATAGTATATTCGCAACGGCATGGCCCGGACAATCATGAACAGAAACAACGCCTCTGCTGCCGCCTCCCATCATTGAGCTGACTTCATCAACTGGTAACGTACTGTAGAAGAAAACCATCTGGGCGGCGGGTTGTATAATGCTTCGTCTCGTCCATAATGCCGGGATCCTCTCATGGCCAGATGCTCCGGAAGAAGCCAGACGGCGCAGCTTCCTTCTGAAAAGAAAAGAAGAGAAAAGGGTCAGAATGGGAGGGAAATTAGATGTTACAGTATGGATTCAATTAGAAACAAGATTTGCAACTTGATGTCTGTTGATCAATGGAACAACTAGTGCAGAAAATTGGGTCAGGGTCAAGGGGATGCTAGCATATGTTTCACGATTTTGCTATTAATACCTGCTTAACTGGTTCAGTAGGATTTGGTGTATTTTTTACTGCCACCAATGTGTTTTAATGCAAATATAAGGCACAGAAGATCCTCTTTCTTATATTTGAACGTGGTCATAGTATGAGTTTTAGGAGATAACAGCATATGTTTCACGCCTTCACTAGCAATACATCAAGACTTCATCAGAGTACTCATGAGAAATGCATGCCTCACGCTTCTGCTAAGATTGTTTCAGAAATTTGCCCACATATTTGAACTACACCATAAAGACTTGGATCCAACTTCCCCATTAACCAAACAGTTGGGCCTAAGATGGGTTTTCAAGTTATCAAAGTGATCCACCCAAGTAATCAACGATCTGCAATGATCAGCTAAACTACAGCAATGAAGATAGGCATAACTTCACATTCGTAGCTAGCAAGTGTTAATCACAATTGGTCATACAGACTGCCAAGTTACTCAAATTGTTAAGACTCATTATTGTACTATGATTACGTTGCTAGTTGCAGTGTGTTCCCACACATAATTTTCAACTGGGGCCAAACAAGGAATGATTGATCCAAAGATGCCCTACCTTATTTTATTTGTTGTACATGTCTCTGATGAAATGCTTATTCCACCTGCTGCTTATTTTGAATTTTGATCTTCTTCCAGTGGGGGCAGGAGTGTCTGATACTTTGGTCTGTTTTTCTTCAGAAGAAGGTAGGTTGACCAGTACCAGAACATCAGAATCCTACCCTGTGCAACTAGCGTGTCAGCAATTCGGATCCCTCCTAGTGAAAACCTCTCCAGGGCCTGCCACATAAAAGTAACCATCAAAAGTAGAGCATTTTCTTCAAATAAAATTATGAAAATGTTATGGCAGTTGACTTGGAGTTAACAAATACAAGACAGTAGGTTGACCAATAACAACAATTCAATCTGCAGTAATTTTCCCATAGAAAGCAATAAACACTATAATTTGCAGTTATCATGGTGTTAACAAATATCCACAATAATTTTTTTTCTCAAATATTAATAAGAGACGGGTTAAAAGAAACCCAAAGGACTTAATCACCCTTTTACTAGGAAAACAGGACCTAAACTAGACCAAGTGCACCAGCTACTCTTGCAAGGGCATTAGGGCGAGGAGATGAGAAATGACATGAGCCATTTTCTTTAGTATACATTACAAATTTTGAGTTAAGTAATTTTCCCTTGCATTTGACCAAGTTTCTTTTTTGTTAGGGTAAGAATTGTTTTCCTAGTGATTTAGTGAATAATCAATACCTGTTCGCCAGTTTGAATATCATAGGAATGTTGTTGCTCAAATTGCAGACCCTTGAACTCATTGATGCAAAGCCCTTGGAAGGCCCTGAAAAATTAATGACAACAAAAATGGTATCCAGTTATTAGGTATGCTCATTATGCTGTACCAACTTAAAATCACAAGAAGAAATGAAGAATACCATCTAATGAGCGATATTCTTGGAATCCAACGAAATATGACTGGAGTATTGTCAGGGTTAACATAGTATCCTCCAAATACAATAAACACTGTCATAAGGGATGGCCCAAGAGCCATTGCAGCTTCAGTTGTAGGAGCCATTGCTCCAACAGTGAGACCCATTGCTGATGCAGCAAATGACTCTACAGTCACAATACCACAGAATTTGGCAAATCTGATACAGAGTGTGAAATATTATTTAGATAATCATAAGAAAAAATGTGACAAAAACGCATAACATGGTGTTTCTGCATTGCCAAATAAGATTCAGAGTTACACTGACCTAGAAAATGTAGGATGAAGTTTAGCCATTGGATAGAGAATCGATCCAAATATCAATGGAAATGTTGCTCCAATGGGAATCTCGGCCAACAACTTGGATGAAAGATACGGTCCAAGCGCATAGGAACCTTTTGCACGTTCTCTGTCAACTATAGTTCGTTCTTTTGGGAAAACTCCCACAGTCTTTGTCAGTGCAGCCATTGCTGTGTTAATGGCAGCCACCTTAACTCAAATATTGAAAAGGAGAAAGATCAAACTCAAGAAATGTTCAGATACTATTTCAAGAACAACCTCTTGAAAGGCACAATCGAAACAATCATATGAGAAGCCAAATGCTAGTAGAAGACAATGAGTATATTAGATTTACCCTCAATGCAAAATATATACAAACTAGCAATTCAACTCAAGAAGCCATCAAAGGTTCACAATATTCTACCTGAAGTAGTCCCATCCTGTCTTGTATGGATGTTTGAGATTTCCCCATTCGCCAAAACACTGATCCAAATATAACTGCTGAAGCAACAGACATTCGTGCTCTCACTTTGTTTGTTGGTCCATCACGAAAAGCCTGAACACAAAAGGCCCTATGCATTATAAGAAGCAACCAATGACACTGACAAGAGATAGTCAAGTTTCATCACAACATGTGCACTCAATTGTCCCGAAATATCTTATAGCTGTGCAAGTACGAGATTTCAAGCTGTGAACATGCTTCTCCAATCTCATTATTATCATCGGTGTCATGTCCCATTTATTTCATGTGAACAATAAACTGTCTATTTCGTAAATATCAGAATTAGGTAATAGGTCGATGTTACAGATTTTTTAGGTACGGAATATGAAATCGTGGTCAACGCAACTCATATGCTAAACCTCAAAGTTCTGAATCGGTACTCTACAAAATTGATTGCTAAGACTAAAAGAGAATGACAAAAAAGTTGAGTAATATGGAGAAACTATACTTTTTAAGTGCCTAAAAATCATCATACAAAAAGGTGAGTGCATCTACTGAGCCAAGGCAGCAATAGAAAAAGAATCAACATGGTGAAGCTGGAAACAAAATGATAAGAGAGAAATTTATTGAGACGAACCTGCATCCATGCTCGCTTAAAAAGCAAACGAAATTGTCTCCACCAACCACGCCTTTGCTTCATACTAGACTTCTGAACAACTTTGGAAGAAAATTCAGATTCCTCTGGTTTCGCAATTGGATCATTACCTTCAGTGACCAGAGCTTTATTAGAAAACGCCTCAATGAAGCTCTCAATCCTTTTTTGCGACGACTGTACACTTTCAGCTGAGCCATAATCCACGGAAATAAGATCAGCCAAGAACTCAGCAGGGTTCATATGATCTGGACACTGATACCTGATAAAGAATCAAAATTCAAGTTGTTAATGGGCCATAATAACAAATCCAAAATAAACATCATGACATATTGGCAATATATATAGCAAAGTTAAAAAAACACAGTCGCCTTAAGTAGACAGATGCCATGAGCATGCTGCATGGCATAAACAGGCAACGATCAGCACTTTAAAGTTCGAGCATAGCTAATATTGAGATCTCGATGGCTACAATGACAAAAGGATGAATGTATCAAAGTAATTAGTTCTATTGGAGCAAATGCAAACATTGAAAATGCACGCATGATGTCCAGTAGATTGTTTTGTTACATTCAAAACAAAATAAGTTTGAGTAGGAATGCCTGTTCAATGTTCAGGATCAGAAATGAATTATTTGTTAAGCACGACCAAGCAAGCTAAAAAGTGAGCACAGACAAAAAAAAAATGCTGGGCAACATTCAATTCAGCAGAAATCATGATAATTACATACTTAATAAAAATCATGAAAAGATGGAAAGGAATGAAAAGGGTTTAGCATAACAACCCTAATGATGCGAAGTATGTTAGAGGTTCTTCTTTTGCAGCTCCCATGTACACAATTTCTCCCTCTGACAGTAGTACAATGTCATCAAATTTTCCATAGACTGAACCTCTTGGCTGATGTATAGAGCAGATAACAGTGTGCCCATCCTCAGCAAGCTGTCTCAGAGTCTCCATGACCTTCTCTGCTTGGAAGGCATCAAGGCCTAAAAGGCAAATCACAAACATGCAAAAATTATAACTTCAAATTTGACATTCCCATCTTGCCAAATGGCCAAACAGATCTTGATTACTAATATTGTTTAAAATGGACTTAAAATTTTATGATAGCTCCCATGGATATACAAGAAAGACTGTAGAGATTCTCAAGATGGTTAGAATCTTAGAGAGGAACAAAGGAACTCTGAATAATAACAAAAAGATATGATGCAAACACTAGTCAAAGTTATATTTCAGTTAAGAAAAGTAAGCTAAGCTCTTTACGATTCACAATAACATATTTAGAGCATCCTCAACATTTTTTTTTGTAATACTGATAATTTATTTCCATTGATCCCAATATCATGTATTACAGGCATTGTTGGACATTTTGGACTTATAAGACGTGATAAAAAATAGAACATATATCTCCATGCAAAAAGTATCAGATCTAAATTCAAACCACAGTTAAGTGATGAAGAGAAGCCTTATTCAAGTAGGGAAGGCAAAGGGGCAAAGGGTGAATCAGGTAAAATACCTGTTGTTGGTTCATCCGCAAAGATGACTGAAGGGCTAGCAATCAGTTCACATGCGAGTGAAAGGCGCTTTTTCTCACCCCCACTTATACCGCGAACTTTTGCATCACCAACAATGGAATTAGCACAATTAACCTATCCAACAATCAACATTAATACTGTTCTGGTAACTGTTCGCTTCAGTTTCTTGAAGCATCAACCAAAATGGCAGCACTCACCAATCCCAGACGAAACAAAGATCATTTACGTAGCGCTCCTTCCTCTCAGGAGCCCACGTGTCAGGAAGCTGGAGTTCAGCAGCAAGCGAGAGCGTCTCCCGCACAGTAAGCTGCGAGAAGAACAGGTCTTCCTGCCTCACAAAAGCAATCCTTCACCAAGGAAAAAATTATCAGTTCTTTTCCCTGAACAAAGCAGAAATAAGACCAACTACATGAATTTAACTTACTTATAACCACCCTTCGAGATAGGCCGACCATTGACATACAGGAACCCCGAAAGATGCAAGGACGGCGACGCTGTGAGTTGCCCTGCTAGCACATTGAGCAGAGTTGTTTTGCCAGACCCAGATGGCCCCATCAGTGCTAGCAGCCTCCCTGGCTTTGCCTCCCCTGACACATTTGACAGTAGAAACCTTGCCTGACAATTGACAATTACCCAACATGTAACAAATGAATTAGTAAAATACAATTATTTACCCAGATAGTTACAGCAACTATGCAGATATGATATGCAACTCGTTCTACAGCAACAACCAACGAGGGGTCGGTCAACAAGTCGACGCCCCCTTGCCAAACTGTCAATCACCAGAGTACACGTGGCTCTTTAACTAGCGGCAGTGCGGCACTATCACTGAACTGCAAACCGAAGGAGAGGACGATAGAGTACACGGTGAGGGATGAGGCGGTGCCATGGCGGCGGTATTGACTCACCACTTCCCCGCGCTTGTTCTTCAGCGCGCACGTGATGCGGGCCCAACGGATGGTCACGGGCGTCACGCCGCCGCCTCCTCCCCCCTCGCCGGCCTCCGCGTCGGTCTCGTCGCCCTCCGCGTCCTCCGCCGGCGGGAGGAGGGCGGGCCCGGGCCCGGCGATGGCGCGGACGAAGAGCGCCGCGGCCAGCGCCGCCAGGAGCTGCCCCAGCCCCCTGACCTCCATCGCCCTCGCCGACGCAGAGGACGATCCCTCCGCAATCCGGAAGCCGGAAGGTCCCCGAACGCCCGGGAAGGCGGCGGAGAGCGGCGCGGAGTGGTGGCAAGTGGCAGCAGGGTTGTGAGAGGGTTTAGGCGTTGCAGTCTGCGGGTGCAGGGGTGTGAAGGTGAGGACTGAGGAGCAGTTTGTGCGGTGGTGGTTAGTTTGTTGTGGCATCAGCACGAGATGGTGGATGGGGGAAGGAGACGGGGTGGCTGAACTGGGCCTTTTCTGGTGTGGGCCAGGGCTGTACGTTTTGAGCTCGTTGGGCTGGCTGTGAGAAGTGGGCCAGGATTGGGTTCCAGGTTGGTGGCCAGGTGGGCCTTTGACATCGACTAGAGTTCACGTTTAAATGCAGCGCAACTGCGCAACCCGACGTGTATAGCTAACTCAATTCGGCAAACTATTTCGGTGTTTTCTTCTCTTCAGTTTCGGAGACGTTTCAGGAAATGCTGAAAATGACTTTTATGTAAGGCGATTGGGTAAGGACAGCAATGATTTGGCATTTGAATTTGATCGACAGACAAGGGTAGTAATTGTTGCGAAACACGTCGACGGTCGGATCTTCTCCCTCTCATGCCTCTAACGACGAACACACAAGAACAAGTACTAAGTAGACAAGAGACGATATAGGTGGAGCTTCCCTTTATTTCTCAAATTGATGTATTGCAATGGGGGTGCTCCTCCGATTACATAGTCCGAACTAAGCCTAGACTTTTGGTAAGAGCCCACAAGCAACCGGACAAGGACTAGACTTCTAGTCCTCCTTTTCTTCTTGGAAAGCCTGATTGTTTTACAACAGTAATGGTCTGAGAACCGGCTCACAATTAAAACACACCATTTTAATAATGCACGTTACCGCACTCCATATCATCCTAGGCCACCACCTTCAGAAACCAAACTAAACCGGGCCACTCGCATCATTTTATTAGCCAAATAAAACTAATGACAGCCAGCTCTGCGGGCAGACATGCGTGGAGCCGTGGAGGCGGGAGGAACAAGCCTCCAACGGTGGCGGCAACACTCACAGAATTGACGGCGGCCCTCACAATGTCTCAACCAAACTAGGCAAAACCAATCTAGTGTGTGAAAAAACCCGCACCAAACCAGCTCAACAGACGGCTCAACCCATTTACCACCGCACCAAATGAGCCCAAATAACAAAACCAAACTGATTTAACCATGCTAAGCCGAACCATTACCAGTCTTAGTTGCAGGACATTGCCAGAGAGCAAAGGGCAGGGGGCTTGAGCCCCCCGCTCCCGCCGGATCCACCCGTACTACATGGACTTGTACATATGTTTACTAGCTTTTGTTGTAATATGATATGACATTAAGTGTGAACAATACTCAAAGCATAAGAGAAATCGTGAAAATGAAGTGTTGCTAGTCAATGGCAGCTAGATTCACCAAAATAACTCCCATTTAAATGTAATGTAATCCGTTTGAACTAACTCTGATTAAATCTACCTCGTCGTGTACTATAAAAAGCAAGCCCAATAATACAACCAACGTTATCTACAAGACAAGCAACTTCATCAATGTAGAAGACTCCCATTTAAATCTAACCCGCCTGAACTGAACTCCAATTAAATCTGTCTCGTCTTTTCTCACAATCCACGACAAAAACACATACTACATCTGTTTCACATTATAGTTCATTTGACTTTTTTGACATAAAGTTTGACCACTCGTTCTATTCAAAAAATTGTACAAAATATCTTATTTTTTGTTATAATTTGCTTTAGTAACAAAAGTTATGAAAAATTACTTAAATTTGATTATATTTGTACATATTTTTGAAGAAGGCAAATGGCCAAACTTAGAGTAAAAAAAGTCAAACAACTATAATTTGGAACGGAGTTAGTACACACTAGTAATACCGCCGCACTTGCACTACAGGAGCAAAGCCCAACAAATTCAACCAACCTCTTGTCTGTAAGACAAGCAACATCAACAATGTTATGGAAGACTCATACAATAATATCGGTCTTTCACTCGTGGATGCAATCACCCCCTACATGTTTAGAAATTTCTCATGGTAATCCCATCTTCCTTCTCCCATCTCTCACTGTGTCACATTATTCCATTGGGCCTCCTGCCACGTTATCTTTATTCTTTCACGCATAGGAGGCTGCATGTACGTACAGCTGATTGTTGAACCTGTAGCACTGAGTGCTAGGCAGGGATGGTAATGGGCCATGACCCTTATGCCCACTTCACGATCTAATTCGGCTCAAATTATTTGTATGTCAAATTTGTATATAATTTTAGCCTGATCCGTTTATGGTCAATCTTTAAATTTGTTAGTACAAAAAGTTAGGCCTATTACCACCCTAGTGCTAGGCTGACCTTTTGCCCACCATCGGGCGCCCTCTAATCCGGATTCTAGCTGACTTCCCTCCTAGGCCGTGTTTAGATGCCCTCCAAAAAAAATTAGGAGGCATTAAATGCAAAGAATCTTGTATGCATGAAGCACTAAATAAAGTTTATTTGTAAAACCTTTTCACAGATGGGTGTAACTTTGCGCGACGAATCTAATGAGCATAATTAATCTATGATTTGGTACAGTAACTCTACAATAACCATCTTCTAATTGTGTGGTCAAAGACCTCATTAGATTCGTCTCGAGAATTTATCTAGGGTTGTGGAGATAGTTTTGTAAACTGCCTTTAATTAATACCCCTAATTATTGGTCAAAGATGCATTTATTACCCTAAAAAACTTTTCAATACCTATCTAAACACGGCCACTAGGCCGTGTTTAGATAGGTTGTAAAAAGTTTTTGAGGGTAATAAATGCACCTTTGACCAATAATTAGAGATATTAATTAAATGCAGTTTACAAAACTATCTCCACAACCCTAAGTAAATTCTCGAGACGAATCTAATGAGGTCTCTGATAACACGATTAGAGGATGGTTACTGTAGAGTTACTGTACCAAATTATAGATTTATTATGCTCATTAGATTCGTCGCGCAAAGTTGCACCCATCTGTGAAAAGGTTTTACAAATAAACTTAATTTAGTACTTCATGCATACAAGATTCTTTGCATTTAATGCCTCCGAAAATTTTTTCGGAGGGCATCTAAACACGGCCAGTGTCGTCTGGCTTGCCTTTAACCAGTTAGATACCGTATGAAGTCTTCTGCAGTTCGCTTCTCCTGCTCTCAAAATCGCAAGAAAAAAAGCAAGCAAAGTTAGTGTAGTACTGTGCAAGCAAGGTGCTCGAAGCCGATAGCGGCCCAAGGAGCCAACGGAAGCTTCGTGATTACAACTGCGCTTCGCTAAGAGCAAGTATTATAAGGTCCAGTTAGCAGGTTGAGAGGTTGTCCACATCGTAAAAATCCTACGTGGAGGAGGGAGAAGAGAGGAGAGAACAGAGCCACCACATCGTGAGACGCCGGCTGTATGCGAGCGTATGCATTAATTTTTAACTTTTAGCCCGTTTCACTGCTGCTACCGTCTCATCTATTGGTCATGTCGCTGTTGGCAATGAATGCCGCATGCTCTTGAATGAATAAAATAAGAAAAATGCTGCAGGAGTATGTGCTTTGGAGGGATGACCTGGCGTCTCTAGTCGCCCGCTGCGGGCGTATCTATTAACCCTGCTCTAAGCGCTTTGCGAGGTGGACAAGACGCGGGAGAAAAACGAATTAAAAATCCCTAGCTGACGGTGACGCTGCCACCCTCTAGAAGCGTCAGCGCTGCTGGCCCTGCAAGCCTATGCCATCCGGGCCCCACCAGGTGGACCCACGTCCGCGGCGAGCGTGAAAAGCCGCCTCCTATTGTCCATCAGTATTACCGCGCCCCTGGCCCATGCGTCAGCGTCGCGTGACTTGGGTGGGCAGGTGCAGGTGGTAGAGGCCGTGAGAGCGAAGCAAGAGCGCCGCTCGCTCGCTCCATCCGACAGCTGAGCTGACCCCGTGCTCTGACCCGCGGGACCCGCGCCCTGCCCTGAGTGTCCTCCCACTCCCACACATGACCCACGCGGCCTCGCCTGGACCCAACTGACCTGTGGGCCCGAAACCGATGGGCCCCGGAAGCCAGCGAGGAGCAGGCGTTTCCCCGTGTTGCGGTAGTACAAAGCGACAGGCGCCTCACGCTCGCGTCCCTCCTCTCCTTCCCCCCTTCCCACTCCTGCCTGGGCCTTGTCTTCCTTCCCCGTGCCAAGCAAAAGAGAGAAACGCATACGCAGACGCGAGCAAGAGAAATACAAGAGGGGCGCTGCCTGCGCGGCGGCATCCCGATCTCGCCTCTCGCCATCACCCCCCCCCCCACCCCGATGCGATCTCGCCAAACCCTAATCCCCTCCGCCCGGCCCGCGCCGGAGCCCTAGCCCCCCGAATGCGGCGGTGACGCGCGCGGCCGCCGTGCCTAGTGCCGCTGCCACCACCGCCGAGGCCATCCCTCCCCGCCCGGCGCCCGCCATGGGCGCCGCCGACAAGTGGCTGCTCCCGCTGGTGTCCGTCTCCTTCGTCTCGCTCCTGCTCTTCCTCTCCGCGCTCTCGGGCTTCTCCGCCTCCTCCTCGCTCTTCGCGCGCCTCCCGCCGCCCTCCTACGTGCGCAGGGGAGCCGCCGCGCCGCCCTCCTTCGCGTACCTCCTCGCCGGCGGCAAGGGGGACGGCAGGAAGCTCCTGCGGCTGCTCCTCGCCGTCTACCACCCCAGGAACCGCTACCTGCTCCACCTCTCCGCCGACGCGCCGGCCTCCGAGCGCGCCGAGCTCGCAGCGGCCGTCGCGCGCGCCGCCCCCGCCGTGAGGGCGTTCGGGAACGTCGACGTCGTCGGAAGGCCCGCCGCCGGCACGCCGATGGGGTCCTCCGGCCTCGCCGCCACGCTCCGCGCCGCCGCCGCGATGCTCCGGCTCGATGCGGAGTGGGACTGGTTCGTCACGCTCAACGCCGCGGACTACCCGCTCCTCACGCAGGACGGTAAGATTCGAATGCTCGGCTTCCGTTTGAGCAAGGGGGCATTTCTATTTTCCGCTGCACGGTCGGTCTTGTCCGGATCTAAGCCAAATCTGAGCTGTTTACTTGGTCGTTATGCAATACAAGGAAGGTCGCTTCCTCAGAATTGAATTTGGGGAGCCTTCCTATTCTCGAATTGGACTATTGGAGGCAGAGCACGCTGTACGAACAGATCGGGAAATTGAGCAACTGCCGTGTTCGGTTGAGGGGTCGCTGTAGCTAGGGAAATCAGATTTGTGTTCTTCACAGCATGTTGCTGACTTCGATTAGGTGGTGTTTAATGTTATCTGTCAAGTTGGATAATTGAATGCATAATTGTGCCTCAATTCCTCAAAAGGACAGAGGCACCACTACCCCACCAGGATTAGGAAGCCGTCTGCTGCTGCCGCCTCGTTTAGGTGATTTTGGAAGAACTTGCTTGTTTGGAATCCTGTTGGACTCTGGCACGCTAGCCACCTTAGGTGGAAATGTAGTACAGCTACTGCTGTCTTCTTCTTTTTCTATGTTCCTACCAGCTCAACCACTCTGTGACTAATTTCTGCTCCCAACCTTACACTGAAAATCCTCAATTGGGGTTCTTCTCGTCAGCAATGAGCTATGCAACTCGTGCTGTGGCTTTGTTTCTGTCATCTTGCTCTGTGCGTCTGTACGCATAGGTCTCCGTTCATTTTATGTAAACTATGAATGTACATGTCTACTTCAATGCTATATACAGCCAAAGGATGCTGATTAACTGGCATCAGGGAGTCCTAAGCCTTTTCATGTGGGAGGTTGGCTAAAGTTTGGTTGGAGACTTTCAGTTCTCCTTTTGGAAACCTTTTTTCCCCTTTTAAGGGCAATTTGAATTCTTTTCTTTTGTGCTCCATAGATTGTATTGAAAATTAGCAGTTGTTACTGCACTGGATTCCAAGTGAACTGTACTATCGATTTGCTTGATACACTCCATTTGCTGTTTGTTACTCTGTAGTCATGTTATGTACTTGTTCCTTGAGCTTGGGATCTACTACTCTAATTTGACTTAACAGATTCCAAGCTTGGGACGTCAAATTGCATACATTTATTATCAGCTATAATGCACACTTTGACTGAGTTTTGGGGGTCTACTACTCTTTGGGCACAAAGGCATAACATTTAAACACATTAACCTTAGCATTTTAGACGGTAACACAGCAACCAATTGACCCTTCATTTATTAATCAGCAATCAAAGTAGCTTTAACCAACAGTTACATAACTGAATTATCAACAGTGCATGCCTGATCTGACACTCCCATTTACATGGCCTTTTGTTCCTCATTTCTTCTGTGTATTATGTGCTGCTTCCACTATTTAGTATCTACTTCAGACCATTTCTTATTGAAGTCTGTTTTTTTATAAGTATGGTTATCTTGGCTTCAGTAAGCACTGCATATTGTTAATCTGTCAGCATGTTCTAATTTTGCTTGTTTGCCTGTGTGTTCCAACTGACAACTCTAGAGGCTCGAGTCTTCTGATCACGACTTCTTTTTTTTTTTTTTTGCCCCTCGCTGCAGACTTAATTCATGTTTTCTCCTCTGTTCCAAGGCACCTCAACTTTATTGATCACACCAGTGACATTGGATGGAAAGAGTATGTCCTATCTGAACATAGCAATAGCGAATGGCACACGGTTGACTGCTGCTAGGTTAACCACTAAACTCTTTTGCAGGTCTCAGCGAGTGCAACCGATTATAGTAGATGCCGGAATATACTTGGCAGGGAGGAATCAGTTCTTCCAAGCCACAGAGAAACGGGATACCCCTGATGGTTTCAAATTTTTCACAGGCATTTCTCTCAACTTGCACCTTATTTTTTCACTCACTTGATGAAATGTTTCCTAACACATGCATTTCTTTTCTTTTAGGTTCTCCATGGGTCATTTTAAACAGACGCTTTATCGAGTATTGTGTTTTTGGTTGGGAGAATCTCCCTAGAACACTCCTCATGTACTTCACAAATGTGATGCTACCTCTGGAGGGGTATTTCCACTCGGTTGCATGCAACTCGGACTTTCGCAATTTCACGGTGAACAACGACTTGCGGTATATGGAGTGGGACGATCCACCTCAGATGGAACCCCATTTCCTAAATGTCACACATTATGACAAGCTAGTGGGGAGTGGAGTTCCTTTTGCCCGGAAGTTTAAGGAGAACGAGCCCCTGTTGGACAAGATTGATGATAAAGTACTTCGGCGTTGGCGTCACAGACCTGTTCCTGGTGCCTGGTGCACAGGCAGAAGGAGGTGGTTCAGTGATCCTTGCTCCCAGTGGAGCAATGTCAACATTGTGAGACCTGGCCCTCAAGCTGAGAAGTTCCGCAAATATATAAACCAGATTGTAGAAGAATCAAAGTCAAGCAACAACTCTTGCAAGCAATAGCAGTAGCATCCATGCATGGGGCTTCACTTCCCACAGTTGAAGCGTGGAGCTTGTCTCATTTTGCATAGAGGGGCTCTCCATGTCTCAAGAACTTCATGGCATCTGCTTCTGGAGCAAGCATTTTTGCACCTGGGGTATGAGCACACACATGGCCAAGGTGAGAGATGGGTTTATTCTTTCCAGATTTTTTGGTTACTGTCATGGTTTCTTAGTGCACACAAGCGATGTGGGAAGCCATGAGAGCGTATGGTCTATGGTGGGAACGTGAAGCTAATAGGCAGTGTAATTAGACAGTTGAATGACTTGTGTCTTTGTTTATAGAACTAATGGAATTCTTGGGGGGCTTCCATACAGAATTGAGAAAATGAAAAAACAGAGGAATGTTGGTTGGTCATGGTTGTTGCTGTTGTGGACGTGTGGTTAAAACACTGCTTACAGATTTTTGTCCCCACCTTGACGCACAGTTATTCTCATCATCTCATGCGTCCTCTTGATGTCTGTGTTTATGTACCGACAACTATGGACTCTTGCAGTGATGCAACTCCAGTCATTTTGCAGGACTGTAGTGAGCTGATGGTATGAGAGCAATGGGAATGTAGCATTCCTACTCTGTTTTATATTTGTATTAGGAGCGAATTGTACCTTCACCGGAATTATTTCAAGACTCCTTTCAACTCTAAACAAGCTAAAATACAGGAACTTAATAGATGCATTGTCAGTAGCTGCTCATGCAGCAATCTGTACACAATGGCCACAGATTGCGCAAATGCCTGTTAGTACTTATTTGACAAGTAGCAGACGGAACTCCCGATGGACTTCCAGTACTGACGAGTGAGGACACTGCTTGCAAGTTAAAAGGAGAGATTCAAATATTACATAGTGACAGCTTAATTAACCTGCTATGTGAACCATTCTAGGTTTCTAGTCTATGGAATGCAGAAGTTCCATACAAAATTTAGAGACATAGTCTTAACATCCACCATTTCAAGCCTGTCCAGAATGCATAAGTTGGATGCGGATTTGGAAGGAAAGCATTCTAATTTCTTGCAAAAACTGCAACCCCCGGGGACTTCACTTCAGGTGGACGAACACCGGGATGTCTTCCGGATAGGAGTCCCAGATGGCGTTCGGGACGAACAGGAAAGCGCTTGCTTGGTACGGCCTGGCAAGCCGCTCGACGCCGTTGGCCTGACCGGACAGCGCGAGCACGCCGTCCTTGCCGACCACCTCGATCCTGTACTTGAACTCATCCTGAAACTGCTCGTCCATGAGCCCCACTATGGACAGCGAGCGGCCAGACGGCACGTCCCTGCCGGCGACGAGCAGGAACTTGGCGCAGCAGCTGCTGAGCCACAGCACGCGGGCCTGCTCGGACGCGTGCATCCTCAGCGGCGTCACGCAGTCCGGCCTGACGCTGGTGTGGTGCACGGTAGGGTGGCCGACCCTGATGTGGTCGGCCAGGGACTTGCCGGCGTAGCCAGCGCAGCCGGGGATGGGGCAGTGGCTCGGGGCGTAGCGACACGATGCCTCGTGGGACTGCGTGTCCCTGTAGGGGATCATCTCCGTGCACCCGTGCTGCCGGAACAGGCAGGGCACGGACATGCCGGCGAGGAAGCGCTCGATGGCGCGGCAGCGGGTGGCCGTCTCCGGCTCGCGGCACATCAGGCACTCGCTCTCGTCGTCCAGAGCCCCGTCCGTGCAGCAATCTGAACATGAGATGTGGCCTTTCGTGCACTGCATGCCAGCCAAAAAAAATGAAAATAAAAAGAAGCGGCGGAAAACAAAGCAAAGGAGTGTCACTGAAACTGGAACGGCATGGCATTGCAGGGATTTAGGTTTACATGTAGTCTTACCTGTATTTTCTACAGTAAGCAACTCATTTAGACTATTTGAAATTCTGATGCCAACATGCTTTGTAACCATTTCATTTTTTGCAATGAAATGTTTCTGGTGCCACTATGCCGTGCATGCCTTTTAACCATTTCTTTTTGCAACGAAAAAGTTTTAACCTTTCGATGAATACATCAATTTATATAATCCGGTACAAGGTAGTTAAAAGGGTGTTGAGAGTATCTACAACAATTTATTAAAAAAGAGTATCTATACCAAGGAGTATATCCTAGTTTGACAGTGTGTCAGAATCCTTCTTCTTGGCTAATTATTATAAGAATACCTAACCAGATTGGGAGTGTGAAACTGAGGACATCAAACACTATGGGATTAACTATCTGAACCCATTTATTTCATTTCAAGACAACATTCTACCATGAGGTAGCTAGAAAATTCAGGTCGGAAACTGAGGTACTGAAAAAGTAGAGATGAACAACAGTGAACATGTGTCCTACCAGAAACAAATAAGATGACCGCATGCAAAATATAAGAATCAAGAATCACAAGTACTAAAACATTGACCATAAGGTATTGATTCCAAACATACATACCTGGAAAAGGGGTGTGGTCAACGGACCAGAACAAACACAGCACTGCAGCAGGTTGGCATCGATAGTGACAGTGATCTTCTCCTCTTGGTGTTGGCTCGTCGTAGCTGCAGTCTCAGCTTGCCACCTACGTGCAAACACCTGTGGCCCCTTCACACCGCACCCTGTTATAAACACCTGCCGAGGCCTCTTCGAGCCCATCTGCGCAGTGTTGTGTATCAGCAATCAGGCTTCAATCAGTGTTGTGGTCTGTGAATTCAGTAACCTAATCCAAACTGTGTGATATACTGGCTGCCTATAATACTGATGAATGCATATGTGATATATGCACATGCAGGTCGTATCGGATCGCATGCCAATAACTGCTGACGGATGCAGATGTGGTATATGCACTGATGCACATGCAGGAGACCGTGTAAGATTGCATACTCCCGGTTCTTCACACACGTACGTCTGAATAAAGGGAATGGCAGTGTCTGGTAAATGTCCTATTGGCCGGCTTCGACAACAGATTACAGATCAACCGAGCCAAAATCATCAGCAATTCTTGAGACCCCCCCCCCCCCCCCCCCTGAATTGTTCTTATTCTCGGCACACGATTTGCATTATTCAGCTTCCAAAGAACAACAAAAATCTCTAGATTACTACGCGACTGCCGGGTGCTTGTGAACTTCAGTTCGACAGGCCTGCAAACTACGCGGCGCAGACGAGAAAATCACGGGGCGCATGGATCTCTCCCTCCCTCTCTCAACCGCAGTTCATGGATCCCTACGGGAGGATTCCTCCTGAACCTCCATGACCCGTAGTCCCCAAATACGAAAATTGGCCGCGCAAGGTCGCGGGAATGGGGGATCGAAACATGTAAGATGCGCCGGCGACGAGGCGACTCACCTTGACGACGGAAGATCGATCGCCCCCTGAATCGGAGGCGCGCGCCGCCGCCTTCGACGGAATGGAAATTGGAATGCGTGTTCTACTGCTCTGCTGCGCTGTGACCTACTTGGATGAGATGAAGAAGAATGTGATTATATCTTGGCTGGAAAGTGGAAACGGAAGAGGAGAACCGCCATGGATGCTGGAAGGCGTGATCTTAATGGGCCGGGCTTTGTCGTGAACGGAAGAGAGAGATAAGAAGACGCGCTATCGATCGATTATGATGTTGTGGGCTTTATGGGCTGAAATAAAGTCATTGTGCCGCTAGTTTGCCTGCTCCTTTTTTTGATTTTTTTAGATCGCATTTCAGTGTGCTTGGATGCCCTGCCTTCGTCGATCCTGAGCATTTTCTGGTTGGATCAGTAACAAATTTGAAGACCAGAAGGTTATTGAAGCTGCCACTTGCAATTCTGGTGGATATGCCTCAAACAGTAAAATTTTGCTCAGTAGAATAATCTAATATGGAACATTACAACTATATCTATTTGTTTACACGAAATGCATGGATGATTGCCGCACAGTAAAAAACTGTCCAGTAAGTCACTACTAGCATGGGGAAAGATGTTGTTATATAACTTTTTTTTTGCGGAAGGATATTGTTATATAACATAAACAATTATAATAATCTCACAACCCCAGCTTTAAGTTTTGCTAATAACTGAGAGTCATATATACGCCCGAAAACTATCAAATCTATATTGGACGAGTCATCACGTAGTCACATGGAGTTTAAACTGAAAACACTACCAGAAAAACTTACATTGGTGCGTCGCACGTTAGTGTCGGTCGGCCTGGAGCCGGCACTAACGTGGCGCGTCGAGGAACAGTGACCGCGAAGCCACGTTAGTGCCGGTCGATAACACCAGCCGGCACCAACGTGCGTCATTTAGTGCCGGCTGGTGTTATTGACCGGCACTAAATGGATGCGTCATGTTAGTGTCGGTCAATAACACCAGCCGGCACTAAATACGCACGTTAGTGTCGGCTGGTGTTATCGACCGGCACTAACGTTTCCTGAGCAGGTTCCTTTAAAAGGACACCATCTCTCACTCAATCACATGTTATGCATAGGTGAGATGGTAAGTGAGCAACGCGCGAGGCTAGAGGTCGTGTGTTCGAATCCTCGCGGACGCGTACGCTTATTTACGCGTGAAAAAATTGCGCTGGAGCTGGCGGAGGACGACGACGACGCGGTGCCGGAGGCCGCGGCGGGGAAAGGGGTGGTCGCCGGCTGCTGCTGCTGCGTGTGCATGGCGCGGGCCAAGGGCACGGCCTTCATCCCCTGCGGCCACACCTTCTGCCGCGCCGACGGAGGAGAAGCCCAGGGGACGGAGACGGACAGAGCAAGAAGAACAAAGGAGGAAGAGAGAAAATAAATTGGAGTGGGGCTCACGTGTGGGTGGAAATAGAGGGCCTCCAGATCTAGGGGCTTTGGACCAACATTTGGAGGCCTCCACAAAATAGGGGCTTGTTTAGAGGCCCGGCTGGAGTAGGTTTTTATACTTGGGAGACTAAAATAGGTATAGAGCCTCATTTGAGGGCTGGGCTGGAGTTGCTCTAACGTTAGATTTTGTGATTAAAGAAATATATGCTATAATGTTTTCATTGTTATTTTAAATATAATTTTGTTGTCCAATGATTAATTTATTTTTAACTGTTATGGTGTGTACTGGAGTATCATATTATAAAATTGTGCGAAGTATGTTTCCAGAGAAAAAAAAGGATGAACTATGAAAATATCATCATCGTTGCCACTCAATCAGTTTGATTACTCCATAGAGGCACCATTTTTATGAGGACGGAGCGCTCGCGTAATTGCATGTTTGACCGCCGGTCCATTTAAATGATATAGTTGCTGGTGCACTGGTGGCCAAAGAGGAACTGGATCGTGCGCTCACTACGAGAAATCTCGTGTTTGTCGTGTGCCACCTTGCGGGCACACGGCAAACAAGCCTGTTTGCCGTGTGCTAGCCCACGTCGCACACGGCAAAGACGTGGCACACGGTGGCCCGAGGCAGGCACACGGCAAGCAGGCCGGCACACGGTAAGGCCGCCTGTTTGCCGTGTGCCTAGCCACGTGGCACACGGCAAACAGCTGGCACACGGCAAAGTGGCATGTTTGCCGTGTGCCTGACGGTACGCAAACGACAAACAGACCACCCTAAACGGCCGTTGCCTCGGCCATCATCTTTGCCGTGCGTCCTGATCGCACACGGCAAGCTAGCAGATCGAAGGGAATAATGGCCTTACTAGCGGAAAACAAGGTGACCTCCTATAAATCAGCACGGAGCGTGGGAATTGATCAGCTTGTGGTCAAATGCGTGTGAACGGGATTGAGGATGAGGGGAGTCGAGCGTCGTGAAACAAGCAGCGCATGCAGTTCTGGTGCAGGTAGCACATGCTTGTTCTGAACTTCTGATGGAGATGCGCGATCAGCGGAGTGGCAGCAAGAGGGCCAGGGCGAAGGGACCTGGAAAGCAAGATGCAGAGGGAGGAGGGCCCTGTTTAGATGTTTCATGAATTTTTTTTCGAGTATGTCGGGAACACATTTGAAGTATTAAATATCGACTAATTACAAAACTAATTACAGATTCTGTCAGTAAATCGCAAGACGAACCTAATGAGTTTAATTAATCCGTCATTAGCACATGTTTACTGTAGCAATTTATTGTCTAATCACGACCTAACTAGGCTCATTAGATTCGTCTCGCGAAGTACACTCCATCCATATAATGGGTTATTTTTTCGACTACATTTAATATGCCATGCATGTGAAGGAACATACTCGAAAAAATTTCGCGAAACATCTTAACAGGGCCGAGATGCTGCTGCTGCAGCAGCAAACGCCGCCGGCGCAATGGCGCAAGTGGAATCCGCCGCCCCGAGAGAGGAGCTCACCGTGAAGCGCGACAAAGCCAATCTTCACTGCCCCCGCTGCAACCATCCCTTCAAGCCTCCAATAATTTGCAAAAATATATGCCCCATCCTCACTGCTACTGTACCTGCAAATTATTGCTAGTTGTGTACTTGCGTTATGCTGTTTTTAGCTTTCTTATGGGCGATTTTTGCAGTGCGAGGCCGGGCACTTGGCTTGCAACAAATGCCATGCCGAGCTCCCCAAGGGCAATTGCTACAAGTGCGGCCACGCTGGCGCCTACCGTCGCAGCACCACTCTGGAGAGCGTCGTTGGCTGGGTTAGGATCCCCTGCCCCTACGGCGAGTACGGGTGCACGGCCGCCGTCGTCTACCACGACGCCGGCGACCACAATGCAAGCGGCAGTGCCCGTTCGCGCCGTGCGGATGCCCGGAGCGAGGCTGCCCGTTCCTGGGCTCGCCGTCGACGCTCCGCCGCCACGTCGCCGCCATTGCCACTCCGAAGTAGGAGATTTAAACTCTAAACCCTAATCTCTAAACCGTATCATGTAGTAGAATCCTTAGAAATGGTGTGGATTTTACACCCTAAAATTCTTGTTTGCTGCCATTATTTTCACAATATCCCTCATTTTAGGGATAAAGCTATCCATGAATTAAGCTTTCCCCATCTTTATAAGTGTTTTTTTGAATTTGAATGGAAGAAATGTAATGAAACTTGCTATGGCTAATGAATAACCTGCTTTGACTTTCTTATTTTGAATCCCCTTTTACCTTTTTTCTCCCGTCAAAGTTGTCATTTTTGTATGAATTAAACTACAATGAGTATTTGACTTCAACTTTCTCATGAGTATATAGTATCATAGTTTGAGGCACAGGGATTCCAAGTTCCAATTTGAAACTTGTAGATAGCTTGATTGATGTTAGATATTAAGCTTATGATTGCAAACTTTGTTGTGGTTCACAATTCAGACGTTGTCAATTCTCTGTTGCTTGTTACCGGAGTAAGAACTCCCATGCGAAACTCAGTTGCACGATGGTGCCCGAGGCGACTCAAATGACAAGTAATAGATAGTACTATATTCTCTATAAACATGATAAAAGTTGAGCAAGGTCGACTTAGGACAAACCTTATGTGACATCTAATAAAAAACGGAAGGAGTAGTGATCAGAATCAGATATGCAAAATGAAATGCACTGATCAGGTTTGGCATGATAAATAGTATTGCTGTGCATGAACTGAGCAATCCGGGCTCGCTACCTTGCCAACGCGCTTGTGACTTGTGACTGAGCGGAGGGCACAACGGTTGGGCGAGTATCTAACGCCTTGACCGATCTTCGTGCTAGAGGCGGGCAACGGCTTGACAGTGTGTCCCCACTACGCCGCCCTCGCTCTTGCCCCCCGAATGCGGCGTCCCGCCGCCCTCGCTCTTGCCATTGGCCAATACCCGCCACCACTACGGGAAACCGGCTCTTTGCCGTGTGTTTAGGGCCTTTGCCATGTGTATTTTATCGGACACACGACAAAGAGCTTAGAGCACACAGCAAAGAATCTTTGCTGTGTGCTTTTTTTAATACGCACACGACAAACAACCCCTCGTTCCTCGATTCCCACGCCCCCCTGGCCCCACACCGCCTCCCCCCACTGCCTCCGCGCACTCAGGCCCGCCCCGACCCCACGTGCCCCCGATTCCCACGCTCGCCCCGGCCCCACACACCGCCTCCGCTCTCTCCTCCTACCCCAGCCTTATCTTCTCACCGCTCTATCCTCCTCCACTCATTCCTCTTCCTCCTTTCTCTCCTCCTCTCTCTCTGCTTCCTCTCACTCGGCGGCGGCGGCGGCGCACATGTAGGACCGCTCGGGCGACGCGGCCCCCTCCTCTGCCTCCCGTCCTCTCCCCCCTCCGCTCGCCCCTCACCAGCCGTGAGGAGCAGCGGCGGGGCGAGATGTGGCGGCGGCCGGCGGGTGCGGCGGCGGCCATCCTTGTCGCGCGTGGTGGCGGTCGGCGGGGCGTGGCGGCCCTCCTCGACGCGCCGCTCCTCGTGCGCCGCGGCGTGGTGGTCAGCGGGGTGCTGCGGCAGCCCTCTTCAGCATGCGTAGTGGCGGTCGGCGGGGCGCTGCAGCCCTCCTCGACACGCCGCCCCTCGACCTGCGTGGTGGTGGCCGACGGGGTGCGGCGGCGGCCCTCCTCGACGCGCCGCTCCTCAACCTGCGCGGTGGCAACCCTCCGTCCAGATCTCGGCGCGGGGGAGCTGCAGCGGGTCGCCGGCGGCGCCTCCTCACACGAATCTGGTGTTGGTCACCGGCGACGGGCGTGGTGGTGGCGGCGGTGGGCGCAGATCTGTTGGTGGTGGTGGTGGTGGCTGGCGGCGGCGCGGCGATGGCGGGCGTAGTGGTGGTGCGGCGCGACGCGGCGGGCGGGCCAGAGCGCGCCGGCGTGGCGGTGGAGCTGTGGTGGTGCCGGCCGGCCGGCGGCGGCGCGTCCGGAGCGGCGGCGGAGCCATGCCCCTCGGCTAGCAATATTTTTTTTTACTTTTTGAATGTTTCTTTGCCGTCGGCCGGAAAAACACACGGCTAACCTTTGCCATGTGCCCGTGGAAAGATACCCGGCAAATAGGGCTTTTATCGTCTAATCTTTGCCGTGTGCGCTTTGCCGAGTGCAACACACGGCAAAGACTTTGCCGTGTGTTTTTGGGCTTTTGCCGTGTGCTTTAGGCACACGGCAAAGACCGGGATTCCGGTAGTGCACAGTCGACACTAGGTTTCACGATTAAAGCACACATCCTAAACAAAAAGGAGAAGCAAAGACGGTTTCACGTTTATCATATTTACCACTATTGTTTGTTGGTTCACATTGTTTTGTGGACAATTCTTGGCAGACTTAGGTCATCCCCGACACATCTAATAGGATAATTTTCATGACATTAAATAACTTGCTACATAAGCAATTTGATGATGTGACAAAGCAATTAAAGAGGGAAGAGAAGGACATGATGTCTTGCATGAGAAACTATGTCTACCAAGAACCAAGAAACAAAGCAAGATGATGATAGAGAGAGGAAAGGAGAGAGAAGATATGAGATTGGATGGTAATTTATTTTTAAGAAACTATGCATTGGGGAGTTAGTTTCTACCTGTAGTGTCTATATGGCATGGATGTATAGAAACTACATGATGAGGTCTTGGGTTGGGATAGCCTTATGCACTCTAAATTTTAGTTAAACTACATTTTGATTTCATTAGACCATTCGAAGTGGGAAATTCGTTCTCGATTATGAGTGCAATATTAACAATATTAACGTTTTTAGTCAAAATTCCATCTAGCTTGTGTCTTAAAAATAGGAAAAATCCAAATGCCATTTTTATTATATAGTATTTATTAAAAGAAAAGTTTAGTTTTTTTATCGAATTCAGTAGGGAAAGCCTCGCTATGCATAAATTTTTTATTCTAGACCTAGTTAATTCGCTCCTACAAGAAGTCGAACCTGGATCTTCTGGATGCCACTCGGGTGCTCTGACCACTACGGTAGGCTAGAGACCCTTTCGCAGAAAAGTCCAAATTATTCCCTCAAGTATAAGAAAAGTCTGGATAACCCTCTAAACTATGTCTTTGTTTAGTTTACCCTCATAAACTATTCATTTGGTTCAATTTACCCTAATACAATTTTTCTTTTTTATTTTTTCATACGCAAGTGAAATTTGAACTTTAAATTTTACGAGATGATAATAGACATAATAACACATGTAAAAAACTATATCACAAAATTTTGTCATTATTTTTATATGATAGGATATCTATTATCTTAATAAAGCAGAAGCAAAAGAGCCACCAGAAGCACCGAGATGGCCTAGAAAATCTCACGTTAATCTAAAAAGTGAAGGATTTAGACCGTCGGGATTTATGAACATCTGACAGTTTAGATTAACCTAAAGAGTTCAAGTCAAATACTACAAATAATAAATATAATTAAATTCGGAATTCTAAGAAGCAAAAAGAAAAGAAATTAACCTCAATACATATTGGCTTTGGAATCTAAAAAGAAAAAAATGAATTGACCTCTAAACGGATTGGATTTAGAATTTAAAAAGGAAAAAAAAGGAAATTGACCTTTACATGGTCTACACGGATCCGAAATATTCAGCTTTTTCAAAGAGACACTTAAAAATTTCGAATAAAAGATAGTAAAGAAGGAGTCTATGTTTCGCATCAAATTTAAATGTGGATTGCATTCTCAACACAAGACACTTATAAATGAGAAAATCTCCTTAGTGACATAGAAAAATCCCTTGAGTGTCATTAAAAATTTGATTTATCCCAGTGCCATTCCATCTATTTTTTTCATCCATTTGTTCTTAAGTGCGATCGGAAAAGAATATGTTGCCCATAAGCCCACATCCATTTGCACGTCCTCATTCCCCTCTTCCTTGATTCTGGCTACCTCTATCCTTATTGTTCATCTCTAAGTAACCCATCACGGAACCCCAATTGCGTCTCTTATGTAGCTCACGCAGCAGGTCACCAGGCGCGAGACTGACCATCTCCGTTTGTCACCTTCCGTCAGCCTGTCTTCACCACCATCTCTGCCTAGCACCACCATGCCAAGGCCCATTGGGCCCGAGCTGCCGAGTCGTCGCTCTGCAAGGACCATACGACCCAATTCACTCCATGCCCTTAGTCGCGCCGCTGCTCCCATGCCGTCTGGATCGAGCAGTGCTGCCACTATGTTGTGGCCCTCGACGGCGACGAAACATAGAAACAGAGTGCCCTGTAGGTCACCAACCCCCTACATCGTCCGCCCCCATGAACCTCAGCCACAGGAGCACCGGCAAGGTCGGTGAGTAGAGCTGGCGTCACCACCACATTCCTGTACAATCATAGATGAGGTTGCTTTGCAAGAAACCCCTTGAGGCTAAAACAATGGATAAGGCCACTTGAAAGCTAAAAAGTTCAGGAGTAAAGTGTGATGACATAATGTACTCATGCCATAGTGGTGACGTGATCTAAGAAAAACATCAAAATATATGTTTGGCATGCACACCGGTCCATTGCTTGATGCAAGTAGTGTTTGATGAGATGGGACAAAAGGAGCCATGGGACACATCCTCAGTGGTTGCAGTATAGGGGCGCTTCTTGGGAGCGGAGGGAGGGGGAGGGGGCGAGAGAGATGCTTCACTCTATTTTTTTATTGTGCTATGAAAAATTTAAAGTGGGGTAGCTCCGACAGCTTCTTACTCCTTTCCAAATCCACTAAAATAAACTAGAGATGTTTCATATCTTTGGGGTTGGGTGTTTCTAACTTTGTAGTAGCTATAATGTTTGGGACAGAATCCACAACACGTGAAGCTAAAAAAATACAGAGTAAAACAACCTCATATTGGTTAGAAAAAAAAAATATCTTGCCAGAGTAAAAGTAAATTTGCCGGTCGCAACATATAATAATCCGTAGTGGGAACAAATGTACGGATGGTTAGGCAAGGAGATCTCCGCCACCACGTCGCCGACGAGCACCCTCGCTCCGCTGCCACGTCGCCGACGAGCACCCTCGCTCCGGCACCCCGTCATCGCGTTCCGATATGGCGTCGAGTGGAACCTCGCCATGGAGCCGGCGAGGCCATGGCAGCTGTTCTTCGCGCAGGAGGATGGGAGCGTGTTCCTCGCGTCGCGGGGCGCGCTCGGCGCGGGCGCCGCCGTCACGCTGGTGTGCGTGCGCGCGAACGGCGGCGCGCCGGCGAGGCAGTACACGTGCAAGCTCGCCCTGGAGATCCCCGGTGGCGGCGGTGGCGACGGGATGTTCGCCGCGATGGTGTCGAAGGTGCGGAGCAGCGCGCTGACAGACGGCGCGCCGGCGCCGGATCACGGGGTGTTTTTCGGAGCGTGCCAGGAGTTGCTGGCGGCCGAGGCGATCTCGTTCAAGATACGCATCGACCCGGTCCAGGTGCCTGCGACCGGTGCAGTCATTGCTCTCGCCGCCGTCGGCACGCCGCAGTCGGCGCCGGCAGTGCCTGCATGAACCAGGCGGAACAAGTAGTAGCATCCAAGGTCTTTTGCTATCTGCATCGAGAATCTTTTGGGCGTGTATGCAAGTTCATGCATGGTGGGTAACCTGATCGTTCGTCGAGCTTCTGGATGCAAACTATGCAGTTGGTTAGCAATTCAGTTTCCAGTAACGTACTTCATCCGTATCGAAATAGTTGTCGTCATTGACTTTTTTCGCAACGTTTCACCATTCGTCTTATTCAAAAAATTATACAAATATCAATTATTTTATTTATGATCTACTTTATCATCAAATGAATTTTGAGTTTGACTTATCTTTTCGCATATTTATAACAATTTTTTGAATAAGACAAATGGTCAAAGTTTACGAAAAAAGTCAATGACGACAAATATTTATGCTAGTATGCATTAGTAGTTGAACTCTTTTGTGATTCAGTTGCTATGCAGTGGTGATGTGATGTGCCGTTACCTGATCGCCATGACATTTTGTGAGTATTGTCCTGCTATCCACCACATTTTACACATGATTTATGTGATTGTGCTGTTCTATTTTTGGCTCAAAAAGAAAATCACTTATCAGGCCTAGTATGCACGACAACAGTAGTTCAAGTGTTAAACCATCATGTACACTTGTTATGTTGTTTCTCGAGACTCTGACCTACTTGGTACTGTTATACTGTTATTTGAGTGATGGTACTGTTGTACTGTTATTTTGAGTGATGCCATGGTGAGCTTGTGGCGCCTACTGGCTGCTGCCTCCTTCCGGCCGGTATGCACAGGAGTGGCAGGCTGGCAGTGGCGCAACGGTACAGCCCCTCGAGGGGAGAAGACCGGAGGAGCGAGGAGCCGTCGAGGAAGCAGAGCCATGGCCGAGTTCTGGATGCAAACTCTGTCAGATGGTTAACAGTTCAGTTTCCAGTTAATATGCTATGCATTAGTAGTTGAACTCTTTTGTAATTCAGTTGCCATGCAGTGGTGCTGTGATGTGCCATTACCTGATCGCCATGGCATTTTGTGATTTTGAGTGATGCTACTGTTATATTGTTCTGCTATCCACTGGAAGACTGCAAATACGCACAAGATAAGGATTAAGGATTTGGATCCCACATTTTACACATGATTTATGTGATTATGTTGTTACATGATTTATGTGATTATGTTGTTTTATGAGTAAAATGCACTGTAGGTCCATTAACTTTTAGAGATGTGTCAAATAGGTCCATCAACTCTCAAACTGCATTTTTGGGTCCCTAAACTTTTTATGTAGTTCACCATTGGTCCATACCGGTTCGTGGGAGGATTAGATCCGACGTGGCAGAGCCATGTGGGCATTGACGTGGCTGGATGCACACGTGTTTGTCACGTGAGGGAGGGTAAAGCCAGATAGAAATGCAAATAGGCCCCTGGAACCAGCAGTTATCCTCTCCATTCGTCATTCGTCGTGTACACCTTTGAACTCGTGGCGAGGGAAAGGGGAAGGCGGCGGAGGAGTAACCAAGGCCACGGAGACGATTGGAAGGGATCGACGGCGGCTTAGGATCGAGTACGTGAGGAAAAGAAGGCGGGTCCAGGTGCGCTCGCGGATTCCCGCGGCAGTCGCGGTGGATCTGCAGTATGGCGCCCACCTTGCGCACAGGAGGCGAACCGCCCCCCCACTACGGTGAGTTAATCGAGGCTCTAATCTGCGAATTTAGTTGTTGTAAGATCTTGTTGTTCCCATTTGCTTGCTATCGATCTGAAATTTTTTCGATTTTATTGATCTAGGGTTTCAGATTTCGTTTGTTTTAGTGTTGTAGTGAAATAGGTGTTATTCGATTTTAATGTTATTCGATTGAGGTAATGTAGGGGATGATGATGAAGAGTTCTCTGTTGAAATCCACCATGGGGGGTTGTTTGTTGGGCAAGGTCGAAATCGAGCATACATAGATGAGAAAGTCAATTGGTTTGATCACTGCGAGGTGGATACATGGTCTCCCTTATGGATAGAGGATATGTTGTTCAAGCTGCACTACCCCAAGAGTTCATCACTGAAGGTTTATTGGTTGCTACCTGGAAAGGATGTTGGAGATGGACTTAGGTTTATTGATTGTGATGCAGACTGCCTAGTTATGTCCTCTTTGGTGCACAAGGTGAAGAACTTCGTGTTGTACTGTGACCATGATGACAATGTTGGTGGCATAGATTGGGAGGACATTGTGGCAAACCCAATTGCATCACTTCCAAAGGTACTGAGCCCCCAAAAGGTTGAAATTGTTGGCAGGAAGGAAGGTGAGAAGCTCCCTGAGTTTTATGCTAATCTGAATAAGCCAGAAGTTGATGAAGTTCAAGATGATGAAGACAGTGAGGAAGACCCTGATTTTGTGGACTCAGATTACGAGGTTGAAGTTGAAGATGATGATCTTTTTGCTGACAACATTGATGATGATCTTTTTGCTGACAACATTGATGATGATGTGCCAGATAAAGGGATTGGTAAGAAGAAGGCAAGGGGCAAGAAGGTGACTGCTGAATTCACAGATGATGGAGATGAGGATAGCACAGATGAAGAGGACCTGCAGATGCCTGACTCAGAGGGAGAAGGTGACAACAGATTGAAGTTCAAGTCCTTCAGAGACCGAGACATGAACAATCCAACATTCAAGGTTGGGATGTTGTTTGAATCAGTTGTAGTTCTGAGAAAAGCAATTACAGAGTATAGCTTGAAGGAAAGGGTGGAAATCAAGATGCCCAGGAATGAGAGGAAAAGACTAGAGGCAGTATGTGAAGAAGGTTGTCCTTGGAACTTGTATGCTTCAGTTGATAGTAGGGCCGATGGCATGGTCATCAAGAGATACATTGCTCAGCATACCTGTCAAAGGAAGTGGCAGCTGCAAAGGTGTACTTCAAGATGGTTGGCTGACAAGTACATGGACTCTTTCAGAGCAGACCAGAAGATGACCCTCACTAACTTTTCAAGGATTGTTCAGAAAGAGTGGAACTTGACTCCCTCCAGATCCAAGCTTGCCAGAGCTAGAAGGTTAGCCATGAAGAAAGTGCTAGGTGATGAGGCTGAACAGTACAAGCTTCTGTGGGATTATGGACAGGAACTAAGGAGGAGCAACCCTGGTACTACTTTCTTACTGAAATTAGATGGCAATTTGTTCAGTAGTCTTTACTTAGCATTAGATGCTTGCAAAAGGGGGTTTTTGGCTGCATGCAGACCAATAATATGCTTGGATGGTTGTCATATAAAGACCAAATATGGGGGTACAATTCTCACTGCTGTTGGTATTGATCCAAATGACTGCATATACCCCATTGCAATTGGAATAGTTGAGGTGGAGTGTCTTGCTTCATGGAAATGGTTTCTGCAGAGATTGAAAGAGGACCTTGGCATAGATAATACTTATCCATGGACCATCATGACAGACAAGCAGAAGGGTCTAATTCCAGCAGTCCAACATGTCTTTCCAGAGTCAGAACACAGGTTTTGTGTGAGACACTTGTACTCCAACTTTCAGCAGCACTTTAAAGGTGAGGAACTGAAAAATCAGCTTTGGGCTTGTGCTAGGTCTAGTTCACTTCCTCAATGGAACAGAAATATGGAAAGAATGAAGGCACTTGATGTACATGCATATCAATGGCTTGAGAAAATGCCTCCTCAAACTTGGGTAAGAGCTTTCTTTAGTACTTTTCCAAAGTGTGACATACTGTTAAACAACATGTGTGAAGTGTTCAACAACTACATACTGGAAGCTAGAGAGATGCCTATGCTAAGTATGCTAGAGACAATCAAGTCCAAGCTGATGACAAGGTACTATACCAAAGAGAAAGAGGTAGGAGAACAGTGGCAAGGACCTATATGTCCCAAGATTAGGAAGAAGGTCCACAAGAACTCAAATTGGGCAAACACTTGTTATGCTATGCCTGCTGGCAATGGTGTTTTCCAGGTGCAGGACAGAGACTACACCTTTGTAGTGGACATTAACTTGAAGAAGTGTGATTGCAGAAGGTGGGACTTGACTGGAATCCCTTGTTCTCATGCCATTTCTTGTTTGAGGCATGAAAGAATCCCTCCTGAATCTGTCATTCCAGCATGTTACTCATCCTCCAGCTACTTGATTGCTTATGGTCAAAACATTTGGCCATGCAAAGATAAAGCTCACTGGGAAAAGGTACAAGCAGAAGAAATTTTGCCTCCTGTCTATGAGAAGAAGGTGGGCAGGCCACCAAAAGCTAGAAAGAAGCAACCACATGAGGTAGAAGGAAGGAATGGACCTCATTTGTCAAAGCATGGTATCACCATCAACTGTGGTTATTGTGGATATTCAGGACACAACAGAGCTGGTTGTAGTATGAGGAAAGCTGGAATGAGGCCAAAGCTTCAACCTCATCGAAATCTGGCAAACCAAGAAGAGGTAGACCATGATGAACCAATCATTACTCAAGTAAGCAAATCAGCACAATTCAATATGATTCTCCAATGCAAACTTAGATGTTTCCATTACTGGTAGGTTATTGATATGTGACATTGCTACTTGTAGGTTTCCATTAACTTAGACCAAGGCAGTGTGCCACTGCTGTCACAGTTAACTAACACAATGGTCTCTCAAATGGAAGCTGAGGTTTGTACACCTTTGAGTTTTATTGCCTGACTTCTACATGAACATGTGACACTGCTACTTGTTTTTTGTAGTCCTCCCAGAGCAGAACAATTGAGCAGCAACCTTTGCCTGACTCAACTTTCATCAGCTCAAACCTGCCAGCAGCAAGACCAGTTCCACCTGCCACTGCAACAAAGGTTGGAAGGTCAAGGGTGGCTAAGCGCAAGGAAGGTCCAGTAGAAGCTCCAAAGCCAAAGAAGCCTAAAGCTCCAAAGAAGGCTCCAGCTCAGAAGAAGGCTAAAGCTCAGAAGCCTTGACCTACCATCTATGATGCTTTTGTATAGCAGGATGACAGTTCTAGTATGTGATGCTTTTGTACAGCACAAACACAACTAATTGTGCATGCTTTTGATCTCTTCCATGTTCATAGTACATGGAAAGTAGATGAATAGTTCTGGACAGGGAGCTACAACACAGAAGTTCGCTTTTGCTCTTTTGGTTCGACAACTTTCTGTACTAATGGCCTAAAACAATGTTGTGCCTGAATGCTTTATGCAATGCAGTAGACAATGTTTCTGAAGTTGATTCTGCTTCCATTTGTCAAATAATTACATAGATGATAGAGTACTCTAGATGATACATACACATTGTTTCACTTCAGGAGATGAACCAATACATTCACCAACATCATAACCCCCATACAGATACAAACAAGGACTACTACCTTAACCAATCTAACTACTTCTTTACCAATATCTATCAGTTCTTGCACTTTTTTGTTTGATACACTGCCATTGAAGTCAACATCTCCCTTCATCTTCGAAGCAGCTCCCTGCATTCTTGATTCAGCAACCTGCATCGACCCACCTGCATTGTATGCTCCTGCAGATGCAGGAAGCACTCCGACAGTGGCAAGCACATTGATGTACTCATCCTTCCAATACCAAAATGGACAGCCGGTGCCATCCCTCTGCAAATACGAACTCTGTTTCAATCAAACCACCAAATTCAACAATCGAAAAAACTCTGTTCCAATCGAATGCTCACCTTGTGCAGCGGGCAACAGTAGAAGATCTGACCTAGGCTCCATGGCTGCTGTGATGTGCACCTCATCACTCTCCTCCTTCCGCAATCTGTGCACATAATGAGCGGCAACCCATCTACACTCCTCGGATTTGAGGCCGACGCGACAGATCCACCCACCATCGCCTGGATCTGAGCCGGATGCGGAGGAGAAGAGAGCTCCAGAAGGGGAGGAGAAGAGAGCTCGGGAGGAAAGGGGAAGAATGGAAACAGAGGGCAAGGTAGATGGGTAGATTTATAAACCTGACAGGGGCCAAAATGCAAACTACCAGCCACGTCAATGCCCACATGGCTCTGCCACGTCGGATCTAATCCTCCCACGAACCGGTATGGACCAATGGTGAACTACATAAAAAGTTTAGGGACCCAAAAATGCAGTTTGAGAGTTGATGGACCTATTTGACACATCTCTAAAAGTTAATGGACCTACAGTGCATTTTACTCTTGTTTTATATTGTTCTGCTATCCACAGGAAGACTGCAAATACGCACAAGATAAGGATTTGGATCCCACATTTTACACATGATTTATGTGATTATGTTGTTTTATTTTTGGCTCCAAAAGAAAATCACTTATCCACGGATGCGTTGTACTACTACTGTTGTCGAGCATAGACCTCTCACCTGTCATCAGCTGCGTTCCCTAAGTTAACGCTAAGGTAGAATGCTAGTAGATGAGTGTCCGTTCATGGCTTTGTTTGTCCAAAATTTGTCATACTTGTGGAGAAATCCTGTGTGTATAACCTGTTGCTACGAACTACTAGTAGTTTAATTTTGATGTGCAAGAAATGCAGGTTAATGACGGACCAATGACGATCAACTTTGGATTTGTGCAGTTCCATTTCATGGAAACTGGTCTATCGCGTCTCACGCCTGCCTGGAAGATGAAGGATAGTTTCATTTCATTTCCTGGCACTGTTATATTATTGCAGTGCTATCCAGTGGAAGATTGGAAGTGCGCACACGATCAGGATTTGGTTTCCACATTTGACAACAGTTGTTCAACCTTGTACACTTCGGGTTCGTGGAGTTTCAGTGAAACGGGGCTAATGTTTCTTCAGACTCTGGCCGACTTGGTAATGTTGTACTGTTATTTTGAGTGATGCCTTTCCATGTGAGATCAACGGACTGCAAGTTGGGAGAGATGCCATGGCTGGAAGGTGAAAGATCGGTTGGGAGAGATGCCATGGCACGAGATCACAGCGACAGAAAGCTGTCATAAAGTGCAGGCTCCAAGAACTTCGCTCACAATTCTGCACTGTCAGTAGTCTGCAGCAGTAACTCCAAACACTAAATTCCCTTCCAAAATCTTTTCACCGCGGAACTAAACACGGCCACAATAGCTGATCAGAAAGTGCAGGCACTACAGTCTGTAACTTGATCCTCCGCTAACATTTTTTCAAACATTGTTTGCAGTTTGCACATCCAAAAGTTCGTTGCAAGTGCTCCAGAATTTGGAGGAGCAAAGATAAGACTGAACTGAACAAGAAAAAGAAACAAACATGCCATCCAGACGCCTGCGCTGCGACGCTGTGCTAGAGTTAAATTGCAGAATCCGAGTATTTCATCAAGTCATCATCTATTACTAGTTTACATCGCTACTACTACGTAGTATTAGTTACCACATTTCCCGGCAACGATCTCAAATCAAACATGACTCAATCTACTTAATTAAATTGCAGAATCAGAGTACTCACTCATCAAGTCCATCATCTATTACTAGTTTACCACATTTCTCCGCAACGATCTCAAATCAAACATGACTCGATCTACTACTTAATTAAATTGCAGAATCAGAGTAGTCATCAAGTCATCATCCATTACTAGTTTAATTACCATATTTCCCGGCAACGATCTCAAATCAAGCATGACTACACGAAGTCTACTTACCCTAATTAGTCGCAGATAATCACGAACAGCTCCAGTTCCAGACGAAGTCATGAACTGCCACACCCATCAAGCATTCTACCTTAAGCGTTCCCAATCGGGAGGACGCAGCTGTTGCTCAGCTCTTCGATCCTCGACTACACGAACTTGTCGATGCGGACGCTGATGCGCATCTCCTGGGACGGCCCGTGCAGCATCCGGCGGAGCACCACCAGCGACGCCACCTCCTCCACCGACGCCTCCCCTGGCGCGGCGCTGCTGGGCACCGCCATCTCCGCGACCACGCTCTCGGCCTCGCCGCCGGCGCAGCCGTTGTCCGCGGGTCCCGTCGCGCGCAGCCTGCACGCGTACCGGGGCCCCGCCGCCGCGGCGCCGTCGGGGCGCGCGCACACCAGCGACACCACGCGGAGCGGCGCGTCGCCGAGCGCGCCGACGGCGAGGAAGAACACGGCCCCGTCGCCCTCCTCGCCGCCGGCGACCAGGACGCGGCGGTGCTGCGCCGGGTCGGACTCCGGCACGCGGAGATGCAGGGCGGCGCCGTACCGGACGGCGTCGACGGGCCATGAGTGCGCGTCGCGGAGGTGGTCCCGGAGCGCCGCTGGCGTCCCCGCGAAGCCGCCGCAGCCTGTCTCCGAGCAGAGGCAGGGCGCGTGCGGGCACGCGCGCTGGTGCTCGGCGGCGGCGTAGTAGGTGACGTAGCTGCCGCAGCCGTAGGCGTGGTAGGGGCACAGGATCCTGGTGGCGCGGACCATGTCCTCCAGCGCTGCGCTCCGGCCGTAGGCGCCGACGTGGCCGCACACGAAGCAACGGCCGGTGTCCGGGAGCTGGTTCCGGCAGCTGCCGCAAGCCAGGTGCCCGAACAAGCACTGCACGAGCTCTCAAACGCTTCGCCGGTGAGAAAGCCATGGATTCTGCGGAGAAAAATGAAAGATTGGTGCGTGTGGTAGCAGAGGACGGACCTGGAAGATGGGCGGCTTCAGTGGGAGCGTGCAGACGGGGCAGTGGAGCCTGGCCTTGGCGATCATCACCGTGATCTCCACTCCGGCGGCGGGGCCTTCCACGGCCACCAGCGCGTCCTCCGCCGTCGCCTCGTCTTCTTCCTCCATGATCTGCACTTCCGGCTTCGCAGACTCCATCCGCGTCTTCCTGCTGCCCTGCTGCTGGGTCTTCCCCATCGGCGCGAGATGGCGACGGGGCTCGTCTCAAGCCTCAACTATGAACTAGTACCTCCTCCTCGCCTCCCCTCGCAGATGGCAGCAGCAAGGCTGAAGAAGGAGATGGCAGCGAAGATAATTGTGTCGCGCACTCGTCCACCGTAGAAGCTACTAGCATAAAGCAGTAAAGCACTGTAGATTCTATTGGCAAGAAGAGGGGTGAGGCTATAATGTCGAGTCCTCTCACTCTACCACGCACCCACACCCACACCCACACCCACACCACACCACACCACCTAGGATCAGCTCGATCGACGTGCAGGACAGGCCCGGGGGCAGGGGTACACGCAGGCGGTGATGCACAAGGACGGGCACCGGAGCGTAGAACGGGACGTGGGGCCACGGCGTACGTATCGGTATCGATTGTCAGGCGGTGGCTGCCAAGGGCGGACCCAGTAACACATGAGTGTGCATGTACGCCTCATAATTTGTGCTAAAAACATCAAAGTTTAGCAGGTAAGCGTACAGTCAGATACGAATACAGGTAACGCACGGCACATAAGGATTTTGTGTACTCGATTTCGCACAGCAAGAATGGAAGGGAATAGGAGGTCAGGAAAATAGTGGAAGAGGAAAGAAAAAGAACACGCTGAACTGGAAGGGAGAAGAGATTTTTTTTTAGTCAGTCTATGTGTTGCGCATATATGGGCATCATGCAATGTGATGAAAAAACTAGCTCCTTTTTTGATGCTCCATGAGTCAGCACATCACAACATGTGCATGTAAATTGATGAACGCTCCAGCAACTCTTGATGGCCGACGGCCATATCTTTGCTGATAATGTGGGCTCAGAGTCTCAGACGCTCCAGCAGCCCTGCCGCTAAATGCCTTAGCCGACGATTTAAAACCATGCTCAAGCCACACAGGCTACTGGCAACGACGAAGCAGAACTAAAGAAAAACACAAACCTCCGAGCTGGATCGACAGAGAAATGGACGACACCGCCGCCTTTCTCCACATCACCACCATGGAGGGAACAACAACTTGGTCGACAACTCATTGACGCCCAAGTACAACCTCTCCTCAAAGGACCGTCGCTGAAGAAGGAAGGCGCCGGTGATGTCGACGCAACTACCGAATCCACCACCGCCACAAACTTCTGTGTCAGTCCTGAGGAACGAAAGAACTGGCGTGCAAAGAAACTGCCACCGCCGGCAACCTAACCTACTACCTAGATATACTATTTAGCAGGGATTATACAGATCCTCTGCTGATTCGACCAAAATTCCCTTCTTCGACGCCGGCGAGGGTGCCAGAGGCGAGAAGGAGGTCGAATCGTATGCTATACACTCATACTAGTTAGGATAGAACACCATTTGAGCATATAAGCACATCATTTTTAACCTACGAAAACCACAAACACGTTCTCTTGCCTTACACCTTCCACATTTGATAGAAATATTAAGATTTTTTTTCTCCAAAAGTATTATATTACCATGACATGTTGGTTATCACGTTTGAAAAACTTTACCTGCAAAAGAAAACTTCTCAGGTGTTATTAAAATAAAAATATATGTAACATTTTCATGATGATATAAAAACCATATAAAGCTTGTCATTTTTAGAGATGATTATAGATACAAGATTTTATACACAAAAGATAAATACATAAATATGAAAGTGTATATTTTAAACATGGTCATATGGTAGCATTACATGGAAGTGTGATCCTGTCTATTTAGATTTACTCCATCCAACAAAAGCTATAGATCGTCTTGGCTTATTTAAGTTTCATAATATTTGGTATGCATTTAGATAAAACACTTGTCTAGATTTATAACAAAGTTTATAAATTTAAAAAGACAAAATGACCAGAGTATAAAGAACTTCTATTAGGTTCATTAAAAAATGTTTCAGTAGAAAAAAAATGAGAGGTAGTAACAATAGGAAGCATCAAGAATAGAAGAAACCAACCATAGACAAAATTGATTCAAGAAACGGAATAGGAAACATGAGAATTTTTTTTCCAGTTTTGTACTAAAATATGAAAGGAAAAGAAGAGTGGAAACAAACAATTTGCTTGGAGAGAAGAATGCAGAAGTGATCACCAAAGAAGAGGAATGAGAACTAGTAGTAGACTAGCAACTAGCTATGGAAGAACAAAATATTCATATTTTCATAAAAAAATGAAAAAAGAGCATTAATCTGGACAGGAAGAACTCGACAGAAGAATCAAAATGCTTCGACCAGCACTGGCCCATTTTGTCAGGTAGTAGCTCATATAAGGCCTCCTCCAATGGTTAGCTCTTAGCTAGCTCTTAGAATATTTTTTCATATTTTAATAGAAGAGAGAGAAGGAGGACAGGCCCTGGCGCAGTGGTAAAGCCATCCCACTGGTGCCAGGAGACCTGGGTTCGAGCGGCCTCTCCGCATGCGGGGGTAAGGCTAGCCCGGGAATTATTCCTCCCCCAGACCCCACATCACGTGGGAGGTTCAGCACTGGGGCCTGTCCTTTTCCTTTTTAATAGAAGAGAGAGAAGAGCTATCTCTTAACCAAGAGATAGTCTTATACATGCAATTCGAGATTATATGAAGATGATGTGTGGGGTCATTGATGTTATGAGTTATGTGTTAAGAGTTAGATCATTGAAAGGGTTGTTTTCTAAAGTGTTTAGAGCTACGTGCTAGCTCGTACCATTGGAGCCCCAGATCTGCAGTCAGCCGATGCAACGTGCAAGTACAAATCTGAATTCTGTGGTGGCGTCAGACGCGATTCGGTATCACCGCCATCAGTGTCGCATTATCACACATGTCAGAGCCTCAAGGAAAAGAACCAGAGTCGCTGAGCTTCAGTGATTTTGTCTTCATCAACCTGTCAGGCAGGCAGAGTAGCATCCAGCCATCCACCACGCTAGACTGTTCCCATGTGCAAGATATGTTGTTTAACTTAAACATTGCAACGATCATGCATTGATTAAGCATCGAGTGCTAGACTGTTACACGAAGGTTACGAAGCCAAAGTTTACAATTTCGGCGAAATATGGCCGAAATATCCGGAATTTTGCCTTTTTGGGTGATGAATGAAAAAATTTAATTTCGATCAAATATTTAGAAAATTTTGAATTTAACTAGGTCATATAGGCTAGACAAGGCAAGAAATACACAAATACGCATGGTTGATGAAATTTTGAGAATTTCGTGTTTTTTAGCAAGGACCGGAATTTATTCTTATTTCTTCGCCTCTTCAATAACACTAAGGCGCATCTCCATGTGTGCTTTTCAATTTTTTCAGCTCAATGCAAGATATTAGAAAGCAGACTATCTATCCTAGCAAAGGCAATAATTAGATGAGACAAATCCTTACCTTCATTTGCCATGGTGATCACGAGTTAGATCACTCTCGTTCCTAAAACCACACACAATCAACAACACAGAGACATAACAGAGTACATGCCATTCTTCCATTCGTCTAGTCATTACCACGCACAGAACCACCGACAGAATCCCAGCATTCCTAGCTACAACGACCATATACACAAACCACTGATTTAAGTTATTACACACACACACTGACACAATCTGGAACAGTCAGAGTAACCTAATGACAGCCTCCATGGCAAAAGAAACTAGTTCTAGCTTTCCCAACCAAAACGACGACCGACGACATCCGTGATCTGATCGCCCGATCTCTCATTCCACCGTTTAACGGACGAAGCTTGGTTCATGGCGCCATGCAAATCTTGACGCTGAGGTGCATCGACATGGACTCCCCGTGAAGCATCGTGCGGAGCACAGACAGGGGCGCCACAGCCGGCGCAGCGCCGCCGGGCACGGAGCTGACTGCTCGGCACGCCCGCCTCCGCCATGGCTACCCCCACCCGGCCAGTCTCCGGGTCAAGGTTACCGGTCGCCCACATGTTGCAGTAGTACCTAGGCCCCGCCGCCGCAGACGCCCTGACACACGACACCGCGGCGCCGTGGCGCTCGCCGCCGCCGTGCGCGCCCGTGGAGACGATGAACACGCGGCCGTCGCCCTCGGCGTCGAGCAGGCACCGCGGCTGCGACGCCGGCAGCCTGAGGTAGTAGTAGGTGACGTAGCTGCGGCAGCCGTAGGCGTCGTAGGGGCACTGGATCCTGATGGATTCGATGATGTCTTCCACCATGGTGCAGCGGACGTAGGCGCCGGCGAGGCCGCACGCGAGGCACCGGCCTTTGTTGGGGTGCTGGTCGTGGCAGACGCCGCAAGCCAGGTGCCCGGACAAGCACTGCACAAGGGCATCATTTGGCGATAAGAATCCAAGAACGAGCCATGGATTGGTAGATAAAGCAGACAGACCTGGAAGATGGGAGGCTTGAAGGGGAGCATGCAGATGGGGCAGTGGAGCTTGGCCACGTCTATCCTGACCGTGAGCTCCACTCTCGCGGTGGCACTTTCCATGTTGACCAGCGCGCCTTCTCCGGTCGCCGCTTCGTCTCTGTCCAGGACCTCTTCCTTCACTTCATCCATGGGTGACTCCACCAGCGCCCTCTTGCTGCTCTCGCCCCTCTCCATCCGTGACGGCGCTTCAGAGCTGCCTACTTGCCTTGGACCGTTGGACGCACAGCTAACAGCTTTGGTTCAAGACTGGGGTCGAGCAGAGCAAGTGAATGACGATCAGTACATGCAAAAGATCGACACTTCACTTTGATATGAATATGAAGGGCATAATAGGCAAACGCGTTCCTCAACTTTACACAAAGGGTCATGTTAGTCCTCGAACTTTCAAAAGGGTCAATTTGGTCCCTGAACTCTTGTTTGTCCTGTGCTAATTTGGAAGGCATGAGACGAGGAAAAATGTCACTTTTGCCCTTGGTACAGTTTTTTCATCCTTGTCGTCTTGCTCGCACTCGCGCCCACCTCCTCCGCTGCCGCCCCCACCACGGCCAGCTCCTGCAAGCGCGGCGTACCGAAGGAGACCAGCGACACCGCACCCTGCTCGCCACGGAACCACGGGAGGAGGTCCAGAAACGCAGCAATGTTCCGGAGCATGCCCGTCGTTGCAGACTGCATGGCAGGCGTCTCGCTGGCATAGGCGGTGAGGAGGGTCGCCACCCCGCCGCGCGCGGACACAGTCGCCAAGGCATCTTGGGAATCGTGCTGCGAAGGGGAAGGTGGCTAGCACAGAGATGGTACGCTCGCGGGAGGGTAGGAGGTCCCCGTCGGCGGAATCGAGCAGTGCCGCCACCGCAAAGGTTGTTGCTACTGTTGATGGGGATGCAGGTAAGGTCACTTAACACCGCGTAGCTGGCCGCGGCATAAACTCAATGTACCAAGGGCAAAAGTGACATTTTCGCTCATCTCATGCCCTCCACATCAGCACATCAGCACAGGGATGTTTTTGACGCAAAAACGAGAGCTAAGGGACCAAATTGACCCTTTTAAAAATCTGAGGACTAAACTGATCCTTTGTGCAAAGTTGAGGAAAGAGGTTGCCTATTTTGCCAATATGAAGTATCTCAAGTTTACACACAGGACGGTAGGAAGGAGTGAAGTATCTCGGAGTAAGTGCACTTGGTCAGCTTTTCATTCAAGTAGCTCCACTAGAATCACAAGTGACTCGAAAGTACAGGCGCATATATGAACGATTTATAACAAGTGATATTTCGTGCCAGCCTATCGTGCATTATATTAATGTCTTGGTAGATAAATCTTGAATGTAAGTGTCTTTATGATATTTTTTTCGTAATTCACAAATAATATTGTAAAGTTTTTTGTTTTGCAAACATGAATATTGTAACTGTACTGTCTATCTATTATGAAACGTACGTAGGTTTCATGGCTATTTAGCTTAGTATACGATCGATAAAACTTTGAAATGTTAAATTCGAGCCATCTAACACAGCATGATTGTTCTCGTCTGTACTAAACGTCTAAAAGGTTACAGCTTTTGCTCACTTCTTTGCTTCTGACCGTATAATTTCACCACCCAACAGAAGCTTCTAATGTCTGACTTTTTTGTGGTTTATAACACCAGCAATGACAGAACTCAATTCATAACTCGATGCAAATATCGTATGCTGCAGAGCAGCATTAGTAGCTGAACCCTCGCAGCTGTCGGTATAAAGTATCCGTGCTCACTTGGTCTGCAGACTGCACGCAGGCAATGAACGCAACAGGCAGATCATCATAAATGCCCGCATCAAACTTGTAACTCAGTTGTCTACACTATCAGTACTCGATCAGTTGTCTACAGCGGCATGCAGGATTGCAGGCTACGATTGCCAACGCACCGAATGGCAATGGAGCTGGCTCACAGGACTTGTTAGAACTTGTTTTGGAACTAGCTAGCAACATGTTTTTTCAGTGAATTTGAGTGTGGCACACCGTGTTGCTATACAACCGCGCCACCGCCGCCGCCGCCCGCCGATCTCCCGCTCCCGGCGCTCCCCGCACTCACCCGCGCAGATCCTGAGCCCTCTCCGCGCGCTCGTTCCGCTCGTACAACCCGTTTCCCCTCTCGTCGCTTGTTGGCAGAGATCAGCGCACCGCTCCCTCACCATGACCTAGGAACTGCGGGTCGTCTTCCTCCCCGCCGGCTGCCACTCCGGCACCGGCGTCCACAGCCTCCCGCCGGCGGTCACTCCGGCACCGGCGGCCACCAAATCAAACCCGCCTCCCCTCACCCATCCCCTCTCCTCCTCTCCATGACGGGCGGCAGTGAGTCCCCCGATGCGCGTCGCTCCGCGGTGCCGGCGTCGGGGCTGGAGCCGGGCTCGTCGGAGGCTGGCCCCTCTATCCCCTCTGCGCGAGACTTGTGGAGATTCTCCGCCTCGGGCTCCTCGGGCTCGACTGACTCCGCTTCTTCATCGCCGTCGCACGCCGAACCTGGTCGCCCCTCCTTCCCCACGTTTAGCGAGGCGCTCCGCGGGTTGGGCATCCCCTCCCCCGCGCGAACCCCGTCGCCGTCGCCGATGCTCCTGCGGCAGGTTGAGGCGCCCTCCCCCTGCGAGCTCCCACCGCCGCCTCCCCGCTTCGGTCGCATCCCCCGCCGCCGGACGGCCTGACGGTCGCCCCTCCGCTCCGGTTCGGCCGTTTCCCCCTCCACCGCCGGTCGACCGGCCCCTCCTGGCCTCCACCCCGCCGGACCTGGCACGAAGGGGCCGCGGAGACCAGGCCTCCTCGTCCAAGGTCGTGCCTTTCCATCGTGGCTCACCACCGGCCCCTGCGCAGCAACCTCCGCTCGCTGGGGGCTTCATGGCCGACGCGCGCCGCGGTTAGCCCCGGCCCCGGGCGGAACCGGTGCCGGCGGAGGACGACGACTGGGAGGTGGTTGGGCCTCGCAAGCGGCGGGCCTCAAGGTCGCCATCTCATTCCCCCCCCCCCACCCGCCGCCGCCCCCTCCTTCCCGACCGGTGCCGGTGGATCTCGTGGGCAAGTGCTTCAACTGCCTCAGCGAGTCGCACGTCGCCGCCCGCTGCCCCAACGCCGCGCGCTGCTTCCGATGCCTCCGGACCGGCCATCGATCCGAGTCGTGCAAGCGGCCTCGGGTTCCTCGGCCGGCACCGGCTGATGGCCGGGGCGCCCCGCCACCTCCACCTCCTCCACCACCTCCCCCCCACCACCTCCGGTCGCGGTGGGGAACGGTCGCACAGGGCGCTACGGAGGTGCGCACCATGCTCAGCCGGCATCGACTCGACGGAACGCCGCCCTGGCTGGGACTCGCGCCGCGGCGGGTGCTGCGCGGCCGGGGGGCGCGGTGGACTGTGCTGGCGACAGCCAGGCGCGCCAGGCGCGCCGCGATGATGGCGGGCAGGCGCACGACCGCCCACGACCACAGAGGCAGCGACACCAGCCCAGCCAGCCGGGTTCAGACGCGCGGGCTTCGACGCCGCCGCCGCCTCCGCCCGCTCAGGTTGCTCAGCATGCTGCGCCATTGGGTGATCCCACCCGTCGTCCGAAGTCAGAGATGTGCGTCATCCCCCGCACAATGGAGATCGCAAACAATGAGGTCGCGCTTGAGAGAGCACTGGTCGCTTTGGTCGCGGGTACCCGTCCAGATATCACTTCAGCTGAGGTTAAGACATACTTGGAGACTCGTTTTGGGGTCGCGCCGGGCACTTTCTTGGTTTATCCGCATCGCCCCGAGGACTTTCTCATTATGTTCAGGGACGCGGAGGCCATGCTTCACGTTCTTCATTCCCCCATACCCGTGGATGGGCTTCGGCTTGTGTTCAAGAGGTGGAGGCGCGAGGCATGGGCTGCTGCCTCCCAAATGGACTTCCGGCTGAGGATCCGGATCACTGGTGTGCCGGCGCATCTCTGGACGCGGAGTACCGCTCAGGACATCCTTGGCTCTTCCTGTGGGGTCATATCCCTGGCTCCGGAAACAGAGTCTAAGGCGTCCCTGCGGGAGTACTTGGTCTCGGTGGGGTGCGTCCACCCGGACCTTGTGCCGAACGAGAAGATCATGGTCGCGCCGCTACCCTCGACGAACCTGGACGTTCTACCTTGTCTGCACTACAAGGCCTTCATCGACATCTTGGAGGTCACCGATCTCCGATCGCCTGGTGGGCCGCCTGCACCTGGTGGCAGCGGGGGCCACCCTCCTCCTCCTGGGGCCGCTTCAGGCAGCGGACGCGGGAGCTGCACTGGGCCTGGCAGTGGGGGTGGGTCGGCCCGTGGCACTGGGCCGTCGAGCGATGGGCCGCAGGGTGCTGGGCCGTCTGGTGGTGCCCCAGCACCTTCTCACCTTCCCACGGTCGGCCTTGGCCGCCCGCTTCCTTGGCGGGATGCCTTCGCGACGCCCGTCCTCCCGCCTGCCCCGGTCCAGAGGCCGGGAACTTACCCTCTCTGGGGTTTGCAGGGGATCCACTTGCCGGCATCCACACCGACAGATTGCGTGCAGCGCCTGGGGTTTCTTTCTGCCTCGGCTGCACCGTTCCTTCCTTCCGCTGCTACGGTCGTTCCTGTGGTCGCAACTTCGTCGTCGACGCCCTACTGCTCCTCCGCTACTGCTGTCCGACGCGCACGTTGCACGTTGGCTGGGGTCCCGATGGAGCCAGACTTCACCAGGGAGGAGGACGTTCTCCTGTCCAGGGGCCCAGACCCCATGCTGCTGGAGGCGTCCATTGGTCGCGCTCGGTCGACGCCCGGTCGGCGACCTGGGGTCGTTCCGATCCACCGAGTTTTCCAGCGCCTTGCGGACTCTCTTGTTCCACTACCGCAGCATGGGCGGGCCGACGCCGACCTGACGTTTGTGCCTGTCCGCTTCTCCGACGTGGCGATTCCGGCTGGGGCGCTATCGCCACGTACCCAGTCTTCGCCGGTGGCCGCGTCTATTGCGGGGCTACATAGGCGGGTGGAGGAGCCTACCACGGTCGCCGACCCGCGCTCGCCTCCGTCGGCTCCCGGTCCTTTGGCGGCGGATCATGCCTTCGTCACCACCACGAGGGGTTCCCCTGCTCCGGGTAGCCTTGACGGCCTGGTCGCGGAGTTTTGTGCCTCGGTTACGCGGGAGATGGAACCGCCTGTTCTTTCAGCCAAGCCCCGGGTCCGTCGTGCGAAGATTCCAGCGCCGGGGACTGCCCTTCGCCGCAGCAGTCGCATTGCAGCCCTATCCCACAACCGAGGCACTAAACCAGTCACGGTAGCGCAGAACATCATCATGCGACGATTGGGCTTGGTACAGCAGAACCAGGCGCCGGACACCACGTCGTTCCTTGAGTACACACGCCTCTTCGCAGACGGGCTTTCAGATGAGCACTGTTTGGCCATCCGGGAGCTGTTTGGGCACATGGTTGATGGGTCGGGTCAGTCGTGTATCCTTGAGGATGAGGAGCTCTCAGAGGCAGCTAGGGAGCTCTTCCCGGAGGATGTGCCGGATGGTGGACAGGATCAGTAGTTTAGCTTCTTTTATTTTGGTCGTCTTTATGTTGTTCCCAATGAATGAAAACATTGCGAATTGGAATGTGCGGGGCTTGAACCGCCGGTCGCGTCGTAGTGCTGTCAATGAACTAGTTAGGTCGGAGAAGGTTTCCTTGCTGTGCCTACAGGAAACAAAATTGGATGATGTAAACAACTCCCTTATGATGGAAATGTTAGGTATCGATTTTGACTACTTTGCTCTCCCTGCCGTGCACACTTGTGGAGGTATTCTGATCGCTTGGAATAAATACGTTTGGGATGTTTCACAACCGAGGAGAGGGAACCATTCCCTTTCTGTTAAGGTCGCACTTCGAGCCGCGCCCGATCATACTTGGTGGCTTACTACGGTGTATGGGCCACAGGATGACGAACACAAGGTCGCGTTCCTTCAGGAACTACGAGACACAAGGGCATCACTTGTTGGGCCGTGGCTACTTTGCGGGGACTTCAACCTTATATACCAAGCTATAGACAAAAACAATGACCGGCTCTCTCGCCGCATGATGGGAAGGTTTCGGCGGTTCCTGAATGATTTGGAGCTCAAGGAGCTCCACCTCAATGGTCACCTATTCACTTGGAGCAATGAGAGATTGCATCCAACTCTGGAACGTATTGATCGCTGCTTTTCTTCGGTCGATTGGGAGAATCTTTTTCCGAAATGTGCCTTGGGGGCTCTTGCTACCCGCTGCTCGGATCATGCCCCACTCCTTTTGCAGCTCGATGATGGTTTCCATCCGAAGCGACGCTTCCGGTTTGAGGCGATTTGGGCTAAATTTGAAGGCCTTCTCGAAGCGGTCGAGGAGGTTTGGTCGGGGCCCAGGCCGCAGCTGGATCCGCTTGCCAACATCGACTGGTTGCTGCGACAAACTGCTAAGAACCTAAAGAGATGGAGTGCCAAGGCGGTCGGCTCCATTCGGTCGCAGATTCAGATCGCTAAGGAGATCATCTTTCGCCTCGAGGCGACTCAGGATCGACGGTCGCTCTCACAAGCTGAGATCTCTCTACGGAAATTTTTAAAAATTCGATTCCTCGGGCTTACCTCGCTTGAACGTACTATCGCAAGACAACGCTCCAGCATGCGTTGGCTTCATGAAGGAGATGCGAATACCAAGTTCTTTCACTTGCACGCCAATCACCGCCGGCGTAGAAACCACATTGTGTCGTTAGAGGTCGGAGGTACCACTCTAGTGGGGGAAGCGGAGAAAGCAGAGGCCGCTTTTAATTACTTTGAGGAGATTCTTGGGACTACCAAGGATAGGTCGTGCGCGTTGGACTTCGCCTCCCTAGGTCTGCCACGCCTTGATTTGGCTGGGCTCGCTTACCCCTTTACCGAGGCAGAGATCTGGGATGTCATTAAGGAGCTCCCCTTAGACAAAGCCCCGGGCCCAGATGGTTTCACAGGTCGTTTCTACAGGTTAGCGTGGCCCATTATTAAATGGGACATCATCAAAGCCTTCGATGCACTATCCGCTATGGACTGTCGGAGCCTCCATCACCTCAATGAGGCGCTGTTAACACTGCTACCCAAAATGGTCGAGCCACACTGTCTTGGTGACTACCGCCCCATTAGCCTGATCCACAGCTTTGGGAAGATCTTCTCCAAGGCTATGGCGAACCGCTTTGCCCCACACCTACCACACATCATCTCGGTTAACCAAAGCGCATTCATCAAAGGAAGGCACATTCAGGATAATTTCAGATATGTGCAAGGGGTCGCGCGAACTTTAGCAGCCAGGCGACGTCCTAGGGTGCTCTTCAAGATTGATTTGGCTAAAGCTTTTGATTCGGTCAATTGGGTTTTTCTGATCGAGCTGCTCACGGCTGTGGGCTGCCCGAGGAGGTGGACGGATTGGATTTCGGTCTTACTTTCCACGGCCAGCACCAAAGTCCTTATGAACGGTGTTCCTGGTAGGAGAATTTGCCATGGTCGAGGTTTGAGACAGGGAGACCCCTTATCGCCAATGCTCTTTGTCTTGGTCATGGAGTGTTTCAACGCGATGCTCAACAGGGCGGATAACAGAGGGCTCTTCTCCCCCCTTGGTCGTCACGTAAAGTATCGTGTATCCCTTTACGCAGACGACGTGGTCGTTTTCCTGACGCCGGTTCGTCTTGATCTGGTCGCTATGAACGCAATACTCGTTCTTTTCGAACGGGCTACCGGGCTTGCCGTGAACTATTCGAAAAGTAAGGTCTACCCCATCCGATGTATGGACCATCACATCACCTTAATCCAAGACATCCTGCACTGCCAAATCGCTGACTTCCCTTGTACCTACCTTGGGGTTCCGCTTTCTATCCATAGGCTTCCCAAGACAGCGATGCAGCCTCTGGTCGATAAGGTCGCATCTCGCATACCAGCTTGGAAGGGTAGACTCCTTAATAGAAGTGGTCGCCTAACCCTTGCTAAATCTACGCTATCCGCCATTCCAGTCCATATCTCTATGGCAGTTACCGTCTCGCCTTGGGCAATCAAGACCATCGAAACTCTTATCAGGGGTTTTCTTTGGTGTGGGACGGAGGTCGCGTCAGGTGGCAAGTGCGCGGTCGCTTGGATCAATGTCTCCTGCCCTAAAGATCTTGGAGGTCTCGGTCTGCCCAACCTACACATCATGGGTTTGGCGCTAAGACTACGTTGGCTCTGGCTGGCACGAAGTGAGGCGCGTCCTTGGGGCGGGCTTCGTTTCAAGAGCGACCGCCAGGTGTTGCCTTTCTTTAATGCGTCAACCACAATTCAGGTCGGAAATGGCGAGATCGCCCTATTCTGGATGGACAACTGGATTTCGGGTTGCTCTATCAGAACCTTAGCCCCTAACCTATGGGCAGCGGTCCCCGAGCGCATACGCAGGTCGCGAACGGTCAAGGAAGGCCTTGCTGGCCGTCTATGGGTACGTGACATCTCGCATGCCCTGACGGTACAGGTGGTCGTGCAATATATTAGGGTGTGGGGTATCATCCGGAATTGGACCTTGGCCCCGATTCCGGACCGACTAATTTGGCGGTGGACGGGCGACGGACAGTTCTCCTCCGCGTCGGCTTACCGTGCCTTCTTCGTGGGTCGCGAGAGCCTCTTGGGAGCTAAGCAGTTGTGGAAGGTGCAAGCCCCTGGGAAGTGCAGGTTCTTCGGTTGGCTAGTTTTACATGGACGGTGTTGGACGTCTAATAGGTTGAAACGTCATGGATTACGAGAACACGATGATTGTGCGCTTTGTGCGCAAGAGGTCGAAACGTTGGACCATTTGTTGATCGGTTGCGTATTCAGTAGAGAAACTTGGTTTCGAGTATTTTCCTGTATCCGGCTGCAGGTGGTTACCCCCCAGGCGGAAGAAACTCTGGCAGATTGGTGGCTCCGGAGTCGAAAAAGGATACCCAAGAACCGTCGAAAAGGCTTCGACTCCCTGGTACTCCTGGTCGCTTGGTCGATTTGGAAGGAGCGGAACAGAAGGGTCCACGAGCGGTCGGCGCTACAGCCAGTCGCCCTAGCGCCACAAATCATTCAGGAAGCGAAGCTTTGGGCCAGAGCGGGGTTCAGCGGGTTGTGTCTGTTGTTTGGGATTAGAGCCCAGCCTTTCTAGTTTGTTTCTAGTCGCGCTCTTTTTACCTTTTTTTTTTCCGTGTTGAATTATCCGCTTTGTATTGAACTCTCTTTTCCCGCTTAATACAAAACGTGGCAAGCACGTTCTCAAGAAAAAAAGTGTGGCACACCGTACACAAGACATATCTCTCTGACCAGCATCATCTTAGTCTGGTGTTGCCTTGTCTCGGTTGGCAACAACGACCAACAACCACAGTACCACCGACACTCTCAATTTATCAAAGGGAAGATTTCATAGCCAAATTAGGTGAGGAAAATCTCAGCAATCACTATACAAGATTAAAGGGATTCGAGGAGGCTAAGCTAGCACAATACAAAACCGTGTACCCCGAAACCAGGAACAACTGCAGTTATAGATCTTAGATCGTACCACTAGACGCACAGATGTAGCGGAACCGTCTCGGTGTAGAGAAGCGCGTCGAGGTAGCAGTGCCGTGAAGTTGCGAACGCCCGTCTTGTCCTGCAGCACGTGCGGTTCGTCCAAGTGCTCCAAGTGCAGCACCTCCGAGGTATCCACACGTACGAGGATGGAACGCCGAGCGCCGGTGTGCCAACACCGGGGCGCGCATGGCGGGAGATGAGAGAGCGGCGGCTAGGGCTTGGGGCGGCACAGGATACTTCGGGCGCTCCCCTTTGCCCCTCCCACGTATATATGAGGAGGAAGACCTCTCATCCCTTCGTCCATTAGCAATACGGGACTAATTCATGTTGTAGTCCCTCTAGTGCTAATGGGTCATACTAATGGGCTTCCACTTTGTAGGCCCATTAGTGGATCCAATCCAATTGGCTCTAGGGCATATATCCAACAGTGCACTAGAGACAATCTCTTAGTCAAGCTTTTCAATGTTCCAAACCCCTTAAGTGTGTGACCCTATGGGTTCACGCACACATAGACATGGTTCGAGTACTCCAACTCGACCAATAGTTTATAGCGGCCTCTAGCAAGACGTGTCAACTCCTATGCACACGTAAAGATCATATCAGACGAACCACCACAACGTCATGTACAAGCTATTCCCTTTGCCTCACGATATTTGGTCTAGCTTCTCCAAGCTGACCTCTCTTTCTTGAACCTGTGAGTCGAATCCATCAAGAGGTTAACACTTAACCTAGCACGACCATGCATTTCTTGATCCGATCACTCGAGGGGCCCAGAGATATCTCTCTCACATAGAGAGGGGCAAATTCCATCTTCATTGACCATGTCACACAACATGCTTCCTGACAAACCTGGAAAACTACCTTTATAACTACCCAATTACAGCGTAGCGTTTGATAGCCCCTAAGTAAGTCAATTCACATCTTGAATACATGCGACAATCTCAGGTCTTAGGAAAAAGCATACACGTTGTGAAATAAAGAACAATATTACAATATCTCACGTTGGGTCAATCCAGCCCATGTCATACATGTGCCCACATTATTAGTTTTACATCTCCATGCATGTTCATGACTTGTGAAACATAGTCATCAACTAATACATGTGCTAGTCTAATGTTCATGTGTGTTCTAGCATGAACTCCGACCAGGGATAACTGATTTATTTACTTGTATGAATAACCATACAAATAAAGAGTTTCACAAACAATTCACATAATTGTCAATCAATACAAGTTGCCTTTCATGGATATTCAATGAACACTTAGTGCTTTATCATGGATACAACGAAATATGACTCCCACTTGCACTAGAGCTAATCTAGAAGATATCTAATACCCATAGCTCTCATGTGTGCCTCATGCTTAGGCTGTGAAAGAGCCTTTGTTAAAGGATTAGCAACATTTGAATCCGTATGTATTTTGCATATCTTGATTTCACCCTGTTTAACGAACTCTCAGATGAGATGAAACTTCCGTAGTACATGTTTGTTTGGTGATTCCTCGGCTCCTTTGCCTACGCAATTGCCCCATTGTTGTCACAGTACAGATCCAACGGGCTAGACACATTTGGAAACACACCAAGCTCAATGAGGAACTTCCTCATCCAAACACCTTTCTTTGCGGCTTCAAAAGCTGCAATGTACTCGGTTTATATGTAGAATTAGCCACGGCGGAACTTTTTCAACTCACAGCACCACCATTTATTGTGAATATCAATTCCGACTGCGACTTTGAATCATCTGGATCAGCATAGAAACTAGCGTCGGTGTAACCATTTACAACGAGCTCCTCCTCACCTCTACAGGCTAGGAACATATCTTTAGTCCTTCTGAAGTACTTAAGAATATTTTTCATCGTTGTCCAGTGACTCTCACCTGGATCAGACTGGTGTTTGCTAGTCATACTTAGAGCAAATGATACATCTGGACAAGTACTTATCATGGCATACATGATAGACCCAATTGCTGAAGCATACGATATCTTATTCATGCGCTCTCGCTCATCAGCTATCTGAGGACGCTGATTCTTGCTGAGGTGTACACCATGTGACATAGGTAAGAACCCTTTCTTGGATTGCTCCATGCTGAACCGTTTCAGCACCTTGTCAATATAAGTATCTTGGCTTAATCCTATAAGCCTCCTCGATCTATCTCTATAGATCTTTATGTCCAGAACATATGCTGCTTCTCCTAAGCCTTTCATAGAAAAACTATTTTTCAGTGATGTCTTTACGGATTCCAGCATAGGAATGTCATTCCCAATCAATAATATGTCATCCACATATAACATTAGAAATACAACAGAGCTCCCACTTTCTTTCTTGTAAACACAAGGCTCTTCTACATTTTGATGAAAGCCAAACCCTTTGACTACCTCATCAAAACGAATATTCCAACTCCGATATGCCTGCTTTAATCCATAAATGGACTTCTAAAGCTTGCATATTTTACCAGCATTGGTCGGATTGACAAAATCTTCGGGCTGTATCATATACACGTCCTCATCAAGGTTTCCATTCAAGAAAGTCGTTTTGACATCCATCTGTCATATCTCATAATCGAAATACACAACTATTGCTAGAATGATCCGAATAGATTTAAGCATCGCTACTGGAGAAAATGTCTCGTCGTAGTCAACTCCTTGAACTTTTCGAAAACCTTTTGCAACAAGCCGTGCTTTATAGATGTGAACATTTCCGTCCATATCTCTCTTTTTCTTAAAGATCCATTTGCACTCGATGGGTCTAACACCCTCAGGCGGATCAACCAAATTCCAAACTTGATTGTGTCCTATGGAATCTATCTCGGATCTCATGACACTTTGCCATTTCTCGAAATCTAGGTCCATCATGCTTCCGCATATGTCCTAGACTCATCGTTTTCCATCAACAATATGTCGCGCTCTCCCGTAATTAGGAGATTCATTCTATCAGTTGCGCGACGTGGCCTTTCGGACCTTCGTGGTTGTGGTGGTTCTTCTCTTACCACTGGTGCTTCCACTAGTTCTTCTACATTAGCATCACTCACCACTAGTTCTTCTACATTAGCATCACTAATAGAGTCTTGCCTCACAGGCTCATCTCAAATTTCTTCAAGAAACACATTTTGTCTACTTTTCTCGCCTTTGAGAAACTCTTTCTCCAAGAAAACACCGTTTCGAGCGACAAACACTTTGCCTTCTGATCGGTTGTAGAAATAATACCCAATAGTTTTCTTTGGATATCCCACGAATATGCACTTGTCTGATTTGGGTGTAAGCTTGTCTGACTGAAGTCTCTTGACAAATACTTCACAACCCCAAATTTTCAGAAAAGACAAACTGGGAGTCTTGTCAGTCCATATCTCATATGGTGTCTTATCTACGGACTTAGACGGTACCCTATTAAGTATGAAAGCTGCTGTTTCTAGAGCGTATCCCCAAAACGATAACGGTAGGTCTGACTGGCTCATCATTGATCGTACCATGTCCAACAAGGTTCGATTATGTCGCTCGGACACACCGTTTCTCTGAGGTGTTCCAGGCGGCGTAAGTTGTGGAACAATTCCACAACTCTTTAGATGACTGCTAAAATCGTGGCTCAAATACTCGCCTCCACGATCGGATCGTAAGGCCTTAATTTTCTTGCCACGTTGATTTTCAACTTCATTCTGAAACTCCTTGAACTTTTCAAATGTTTCTGACTTATGTTTCATTAAGTAGACATAGCCATATCTACTAAAATCATCAGTGAAGGTAATGAAGTATTGGAATCCACCTCTAGCCGTCGTGCTCATTGGTCTACACACATCCGTATGTATGAGTTCCAATAAGTCATGCGTCCTCTCAGGAAAACCTGTGAATGGCGTCTTGGTCATCTTGCCTAGCAAACAAGCTTCGCATGTCTCGTATGATTCAAAATCAAACAAAGTTAAAAGCCCATCTGAATGGAGCCTTTTCATGCGCTTCTCACTTATATGACCCAAACGACAATGCCACATGTAGGTTGGACTTAAATCATTAGGCCGTGGCGTTTTAGCACTTACATTACAGATCGATGCATCATCAAGATTTAGAATAAGCAAACCATTCACAATGGATGCAAAAGCCACAAACATGTCATTCTTAGAGATCACACAACCATTGTTTTCACTCGCAAATGAATAACCATCCTTCATCAAACATGAAGGAGACACAATGTTTCGACTTAAACTAGAAACATAATAACAATTATTTAATTCCATAACAAATCCTGATGGGAGGTGAAGTTGCATTGTCCCGATGGCCAGCGCAGCAACTCTTGCATTGTTGCCAACACGGAAATCATCTTCCCCTTCGTTCCACGCTTCTACTTCTTATCATTCCTTGCATCGAATTGCAAATATGAGCAACCGATCCGGTATCAAATACCCAAGAATTTATATAAGAATCAACGAGGAAAATGTCTGTAACATAAACATGAAGTGTACTTGAAGTAGAAGTACCCATTATCAGCAGCTGATCTAGCCTTGGGCGTCGGTTTGGCTTGGAGATCATATCTTTAGCCTTACCCTTCTTCTTCCAAGATCTGCCCTTCTTCTTAAATGTAGGCTTGTTTTGGATGGCCATCATATGGCTGCCTCCAGCGCTTTTCTTAATATCACTCTCTGCTGTCTTAAGCATGCCACACAACTTATTTAGGCAACTCACTTCAAGACTAGCATCACATGCTTTCTTGCAAGTTTGTTTCACAGTAAGTGTTGCATCTTCAGTAGGCTTATCTGGTAATGGGGTGTCCAGAACTTTTTTCTTTTTCTCAACCCTGAGAACAATTCTCTGGTTGCGAATCCAATCTGCATAGTTTGTCCTATTCATCTCATCCTTCTCAAGGATCGAACGCAAATTAAACAGTGTGCTATTACGTGCCACTGATCTACAACAAAATGATAATGCAAAATATTAAGACAATGTATCCATGATGGAGTAAATTAAATTAGACATTTAACTGAATCTACTCCCACTAAAATTAATATCCCTCGATTGATGACTACTTGACTAGTGATCGATCCGGATCCACAACTAACAAGTCAACTAGTGAGCTTTAGCATCACCGCTAGAAGACATGGTAGATCGGTAAGCAACTCTTTGCTAATCATATCTCATATGACTCCTGTTGTTGGGTGACATCTCTATGTCTCGGCGCCCAACTTTTGTGCCCCAAAGCTCTTAACCGTTAAGATGACTTTGTTCAAGGTAACCAAACCCCGTGCGAGTAAGTATCCGATACGAACCCATCTAGTCGAGGAAAATCAGTAGCACCCTAATTTTATAGACCCACCACTGATTCTACAAGACATGATGGTGCAAGGTTTGGAAGGGCACGTAAACTCAAAAATTGTTAAGGGATCATTCTACTTCTATCATCGCATACATGAGAAATAACGATTATCGCATGTAAATAAAAGCAGAACGTTAAGGACGGCATTCACACAATAATGATACGGTATGGCCCATTATCACAGGTAGATCTCCATCTCCATTGTGTTGTCCATCATGTTGATCTCCATCTTCATGATCCATCATGTTGATCTCCATCTCCATGATCCATTCATGTCATCCTCTAGTGATGAGTCCTCCAAGAACTAACATCTAACGCATGCAAGTAAATAAATTACATAACCACGCTTAGAGCATCACAGGTTGGCACGCAGGCCATTACATTAACTTGACAATACATATGGCTCCAGCTGTATTGCCGCACTCACGACACGCAGGTCATGATTCAATTACATATATGCATCACATACACATAAAGGCCATACCGATCACATGAATTTCTGCAAAAACAAGTTAGGCGATTCCGACGTCTACATTTAAACCCAGAAAACTCCATCTTTCCGGTCGAATTTCGCAAATCTAATTTCAGCAAAACTGCCAAAGGCAGTCTGAATCAGTTGTAACTTTTTCTGTAGATGAATTTTCATATAAAAAACGTCCCCATCCGAGATCGTATGCAAACGTTATGGCTGTTTTACCGAACAGCTTGTTTTCGCATGTTTCTCCGGCCCGGTTTCAGATCCAATCTTTACCGCCACGCATCCCATGCGCCTGGCCATTGACCTAAGTTCAATTCGACCAATGCAATTGATCTACATCTCACCATGTATGAGTTTACGAGTATCACTTAGCTCCGATGGCGGAAAAACCGACCGGTAGGAGCAATTCGTTACACGACCATCACAGTAAAGATCACGAACCGATCAGAGACTCATCTACAACCATGCATATCTCCATATGCCCATGATCGAACCTATAACAGAGCAGCTATGGCTCTGATGCCAATGAAGGGATTCGGGGAGGCTACGCTAGCACAATACAAAACCGTGTACCCCGAAACCAGGAACAACTGCAGTTATAAATCTCAAATCATTACCACTAGATGCGCAGATGCAGCGAAACCGTCTCGGTGTAGAGAAGCGCATCTAGGTAGCAGTACAGTGAAGTTGCGAACGCCCGTCTGGTCCTGCAGCACATGCGGTTCAGTCCAAGTGTTCCAAGCGCAGCACCTCCAAGGTATCCACACGTACAAGGATGGAACGCCGAGCACCGGTGTGCCAGCACTGGGGCGTGCGTGGCGGGAGATGAGAGAGCGACGGCTAGGGCTTGGGGCGGCATAGAATACTTCGGTCGCTCCCCTTTGCCCCTCCCACGTATATATGAGGAGGAAGACCTCCCATCCCTTCGTTCATTAGCAATACGGGACTAATAGATGTTGTAGTCCCTCTAATGCTAATGGGCTTCCACTTTGTAGGCCTATTAGTGGATCCAATCCAATTGATTTTAGGGTATATATCCAACAATGATCTCAAAGAGTTAAGTTGGGGAATGGGTTAAAGGGACCACTCGTACTACGAAGGTATCCAAAGAATCTTGGGGATCGAACATATCTTGTATTAACTTACTATTACTGATCTGGTAATTTTTTGTTGTATTATCTTACTATTATTAATCAGGTAATCTTTTTTAAGCATTCATGTTATTTCTCATGAGATTCACTAAAGGAAAGAAAAAAATCTACAAATTCATAAAAAATTGAAACATACGAGACCATCAATCTGATAGCTTTTGATCACTATAAATAATAATGGTCGTTAGACAAATTTTTATTCTTTTTAATTCTTACTGCTATCGTTAAGAACTGGAAAAAACTTCTAGAGGTTCATTCGGGTTTAGATATCGAGCTGCTAGAATTGAATTAAGGTTTGAATTTTAAATTAGCCATCTAACACAGTACTATTGTTGGTCGAGAAAAGTACTCCTTCCTGTGCAAACGTTTATTAACAAGTTTCAGCTTTTCCTCACTTTTCTTTGCTTTTGACTTGTGACTTGTGAGTTGTGATGACCATATAACCTTACCACCTAACGTAAGTTTCTTCTTCCACCCACAGCCACAGCAGTAGCACAACACACAACACAAAGAAGGGAAAGGGAGGGTACGGAGGGACACAAAGGGTGTTTCTTCCCTGTGCTTAAATTTCTGTCTACGATGGAGCAGGCAGGGTCATCCCGTAGAAAATGTGGGCCCTGTTCCAAGTTCTAGTTTCTAGGCTCTAATTTACAATAACAATAGCAACAATAATATACTAAGATTCATGGTATAGCTTTTTCAAATATGTTTATGATTGTGTTTATTGCACTGCTCAACGTTTTATGTTAGTTAGGCTAAGATGAATTCTCAATTTGGGATGGAATCAATGATTCTTTAATAATATAATTATACATAAAAGCTCCTTAATTTCTTAGACTAAGTCATCTACATCATTTTTTCTTCTTTTTAAATTATTCATAACAGAATAATACACTTAGAATATTGGTGTGAAAAATATGGAAAGGCAAAAATTAATAGGGCTATATATTCAAGAAAAGATAAAACATACTAGTTTACACGCACATTAGGATATATATACTAGTACTGACTAACTAATCAGTAGATAGTAGTGGCTTCTACTGCTCCTGAGGGTCCGATCCAACAAGAAATATCTTTTTTTAGAATATCCAACAAGAAATATCTAACATCTTCATTAGCGTGCAGTAGTGCAAACTAACCCAATCGTTCAACCGATATTGGGCTTAGTCACTTAGATGCAAGAAAAGACATACTCTCGTTTGTTTTCTTTCTAGAAAATTGAGTTGGAAATATTGATTAGATACATTTTGCCGTTAATACTAGTAATTAGTATAATTAAAGGGCCTTAACTTTTGGGGCCTTGTTCGGACGCACATGTCGCACGCCCCTCGGGACGGGCCTGGAGCAGGCCTCCTCCAGCGGCGGCAAGAAGCTTATGGTGGATGTTCCTGGCGGTGCTGGTGGTGAGGTGAAGCAGCAGCAGGTAGAAATGGAAGAAGCAGGCATAGTTGCAGCAGGAGCTGACAAACTGGCGGCAGTGGATGGCGCCACCATGGAACAAGTTCAGGTCACGATTTGTACTAGCAAGCTCCACTGCCCTCTCTGCTCCTTCCCTTTGAAGCCCCCAATCTTCCAGGTGAGCCAAGCATCATTCAGTATTCCAGTTACCGTACCAATGCAATGAACCCAATCCTTGTCCGTGTACTCTTCAACTTCTCATCGGAGTTTTCTTGGCATGAAGTGCGACGCCGGGCACCTGGCCTGCAGCGCCTGCTCCGGCCTGCTCTTCGACAACCGGTGCTACGACTGCGACTGCAGCGGCTCCTACGGCCGCAACCCCGTGCTCGAAGACTTCTTCCTCGATCAGATCAGGATTACTTGCGCTACGACGCCTACGGCTGCCGCGCAATCATCGCCTACTGCGACTCCAACGACCACTGCCGCGTGTGCCCCTACGCGCCGTGCTCCTGCCCGGAGCGGCAGCGAGGCAGGTGCAGCTTCGTCGGCTCGCCGCCGATGCTCGTCGAACACATCGCCGCCAAGCACCCCGACGGCTCCGGCACCCCGCGGGTCGCCGCGGTCCGCTACGGCCAGGAGACGAAGCTCGCCCTGACGGCGGCGCGGCGTTGACACGCCCTCGTCGGGGAGGAGTACCGGAGCCTGTTCCTCGTGTCCCTGAGCTTGCCTTGGTCCGACGACACCGAGGTGTCGCTGGTTTGCGTGAGGGCCAAAGGCGGCGGCGGCGCAGTACACGTGCAAGCTGGCACTGGAGCTCCCGAACGGTGGTGGCGAGGAGGAGGAGGGTGGGGTGGTCGTGATGGAGTTCAAGGTGCGGAGCAGCGCGCTGCCGGGCGGGACTCCGGCGAAGGACCAGCGGGCGTCCCTGAAGCTGCACCAGAAACTGGAGCCCGGCGACATGCTCGCGCTCACCGTACGCATCGACCGGCTGATCCAGCCCGTCGGTGCCGCCGCTGCCGCCGGCGAGTCTACAGCGACGGGACAAATAGATGGGGTCGTTTCTAGTAGGCACACGATCGAGCTAGCTACGAGGTCCAATCTCAACTCCCGAGGAGAATGAAGCGGCACTTGCTAGATTAATTAGTTCATGATTTATTCATCTAGCTCATTTTAATTTGCCTTTGTATCCTGTGAGTTCGATCCTGCGTGATCCGAGCGCGTCTGTAGGAGAGCTCAGGCACGTACTCGTGCCGAGAGCGCGTACGTTTGCAGCACCTATCCGCCACCAGTGTTCGCGTCGCGTCGTGTTCGTGAGTTCGCCGGCGGCGAGCGTGCGTCGCGGACTTGCGTCAGCGCTGAAGCTTAATGCCGTAATTAGGTAGTAGCAGGCTGATGATTGGCTATTTCTAACACCTCCGTGCGCCGCTACTAGACTACTACTACTGAGTCATAATTAACTCACGACTCGATGTTAATTTCATATGCTGCGGGCGCAGATCGAGCAGCAGCAGTAGCTCAACTCTTAACTCAGCTGTAAGTGTTCGTTCAAAAAAAAAAAACTCAGCTGTAAGTTACGTTACTCCGAAGAAGTGGCGGTGCCGTGATGTGTCGCGCCCGCAAGTGCTAGTGCTGGCACGTCAGACGTGGCGACTGACGATCAGCATGTAGTGAATCGCAACCAGGCAGATCATCTGATCATGAATGCGTAGGTACTATAGCAGTCACGTGTCAACACTCAACAGTAACTGTGGTTCCTTCGCTAGAACGAACATCTGCACTAAATCACCTCTATCACTGTTCACCGAGAGGGCGAAAAGGTGGCCTGCCACTACTGCACACTGCTCCCTCCGTCCAAAAAAGAGAGGTGTTGTAAGAGTTGAGCACGGGAATTAAAGAGGGGTAAAAAAGTAGAGAGCGCACAGGAAACGAGGAGGGGCAGTGGAGGAGAGAGATAGAGATAGGGGTTGCATTGGAAAGCGAGAACACCCTTCTTTTTGTTACAAGATTTGAGCTCTAAAACACCATTCTTTTTGAGACAGAGGGAGTAGTCCACAACAGCATGTGCACGGTCGCAGGATGTCACTGCAAAGGCAATGGAGCTCGCTCACAGTACAAAAGGGATCGGATGGCATAATCACAGTGGACTGATAGTAGCGGAGACTGATGCCGCGCTGACCCAAGTAGCAGACCAACGCGCCAAGTACGCGGCGCGCGCGAGCAGTCAGAGGCCGGCAGTGGGCGCCGGGCCTCGCACTGGTGCACCTTACTTGTCGATTGTAACGGTGAGCTTCGTTCAAGCCTCAACCTCCTTAATTTGGAACCTTCCTTCGTGTGTGCCACATCTAAGCAGGGTCGCGGGTCCGTCGCCGCCTCAGCCGCCACGGGTGGCATCTCCGGGCACCGTGAGTTTAGCTGCACAAGCAGGGTCGTGGGTCTGTCGCCGCCTCAGCCGCCACGGTCATCGTGAGGCCCTGATTGTCGCCCAGGACGATGCACTAGTAGAAAAACAGGCTTCGGTACCGGTCGGTAAGGCGCGTTTAGTACCGGTTTCGCAACCGGTACTAAACTTTCGAGACTAAAGTGGTTGGTCGTTTCGTACTGGTTCCACGCGTAAATGCGCGAACGCAGCCGTGAGGATTCGAACCCACGACCTCCGGTCTCGCGCGTAGCTTCCTTACCATCCCACCTATGCATCATTTGTGATTGAGTGGGAGATGCATTCAATGTCGCCTTTTAGTCCCGGTTTGTAACATTGGCTGGCACTAAAATGCGCCATTTAGTACCGGTTTGTGTTACAACCCGGTACTAAACGGGTCTCCGAGGCTTTCAATGTTTGAAACCGGTACTAAATGGGTTGGTGACCATTTTAGTACCAGATTTTAAACAACCGGGACTAAAAGACAAGGGACCAAAGGTTGTTCACCGGGGTTTGCGCTACAGCGTGCCGTAGCAGATCTTGCACATGCATTAGGAATGCGTGTACCTAAGGACTGATCAGGTGGTCGCTAATTTGGTCCTTGTAGTTGTAGGGTGTACAACAAGGTTCACCAATTTGGTCTATAAAATACACGCTTAGACATTTTGCTGATTTGGATGCAAAATTGAGGGTTTGATAGTTTTGATTTCAATATGCGAAGAATATGAAGATCGCGATCATATACTCCTCAGATGTCCTCATGCCCTTGGCGGCTACGGCGGCTGCTTGGCTGGTCGTCTCTGCACCATACTTGGCGTCCTTCCGTTATCGGTGGTTCCTCCCACTAACTTCCGGATGATCTCCCAGCTACTATACGTTCAGCGATCATCATGGCCACGCTCTGGAACATATGGAAGGCCAGGAACGATCTTGTTCTCAATGGCTGCTACTGCACTTCAAGGGCAACCATTCTAGTGATCGTTGCTGATCTAGATCTCTGGAAACATCGGGTCAGAAAACAGTGTTGCACGTCTCTGTCTCCTGTCGTGGACTGCGTCCCTGCTAGCCTTTGTAAATTAACATAGCTTTCTAAACTCTAGTCACACCCCCTCTTGCAAATCTGTATGCAAAATTTTGCATATTAATTCAATCGTTTAGAGCAAGTCTAAAAGACTCTCTAAATTCTTTCTAATTACTAGTTTTAGAGATTTTGAGGCAAGAGACTCTTCAAATCCTTTCTAATTGCTAGTTTTAGAGATTTTGATTAAAAACGTACCTTCCAACAGCCTCTCTATTTGGTTATTCAAACATAGTCACTCTCCATTGCGGATTTCTTGCTAGCAAAATATAGAAAAGAGAATAGCTCTCTAGAGTGCATGCAAGATATAGAGAAGCTATTGGAAAACAGAAAGATATAGAAAATGATTTTTATGCAAATGACTCTCTAAATGATGATTTAGAGAGTGAGTTTTAGAGAGACTCTTGGAGATGCTCTAACAACCTTTCTATTAGGTTATTCAAACATAATCACTCTTCTATTCCGGATTTCTATCTAGAAAAATATAGAAAAGAAAATAGCTCTCTAGAGTGCATGCAAGATATAGAAAGACTGTTGGAAAACAAGAAGATATAGAATACGATTTTTATGCGAATGGCTCACTAAATGATAATTTAGAGAGCAAGTTTTAGAGAGACTCTTGGAAATGCTCTTAGGCCGGCTCCTAGCTGCCGTAGCACCTTAAAAAAATATTGGTTTGGATCTCAAAATTGGATATCAATGAGTCAAATGCACATTTAACACTATCGTGAAATTTGTGTCAAGATAAGCAAAGTAGCGAGGGCATCAGATCTATCTTACACTTTTTTAAGAAAAACTTTGAACGATTTTATTGATGAAGATATTTAGATTGCATACCTTTTGGAAGGGCGTTTTGGTCATTTTTCATACCCCTATACATCTGTTGTGTATAGAGGTAAGAGAGTTTGGATAATATTGAGAGGCGAGGAAGAGAGGACTAGAGGTGAGACTCCTGTATTTTTACCATCCTTCTACTATCTTGGATTGTAACTAGGAGTTATCTCTAGAGGTATTCAAATGATCAATTCGTTATTCGTGCTCAACTGCCTCTCTCTCAAAATCTGAAGTGTACCTCTCTATCCTTTTTCATTTCCAAAGCTTTTTTTTCGTTCTTCGCATTTGCTGCGATTTTGTTGAAGGAAAATCAGTGTTAGTATGTGTGAGCAAAGCTTGTGTGATTTCATAACAAATCCCTCACTGAGCGGCTCAAATTTAAAATTTCTTCAAAAAAACTTCCCTTTCCTAGGGTTTTCCGAATTCTGTGAAAAAGCCGAGAAATTCTCAATCGTTTCGAGAGATCTTCTTGATATGGGTCTCTCAGAATTTTTTTATGAGTCGGCTTTGATTTGATAAGGGTTTTCTGAATTCTTTGTGGAGCTCATTCTACCTGACGTGGTTGTGCTTCGGCTCGATTTCTGTTCTTTTTTTGGTTGGGGGGAGGTGTCCTCTATCCCCGCGCAACTGCAGCTCGGCTTGATGATTTGATTTTTTTGTGCGCTCGACCTTGGCTTAGCAGCAGAGATTTCTGTTCATCCCCCGATTCGCGTTTTCCGTGACGGTAATGCTTTGAAACCGGCGTCCGACACGCGTCGGACACCTCCTCAATCCTATCGGCCCACGCATCCTCACGCGAAACACCGGTCCACGCCGCTCCTCATCCTTTTCCTCACGTGGGCCCTGTCTTCCTCGTCGCTTGTCCTCTACATCGCCTCCTCTCTGCTCTCGTCTCGCCACCGAATCCCGCTGACACCACTGCCATTCAAGCCCCTAATCTGTCTTCCTCCTCGGCATCTCTACCATGGACGGAAGTTGTGCTTCACCGGCGGCGAGCGTCACGCAGGGCGGCGGCACGCAAGGCCGGCGGCGAGCTGTCACGCAGGGCGGCGGCCCGTGTCCTGCTGCTTTTTCGCCTGTCCACATGCTCTCCCTCCCCATCCCTCTCCGCCGTTGCTCCTCGCCGTCCTCCCCGCCATTGTTGCGCCGCCACACACCGCTGGTCGGAAGAGGCGGCGACCTCGATGGCCAGAATCATGCAGAAGCGAAGAAGGGTGCAAGCTCCCCATGGAGCTGCCTATGGTGGAGCTTTTCTTGGAGGCACACCATGGTTGAATTCCTCCGGCGCGCGAGCTCCCCATGAGGACCAGTCCCCCGACGGCGCGAGCTCCCCACGGGCGAGCTCCCTTGAGTGGTGCCCCGGCGGCGAGCTCCCTGCTCGCCATCCTCTTCCTCCTCCATCGACCTGTGCAATTCTACTTTTTTTTGCTAGGGTTTGTTGCATGTTGCAAATGCATGTTTCACGTGTTTCGGATGTTTTAGAAGAGTGTTGCATCTGTTTTACGTGAATGTTGCAAAAGTAAATCTGGATGTTGCGAATGTTGCATATGTTTCACATGCATGTTGCACGTGTTTTATCTGTGTGTTGCATTTTTATCTAGACGTTTTGACTAGGTCCCGTGCGACTGAGTGTTGAGAACGACGTCGTGTTTCACTATGTTTCAATAGAATTTTTTCAATGTTGCAGTTGCATGACAGTGATGTTGCAATAGATTTGTTTCAATGTTGCACAAATTTAACGATGAATTAACGATGTTGCATGCAACAGATCTCCGACGTTGCGACGGGAATTTTTCTCCCCGCACTCAGATGTTTCGCTGTATTTCAGTACGTAATTTATACACATGTTGCAAAAATGTATTCCCAATGTTGCAAATATGTATTTTTGATGTTGCACCGACCATCGGATGGAAAAAATTCCATCGGACGTCCAGACGCCAGCAACTCCCTTTCCGTGAGAGTCCGAGTGTCCGACGACTATCTGACGCTAGATGCTTTGCAAGTGCTGGGCAGGCTGCAGGTGTTTCCTCCGACGTGCTCTCTTCCTCGGTGATCAGGTCTTCCGCTGCTGGTTCGGTCGGCTGCCGTCGCTGGTAACAGCAGCGCCTCATTTGCTCATTTGCTAGCTGATTTATTTTTCAGTTGCTGCCTCAGCTTGGTGCCCGGCAGCTGTACGTCAGTGAGACCATCAGTGATTTTTTTGTTCGTTTTGTCCACGATCGAACTTCAGAAATCAGTCCCCTGTTTAATTCAATGATTTGTGTATACAAGCTTACAGCTGATTTTATTCTGTTGAGTTGTTGTCAATCCCTCGTGCAGCAGCAGCAGCATTTTAGCTTGTGCCGACTGCTACCACTAGCACATTTGTCTCTTGCTTGTTTCCTAGATTGTTCAAGTGCTACTTTTAAGTAATTCTTTTAGCTATTAATTCCAGCATGGGTAGGTCTTGTATGGTAGCTAGCGATTAGTTTGATCTTTCTAGCTTTTCTTAAAGAATGCTTGGTCGGTGGTTTTAATACTGCAGTAGCAGATGCTTGTGGTGTCTGATTAATAGTTCTATCGCTCTGTTCGTTTGGCAGGACTGGGATGAAAAGCCTATTATATTTGGCTGATTTTGAGCTGATTCAATAGTGTTCTATGAGAGAAATAATCTGGAGGGCTGGGCTGATAAGCATCATATTTGCTTATTTTGGTGAAAGCTTAAGTGAAATTTTAGTTTAATATTCTCTGCAATTTAATTATCTCTCCTGTTAAATCATTCTGTTTCAACAATGCATTAAAAATTCCTAATCGTTCTTAGGGGTAGCATATTATGAGAATGAGTTGAGGGATGCCCGATGTCTTTTTGGACATAGGCCAAGTTTCTTTGTTCTCAAAATGAGGGGTTTATCGGCTTTCACTCTCCTCCTCATCACTCATCAGTCATCATTTCATCTCCTCAAAATCCCAATCCAAGGCTGTCTGCGACGCTGCAAGAAAATTGCTGAAGCTTGCAGCTTATTTCGTCAAGTTATTCTCGTGTCACAGCCTTACAGGTAGACTGCAGCGCAGATGATGGAGAGACGCGAGCCGCAGAAAAATAGCAAGAAGGCGAGGATGGAGTTTCCAATGGCTGGAGTGAGTCAAAACACACCAGGAGTAGAGGCAACCAGCAGAGACAGGACATTAGTGGCCGTGGAAGCCGCCACAGCGAGGATGGAGCTCCAAGTCAGGACTGACATGTCCAAGCTCCACTGCCCCCGCTGCAACCACCCCTACGAGCCTCCAATCTACGAGTTCCTGGTATGCTGCATCTTCACTGATACCAGCTAAATCCGTTGATCATTCTCTGTTCTTATGGCGAGTCGAGTGTCTGCAGTGTGATGCAGGGCACTTAGCTTGTGGCAACTGCCATGGCCAGTTCCCAAAGGACAAGTGGTACACGTGCGGTCAGGACGGCGCCTACCGTTGCAACACAGTTGTCCCCTATCTTGAGTCCGGCGACCACCAGCGCGAGCCCCCCTGCGCGCCGTGCGGTTGCCCGGAACTGGGCTGCACCTTCGTCGGGTCACCGCCGATGCTCCAAGACCACCTTGCTTGAGGGCGAACACTGCGGCCCCGCCGGCCGCAGTACACGTGCAAGATGTGGGCGATGGGGCACAAGGCCCCGGGGGCTGCCAAGGCGCAGAGCGTGATGATGGAGATGGAGGTGCCAGGCTACGCAGCGCCCGGCGAGGCCACAGTGGTGCCCCTGGTTGTACATAGCAAGATGCTTCACGGGACCTCCGCGGAGGTCCACCTCTGCATTCGCATCGACGAGGTGCGGACACGAACACAGTAAAAACAAATTCCATCCATTTTGATTATAATGCTAGAATTTGGTTCTTTTGCCGATGGGCAAATTCCATCCATTAGTTTGTTTGGACAACTGTGTTCTGTATTTGCAAAAATGCAGGAACTTGACTCAGGATCCATGGAGCTTGATGAGCTAGCTTCTCAAAGCCAAAGCAATTACGACAGAAGGAACCTTCAGCAAGACAAGGAAAAAGTTTGTGATTGTTATTTTGCTAGTCTCTACCTTCCTCCTATTAAGAATGTTGAAGTTTGCTTTCTGTTTTCTGTTACTTTTTGGTTGCATGATTGTTTACTTCTCGTAGATCTGTTTGCATATTACAATTGCATATGGTTAGCATTAGAGGAATTAGGGGTATGATGCAGGGAAGTTGTACAGCTTCGTATCTACTTGTTAGAGAAAGGGAAGGGAAGGATTCCCCCTAATTTCATACAAAGGACCTTATACCTACATGGTTAGTTCCAAAAGGAAAATCAGAACTGAGACAATGCTAGAGAATCATAAAGCAGGCACCTTAACCTTGTGAAGTAAATTGAGAAAAGTATTTTACTTTCTTGGGGATGATGCTATGAAATGCATGATTCTGTTAGGTAATTTCCCTGTAGTGTACTATTAGGAAAATTTATCTAAGGCTTTTGTTGTCAAATGCAGAACAAAATGAAAACTAAGCATCTCAAGAAGCCAACATTAGGGCAACATAACACCATTGCTTGCATAAATATATTTTGATGATATGTTATTTCTTGATAAACTAATATCTATGAGCATGTTATTGTGTGGAAATGCAGAGGGACAAGGAAGCTTCTCTAGAAAATATTACCAAATTACAACAACAATTAGATGCCAACAAGAAGCTCAAGTTCGAAATACAACAGTTGCACGGAAAATTGGAAGCCATGAAGCATGAAGATTCAGAATCAAAAAGAAGATAGATGAACTCAGTGAGGAGGTAAAGCATATGTGTGATGAAATGGAGGCCATGGAGTCGCTGAACATGACTCTGCTTATCAAGGAAAGGAGAAGCAATGATGAGTTGCAAGATGCTTGGAAGGAGCTGATTTGCGTAAGCGACATCATTGATTCCTCAACTGTCCAGTATCAGATTCTGTTTCGTTGTTCAAATTTCAAACCAATGGTCAAACCTATATGTTCATTGCTTTTGCAACGCATGTGGTTTTCATTATCCCTCTGGTTTGTTGTGTGTTTTGCAGGGTTTTAGGCTGCTTGACATTGGCCGAACAAATATAGGTATCAAGATGATGGGTGAGCTTGATCACAAAGTATTCAGAATCTTCTGCAGGAAAAAGTTATCAGAAGAGGACGCAGAATGCACTTTTGCTTTGCTTTGTTCACAATGGGAAGATGAAATTAGAAAACCAAACTGGCATCCTTTCCAGGTTATAGTGGTTGATGGGAAAGAAACGGTACAACCCTTGATCATTTAGAATTCCTCTTCCTGCCTCCCTAACACCGGTTGTTTATAATTTTGAGTCATCGTTTTCATGGACTGACTTGCAAGTTTTTTGCAAGTGGTTCCATACTTCCATGCTAAATTGTATCATCTGATATATGAGCGTTCTCTTGCACAGGAGATTCTTTCAGAGGATGAGAAGCTTCGGAAGCTAAAGGAAGAGCATGGGAAGAAATCTATGCTTTGGTAACAAAGGCCCTGGTTGAGCTCCGCGACTACAATCCTAGTGGCTGCTTTCCTGTACCGGTGCTGTGGAACTACAAGCAGGGCCGAAAGGCAACTCTGGAAGAAGGCGTCAAGGATATCGTGGAGCGGTGTCGGATTGTTAAGAGGAAGCGTTGAGCCAGCAAGGTATCCAGATGGGTTCTTCTGTTGGCGCTGTCCTGAGCTAAACCCTAAAACCCTACTAGACATGTGTCATTATAGCATTAGTCTATCGGTTTTAAATAATGATGAGTGGGTGCCCATGATCACCTGCAATGCAAGACGCTAGTATTTTCGTTCGGTTGCATGTTTGTCTCTGGATTTCCCTGTTGGGGCATTGACATGAATGCTGCTATGTTTTTAGAATGTGTGTCAGCTTCATGGATCTGCTGCCATATTATTGCTGAACAGAACAGAGGCATGGGAAGTACAAGCTTTTGTGATTTGGGCTATTTGGTTGCTATTTGACCCCTGCAGCACTTTTCGTTTGGTCACGGCAAAAAAATTCTATCAGGTGCCCACCTGCCTGCTGGGAATTGAAACACGAGTGCAGATTTGCTTGGATGGCGTCGTAGCATGATTCCGGCCCATCACGGTCCACCACGAGCGGGGGTGGTGTGCGTGTGCAGCCTCTGACCTGCCGCTGCCCGCGGGCACACGGTGGTGTGCTTAAGGGTGAACTCCGGCGACTTGCCGACTGGAGCTCCCGGTAGCGCGGGCACCCCTGCGCGGTGCGCGCCGTGCTGCTGGCTGGAGCCCGGCTAGCTGCCCCTTGCCGGGGTCGCCGTGGATGCTCGTCGCCCACATCGCCGGCAACAAGCAAGCCGCGGCCTCTGGCCCGGTCTGGTTTCGCGATTCATCCCCAACTGACCTGATGGTCATCTAGATCTAGACTATATATATACGGTTTTAGAGGAAGAAGTTCCGATTCCAATGGAAAATTAAATTTCTGGCACGGATAATATTTTGTTTCTGAAGCTAAAGTCACTAAGTTTAGCCAATGCTCCATCTCTGTATTTTTTTTTTTTACATGTGTCTGGCGCGTAGTTGTAACTTGTACATCGGATTATGTATTAGAGGGTTGTGGCAACCTAGACTACTGTGGCTGAGATATTAGGTTCAGAGTTAAATAAAAAATTAGGCATAGCCTGCATTTCTAAAGTTCGTTGCATTTTTTGGAAGCATTTAAAGCAATTGTACAAGTTTTCATGGCAACAACAATGAGCTAATATATATGGTTTACACACGGCAAAAGGGCGGTCTTGTGCAGTGATAGAGCCTCACCGTCTGTGACCGGAAGGTCCAGGGTTCAAGCCCTAACCTACAGGAATGGCTGTGCATTAAACATCTGCCTCAGACCTCGCATACGGGAGCCTACGACACTAGGTACGCTCCATTTTATATGGTTCGGTACAGCGCAGAATAGTTCATTTTCACATGAGTCAATCAATTACAAGTTTTCTTAGAGTCTGTTTAAATAGAGTAAAAGAGGAAATAAACTTTACATTGGGTCTCGTGCATAGAGAGAATAAATGAACTGACACGGTTCTTCAGGGAAAGTTTTGTAACTCCTTTACAAGAACTAATTGAATTAGTAATGATTGCCTAGCTTTTCTTTTGAAAAGTATGTCATTATTGTGAGTACATCTTTGCTATAAAATATAAAAGTATAAAGTATTGTTTTATACTAATATAATTTCAATTAATTTTTTAAAACGCATGCCGAGCTCCAAGGATCCATCTAACACATGGCAGCAACAGCAGCCTTCTTGCACGTTTCACCGCCGTGCATGCACGGATACACCGCCGCCGCGACACGCAGCTGCCTGCTCGCTTGTCATCGACGTTTTTCACCCCGCCACGTCTCCAGCTGCACAGTAACTCCAGCAGGGGCGTCAGCTTGAATAGCAAGCCGAAGCTGTACTTGTAAATTTCCATTGCAGGCAGACACTCATTCCTCGGCTTCGGCTTCTTGTGATGGAGAAGCGCGAGCAGCAGAGCAGCAGCAAGAAGGCCAGGGCGGAGGGTCCTGGTGGCAGGCAAGATGCGGAGGGGGAAGCAGCCGCCATCGGCGCCGCCGGTGCTCTGGTGCCGACGGAAGCCGCCGGGGCAAGGGCGGCGGCGGTCACCGTCCAGATGGACATGGACATGCTCCACTGCCCTCGCTGCAACGACCCCTTCAAGACTCCAATCTTCCAGTTCCAGGTAATGCTTCATCATCACTACTGGCTAATAAGTTGTGCTCTCTTGGCGTTCGATTTTATGAGCGAACTGAGTTTGTGCAGTGCGAGGCCGGGCACTTGGCGTGCCACAAATGCCACGCCGATCTCCCCAAGGACCAGTGCTACGCGTGCGGCCACGCCGGCGCCTACGTCCGCAACTTCCCCCTGGAGAAAGTCATCGGCCACGTCAGGATCCACTGCCCCTACGAGGTGTTCGGCTGCGGGACCTACGCCCTGTACAACGAGGTTGAAGGCCACAAGCGGCACTGCCCGTTCGCGCCGTGCGGCTGCCCGGAGCGCGGCTGCCCGTTCCAGGGCACGCCGGCGACGCTCCGCCGCCACGTCGCCGACGAGCACCCCCGCTCCGGCCCCGTCCTCGCGTTCCGCTACGGGCTCGAGTGGAGTCTCACCATGGAGCCGGCAAAGGAGCGCTGGAAGGTCCTCTTCGGGCATGAGGACGGGAGCGTGTTCCTCGTGTCGCTGGGCGCGGTCGGCGCGGGCGTCGCGGTGACGCTGGTGTGCGTGCGCGCGAACGGCGGCGCGACGGCGGCCACGCAGTACACGTGCAATGTGTCCATGGATATCCCGGCTGGCGGCGGGCGGCAGCAAGGAAGTGACCGCGGTGATGGCGTGGAAGGAAGTGTGCAGCAGCGCGCTGGCCGGCGGCGGCGCGCCGGCGCCGGACGACGGAGTGTTTTTTGGAGCGCACGCGGAGCGGCTGGCCGCGGGGACGGTCTCGCTCAGGATATGCATCAACCCGATCCAAGCGCCGGCGCTCAGTGCTGCCGGAGCTGCAGCCACACCGATGCCGGCGCCGGCACGGCCGGTACGGATCAGCCGGTCCAAGTAGTAGCTACTAGCATCGAAGATTTTGCTATCTGCATGGACAACCTTTTGGGTGTACGCAAGTGCAGTGCAGGTAGCCGGATTGGTCGTCTAACATCTAATTGCGAACTCTGTTGTGTGGTTAACTTGTCGGTTAGTATGAACCCGTATATGCACTCAGTTGCCGGTGACTGGAATAGTATGCGTGCTGCTGTAATGTGCCGATTACTTGACTGGAATGACGTTTTCTAATTTAGTGTTATGACACTACTAGCCACAGCGGTGGAATCTACCGATGCCTGGATAAGGAAAGAGAAGATTTGAGCATCGGCTCAACCACTGGGAGGCGATGCTTCAATAAAAAGAACGGGCACCGATGAATCTACGTGCCTCGGTGCTTCAGAATAAAGAATTACAGAAGAGTCTGAGAAGAGTCTGAGGAGTGCTGTTTCTAGAGGGAAAAAAAATAGCAGGCGAGCAGTAGTTTCTGACAAAAGTAAAGTTAGCCCGATGCTGTGCACTGCGGCCAACGAAGAAATGAGCATCGCCTGACATTTTGCAGCTTTGCAGTGTTTGAAGCTTGGCCACCGCTGTGGACAGTCTTATGGCGCTATCCAATGGAAGTACACGCACAAAGATAGAATTTGGTTTCCAATCCGACTGGGCTTAGCATGACAGTGCTATTTTATTTTTGGAGCAAAAAGAAAATCAGGAGCGTGTACCCGCAAAAACAAAATGGTATGATCCCCGGTCTCACGCAATTCCTTACCTTAGGCTCAGTTTTTGTTACAACGATCGCATTTGGTGCAACATTTGCCTTACCTGGTGGTTACATAGCTTTTCTCCTTCCCTAATTCTGGTTGTATGTAATTTTGAGCCATCGGTATCATCGTGGACTTGTTAGTTTTGCAAGTGGTTTTCATGGTACACTGTAGCATATGATGGGCATTCTCTGACGCAGGAAGTTCTTTTGGAGGATGAGAATCTTCAGAAGCGAGGATGAGAATCTTCAGAAGCTAAAAGAAGAGCATGGTGAAGAAATCTATGCTTTGGTAACAAAGGCCCTGGTTAAACTCCGTGAGTATAATCCTAGTGGCCGCTTTTCTGTGCCGGAGCCGTGGAACTACGAGGAGGACCGAAAGGCAACTCTGAAGGAAGCCATCCAACAGGTCATGAAGCAGTGGGGGACTCTTAAGAGGAAGCGTTGAGCCAATTATCCAGCTGGGTGCTTCTGGGTTGCGGACTCCGTCAGCAGTTCAGCACCGAAGCTTTAATGGCGTAATTAGGTTTCCTAATGGATTGTTAACCTCTACTGCGAGACTGTGCTATGGGTTATTAACACCTCCATGCGCCGGTAGAGCTCGGTGCCTTGGTGAATGGTGATGTTGGTCGATGGCGGATCAAGTGATGATCAAGTTAAACTAGAGGGCTTGGCCTGCACGTTTCTAATCTTTCAGCCGTTTGGAAACCTTTCTGTGCGTTTGCAATGGTAGCCTGCAAGGCTGCAACCTTGCATGTCGCTGTAGACCAGTGCCCTGCTACTTCTTGTCCTACGAGTGATAGAGGCAATAAAGTGCATGTGTTCTAGCGATGGAGCCACAGTTATTGTTGACACACAGAGTTTGATGTCACGTACTGCCGACAATACAAGTTCATGATCAGAATCAGATGATTTGCTTGTTGCTGGTCACGTGTCGGCACATTGCAGCACCACCAATTTTTCACAGTAACTGGCAGCTGAGCAGGGTCGTCGCGTAGAAAATGTGGGTCCTGTTCCAAGTTCTAGTTTATAGGCCTTAATTTTTCAGTTGCTGCCTTAGCTTGGTGCCCATCAGTGATTTGTTTGTTGGTTTTGTCCAACTTCAGAAATCAATGTAATTGTTTTAGCTATTAATTCCAGCATGTGTATGTCATTTCAAATTTATTGCTTAGCTTGTATGGTAGCTAGTGATTAGTTTGATCTTTCTAGCTTTTCTTAAAGAATGCTTGCTTGGTGGTTTCAACACTGCAATAGCATGTGCTTGTGGTGTCTGGTTAGTAGTTTTATAGAAGTTTCATGCTGGCTTATTTTGGTGAAAGCTTAAATGAAGTCTTAGCTTAATACTCTGTTCAATTTAATTAGCGCTCCTGTTAATCATGAAGGACTTCAACTTTTCATTCATTTTCTAGCAGTTTGTTTCTTTTGTCCGTCAATACTTCATGAAGGATTCTTTAATAATATAGTTATACATAAAAGCTCCTTAATTTCTTAGACTAAGTCATCTCCATCACTTTTTATTCTTTTTAAATTATTCATAACAGAATAATACACTTAGAATATTGGTGTGCGAAAAATGGAAAGGCAAAAATTAATAGGGCTACATATTCAAGAAAAGATAAAATACTAGTTTACATGCACATTAGGATATATATACTAGTACTGACTAACTAATCAGTAGATAGTAGTGGCTTCTACTGCTCCTGAGGGCCCCGATCCAACAAGAAATATCTTTTTTTTGGAATATCCAACCAGAAATATCTAACATCTTCATTAGTGTGCAGTAGTGCAAACTAACCCAATCGGCCAACTGATATTGGGCTTAGTCACTTAGATGCAAGAAAAAACATACTCTCGTTTGTTCTTTCTAGAAAATTGAGTTGAAAATATTGAGTAGATACATTTTGCCGTTAATACTATTGATTAGTATATTAAAGATTATTTTGGGACCCTATAATTTTGGGGGCCCTTGTGGCAGAACCACCACAAATTATGTCAGCTCAAGTGCATTGTCCCTTAGCTAATGCAAGCAGTACAGCACACTCGCACTTCAACTGACATAACCGTGTAGTTGCTGTCGGGTAACTCCCGATTACACCACTGATCACATTGTCGAAACCAATACGAGGCAAGTCTCACTCCACAATGAGCACAGATGATTAACGAGTCACAAATTTTACAACACAGTACACGTGGATTTAATTTACAAAACAGGACATTGTAAATAGTTATTACAACACAGAGTTTTTAAAGCACAGCGGAAGTTTAAAACAGTACGAGTCTACGACGATAAAAACATAATAATGCACAGGTAGCCCAGCTGGCATTATCAATCCCTCGGCTCCACACCCTGCGAAGCCGGAACGAACTGCAACTGAAAACCCTCGGGAACACCAAACGGGAAAGCTTCAGCGGCCTGCTCTGCTAAGCTAGACTCAGACTCTGAAAAAGGGTTAACACAAGCAGGTTGAGTAATTTAATACTCAGCAAGACTTAACCGACTGAAGAAATCTAATACCCCTAGTATGCAAGGCTTTTGGCTGGGTTTTTGTTTTGCCAAAAAGAGCAACTAAAATAGATCCTTCCTTTCAAGTTTTAGCATCCAAATTTTAGTTGAGCTATTTGATCTAGATTAGCATTTATAAAAACTTTTACAAATGAGAGCAAGAACTTGATTAATTAGCTCATACAGCATATGATCATCAACAATATTCAAGTTCTTAACTAGCGATGCTGCCCAGTGATCAAGAGCTCAATACCGTGAGTACGGCGAATCGATTCGGTTTTATCCCTTGCAAGGTTAACCTACCCACACGGCACAAACGAGCCCCGTCGAGCTGCTCATGCCAGCCGTTCCTTCAGCCAACACTAAATACTTGCCCTACCCTGCTACCCTCAAGTACCAGTCCCCACCGATACCAACGACGGGTCAGCCATGAGTTACTCTAACCGGTACATGAATAGGCAGTCAGGCGTAGTTCAACATACCAGTGCGAGCTAAAGTACATAAGTTACCAGTTTCAACTACCTCTTACTCCCAGCATGTGAGGTAGTACAATTCAATCTTGATCCCAGAGCCAACAACGAACGGGCCTTAAATGACACAGGCGGAGCTACAACATTCCATTCTTTTCCCTACCAACATTCTCCGCCCGGCCTAACTTTCTTTTCCAGTCTAGATGACATGTTAACAAAACTTTTGAAAGAACCAACTTAGCATCTCGCGAGTAACAGGCAATTACTCGACTTCTACCGTTTAACCAGCCTAGCAATTCTATCGACCTACACATACTAGAAAAACTCTGGGTTTTCCTATGGATCATGCAACTAGGTTTTCAGTCAACTCCTATGAAAACTTAAATGCATAAGGTAAATACTTTGTAAAGTAAATAAATTAAAGCGTGGCTGCGTTAAAAAGGATGGATGCACTCCGGTGCTTGCCTTCGCTGGCTTTGGGCCCTTCCGAGTCTTGGCTCGGGTCTTGATCTGTTTCAACAGCAACGACCTCGGGCTCTGGCTGCTCAGCTTCTGACTCAGGCACTAAGTTGTAAACCCCGTCAGCTAGCACGTTCTCTACATGAAGATGCACATGTGTGAGTTTGGAATAACAGTTGAAAAAGATACAAAATTTCAAATGCAGCAATTCAATTATACAGCTTAAGTACAAAACAAGATATGCACATGAGATCACATGAAATGTTGCTAAAACCATTTTTAGCATTTTATAGAGTAAGTGCATATCTCTTTAAGCAAGATTAACTTATCACTAAGAAAGAAATATAACAACAGATTCAAACTTAACTGAGTTCACCAAAACTTTTTAGAAAACATTTTATTAGCATAAAGATATATATAAAACCATTTAAACACACATAAAAAGGGTTATTTAGCAATTAATTAAACAAACAAGCCTAGACGGGTTATCTAACAGCACAAAAACTTCTCTGAGAAGCTTTTAACTCAAGATTAACACTGAAAATTTTTCAACACTTTATTCTAACAGAAACTAATTATTTTGAAAAAGACAAAAAGGCTATAAATCTACCAAAACAACAAACAGCAACAAGATTATGCACAAAATTGCAAAACTTCACAGAAACACTATCTACACACTAACACAGATTTACCATGATTTATTGAGCTCAAAAACATACTCACAACTATTTTTAACAGCACAAACAAGATAAACATGGAGAAAAAGCTTAACTTAAACTACACAGACAGCATGCAACTCAAAAATTTACTGTGCTCACAAAAACACATCTTAAAGCTACTGTGAGTTTCTCAAAATTTTTGGACATGCAGAACTATTTATTTTGACAGAAAGCTAATAAACTAACTAAAACTTCTACACAGAAAACAGCATAAAAACAACATGATTTTATATTTTTCTGCTGTAGCCAAAGATGCAACAAGTACAACAAAATTGGTTTCACAATTTTCCCACACTCTTATGATTTTCTATGCATTAAACAAGAAATACATGTATGCTGAAATGAAAAACAAAAAAAAACCCGAAAGCACTTTTACGCTTAGGCCCCTGGATCTAAAAGATCTATTACCAACCAGTCCTTTCTTCACAGATAAGCCCCTAGTTTTTCCAGAAAACCCCCTCGATCTTTTCCACCTTAACACTTAAACCCTGCGTTCTTTCACTTAACCCCCCGAGAAGATATCCCCTTCTAATCGAACACCCCTGGCCTTCTTCTTCACGGACAGGAGGAAGTCGCCGCCGTGAGTTCGCCGGAGAAGGGACCGGAGTCGCGCCGGAGTTGCTCCCTCCCCTCAGGACCCCATGCCGCACTTCCTGGCCAAGAAAAACCTCAGGATTAGAGTGCGCACATGTGTTCCCCACGAGCGAAGCGGCTGGCCAAACAAAGGCTCGCCGGAGAGAACTCACCGCTGCCCGAAGAATGGGGAAAAGGGTGCGGGCGGTATCAGGGGTTCAAGGGAACTCTAATTGAGTGGCTTGGAGAGGCGGAGGAGGATGGGAAGGCTAAATTCCACGGCGAGGTGGGGTGGCGGCAATGGCGGCCGGTTTTCTGGGAATTGCCGGCGTTAGAATGGACGGCGGAGCTGGCGGAGTGGACGAGGACGACGAGGGCGATGTGGAGGGGTTACTGGCGCGGTGAATTTTGGATGGGAGCAAGTAACCGCGGTGAATCCCCAGCTGGCCCACGCGCGGCTGCAGTGCGGTCCAAACTCGCCGCTGAAGCGGTGTTGCCGGCCGAGCTCGCCACCGAGGCAGCGCGCATGGCATGGGGCACGACTTGGCGATGCAAAGCGAGGGCGCGTGGTAAAGGCCAGCCGAGCACGGCGCGTGGCAAGGGCGACGCCAGCGCACGGCACGAGCGACCTCCCCCCTGCTCGCATTACTGAATCGACGAAGTCGATTCAGTAGCTACAGTACCCGCAAAACCATCTCCAAATTTTGATTCAAAACTCGAGATTTTGTGTATAAACTTTCCAAAACTCCAATACAAAAGTTGTAGATGGTACTAAGGGGAACAACTTTTGTTAAAGTCACCAGGTTCAAAAAGATTTAGTTTGAGAGATAAATTCGATCAAACTTCGGTCAAAAACTTGAACTCAGAAAATTTTCTAAGTCCCAGAACTGAATTGGATTTAGCTGACTTTGAGCATGAAAAAGAAATAGCTAGAGTTTGAGATCCTGAGGTTGTTCATGATTTTTGAAGAGCTCAAACTACCAGCTTTCAAACCATGAACTTGATTTGGTTTGGATAGATTGAAAAATAAAAGATATGGAGCTCTAAAGTTGGCTAAAATCTGCTGTCAGGAATTGGACTTAGCCAATTTTCAGAAGTGCTGAAATCAGCAGTTTGACCACTATTTGACCAAGAGTTTGAGCAAGCAAAAGATGTTTTTGCTCAAAACCAAAACTTCTAGCTGAAAGTAGATAGTTCACTAATGAATTTTCAAATTGGCCAAAAGCCACTTGTTTAAACATTTTTAATTTTAAACAAGCCCCCAAAAGGGTTAAAAAGAAAAGTTTCTAACAACCAAATTTGAATTCAAAAGAGTTTAAAAACGAAATTTGACTTTTGGGAGTCCATTCAAACGTGATACTCATTTCAAAAACATGATGAGCACCAAGAACTTTGTACAATGAGTAGATGTGCAAGATAAATTTTTCAAAAATGACACGGGGTGTCACAGCCCTATTCGGGCGCACCTGTCGCACGCCCGTCGGGACGGGCCTGAGGAGGTCACGGTGAGGATGGACAAGGCCAAGCTTCACTGCCCCATCTGCGAGCTCCCCTTCAAGCCTCCCATCTTCCAGGTTTGGCTGCTCTGCCAATCTAGCATCCATGCATACAGTAAATCCATGGCACGTTCTTATACTGTTATGTGTTATCGCCAAATCTTGCCCTCGTGCAGTGCGTGGCGGGGCACCTGGTTTGCGGCGTCCGCCATGACCAGCTACCCAACAAAGAGCAGTGCCTCGGAAACGAAACGAAACAAAACAGAAGTAATTGAAACTGAGAAAATTGGTTACCTGTTTGGTTCCAAGTCTCTAAGAACCGAAATAACTCCGTCGGGTCAGTTACCCGAACTAACTGATGTAATTGAAATATACATGAAGGCCCAATAAAACTAGCACTCGCTGCTTGCGGCCTACCCAATAGAAAAAAACAGTAGCTGAACCTTAGACTCCCGCATCCCCTCAGACCCTCACTCCCCCCTCCTTCCCCTCGACCCTATCCTAAGCGGAGTCTTTTAGCCCTATGCCATTAAGAAAGTTGTCAATTACCTGTGTGCCACAAAAAAGTTTGGAGACACCTGTGTGCCATGAGCTCAACTTTCGTTTTCCTGTGTGCCACTTTGGACGGATGGAGGAGTAACAGAGGCTAATAGAGACGGGAATAGACTGTTTTGCCCTTCTACGCTGCGGGGACCCACCTATCATCCCTAACCTCCCTTCTTCTTCCCATGCCACTCTCCCTCCTCCCTCCATCTCCCACCCGCCCTCCACCCACGCGCTGGCTTCCATGGCCGGCGGGGCGCGAGCTCCGCCGCGCTCGCGCTGGCAGACTGGTTGCGCGCCGTCGGTGGCCTTCGTGCCCTGGCCTCCATCGCCGGGGGGGGGGGGGGGGGAGCTCGCCGTGCTCCACCAACGCGCTGGCGGGCTGGCTAGGTGGGAGGAGATCTGCGTCGTCGGTGGGTGGGGGAGGGGGCGCTGGGCCGACGGAATGATCTGCCATGGATGAGTTTGGGATGGGCTGGAGGTGAGGGATGACAAGTGAGGCCATTTGCCATAGAGAGACCAGAACAGGGGTAGAGAAGTCATTTTTCATATGTGGGTCCCACCTGTCAGGGCTGATTTCTAACAGAAGTGGATGGAATGGTACACGGGTAAAAGAAAGTTAGTTTCATGGCACACAAGCAGTGTCTACAAACTTTTTGATGGCACATAGGTAAATGACAACTTTCTCAGTGGCATATGGGTAAAAGGCTCTCCTGGGCGGCGGCCACACATCCCTCTGCCATCCAGGCCTTCACACATCGCGCGCAACAGAGCAACACAGGGGAAGGGTGCTCGCAGCAGTACCGCACCCCCGCCTGCGGCCCTCCCCAGGGGCCTCTCCCCGGCGGTCCCTCGGTGGCGCCCCTCCCCGGCTCGGCGGCTCGTCTCCCTGACGCAGAGGAGCCTCCACCCTAGCGACCCCTGCCCAGCTCTCTGCCTCTCCTAGCGCCTCTCCTCGAGGCATCTCCCGAGCGCTCTTCCCACTCCCATCCCAGCAGACGCGCCATCGAGAGAGCAGCGAGCACCGCCCGTCTGCTCTCCATCTCCAACGAGCGAGAACAAGTCTTTGTTCTGATTTTTCGGTTACTTTGGTTATAACTGAAACCGAACCAAACCGAGACTCAATTTGCTCCGTTCTGATTTTGTTTTTCTAAGAACCTGATCGGTTCTCATTTCAGAGCAACAAAATTTCTTAAAAACTGAAGAACTGATCTGTTCGTTTTGGTTAACCGAATGCCCAGGCTTGCCACGGCGGTGGCGTGCGTGAGGGTGGCCTCCGCAGCGGGGCTGCAGTCTCGGTTCCTGTGTGCACATTGCGGTGGTCACCTGGTCTAGTGAACATGCCCTAAAAAAAGAAAATTGTGTGCACATTGTCGAAAACTTTTCACCGGAACTAAACACGTCCCTGGCAAAGCAAAGTTAACGCGGTACATCCGAAATGCAGAAGGAAAAATAGTAATAGTTGAATTAGAAGGATTTTCCGACCGTAGTCTTGATTCTCTGGTACAGTTGACTGGTTGATGAATGGAAAAAAGGTAAACAATTAGCAGTTTTGTAACCTCTTTTCAAGATGTAATACTGCCTCCGTTTGTTTTTATTCGACGTTCAAACACAAGAAGCTAGTCCATTTTCTTCTCGCTTTCTTGTCTAAAACGACATATATACATGACCAGAACTCCAGAAGTAGTAGTATTTCTCAGTAATCTCGTCTCACCTCACTGGACGAACATGTGACTGTGATGACTGGCTTTATCCCGTGATTGTCAGAAGATTCAGCTTCTGCCCCGTGGAGTGGACCATGGCCCATGCAGACGCAGATTCAGCTCCTGTGTTGGGCCGTGTTTAGATGTTTCGCGAAATTTTTTCGAGTATGTCGGGCACACATGTGAAGTATTAAATATAGACTAATTACAAAACTAATTACAGATTCTGTCAGTAAATCGCAAGGCGAACCTAATGAGTCTAATTAATCCGTCATTAGCACATGTTTACTGTAGCAATTTATTGTCTAATCACAACCTAACTAGGCTCATTAGATTCGTCTCGCGAAGCACACTCCATCCATATAATGGGTTATTTTTTCGACTACATTTAATATGTCATGCATGTGAGGGAACGTACTCGAAAAAAATTTCGCGAAACATCTGAACACGCCTTGGTACAATCGGCACAGCACTGAAGAAGAGGTAGCAAAGCAGCCGCAGATGGTGAAGCGAGCAGGGCCGGCCCCGACAGGGAGCTAGAGCCGCCGCTCCGTCTACTACTGCTACCGCGCCGGGCCGGGCGACAACGAGCGTGCGTGCCAATGGGCGCCTTGCCGCGCAGCCCAGTCCCAGACCTGGCCGGCTCGCCCGTGACTTCCTCCCGTACGTACTCGGCATCAGCGGCTCGGCGTCGCTGATGGCCTGACCTGATGTGCGGGTGAACGGACGGGGACGCCCCCACAGGCCACACAGTTCCGGTGCACGCTCTGGCGGTCTGGCCTTTGGGTGGAGGGTGCGCGAGCGGCGACTGGAACGTTGCCGACTTGTCCGTCCACACACACCGGCGAGGTGGCCGACCTTGGTTTAATTTGGAAGAGGCCACAAGTGTACCCGTGCAATTTGATCGAGATTAGCACAGGCAAAAGCAAAACCATCACCAAAGAGAACACATGGGCTGAACCACTACCACTGTTGCATTCAGCACATGCAAGCTGACACGCTCCACAGTGGCAGGCACAGTCCACGGCAGCTGCAAAAGCTGCACACCAGAGGCCCTGACCAGGCAGGCTTCCCTGCGAATCCATTTCGAGCTCTACGAGTACTGTACTTTACTTGACCTGTCCCTGTCGTTTTCCAGTTACCTCAAGGAGGCATCAAGATGAGTCTGAGACGGTGGCGCCGTTGGCCGCGCACCGGAGCAGGACTGTGCCGGAGCCGGAGCAGGACAGAGCGGAGGCTTGACAAGAAGAGAAGACGGAGGCACGCCCAACGGCCCAAGGCCACCTGCTGCAAAATCAGCATTTCAGGATAGTATAGCACGTGTTTTGATTTAGCGTAATCCTCCTCTAATTTGGCCACTTGTTTATCCGTTGTCTTTGGTTCAAGTTGAGCATCAAATATACTCCTACTATCATTAGTCGTTTGTCCAAGCATGAACAGTAGTAGCCCCGATTGTCCCCCATCATGCAAAAGCAGGCGAGCAACCATCGACACCGATCTGATTGAACTGACATAAATGCAGCACTGTTGTGATTCCCCACTGGCCGTGAGGCGTGAGCAAGCACAATAGGGGACTACAAAAGTGAAGTTAACCTATGCCACTGCTAAGAGCTACACATCGCGAATCAAGGATAAAACTTTTGCGAACGGCATGCGCATGCTACTGTTGGTCTTATAGGGTTGTATTCGTATACTGAGTGCCGAAACTTTTCTTTATTTAAAGAAAACAATACTCCTTCCGTCTCACTATGTAAGTATTCCTAAGGTTCAAAATTTATATTGTATATATGTATTTCTAGGGATAGCACAAAACTAAATGGAAAGGTGGGTGGGTGAAGAGTCAATGGATAGTGTAAAATGAGAGGGTAAAGATGTCTTTTACCAGTTAAGATATTTTTTTATATTTGAACGCTTCAAACGCTTACATTGTGAGACGAGAGAGTAGTTTGCAAGCACATTTAGGATTCTTTCGTGTGGAATAATGCATGCTCTCGGCATGCAGCACCATAAAATGCTGAGCCATCTACCCGGGCCATGTGGAGGCTTCGTGGCCATAGAAGATCGGTGAAGATTTTAGCAGTGTACCGCGCGTGTACGGGGAGGACTCGTGTTATCGTGCACAGGAGTTCACTTTGATTTTGCCTGGGACCCGTCCTGAACTACTGTGAAGTACTCTAGGGTAGAAAATGACCAAAGCTGAGATAAGAAAAGGGCAGAGGAACAAAGGCAGAAAATAAAATGCTTCTCGAGAATGATAGAAAAAATAAATAAAGGCTCAATTATTTCGCCGAGCACGAACGAGCCTACCGTCGCTAGATCATGATAAAAGCATGTACTCATCTAGCCAGACAAGACCCTCTATCTGCCCCTCTAGTATTCCTATGGCCTCGTTATCTAGCGTAGCAGAAAGCGGAGCTTCAAGCTACCAAAGTACACACTATGGAGAAGGGAGAGCTCGCACGATGCTGATAGTGGCCTGGTGGTCGGATTGTTTATGCTGAGTTGAAATTTTGTAGCCGAGGAAACATTTGGAGACGAAGCTTTAGGTACTTAAAACATTTAAGATTCATCCTTTTGGATTGAAAATTTTGGTTTGGAATTTTTATTTAGGAGTTAAGTTATTTAATTGTGGCTATCGCATAATCATATAAAGGAAACTTAAGTCATATTGAAATGAACCTTTCTAATTATTTAAAGATTTTAAATAAAAGCTTTTGTTGAACGGGAGCGTTTTGATATTCCAATTTTTGTTTTACTTGAAAATTTTGTCTACCTTCTTGATCTTTCTTTTTATTTCAAGAACGAAAGAAACATATAACGGAAATATGGCCCACAAGTTCCTAAACCAATGAAGGTCCATAAGGAGGAAGGTTAAGTCAGGGAGGATAGAGGAGAAGAACAAAGTAGAGGCCAAACACGTGGTGGAAGAGGGGGCAAGAAAGTGGGTTCAACTACCTAGTTATTGGCTACAATAGTGGGTGTACATGAGGAGATTCATTTTGGAAGGGGAACTCCTTAAGTCCTAACAATGTTCCATTGTGCTTTGATTCATGGCTAGATATAATCACCATCAACGTTAATTGAACCTATGATTGAGTCAAAGCTCATATATGGCATGTGAAATTGCTCCGTCCATTCACAAAATGTAAGTGACATTTATAGGCTGTCTTATGGCAGCCATTTCAAACTTTGGTTACAAAGTACTTTTCGTGAACTGAGTTTTGACATTTAAAAGTTACACGGGTAGTTTTGGTGTGTAGAAGTAGTTTCATAACTACACCAAATTTGCTACATGTGACAAATATGTTATAACAAAAAAATGTAGTCAAAGTTATGTTTTTAGTGACCAATAGCAATGTCCAAGACATAATTTACTTGTGCGTGAAGGGAGTATATGCTGGAGCAATTAGCGAATTGTGGGGTTTGATCGAAACCCCTTTTGAACTCTTGTATCTCTGCCTCTTCTATTCTGGTATGCTCATGCACATGACATGACCCATCAGTCCCCTATTATCACTCGCACCACATAGCCGGTTGGGGCCGCCACGAGGGGGCCTTTTTTCGTTCGTATGGTCATTACCAAGCTCTCGTCCCCACTCGTTCTCCAACTCAAAAAGGATTGATTCGGTACGAGAAGCACTCGTTCTCCACGACTCAAAGAGGGGGATGGCTGAACAGAGCAAGAGGGGCTCGCAGCTGGAGAACGGCGAGCACGGCCACAGCTGCAAGAAGGCGAGGGCGCAGGCCATCTCCAACGGCGTGATCAAGCAGGAGCAGCCAGAGGTAGGACACGTAGAGGAGGAGGAGGAACAAGAAGAGCCAGAGGAAGGAGAAGTTAGCCAGGGCAGCGGCGCGGGAGCCATGGTGGCTGTGGAAGCCATGGAGACCGAGCCGCAGATCAACTTGAGCTTCGGGCTGACTCTGTTCCACTGCCGAGCCTGCCTCCTTCCCCTCAAACCTCCCACGTTCAAGGTAAGATTGCTTCTGCTGATTAATTTCAATTTCATCATCAGCCTCGCCAAGATCGATGCAACGATTTACTACTATTTGCAAGAAAATCTCGAATCTTTTCTTTTGGCAAAAAAAAATTGAGAGACAAAAAATCTTGTTGTTTTTTCTATTGCAAAGTGCGAGGCCGGGCACGTGGTGTGCGCCGCCTGCTGCAACAGCCACGGGCAGGTGTGCGGCGGCGCCGGCATCTACTCCCCCTGCGCCGAGGTGGACGCGTTCGTGCGCGACGCCAAGCAGCCGTGCACCTACGAGGAGCACGGGTGCACGGACGCCGTGGTCTACTTCGAGGCGTCCTCCCACCGGCGCGCGTGCCCGTGGGCACCCTGCACGTGCCCGGACCCCGGCTGCGGCTTCTCCACCTCGCCGGCGAGGCTGGCCGAGCACTTCACCGACGCGCACTCCTGGCCCGTCACCGAGGTGCGATACGGGAGGCCGCTCAAGATCCCCCTCCCGCCGCCGCAGGGCTGGCACGTCCTCGTCGGCGACGGCGCCGGCGCCGGCGGCGACCGGAGCGTGTTCCTGCTGTCCCCGTGCGCGCTCGGCGAGGGCGCCGCGGCGGTGGCGCTGGTGTGCGTGAGGGCGAACGGCGGCGCGGCGGAGGGGGCGCCGCAGTTCAGGTGCAAGCTCTGGGCGGAGACGGCCAGCAGCAAGGAGAGCATGGCGATGATCACGGCCGCGGTGGGGAGCAGCAGCATGGCCGCCGGCGGGTTCTCGGCGGCCGACCAGGACATGTTCCTGGCGGTGCCGCCGGAGATCCTGCACGACGTGTCCGGCGAGCCGCCCTCCGTCATGGTTCGCATTGACAGAGTTGGCGCTAACGCCGCCGCCGCCGCCGCCAGGTCCGTGAATAATCCACCGCTGAGGAGGTCAAGGAGGACGCAGTAATGGCATGGCAGTGCCAATGATTTCCGTACGCTGGCATGCTGGATTGGAACAGGACGTTGCAGGCGTGCTGTGCTGCATGTGCATCAGCTCCGTTGTGTGTTTCCGTTCCTTTTATCTGATCTCACTCTGTAGGCTGTGGCTTTGAGCTTTCTTTTTCTTTTTTTAAATTGTGTTTGTTCCTCTACTTTTCCCTCTTATTCTGACCGATATGCATGTGCTTCTGGTAAAATCTTTTGCATTCAGGTGCTTAAGAGTAATAAAGAATGTTCTCACCGCAAGCTTGCCCTAGTTACACCATGGGAGTTCATCAGTTCTTTTCTTTCTTTTAAAAAAAAACTAGCAAGTTGGCCCGCGCAAATTGCGCGGGTAGTTAGTTTTTTATGCTAACACTTGAGTTCTTTTGTTTCAAAATAAATTTGCTGAAGTGATTTTTTAATTATTTCTTCGTTATCATTGTTTTGTCCAAAGATAGCTTATAAAGATATAATCTTTATATCCTTAATTTTAAAAACACCACTTGATAGCTAGGTATTGTTTGCTTTAGAAATAGCTTCTCGGAGCTATTATGCATAAGACTTCGAGCAATTAGAGGTATAGCTAGGAAAAACCATTTCGAACAAATCCATAATCCTACATCTCTTCTATTCATTGCTTGTGCACTTATTTTTTATGCTGCTATCCGACTATGCTAGCTTTTTCATGGAAAATCCAATGTTTTTCTCCATGTCATCATCTTCAATCTATCAAAATCTGAGCCAAGCTGATTTTTATCTTCTCTTTCTGTTAATTGTAGATTTTCTAGTATGTTTTAAATGCGTTTGTCCACACTTTTCTTTAATGATTATCATCACACTCTAAATTTTGTATTATCTAAGCATCTTTATATCATAAATCGCATGGCGGATCTAGCCGCATGTTCTTGGGTGTTGATGCTCTGTTCTTCCTCCTCACTCTTGTTCTTCTTGTTCTACCTCACCTTCTCATCTGCTGGCTCTCTCGTAGTTCGAATGGAGGTGACACCTAATAGGGAGGGCAGGAGCCCCCTTGCCCGACATTGCTCTCTCTCACTCTATCAGATCTAGCCGCTTGTTGTAGGAGGGCTGATGCTCTTCTCTCTCTCTCCTTCTTCTTCTTCTACGTCACCTTCTCCTCTTCTATCTCTCTCATAGTTCTAATGATTGTGACACCCAGTACGGAGGGCTGGAGCTTGCTTGCTAGATCTGACACTGCTCTCTCTCTCTCACTCACTCTCCGATATAGCCGCATGTTTTTGGGGTTGATGCTCCTCTCTCTCTCTCTTCTTCTTCTACCTCACTTTCTCCTCTTCTAGCCCTCCCTTAGTTCTAATTCTATTGGTGGTGGTACTTGGTAGGAATGGGATGAAGCCCTCTTGCTAGATCCGGCACTATTCTCTCTCTCTCTCTCTCTCTCTCCAATTAACTCATTGGCTAAAGGCGTGGTGATCTCATCCTTGCATTGTTGATACTCCCTAGTTCGTTCCTATTTGCAGGCCACATCTGCCAACATTTTCAGTTGTTGTGCTACCCTTGATCTTGTTAGGAGGATATGGGCGGGACACTATTAGGAAGGGTCTGAGTAGCAATCCCGAGTATGGGGAAGAAGATCGACTCTGACATACGACAACTTTGTAAAGCGACGAAGTTGAGCGAGGCTGCTGTGAGTCCGAAGGATATGGGCAGTTGCGACATTATTAAGGGGGACCAGAGTTGTGATCCCAAGAATGGGGAAGAAGCGTATCTTTCAAAAAAATATTTTTCATCATTTTATTTCTAGTTTAATTATTTGTCCATTATATTTAACATGTACTCTTTGTTTAGATATTTTTCTTCCCAATTTTCATCAAAATCATATGCCATTTTTCTTATTTTCTAAAATCCCCAATATTAGTGGTGAAGGAGATAAGTGACTTAATATTAGATGTTTTAGAAACAGCCACCAACATTTTCATTGTTATGTTACCCTTGATCTTGTTAGGAGGATATGGCCAGGACACTATTAAGAAGGGTCTGAGTAGCCATCCCCGGTATGGGGAAGAAGATCGACTCCGACAACTTTGGAAAGCGACGAAGTTGGGCGAGGCTACTATGAGTCCGAAGGATATGGGCAGTTGCGACATTATTAAGGGGGATCAGAGTAGCGATCCCGAGAAAGAAGCGTGTCAAAAATATTTTCATCATTTTATTTCTAATTTAATTATTTGTATATTATATTTAACATGTACTCTTTGTTTAGATATTTTCTTCCCAACTTGCATGGAAATCATATGCCTTTTTGTTATTTTCTAAAATCCCCAATATTAGTGGTGACGAATATAAGTGATTTTTGGGCTCGTCGATTTTTCCTTTTTTAACATGACCAGAAACAAACATGTTTTGGATGTCACCTTTTCTTTTTTTATTGTTGGGACTTTATTTATGGATTCAACCAAATCAAAGAACGTGCATGGTTGTGGAGAGATGGAGTCCAACTATAGTACGAAACCAATAAGCCCTTTTACATAAGAAAAAATAGACTCCAAGTTTGATAAGAAATTATAATTTTTACCTAATATAGTTTATTTATAATAACATGGACCGTTAGATCTTCATAAAATCCGATGGTCTAAATCCTTCTCCTTTTTAGATTAATGTGGGATTTTCTAGACCCTCTCGGCAAACGTGGTGGCTCATTTTGTTCCTGTTTTATTAATATAATAGATAATCCATGTCTTTTTTGAAAGTACACTAAAAAGTGCAAACCGCCAAGTTGGTCCAGGTATGTTTAGTATATTTACCAGCAGCTGCTCGGCAGGAAGTAGGCCCAAGACAAGGCCCACAGTACTAGCTGCACTTCCACTGTACTAGCATGATGAAAGCTGCTGGTCCTCGGTGATTCATGTGATTTCTGTTGGAGAGAGGGAGAGACAGAGCGCGCAGTGCGCAGCCCACTTCACCCCAGTGCCCACACACACGAGTCAGGTGTTTAGATGGAATATTTTCGCTTTTAAATTATTAAATATATACTAATTAGAAAAACTAATTACAGAGCCCGCATGTAAATGTCTAATGAGGCTAATTAATCTGTCATTAGCACATGTTACAGTAAATTTATTGTCTAATCATGGCCTAATTAGTCTAATTAGATTCGTCTCGCGATTTATGTACCATCTATGTAATGCGTTTTTTTTCAGCTACTGTGTCTAAACATTTATTTTGAATTTAGATTTAAACACCCCCACAAGAAAAAAGTTAGATGATATTCTTGTCAGACTTTTGCATATGTTGTCCGAATTCATTTTTCGAAACTGAGTCCACTAAAGGTTTCATATATGGGATAATATGTTATATCGATAAAATCTGAACTAGTGATATACATTATCGATTTTTAAGTATTGTCTGGATCCTATGCCATCCTTCTCACGCTCAAGATCATTGTTCTATGGAATTAAGATTACCCGATTAATAATTTTTGTATCCTACAGTTGGTCAGTTGTACCCCCATTGTGTTCTATCACTACCGTAGAGAACCACAGAAGTAGAATCCACTTTTTATATATCATGCTGACTCCATAATTGGGTTTTATGATTTTAGGGTAAATGCCATGATCATGATAATAGTTCTAGAGTAATGTGTGTTTCTTTTATGATCAAATATTTGATCTTTTTCTCAATGCTATGTGCAAGTATAAACTGAATTGCAATGTCTTACGGTTGGATACTTGGATCAGACAGTATGTATACTTGCGAGTCAGACTATGTTCTGCTTCTTTATTTCTCTGGCTTATTCTTTCTCACAGAATACTATTGAAACAGTCAAAACTAAAGTTTTTTCGACTCTAGAATAGGGTCGTAGAATGGATTTTTGAAAACAAAGTTCTCATTTCAAGATATTGATGGAAGCAGTCATGTTCGTTTCGCTAGGCTGGGCTGGAAGGTCTGAGAGGAGAATAATCCGGTAGGCTGGTTCAATAGTATTTCTGTGAGAAGAATAATCCGTTGGGCTGAGATGATAATCCCAAACGAACATATATACCGGCCAGATTTTTTTTTTTGAATAATTATGCCGAGCAGATTGAGCAGCAGCCCAGCGCGGCAGCACCCATGCATCTGATCATCTCGGTCCAGTTTGGCTGGTTTGCCGAGTTATGGACTTTGTGGGTCAGCCAATCACCGTACTCGGCCACTCAGATTCATGTTCTTCCACAGGTATTGTAACTGTTCTTCCACAGCTGGAGTATTTGCCACTCGCCCACTCGAAAGTCATTTCTGTCCGAGCCATTATTTCCTTGGAAATGTGCATGACTCGTATCTACATGAACTTATAAATATAGAAGAGCATATTAAATTGGAAAAAATCATCATAAGCTAATTTTAAATGTTACCAAAGTCTGTCGGAAATTTATGATCCTAGGTAGGCATCATGTTGGCACTGTAAGTTATCATGCTCAGCCACACCAATTGTTCTGCGAAATTAAGATCCACATGCCAGCACCGCATGATATGCATTTTGCCCTTCGATCAAATCTTTTAATTCCTTCCCATAAATTAACTCCATTTCTTTGCAGTTTTGATCCCATGTTTACGGGGATGTTCGAAACAAGTAGGCATCTTCTTACTTTGGCACTTAATAATAGCTTTCTTTAATTCAATTTTGTAGGTGTGTTGAATGTGAACAAAAATAGGAAAGATTTTCTGACCTAGCTTGGGGGAAACATATCAGTAAATCCTACCAATAAAGGGAACAAGACCATTTTCTAACATAAAAAAATGTGTATTGGTGAACCCAACAAACAAAGAGACACAAATGTTTCTGAGCTAGGAAAATGTTGATCTTGACAAATACTACAGATCACCGGAAAGTATATAGGAGAATTTGTTTTGGAGTACTTATGTTGCCGGCACAGTAGATCGTAATTGATATCCACAGGTCATGTGATTTGTTTTTCCAGGGAAATGTTTTGATCAAATACACAGTAGAATAATCTACTTCCATGTACAGAAGTAGGGAGCAGCATATATTAACGACCTCCAAAGTCCAAACAGGCCACAAGGGCGTGGCACTTGAAGCAAACACGGAGAAATTATGCATGATCAGCGTAACAAGAGGAGCGTTGCCGTCGTTGTGCAGAACGGCGACCACGGCCATAGCGGAAAAAAAGCGAGGGCGGCGCAGGCAGTGGTCAAGCAAGAAGTAGAGGACGGAGAAGTTGTAAGCCAAGGAAGCGAGGGGGAGCGCACTGTGGAAGCCATGGACGAGCCGCAGATCGACCTGAGGATGTCAATCTCCTTGCTACAATGCCAAGCTTGCCACCGTCCCCTGAGACCTCCCACGTTCACGGTGAGTTTGCTGTACCTGGGTCATTCAATATGAGATGGTGCAAAGTAGAGTAAACTTTTCATTTTCATAGGTTTAGGACTAATTTTGACATGTTGTGTAATAAAGCTATAAACTAATGATGCTTATTTCAGAAAGCTACAAATATTCTTGGCATCGTGTTGCACAAACTACAACTTTCTCATCACGACATCTTAGCATAACCACCATGCTGGTAGTAGTACTCCCTCCATTCCAAATTATAATTCGTTTGACTTTTCTTACACTAAGATTAACCGCTCGTCTTATTCAAAAAAATGTGTAAAACTATCACATCTTTTGTTATGGCTTGCTTTATAATAAAAGTTTTTCAAAAACGATTTAAATTTGACTATGTTCACACAATTTTTTTTGATAAAATGAATGAAAAGTTAAACTTGGATAAAAAATCAAACAGGTTATAATTTGAAAGAGAGGGAGTAGTTTTTTTTTGTGAAAGTTGTATTTTGTGCAATACGATGCCAAAAATATATTTAGTTTTCTGAAATATGTCCCAAGAGTTGTAGTTTTGTATAAACACAAAACACGTCAAAATAGTTATAGTTTTTTCCTAAAAAAAACTCTTATGCTGAATCAAGAACGGTCTTCCATAACCATCTATTTCCAATCTATGCTGATTCTTGTTGCAGTGCAAGGCCGAGCACCGCGTGTGCAGCACCTGCCGCGACAGCCATAGCCAGGTCTGCGTCGGCGGCGGCGCCTACGCCGCCTGCGTCCAGATGGACGCCGTCGTGCAGGACGCCAAGGTGGCGTGCGCGTACAGGGAGTTCGGGTGCGAGAGCTTCGTCGTCTACCACGAGGAGGCCGACCACCGGCGCGCGTGCCCGTGGGCGCCCTGCTCGTGCCCGGACCCGGGGTGCAGCTTCTCCAGCTCGCCGGCGCGGCTGGTCGCACACCTGGCCACCGACCACTCGTGGCCGGTCACCAGCGTGAGCTACGCGACGCCGTGCAGGCTGCCGGTGCCGCCGCCGCAGGGCCTGCACGTCCTCGTCGCCGGCAACGGCGAGGGCCGGCCGGCGTGCGTGTTCCTCGTGTCCGCGTCCGCGCTCGGCGCCGCCACGGCGGTGTCTCTGGTGTGCGTGAGGGCGAACGGCGGCGGCGACGCGGCGGCGCCGCAGTTCGAGTGCGCGCTCGTGGCGGAAACCCCGCGCAAAAGAGGGTACGCGGCGGCCATGTGCGCGGTGGGGAGCAGTGACATGTTCCGCGGCTTCGTGGCGGCGGACCAGGGCATGTTCTTGGCGGTGCCGCCGGAGTTGCTGCGCGACGACGGTTCCGGCGAGGCGCCCGTCCTTAAGGTTCGCATTGACAAAGCCGGCGCTGCTGCAGAGTCCGGCAGCATTCAGTCAGCAAGGAGCTCCAGGAGAGTGCAGTAGCGGGAGTTTGATATTTTTAAGTAAACAAAATTAGCCGAACAAACATCCCTCAACTTTAATTGATTTGATGATCATTTTGGTCCTTGAAGTATCAATTTGGATATCTAGGTCTTTCAAGTTTTCGTGTGTGTCAAAATGCCACGCCTTGTGTTTGTTGTACCATGGCAGCTTCGGTTGCTCATGGATAACATCTTTTGTAACCTGGAGGGACCAATTTGATCATTCAACTGGGAAACATGAGGGATTTAAATGGCATTTTCGATATTCCATGGACCATTGGAACAAACATTTTATTTTCTTTGATACTAAAGATGGGTAATTCAGATAAATAATAGGACAATGAAAGTTGCAAATGCATCAGGAAATAAGGAACCCTAGTGCGTGAGGCATTAGATTGGACGCTACACATTGACAACGCGGCGCTGCACATTGTGGCACTGAGTTTTATTTCATTCTCGGTGGATCAATCCCAATCCCAATCCAGTACAGGTCCTGTTCCAGTTTTCAGAGAACGATTACGATGCTTTTCCTGCATTCAAGGAAAATAAAGTTAGGTTCGATCGATCGCTTTGGGCTTCAAAGTTCAAACCGCTGTACTACTTTGCCCTGGGAAATTCCTCCAAGCTAATGCCTAGAGAAGAGAACCTTTTGTTTTTTGGACGAAAAACAGACTACAGTACACATCTGTGCTTTCTTTTGTCCCATTCCCGGCTCTCATTGGTAGCCCTTGTTACTTCTTTTTTTTTTTAACCTTTTTACCTCTTCGTGTTTTGACCGCCATCACCGTTACAATGCCATGGAAGAAGAGAATCAGAAGGTGTGTTTCCTCTTAATCCGTCTGCATATCATGCATTTGCGTCGTCACTGGGTGATATGTGGTTGTCCCACCGACGACGCGTTTTGATTCTCTGATGAGGGCTCTGATCCTCGCGAGCTGCAGTGTGCAGTTCATATCGTGATATATGGGCAGCTGCTGACCCAACTGAACAGATGCCCAGCGCAGCGCAGCACGTGAGACATGGACGAAAAGCAAGCATGCTGGCGCAGCAAGGTGCCCGGCAATGGTGGGCTGATTGGCTTCAATTCGGCAACGGTTACTTTGAGTTTTGAGCAATGGATGTTCTGCTTTACACTTTTTTTACGGTGTACTGTATCCGTATGCCGGACTTGAGCTGTGCCTTCTTTTGAACAAGGGATAAATGAAGAGATTTGATAGGGATGAAACTGTAAACTTTCAGAAAGACAGCTGTGTGAATACTGAATACCGATCGAGTGAAATGCATGGAAAACGCAAGAGTCTGAATGGGGAGAATGATACGAAATTTTTTGATCTAGTTTGATTTCACCACAAAATTCGTTCGAGATTCTGTGAAACAAGTCGTTCCACTCCAATAGAATTAATATAGGCTCTCTTCACAGCCCAGAACCAAAAAATGAAGAACTTCAAAGGATCCAAGTCCTATATGAACAAAAAAAAAACTACATGTAACTCTTTGGGTGAGGAAAAGGAGGTCCATGAAAAGGACCCCTTTTTTTGAAAAACTGAAAAGGACCATTAGATGTGATGAAAATGATCCATTTCTACTCCTCTCATTTTTAAATTCGAATTCTTGTGTGTCTTTTACGCTCCATGGAGAGCTGCTACTGTATTCATGTTGTTCCATTTTGTGTCTTACTGTCTTGTACAATCAGAGAGCCCTTAGAGTTAAGAGTACAATTAACTTGATTAAAACACTGTAAATAAATTCTCCCAAAAGATTCACCTTCCTGTGATCAAGAGACGTCGTCTAACTAATCAATGGCCACAGCTCACATTCAAGGCCAATGACCCTTTTTTGTGTAGGATTGGATATCTTCGTGTATACCAGTACCACTGCTATTTTCTTTGAAAGAAAAGGACTACTGCTATTTGTGTGCTCTGTTCACGGGCCACGGCACCGGCCAGTTCACACTCAGCAGCTCCCTGCTTTGCCCCTCTCCTTCACCCAAAAGTTCTCGAGCCATGTCTGAGCACCAGAAGAGGGCTTCCCCGTCGGAGAACGGCCACTGCGGCAAGAGGCAGAAGGCGGACATGACCGACGGCGGCGTCAAGCAGGAGCGGCGGCGGCAAGGGCAAGCGGAGGCGAGCCAGGGCGGCGAGGGAGAGGGAGCCATGGTGGCCGTGCAGCAGGCCATGGAGGAGCCGCAGATCAGCGTCAGGCTCTCCGTCGCCCGTCTTCACTGCCACGCCTGCCACCTCCCCCTCAAGCCCCCTACCTTCAAGGTCAGTTTGCTCGCCTCTTCCTGCTGTGATTGCCGTGATCGATGGAGTGATTTGGGAGAGGAAATTTCGGTTCTTTTTTCTTTCTGATGGAGAGAGGGTTTTCTCCGAGCAAATCTTAACCTTTCTTCTTCTTAGATGGAAATTGGAAAGAGTTTTCTGCGAGGAAATCAAGAACTCGATTCCAATTGGGGTTTTGTGCTGTGAAATCTTGAATCTTGTTTTGGATGGAAAGAATTCCGTGCAAGGAAAACACTGATTTCATTATCTTTTTTTCGGTTGCAGTGCGAGGCCGGGCATGTCGTGTGCTCCACCTGCCGCGGCGGCCACGGCCAGGCCTGCGCCGGCGGCGCCGGCGCCTACGCCGCCTGCGTCGAGCTGGACGACATCGTGCGCGACGCCAAGGTGCCCTGCGCGTACGCGGACTACGGGTGCGCGGGCTGGGTCGTCTACCACGACGCGGCGGAGCACCACCGCACCTGCCGCTGCGGGCCCTGCTTCTGCCCGGAGCCCGGCTGCGAGCTCTTCACCTCTCCGGCGAGGCTGGCGGAGCACTTCGCTGCCCACCACGCCTGGCCCATCACCAAGATCGCCTACGGGAAGCCGTGCAAGCTCGCCTTCCCTGGGCCGCAGGGCAGGCAGGTCCTCGTCGGCGACGGCGACGGGTGCGTGTTCCTGGTGTCCCCCTGCGCGCTCGGCGCGGCCACGGCCGTGTCGCTGGTCTGCGTGAGGGCGGGCGGCGGCGACGCCGCCGCCGCGCCCCAGTTCCGCTGCAAGCTCTGGGCGGAGGTCGATGGCAACAAGGAGAACCTGGCGCTGCTCACGTCCATGGTGGTCAACAGCGACCTCTCCGGCGGGCTCGTGGCGGCGGAGCAGGGCATGTTCCTGGCCGTGCCGCCGGAGCTGCTGCACGACGCGTCCGGCGAGGCGCCCGCACTCATGGTCCGCATCGACAGGGCCGGCGCGGCCGCCGCCGCCGTGTCCCGGTCCGCCACGCCGCCGCCGTCCGCAACTCCGCCGTCGAGGCTCGCCAGGAGGCTGCTGTAGTAGGAGACTTGGCAGCAACCAGTCAGCAGTGCCTTCGTAGTATCTTTTGCGTGTGTTCATTGGCCTAGCGGATCGGCAAGGATCAGAGGATCCGCCGGTGGCATTGAATATCCAGTAGTAGCAATGATTGGTATTCTGATGTTGAATTTCTATGGATTGTTGAGCTAGAGTAATTGAGTACCGTAGTTACCTAGTACTTCTGATGTTAACGTGTCTGGTTTTTACCCGTTCCAAATGTGACATGTTGCAAGTTTGTTTTTTTGTGTTCTTGATGGGACTGCACTCTAAAATCAAGTATATCGTGTTTTCAAGGGGAAGGGTAATCGCAAGATAGAAATAGATCCTGACGTGGGATCACTCAAATCTTTTGCAATCTCTCTATCCCACAGATTCCCATGGAGAGGATCATGATTTTCTGATGATGGTATCTTTGCTTTTTCCTTGGAACTTGGAAGAGTTTTTTTTTTTTTAAAATACCTCCGATGTTCTTTGATAAGCATTGCGAACCAACTGGCCGGTGGGGGCATGAGAGTGGCAGGGATAGCATTGATCAACATGTGGCTGATGAATTGGCCGCACACTAGAAACGGCAACACTGCACGATTGGCGACCCCTTTGCTTTGCTCCTTGAATTCAGTTTCAGAGAGGAAAATTGGTGAACCTACCAACAACCAGTGGACTGCATGGCGTATCGCGTATGGAGATGAAATTCAAAGAGCCCCTCAATGTTGATTTTTAGAAGTGCACCGAAAATTCAGTCGAACAAAGGCTATGTTTAGTTCCCACCCGAAATATTTTCATCCATCACATCAAAGGAGAATCTTTGATGCATGAAGTATTAAATGTAAACGAAAAAGGTGAAAAGTTATATAGATAGACTGTAAATCGCGAGACGAATCTAATGAGTCTACTTAATCCATGATTTGCAATAGTAGTGCTACAGTAATCATCCGCTAATTATGAATTAATTACCCTCTAATTACCATCGTTAGATTCGTCTCGAGATTTCCAACCTATCCATATAACTTTTCACCTTTTTCGTCTACATTTACTACTTCTAAATTGATAAAATCAAAACCCCAAATCTTTTCACGAAATGTTTTCGCGAACTAAACACGGGCAAAGTATTTTTGTTGGTAAATTAAAAACTTGACGTGGTGATTTTTGCATTTTCTGCTCTACCCAGCGGTCAGCCTGAATCGAAACCAACCACGCCCTTCAACATTTGCCCGTCCACACCGTCCACACCACATGACTCCCCAGCTGCTTCTTTTAGCCCAAAGAGGGGCATCCAACCCAAATGGCCAAATGCTAAAATTCCCCCCTTTCTAGTGTGAGCATGTCTGAGCAGCAGGCGACGAAGAGGGGCTCGGCTCCGGCGGACGGCGAGCACAGCCGCAGCGGCAAGAAGCCGAGGGCGGCGCAGCCTCAGACCATCGCGCCGGCCGCCGTGGTCAAGCAAGAGCGGGAGGAGGAGGAAGGAGACGCGACCCAGAGCAGCAGCGAGGGAGAGGCGAGCCAGAGCAGCAGCGAGGGAGGGGTTGGAGCTGTGGTGGCGGCCGCGGGACTGGAACTGGAAGCCATGGACGAGCCGCAGATCAACGTGACCATCGGCGTCTCCTTGCTCCACTGCCACGCTTGCTTCCTCCCTCTCAAGCCTCCCACGTTCAAGGTGAGAATCTTTTTTATCCCCCTAATCATGGTGACGGATGTTGCAAAAGGATTTCTGTGGAAATGCGGTAGCAAATCTTCAACCTTTTGGGGTTTTCTTTGGGGGAAAGATCGGTGTATGTGTTTGGGAAATGTTTGTGGGATTGATTTTTTTTTTCGATCTGTCAATCTGTTTTGCTATGGCTATTGGCTACTAGTAGAGAATTGTTCAGTCTGCAATTTCTTGCCGTGTCTGTGTGTGGTTGCAGTGCGAGGCCGGGCACGTCGTGTGCTGCACCTGCCGGGGCAAGCACGGCGAGGCGTGCGGCCGCGCCGCCGCCTACGTTGCCTGCAGCGAGCTCGACGCCGTCCTGCTCGACGCCAAGCTGCCGTGCCAGTACCAGGAGTTCGGCTGCAAGAGCCTCGTCGCCTACTACCAGGCCGCCGACCACGACGGCGCGTGCCCGTGGGCGCCCTGCTCCTGCCCGGCCGCCGGCTGCGGCGTGCTCGCCGCGCCGGCGAGGCTGGTCGAGCACTTCCGCGACGACCACCACTGGCCGGTCACGAGCCTCCGCTACGGCGCCACGTGCAGGCTCCCCGTGCCGGCGCCGGCGCAGGGCTGCCACGTCCTCGTCGGCGAGGGGGACCGGAGCGTGTTCCTCGTGTCGCCGTGCGCGCTCGGCGCCGCCACGGCCGTGTCGCTGGTGCGCGTGAGCGCCGGCGGCGATGCTGCGACGGCGGCGCAGTTCAAGGGCGCGCTCTGGGTGGAGCTCCCGAGCAGCAAGGACAAGCTGGTCCTGACCACGCCGGCGGTGCGCAGCAGCGATCTGGCCGACGGGTTCCCGGCGGCCGACAAGAACATGTTTCTGGCGGTGCCGCCTGTGCTTCTGCACGACGCGTCCGGCGAGGCGCCTGAGCTCATGGTGTGCATTGACGATCCGGCCGGTGATGCTGCTGCAAACTCTACTCCACCGGCGAGGTGCTCTGGTAGGCTGCAGTAATAATGGTGGTGGAGTAATAATGGTAGACTCAGGAAAATGTGGGTTTCATATGGTTCCTGTACTTTGAAACTTCTGTGAAATTTGTTTGTGTGTTCTAATTGGGTTCTTAAAAGTTGGCGTCGGAATATGGAGAACTGATCGCATCGAAGCAGAATGCATGAGAACTTGGCTCATTATGGTATGTTGCTACTTGTTAATAGTGGCTTACTTCCACTTTGCTCATCAACTGGCGAAGGCCGAGATGCATTCTTCTTTGAGAAAAAAAGAGAGTGGATTTTCAAAAAAGAAAAATGAAAAAAGAGAGAGCGAGTGGTGCATTGATCATTGATCACGATGCCCACAAAAAAGAGAGCTTGAGGAATTGACTGCACACACACTGCAGACCGAAGCAGGAGCTGCAGGACATCTAAACAGGGCCATGGGCTGCTTTGCAAAGCGTGTCAGAGTTCCTGCTAGGAGAGCACTTTCATGTTTGATCCAAAAAAATATATTTTTCTGAAAATTTTCATGCTGCATCTGAATTCTGAAATTTGAAAGTACGACCATCCTACATGCTACATGCAACTTTCAAAGGACTTGCACTAATTGTTCACACAAAAAAAAGGACTTGCACTAGATTTTCAAAAAGAAGAAAAAAAGAAAACTTTTTTTTGCCGTGTATAGGCGTTATGTACCCATTAAATCTTTTTTATCTACTCTTTGTCCTAGGATTGTAGTGTAATAGCAGCTGAATCTGCAGTCCTTGTGCAGTTGTGCAGCAGCACTGGCACACAAAAGGCAGCTTCAAAGCTGGCCCAAAAGCCTAAACCAGGTAGTTATTGGCTTTCTTCTGGGCCTGGGCCTGGGCCTGGGCATGACAAAAGCGGTCCAGCACCTCTTGCCAGCATTGGGAGCCTTGCTGTATTTTTACTCAAGTTTTTTTAGATGGCAATCCATCCGGGTTCTTGCAGTTCATCAGAGATTTGTCTCTGAGACAATCAACAGTGAATATTCTCAAAAAAAAAAGAGATTTGTCTCTCTAGAAAACTATTCCATTTTTTTTTCTTTCGCTTCACAAACTAGCTATAGTAACTAGTGGGCATTTGCTTGAGTACTACTTCCACTGCTCTTCGCTCTTCGGCCAGAGAAGGCAGAACCAGGAACAGGGGTCAATCGCGCACTAGTGCAGTAGCAACTGCGGATATCATTGTGATAGTTGTCCTCCGTGTGCGCCTTCTTACCTTTAACCTCTTCCGCTGATACCTCACACCCGTACGTACTCCCTCCGTACCACGAAGAATGCACTTCTCGCTTCCCAAGAAATTACATAATTTAAGTTTGACCAATTATAAATAAAACAATATAAATATTTATGATATGAAATATATATCATTAGATTCGTTTTCAAACGTAGTTTTTTAACAAATTTATTTAGAGCCATAAATATGAATACAATTCACTAGAAACTTGATCAAACGTGAACAACTTTAACGGGCACGCAACACAAACAGGCGTTCTTTTTGGGACAGAGGGAGTACAAGATTATCAGCTATCTGATCAACGAACAATCTCTCTAGTGTCAAAACCTGTTTACTTGACCTCAGTAAAGACGAAAGAGTAAATCCTGCTGCGGCACAATTTACTTTTTTTTAATAAAAGGCAGGAGCACTGCCGCATCTTATAAGAAGACGCTGAAGCGAACGCCACCACCACACAAACATCGCACGCAGACAACGCACACACAGCACAACACTACACCGTCGCAAACTGGGAGAGGTGCGAAGAGAAGCCATCCGCGATCTGCGCCGTTGTCACCTACGTTGTGCCACGCCAAATGTCGCGGCCCGCTGCAAGCCTGAGCGGCACTCGAACCCCTCCACCATGAGGCTATCCCCTCAAGCCGCACACACGATCGTCCATCCCCTGTCCCCGTAGAGCTTCAGCAGAACACTCCCGTCGTAGCGCCGATGAAAGTCACTGATCTTGGCCACTCTGCGTGAGGGCCTCGTCTCTCCCACCGCATCACACTCCTCTGCCAAGGACTCAGATATCTGAAACCACTATGAGAGCAACACCTCCACCCATCTGTCGGCGGAGACACCACCGCCCCATGCGCGCCAACTCAAGACCTCGAGCACCCCATGGGCCCTCTGCACCTTTCTGCCAGCATGGACCAAGCGCCCCTCCCATTTCGTCGCGCACGAGCAACACCACCAACCACCACTACTGTCGAGCCATGGCGGGTCTCCAAATGCGACACCTCCAAGGAGGGCATGACGCCAACGGCGCCGCCGTCACACGTCCATAAATGGACAAGGGTTTCACCACAGAGGTCCCCATGCAGTAGGACACGGTGCATCGCAATGGTACCCTCAGCAGGGAGAACGGTCCCACAAGAGCGCCGCCACCATCGTCACTGACAAGACCATCGATGAAAGTTTTCGCCCGACTCAATACCATGCCTGTTGCACACACCTGGACAAGACAGTAGCCTGCCCTTCCTCTCCTCTGCAACGCCTACTGAAAGAGTCCCGGCACAGCCCGAAGCACAACCACAGCGCCACCAGCAAGCATCCGCCAACCCCCAGCCCCACCACCAAGGCGACGCCGGACCAATGACGCCAACAGAGGGGAGAAGAAGAACACCACCTTCTCAACGCAGCATCCTGTCGCTCGTGCGCAGCACACCCTCGACCCCACCACTCCGGGCCACTAAGGGCCAGATCCGGTAGAGCCGGCGGCCCCGGTTGCCCCATGACCTAGGCCATGGTTGGCCAGAGCCACCTGCCGGCCCGCGAGGCCAGAGCCACCTTGCCCTGCCCGCACGGGAGGGGGCAGGTTGGCGCCCAGGTCGTGGCCCTTGCCGGCGTCAGACACCGGCCGGGGCCACCTCGCCCGCGCTCTACACCGGCCTCAGCAGCCGTCAGCGCCGGCCGCCGCCGCTCCTTCAAAACGCCGCCCGCCGCCCATCCACGCACAAACCGCGCTCCCCCGTTGCGCTGCCACTGCGCAACTCGACCGGACACCGGAGCGGTAGCTGTTTGTAATGTGACAGTGTCAAGCCACGCGTCCGGGCTCCTCGACTTCTGTGATCGACAGTGGGCCCAATGCATAGGGGGATAGAAGATGGGACGGGAGGAGCATCGATTGGGAATTGCCTCCTGGGGCCTGCCACCTCCGTCTCTCCAGCTTCCCCAATAAGCAGAGAGAGCCGTCGCCCATGGAGGACGGCGGCGACCGGAGCAGCGCCAAGAAGGCGAGGTTGCAGCCTGCCACCTAGGTTCCGGGTGAAGCAAGAGGTTTCGACAGAGGAGGAGGAAGAGGAGGTTCAGGCGGAGCAGCAGGAGGAGGAAGCAAGCGGAGGACGCGCGCTCATGGCGGTGGATGCAGCAGCCGCCGCCGCCGCGAGATCGGAGCAGGTTGTGGTTGTTAGTTTTAATTAACCTGACATTAACTTAACCAGGATCTTAATCTTAGTCTAATCATGATCACTAATTAGCTTAATGCGGAAACTTTAGATCAATACTAACCAGATCCTTGAGATGCCATCTGTAATCGTAGATGCGTTGATGTAGATGAAATCACGTTGATCTTGATGCAGCAGCTAGTAGTTCCTTCTAGACGTCACTTGAGATGAACTCGTCGAGTAGATAGAATCTCGAGCTTATGAACCCCTTCAACGCCTAATTGATCGGTTGGTGGTTTTGATTGTCGTATGTCAACTATGAACCACTGTGAGGTCTATACCTCTTCTTATATATGTGTACGTTGCGGGGCCAGGGCCGAGTCCTAGTAGAATACGTTAAGGTGCCTCCCGATCACGGCAAGAAACTGATTTGGCATGTTATTTCTTACAGGTGGAAATTCTTTGTCAAATTGGACTCTCAGTTGTTATCCGAGCAGATCACAAATATTCCAACAGTGGTGAGGATCGACAGGGACATGCTCCACTGCCCGCTCTGCAGTCTGCACCCTTCCACTCAAGCCCCCATCACCTGCCATCTCGGGTCTGCTCGTCTGCCACATCCTCTACTAGCACTCCCCAAATCCATGGCGCGTTCATGCGTTTCCCTCCAAATGGAGATAAAAGAAAGAGCTTTTTTGCAGTGCGAGGTCGGGCACATGGCCTGCGGCGGCTGCCACGGCCAGCTCCCCACCACCCAGTGCCACTCCTGCGACGGCGCGTACGCGCGCTGCCCCGTCATGGACGCCATCGTCGCCAAGGTCCTGGTCCCGTGCCCGCACGAGGCGCACGGCTGCGGGGCCTCCGTCGCCTACTTCCAGGCCGCCGACCACGGGAGCCCGTGCCCGCACGCGCCCTGCCCGTGCACGGAACCCGGCTGCGCCTTCGCCGGCTCGCCGCCGGCGCTCTTCGCCCACCTCGCCGCACCGCCGAACTCCTGGCCCGTGGACGAGGTCCGATACGGTGAGACGCTCCGCCTCCGCGTGCCGGAGCACGAGGCGCGGCGCCTGCTCCTCGCGGTCCCGGTGGCGGAGGACGGCGGCGGCGCCCGCCCGAGCGTGTTCGTGATATCCGTCGGCGACCGCGGCGCGCCAGTCGTGCCGGTGGCGGTGGCGTGCGTGAGGGCGCCCGGCGCGGCGGCGTCGGGGCCGCACTACACGTGCAAGATGTGGGTGACGGGGGGCAAGGGCGCCGTCACGGGCAAAGTGGAGAGCGTGCTGGTGGACACGGAGGTGCGGAGCGCCGCGTCGGCCGGCGGCGAGGAGGACGAGGAGGCCGCGTTCCTGCCGGTGCCGCGCAAGATGCTCCGCGGCGCGTCCAGGCAGCTGCTCCTCAGCGTCCGCATCGACAGGGCCTCGAGCTGACAGGGTCGTGTGCCGCTGTTGCTCTGAAAACCGGCGATGAATTGGGCATGGATGAACAAGCCGTCACTCTTAGGCATTTTGATCATCGGTCTAGTGATCGTGCTCTAGTATAATGTGTTTTAGTTTCGTGCTCTAGTATAATGTGTTCTTTAGTTGGGCGTGAGCTAGAACAGTTGCTGTGTCAAGCTTTTGTTAAAAATGTAAGTTTCAGTTATCCTTGATGCAATCACTTGTGGTTTGTTATAATCTCTTTTTCGTACAAAATTAATTCGGGTGAAGGAAGGGCAAGAACACACTGTCAATTTCACGTTTTGGAGAAAAAAAAAACGGCCAAAAATGGAAATAACAATATTTCTGAGATCGTACAACATGCATAGCAAAATCACTCACACGGTCACACCAAAGCTCGTGAAGTGGCGCCTACCCACCCCACTGACCAGCGGTAATTTTGGATTGTTCGTGAAGCTGAAAAATCACCACACTGTCACACCGCAAAGCAAAATTACTGCAGTTACTCACAGTGGGTGGGTAGGCGCCTGCGACGCAATCAACCTTTTCGCGAGCTTTGGTTTGATTCTTCTTCCTCCCCCATCACACCGGACAGGGATCCGATGCAGTACTGCACGTGTAGTGAAAGTCGCTGCATGTGGGCCTGCAGGGCTGTGAGGCCCACGTGTCAGCGGCCTCCACTGCACGTGCAGTATTGCACCTCCGTCGTCCTGCTCTGTTCGGCTCAAGCCCTCCTCTGTCTCATCGTCTGCCCTCGAGGCGGCGGTCATGTCGCGGCGGTGGAGAGGCCTTTCCAGCGCGGAGGAAGAGGGAGACAGGGCGAAGACGGTGTCGCCGCGCTACTACAAACGGCGAGTGCAGATGAGGGCGGAGACGGTAGGCGGCAGAGGAGAAGGGCAAGACAGGAAAGGAGGCGGTGGCGGAGAAGAAGCGGCGGGTGAAGCGGGGAGGCAGCAGAACCACGAGATCTTGGTCAAGATGGATGCCCGTCTTCTTGACTGCACCATCTGCTTCAATCCCCTCCGGCCACCTATCTACCAGGTGATCACCATTGTTGCATCTGCTACTGCTAGAGTGCTAGTGCTGCTATCCTTGCTTGATTGCTTCACTGATGTTACTTGGTTCCAAACTCCAACCGAATTTATAAGCATGTAGTTCATGATCAAGTAGATGGGGTTTTTCTCTCTCTCTCTCTTTAACTTCATAAATATTAAAGTGCATTTGCATACATCTTCCTATGGTCGTTGTCCTACTTTTTACAATGGATGATACATCAATGGATTGACATTTTCTTACAAACCTTTCTTGGCTCATTATGTGGGGGAAAGTCTGAAATTAATTTGCTCTACAACCATGGAGTACTTGTGAATTCTTATTGGAATACTAGGTGGGAAAGGGTACATTTTGCTCATTCGACCATTAGTATATGATGCCATAGTTTGAGACAGTACAGGTTAACAAGTTAATCTCGATTCTACAACAACAAAATGCATTAATCTTGATTCTAGAAACATGTACAGGTCCTTGTATGTGTGGTGTAGATTCTTTTAACGTTGAGATTGGCCTGGATACCACATAAACAGTTCATGTGGGGGAAATATCTGGCATATTTGATGATTGGGATATGATGTATAGCTTGAAACAGTACAAGTCCATATAGTACGTGCGATCTTAGTTTTGATTCTGCACCAGAGACGCAAAAGAAAATGACAGGGGTACCACCGATTCTATATTCCAGTAATGTAGGTTAGGTTTTCTTCCAGTATCCAACTGAATTGATAAGAAAGTACATAATCAAGTTAGATGGAATCTTTTTTTATTTAAAAGAATTAAGGTGACTGATCTTCATGTGTCCATAGCAGTATAGAGGGAAAAAGGGTCTGTTATAATAGCAACCATCATACCTCGGAGATTTGATTGAGATTGCTGTAAATTTAGTAGATTTTCTGTAGGGTGGGTGTTATGAGCTGAAAGTACTTAAGAAGGCATGCCATTCTTGAGGGTTTTTTTTTTTTTTTGAAAAGGGAGCAGGAGCACTGCTATATCATATAAGGAGGAGAAGCATGCGGATCCTTACAAGGGTTGTTATTACATAAATGGTGATAAACTCGATACTCTGCAAAATGACTAATCATTAAGGAACATATGGGGACACGGTAACAGCACAGGCGCTGTCTCTTAGACTCATTTCCTCCTTGATCAGCGCCAGTAACACGCTGCGGGGTTGCCGTCACACCTTCAAAGACCCTTCAGTTCCGTTCTTTCCAGATGTTCCAGGTTGTGTAGATCATTAACGCTGCCTTGATTTGCTTGATCTTCTTTGATGTGCCAGCTAATGAAGAGTTCCACCAATCTTCTATGTTCATGTCCCTCTCTGGCACTGTCACCAAACCATCAGACCACTGCACCACCAGGACCCAAACTTGCTGCGCAAACACACACTGTAAGCAAATGTGCTGGGCTGTTTCATATACTTGATCACAGAGTAGACACCAGGGATCACACTGCCATCTTCTTGCAATTAGCTTGTCAGCCGTCAGAATTTTCTGTTGAACTAGTAGCCAAGCAAAAAACCGATGCTTGCCTTCAGCTTTGGCCTTCCAGATCGCGTTTGTGTCAAAGGTACAGTAGGATCCGGTGAGCTGAGCTTTATAGGCTGATTTAGATGAGTAGCAACCGTTCCCGGTCCACTTCCATCGGATCGTATCTTCATCATCAGTGAGGTGAACACTACTTATTTCTGACCAAAGAAGTACCATCTCTGCTTTTCATCAGACGTTGTCATCCTCCAGAGCCCTCTTGTCCAATTACCGTTATGTAGATCTTCTTGGACGGACAAGTTTTTCCTCCATGCAAGTCTGTAAAGGTTTGGAGCTAAGTCTCGTGGTGCCCTTCCATTGAGCCATGTTGATTCCCAGAACTTAGCCCGGCGTCCATTTCCCAGTGTGACTGTGGTACTTGCTCTGAACAGTTGCTTGTCGATGTCATTGCATGGCACTTCAGTGCCTACCCAAGGTCGTTGAGGTTCTGTCCACTCATACCATATCCATCTCAAGCGGAGAGCTCCGCTGAAGAGCTCCAGATCGATCACTCCCAAACCACCAAGTTGCTTTGGTCGTTTAACTTTTGCCCACTGCACGAGACACTGGCCACCATGTGCTTCTTCAGTTCCATTCTTGAGTATATATCCAGATTATGTCATTATCATTTACTCGTTGTGTGTTGTCGAATAACATACTGAGCTTTCTTAATCTTCAGTGCGAGGGTGGACATGCTGTATGTTTTCAATGCCGTGGAAAGCTTCGCAATACATGCCCGATCTGCTACAAAGGAATTGGCTTCTGCCGATGCTTAGCACGTGAACAAGTAGTCGACGCTGTGAAAGTGCCATGCTCAAATGCAAATTATGGATGCAAACAGTTCATCATATACTACGAGAAAGAGAAGCATGAGAAGACATGCCTGCATGCTCCATGCTTCTGCCCAGAGGATGGCTGCTCGTTCAAAGGATCAACAGGATCGCTTCTCAGTCATCTTGTTGCCGAGCACAAATGGTCGCCGACAAACTTCCACTATGACAAGGCTCAAAGGATCTCCATCCCACGGCACCACCGGTTCACTCTCTTGGTCGGGGAGGACCAGTCCATGTTCTTTGTGGCAAATACTTTGACTCACATCGGCAATGCTCTGGCCACCGTCTGCATCAGGCCCCATGAGTCCTCCGGATCATGTTATTCATGCAAGATCTCAGCCGTCCACTGTGCTGAATCTTACAGGAGTAGGAGGTATGTGTTTCAGATGGATCCTCACGTGGGGAGCAGCTCGCTGCATGATGGGGTTAAATTGGGAAGTTACTTCTTGCTGGTGCCTCCTGAACTAGTTGATGAATCGACAGACGAACTCATCATTAACATTTGCTTCCAGAAGATCAAGTGTGCCGTGAATCATTGATCGCGTCGACATATTGGCAAGATGTGGTGGTCTCAGACTTTTGATCTTGTAGCAATTGACTGAAAAAGGAGAACATATGTTGCTCTCCGCTTGTTTTCGTCATAATTGACTGCTGTAGGGAAGATGTTGAACCCAGAGCTATCTTGAGCTATTTCTGCTGCCACTGCGATAGTAGAAGTTGGCTTGCTCTGTAACCAACTATCGAACTGGTCTGCGTTGCATGTTATAGCCAATCTGCTAGGTACTCACTAGCTTAGTGTGATGCAAACTCTTGCTATACTTGTTCCCTTTCTGGACAATCTAACAGTCGCCCCTTTGTCATTTGTTTTCAGCTTTGATTCAATCGTGACGCTTAATGCATCGTCATTAGCTGCTCCATGCAGTATATGTTTTTCTTAGCAGATGGGTCTGAACTATGTATGATGTTACTACTTCAGTAGCCAAGACCCAAGAGGAGTATTACTGCTTCATTAGATGTTGGGTGGTTGTCATGGGCAGTGCAGTAAGGCCAGTCCTGAAACCATCGACCTGTCGTTAATCCGTGTGATATCGTCTCTGTCGTTTGAAATCCATTTGAAATTTGGATCCACATTTTTCTCGTATGGCTACATGTGTACATGACACCAGTGCGGTATAATCCAACGTTGCAAGCATGTTATCCAAAGCAATGCGAATCAAAGCCGAGCTGCCAATTTGAACGGTCGTCAGCCTTGTGTGACGCTGCGAAGGTTTATTTTTTAAGTGCTTGCATATCTTTATTGCTCGCAGCAACACCTAGAACTTGTACAACTGCAGCTATAGCTGGACAGGACGCTGCATGAAGTTGGGTGGCTGCGGCGCAGCAACACAAGCTCTGATTCGCCTGCTGGCAAGCAGCAAGACTGCTTAGACCATACGGCGCGCCTGCCATGTCCTCCAAGATCAGGCATTGAAGGATGAAGATACTCGGATGATCGCCACGAGTTCCAATTCACTGCTCCCCAAGGAAAATGTGAATACATTTCTCACCTTGTGCAACGTGCATTGACAAGGAAAAAGAATTAGCCCAGTCATCACAAATGGAATTTTGATTTTCAAACATCAAAATGGCCACTACAATTTGGTTTGATAACAGTAAATCCTTTTGGTCGCTGCTAGTAGAATTCTCCCTCTAGTTCCATAATCAGGAATCACAATTGTAATAAATTTTTTCAAGAGCCATGGAGCTTGAAAATATTGTGGTAGTAAATCAAATAAAATACTTCTGTAATAAGCGGCCGCGTCTCCAACGTAAAAGAGGAGCGTGAAATTGACATTGTGTGTTCTTGCCTTCACCCGAATTAATCTTGTATGAAAAAGAGATGGATAGAGCTTGCTCGGAAACAAACAGATGTCCAAGTCAAGGATAACTGAAACTTGCATTTCAACAAAGGCAGCATGCTTATTACTGACGCTGAGAACTTATACTAGAAACATCGATGTTATTGTAGCTCACGCCCAACTAAAACAAGTTAACACTAGAGCATGTCAGCATGATCAGTAGACCGATGCTCCAAATGCTTCAGACTGACGGCCTGTTGATCAATCACCGGTTTTCAGGGGAGCACGATGCAGCATTGCAGCAGCAGCGCACGACCCCGTCAGCCCGAGGCCCTGTCGATGCGGACGCTGAGGAGCATCTCCCTGGACTCGCCGCGGAGCATCTTGCGCGGCACCGGCAGGAACTTGGCCGCCTCCTCGGCGTCGCCGCCGGCCGACGCGGCGCTCGGCACCTCCATCTCCAGCAGCAGGGTCTCCACCTTGCCCGTGGCGGCGGCCTTGCCCCACGTCGCCCACATCTTGCACGTGTACTGAGGCCCCGCCGCCGCTGGGCCGGGCGCCCTCACGCACGCCAACGTCACCGGCACGACGCGCGCGGCGCGGTCGCCGACGGTGATGACGAACACGCGCGGGCCGCCGCCGCCGCCGCCCTCCTCCGCCGCCGCGAGGAGCAGGCGCCGCGCCTCGTGCTCCGGCACGCGGAGGTGGAGGGACTCGCCGTACCGGACCTCGTCCACGGGCCAGGAGTGCGGCGGGGCGGCGAGGTGGGCGAGGAGCGCCGGCGGCGAGCCGACGAAGGCGCAGCCGGGCTCCGCGCAGAGGCAGGGCGCGTGCGGGCACGCGCTCCAGTGGGCGACGGCCTGGTAGTAGGCTACGGAGGCCCGGCATCCGTACGCCTGGTGCGGGCACGGGACCATGGCCTTGGCGAAGAGCGCGTCCATGGCGGGGCGGCGCGCGTACGCGCTGCCGCCGCCATCGCAGGAGTGGCACTGGTTGGTCGGGAGCTGGCCGTGGCAGCCACCGCAGACCAGGTGCCCGACCTCGCACTGCAAAAAAGCTCGTTTTTTCAAGATCGATTTTGACCGTATAAGGCAAGAACGAGCAATGGATTTGGTGCTATACTAGAGATTACAGAAAGAGGTAGTAGTAGAGCAGACCTGGAAGATGGGGGGCTTCAGTGGGAAGGTGCAGAGCGGGCAGTGGAGCATGTCCTTGTCGATGTCGATCCTCACCACTACCTCCGACCTCGCGGCGGCGGCGGCGGCATCCACCGCCATGAGCGCGGATCCTCCGCGTGCTTCCTCCTGCACCTCCTCCTCAGGCGGGACCTCTTGCTTCACCCCATACCCAGGTGGTGACAGCAGCCTCGTCTTCTTGGCGCAGCTCCCGTCGCCGGTCTCCATGGGCGACGGCTCTCTCTGCTTACGGGGGAAAGCTAAAAGATGAGGACGAAGCAAGCAAGAAGCAAATTCCCAAAAGTTGCTCTTGCTCCGTCGTCTATCCTTCATTCCCCTATAATATGCCTATATAGCCTTTAGACCCTTTCCCACGAGTCCACTGCCTATCTGTTGGGGGTACGCCTGTGAATTTTACTTTCTCAGAGGGCAGTCACAGACTTTGGTTCCTTGTTCCTCCCTCCTGCCTATAGTCCTATCCCATCAAACCCTTCCTGTAGCTCTGCTCCGATCAAAACCTTCTTGCTCCCGCTCTTCCCGCTCCGAATCCGCAATGCGGCCGCGTCGTCTAAAGAGGAGCCTTTCCACGGCGGAAGAAGGGGACGAGGCGATGCTGGCATCGCCCCGCTCCGGGAAAAGGGGCCAAAAACAGCGAGTGCAGATGGGAGAGGAGACGGTTGGAGGAGGGGATGGGGGCGCAAATGAAGGCGGAGGAGGAGGACAAGCGGCGGGTGAAGTGGGGACGCAGGACGGCGAGATCTTGGTCAAGATGGAATCCCGAGTTCTTGACTGCACCATCTGCTGCGAGCCCGTCCGGCCACCAATCTACCAGGTAGTCGCCACAGCAACCACACACAACTTTTGTTGCATCTACTAGCGATTGCTGCTATCCTTGCTATTTCTGTAGTTGAGCATTATTCCGAAATTTGCAATTCCGTGTAGGCTGAATTTTGTTCGGCCCCCATCCTGAAATGGTAAATGTGGTTTCCTTTCTTTTCTGAATGTTGAGATTGACCTGGATAGCATAGAATGAATTAATGAGGAAATAATATTTTTTTTGAAAGATAATGAGGAAATAATATATTTGGCTTACTCGATGATTCAGATCTGATGAGATAGTACAAAACCACACAGTACAAGTGTTTATAGGTGTAATCATGTTTCTAGAAAAAGATTATGGACTATTTATTCGGGTAGAGAGGAAAGATCAAAGATGATTGGCTCTGACCTTTAGTAGTTTTGGCTTTGTACCGGAGAGTGAGAACTGAGAAGAACGCACTGGGGGTATGTCCAATTTGATACTCCACTAACGTAGGTTGGTTCCGTAATCCAGCAATCAATAAAATGTAGGTTGGTTCTGTAATTCAGCAATCAATAAGCAAGTACTGACTAAATTTAGCTGAAAGAATTTCTTTAAACATTGAAGTAAGGTGAAGGCGTCTTCCTGTGTCCCTAGAACTTATTATAAGATATACAGATCATTGATAGACATTAAGGAACTTTGTTAGTGCAATTGTGCCATTTGGTTGCTTGATCACTGCTTTTCGTAGGATGCACACAACTTTTAGGATCCTACTGCCGGTGCCTCAAAAGAGAACGTTTATACTCAATTACATAAGGCTTAGTGCCAACTGATGAACAGCATATTTATAACCTACTACAATTCTTAAGACACACTGTGTTGTAATTTGTAAACTTACAGTTATGTGTTATTATCTCAGAAAAGAAACCACAATTCTTTTTTTCCAGTGCTTATATGTTTCAAAAGAAGGGAATATTAACCCTGTAATACACATTGTGAATTGATTTTGATACATGATCTACAATTTTTTTATGAAAACGTTTTTAAATCTTGTGGAGCAGGCATAGATTCTTAATATTTTTATAGGATGTCTTTTCTCTTTTGAAAAAAGGCTCAGGAGGTCCTTCAATCTTTCGTCCTGCTTATTATTTACTTTTTGTTTAATGTCAAACAACACATAATCAATTAATTTGAAAATAATACATTTGGCGCCTTTGATGATTCAGATATGATGACACATCTTAACACAGTACCCTTATGTATGTGACCTTTATTTAAGAAAACATAATATGATATTTGGGATCACAAATTTTATCAATTGGGGGCAGAGAACAAGTACTTGTATGGTTATATGTATGATCGTGATTCTTTTAGTGATGTGATTGGCCTGGATAGCACATAGAAGATCGGCGGAAAATAATACATCTGGCCTATTTGATCCTTTGGATATTCAGATATTGGGATATAGCTTGACAAGTCCTTATGATAAGGACACGCTTACGATGCCCAGAATTTTGGGCCCAGTCTTTCACGGTACTATTTTTAGTGTGAACTGCTATCTGAAATGTGCCCCAATTTAGCAAGCAGAAAACTATTAGCTTTTCCTCGTTGTAGCAATTTTATCGCACCTCCTGTCAGATTGTAAATAGTGTAAGGCAGCAGCAACAATATTAATCTATGTTTCCCTCGATAGTAGTTAAGAAAACAGGAAGCGATACTAGATATCATGGCTCCAAAGTGCAACTAGCAATTGATCCTGATAAAGCCAACACCAGCAGTTGACCAAGATGGAACAACACGAATCAATTTGATCAGTTACAGGAGTAAACAAACATAAATTCGCTTACAAAAACTGCAGCCCAAACCACGATAGAAGCCTTCCATTCATGCCCTAGTTGTGCACGATCACAAGGAGGTGAATTCACAGCGGAATTCAAAGCACACCCAGAAAATGGATTCCTGATCGCAGACTTAACCTCGACCTAAGGTCGGCCCGACGTGAGCTGACTGAAAATTCGGAAAGACCCGACTAATACAAGGCCAGTCTGGCCCTTTCCTTGTGCACCCAGGCAGATAAATTTGGCTTGGCCTCAAGCTCCAGACTCAATATAGAAAATAGTAATTAATACAGCACCTTACCAAATCCTGCTAATTAACCAAGCAGACTCCACGATATACACGGCCATGTGTTGCATTGATCCAACCTCAAACTGTTCTTTTTCTCTTTCCTTCTTCAGTTATTATTTTCTTCTTGCGAAAATTACAGCCAACAAATATGAGATTTCTTGACATAGTTGCAGTATTCGCTAAACTTCCATCCTTCATAGCATTTTCCTTGATATTATATAAAACTTGACCAAACTTGGGAAGGAAATTTATTTATTACCTGGCAATGATTTTCCTCCAGCTTAATAAGCATAACTTGATGAGCCATGGACTCATCACCTTATATGTGGGATCATGATTCTATAAAAGATATAATGTATTTTAATTATCAGTTTTTGTTCTGTACAAGAGATGGAAAAAAGGTATACCAATTCTATGCTCCAGTAATGTAGGTTTAGGTTGGTTCCAAAATTGAACTGAATTAATTTGATGATTTTTTTTCTCTAAATTCAGAAATAAGGTTGCTGCCTCTTCATGTGTCCCTAGAAGTACTATGACATACATCAGTAGATTGACGTTTTCATGGCACAGGAAGCTTTATTACTTCTGCATGGTTTAATGTACATGCTTGACTGCTACTCATGCTGTAATGCCCAACTGACAGATTTTAGGATCCCATTGCTGGAGCCTCAAAACAGAACGTTTATAGCCTCAATTTTACATAAGGTTGATTATACAAACTGATGAACAGTGTGTTTCTAACCTAGTGTGGAAAATCAAAGTACTGTGGGGATCTCCCCCACAGTTTCCCTTCAAAGAAAAAAAAACTAGTGTGGTCTAGAATTTAGTTATGTGCCAAAGTTCTAAAGTACACACATTACCTCAATAAAGAAGCTGCCAAAAATTCACATGATATTTACGTTTCAAAAGAAAATGAAAGAAAAGCGTTGAGTTGTAGCCTTGTAAAGATTTGATTTTTGATGCCTCATTAGAAACATGCTATGAACTGAAATTACTAAAACATTGTATCCTTTTGTGTAAAATATTCTGTCCTTATATCATTTGCCCATTGCTTGCTGTCAAATAATAAGCTGACTCTTAATCTATCATTTGCCCATTTCTTGCTGTTGAATAATAAGCTGACTCTTAATCTTCAGTGTGAGGTTGGACATGCTATATGTTTTGTATGCCGTGGGAAGCTTTCCAATAAATGCCCGATCTGCTGCAGAGGGATTGGCTTTTGCCGCTGCTTTGCGCTTGAGCAAGTGGTCGACACTGCCAAAGTGCCATGCTCAAACGCAAATTATGGATGCGAGCAGTTCATCCTATACTACCTGAAAGAGAAGCATGAGAAGACATGCCTGCATGCTCCGTGCTTCTGCCCAGAGGATGGCTGCTTATTCAAAGGATCGACAGGATCACTTCTCAATCACTTTGTCATGGGGCACAAATGGTTGCTGACAAACTTCCAGTACAACAAGGCCCAAAGGATCTCCATCCCACGGCATCGCCGGTTCACTCTCTTGGTCGGGGAGGACCAGTCCATATTCCTGGTGGTGAACACTTTCACCAACATTGGCAATGCTCTGGCCGCAGTCTGCATCAGGTCCCATGAGTACTCAGGACCACGCTATTCATGCAAGATCTCAGCCATCCACCGCGCTGAATCTGACAAGGGGAGGTATGTATTTCAGATGGATCCTCATGTGGCGAGCAGCTCGCTGCAAGAGGGGGTTAAATTGGGAAGGTTCTTCCTGCTGGTGCCTCCCATGCTAGTTGATGAATCGACAAACGAACTCACCATCAACATTTGCTTCGAGAAGATCATATGTGCCGTGAATCATTGATCGCATCGACATATTGGCAAGATGTGGTAGTCTCATACTCCATATCATAATAGTTGGCGTTGCTTAGTTTACTTTTGAACTAAACAGGGTCAATGGGAACGATATGGAGGTAGTACTTTTGATCTTGCAGCAAATACGCTTATTTTCGCCCTTTATCGACTGTTGCAGTTAGAACCGTAGAAGTTCAAGACTAAAGAGTCATTTTGAACTATTTCTACTGTGATAGCAGAAGTTACTTGCCCTGAGTATTTGCTCTGTAAACTATTGAACTGATCTGCGTTGCATGTAATATATGGCCAATCTGGGCCACAGCTTAGGCCAGTCTCAGTGGGAGTTTCATCAGCATTAAATAGACTGTCATGTCAGCATTTTTGATGATGTGGCAGTGTATTAATGAAGAGAGATGTGAAATGAGTTTCATCCTCATGAAACTCTCTCTACACGGTACTCTAGACAGCTTGTGTCTTGCATGTTGTCTTGGGAACAACACGAGATGAAACTTTGCATTGAGGGAGGGTGTTTCATCGTAGTTTCAAACTTCTCTTAGATGATGTGTCACTCTAGGTAGATGTGTCGATGAAACCCCCACTGAGACTGGCCTTAGTGTGATGCAAAACTCTTGCCATGCTTGTTCCTTTTCTGGATCAATACTACCTTTCGCTATGTTTTCAGCTTTGGTTTAACAGCTGACATAATTGGCTGATCAGCCCTGAAATCATGGAACCCTTGTTGATCCGTGTGATATCACGACTTGTTTGAAATCCATCCGAAATTTGCATGTGAACACGAGATAGGTGCGGTTTGATTGCTTTGCTGGCTGTTCAAGCCTTGACGGCGCGCGAGTCGCGGTCAGCGTGACAGGATAGCAGCAGCTAGCACAAGCTCGCCCGTTCGCCGGCCCGGGCGGCACGCACCCGTGTCCCGACTACCGAGGCGCGCCCTGCCGCCGCCCGGCAAACCTTTTGCTTGCGTGCATGCTCCAGCCATGTCCCATCGGCCATGCTTAACTCGTACTAGCCCCTACTAGTAGCCGTACTCGTCGTCACGCATTGAAGTATGAGGTAGGAGTAGGGATCAGGGATCATGAATAACAAATCTAAAAATCTTTTTTAAAAGTAGTATACCAAAAGAGGGGATACAAATGACATTTGCATCGATCACTATCTAAGACTATCTCCAACAATGACTCAAAAGAAGATTCAAACCCAAAATGAGTCTTCAATGGTACTATTTCAGCCTCCAATAGAGTATCCATACCCAAACCCAAAATGGGTTTTTAGGAGAGAGCCTCTCTCCTGGTAACCCATTCGCAGAAAGGATTCTCTTTTGGGTCTTCTTTTGAAAAAGAAAGTTTATGGGTCACAGACTTTTTTACTTTAAGCAACCTAAAATAGTAAATGGGTATCCGATTTAGGTCTCCATTGTTGGAGATAGTCTTAAGAGCAAGTATTACAGCCGGCGCAAAGCGAGCGACGTCCGGCATGGAAGAGAAAAGAGAGAACGCGCAGCAAGCGGCTCGGCAGACGCCGGCGTGAAGCGGGCGCATTCTGCACGGCCGCGTTTAGATGTTTCGCGAAAAAAATTTACAGTATGTCGGGCACACATTTGAAGTATTAAATATAGACTAATTACAAAACTAATTACAGATTATGTCAGTTCATCGCAAGACGAACCTAATGAGTCTAATTAATCCGTCATTAGCACATGTTTACTGTAGCAATTTATTGTCTAATCACGACCTAACTAGGCTCATTAGATTCGTCTCGCGAAGTACACTCCATTCATATAATGGGTTATTTTTTCCAACTGCATTTAACATGCCATGCATGTGAGGAACGTACTCGAAAAAAAATTCGCGAAACATCCGAACAGGCCAGAGTGCGCATGTATTCGTTGTTGTGCTGCTGCGCGCTCTGCTGATTTGCCGTTGCTCTGACTGCTACTGACGCTAAAGCATTTATTATACTTCACGCTGGCTCCCAGACGCCCGCTTCCGGCTAAACTATAAACCATCCCAAAATAAACTATCCAATTAATCTAGTGCTGCTAACACCCTACTCCCTCCGTTCCAAAATAGATGACGTTATGGGATGCGTGCCGGTCAAACTTTCTCAACTTTGACTAGATTTGTAGAAAAAATGCGCAACATTTTCATCTCCAAATAAATTTGTTAAAAAACTAGACTTAAAGATCTTTCCAATGATACGAATTACTCCCTCCGGTTCGGTAAAGGAAGTCGTTTTGGACAAGATTTGAGTCAAACATTGGAAATATAAATCGTGAATAACTTTTAAGTCGTTGAGTTTGGAAATGTGAAAACTACATGAATAGATTCGTCTTGCAAAATACTTTTATAAAAGTATACATATGTTAGTTTTTAATAAATATCTTTATAAAAATAAGAAGTCAAAGTTGTACTTTGGAGACCGTGTCACTGTCCTAAACGACTTCTTTTACTAAACCAGAGAGAGTACTTAGCATAAATATTTATATATTTTAATATATAATTACCGGTATTTTGAAAATGTTGACTTCTCGGGAAGCGAGAATGAAATCTATTTTGAAACGTTTGGAACGGAGGGAGTACGGAGTAGCGATCAGTCTTGACTCTTGAGTGCTCAATTTGTAATCTTCTGATGGAGGTTCAGGTCCGCAAGACCGATCGATGCGGACGGAGACGGCCAGCTCCCTGCTGCCCCTCGCACAGCATCTCCCCTGGCACGGCGAAGTAGATCTCCTTCTCCGGCGCGACGCCGTCGCCAGTCCGCCAGCGCGCTGCTCCTCACCGGCACCGTCGCGAAGAAGCAGCAGCTCCCCTCGAGGAGGCCCTTCGCGCAGAACGTGCACGCGAACCGCGGGTGCGCGGGGGAGTTTGCCCGGACCAGCACCACCGACACCGCCGCGCCGCCGCCCAGAGCGCACGCCGCCACCGCGAACACGGACGCGTCGTCCCCGCGCAGCAGCCGCACGTGCCTCGCCGGCGCCGGGGACGACGCCGCCGCTGGCACCGGGACGGCGAGCATGAGGGGCGTGCCGTAGGCGATGTCGTCGGCGGGCCAGGAGTGGTCGGCGGCGAGGTGCGCCGCGAGGGCGCGCGGCGAGGAGATGAGGTAGCAGCCGGGCTCCGGGCAGTGGCACGGCGCGTGCGCGCACGCGTCCCGGTGCTCGACGCTGCGGAGGTAGGGGACGAAGCTCTCGCAGCCGTACTCCGCGTAGTGGCACGGCACGCGGAGGTCGGAGAAGAAGAGGTCCAGCCCCGGGCAGTGCGCGTAGGCGGAGACGGCGGCGCCGCCGCCGCCGCCGGGGCACGAGCGGCAGTGGCTGTCCGGGAGCTTGACGCGGCAGCTGCAGCACGCGACGTGCCCCACCGGGCACTGGAACGGCGCCGACGCAGCCAACACCGGAAGAACGAAATCAGTGTGTGGACATGGGGAGCGAACTGAGAACACGCAGAAATCCAATCGAGAAGAGCATGGGATGCCTGGGAAATGCGATGGCTCTGACCTGGTAGATGGGAGGCTTCAGCAAGGAGGAGCACAGCAAGCAGTAGAGCCGGGCCTTGTCCACCTGAATCGCCGCCGGCGGCATCGCCGGGGATTCAGATGGACCGACGGTTGCTTCGGCTTCATGTGGTGCTGCTGCTTCGGCTTCGACAGTCGGTTCGTCTTCTGCTCCGTCGTGCACGATCAGTTGGACGCCGAACAGCAGCGGCCCTTGTTGCCTTGCCCTCTTGCCGCTGCGCTCGACGTCCTCCGCCGGCGGCGGGGCCTCGGTGGTCGGATCAGCCTCTGCGGCCTCCATACTGACGGAAGTGGTAACACTGGCAACTGAAGAGGTGGAGAGATGGCTTCTTTATTTGGATGACAACATTATTTCCGCGATCCCAAATCTGGGGGCGAGCGCACCGGCTGGCCCGTGCGCTGCTCCCCCGCCCCCGCGTGCGAGGACTCCTTTCTAGGCTGAGGGTGGGACCTAATAAAAGTTAGTTGAACAAAATTTTGTTGTAAAAATTTTGGCGCTGAAGATTTTTGTCGCAAATTTTGTTACAAAAATTTTGGCGTTAAAGTTTTTTGTCACAAGCAAAAGTTTGTTGACAAAATTTTGTTGCAAAAATTTTGACGCTGAAAAATTTTGTCGCAAGCAAAAGTTTGTTGACAAAATTTTGTTGCAAAAATTTTGATGCTGAAAAATTTTGTCGCAAGCAAAGTTTGTTGACAAAATTTTGTTGCAAAAAATTCTGAAGAATTTTGTCACAAACAAGCAAGCAAAAGTTTGCTCGCTCAAGATTTTTGTTACAAATTTTTTTTCGTGAAATGTTTCTATGACAAATTTTTTGTGGTGTACAATTTTTTCCTTCAAATATTTTTCTTCTCAAAATGTTTTTAGAAGAAAAAATATTTTTTCTGATGAATGGGGCCCGCCTGCCTGCCCTCTTTATAGCCTACTGTGAAAGCTTGCATGCATCCAGGCTGGTGGGGGGGGGGGGGCGCTTTTGTCGCGGCATGCGATCGCACGGCACGCGCCATGCGGCCGGCCGCAAATTAGCGGCTCCCCATTATTTCCTCCGTCTTTAAAATAGTGTCTTCTTTACTTTTTTTTCTCGGTCTAAAAGTGTCTTTTCAATTTCTGAAAAATAATTTTATTTAATTTTATATAAAAATTAATATTTATGATACATAATTAGTATCACTGAAAAGATCTTTTAGTCTAGCTTTTTAACAAATTTATTTGTAGATACAAATGTTGTACGTATTTTATACATGTTAAATTTGTGACACGTACATCTAAAATGACACTTTTAAGGGACGGTGTATCAAATTACTCCATACCATCCCAATATATAAATTTGTGACACGTATTTTATATAAGTTAGTTTTATTATTAGTCCACGTTTGCTACATATAAATGGTAAGATTATTTTCTAAAATTTTTCATCAAAATCTTTTCTAAACAAGGGCCAAATATTCAAATGCCAGAGATGATAATAATGCCCCTCTTAAAAAAAAGACACAACATACACTGCTAAAGATGGTTCAACACTTAACTGCTAAAGATGGTTCAACACACACTGCTTTATTCAGACAACATAACTGTGGAGTCAACTTTACTATCGCCTTACATCTACATTTAAAGATTTGTGTATTTGAAAAAAACTCTAGTTTAAACAAGACCTTGCTATGATGGATGAAACCTTATTTTTTAAAAAAAAAATCCACTAACAACAAAGCTGGTGATAGATCATGCTATGCACATTTTCATGCCAATTAAGAACATGAAGTTCCTGATTTGCACATGGTGCCATATGCGGATATGCCAACCTGAGAGAGACGTTTGTGATCAGTCTTGCAAGCATATACAGGAGAGCAAGCTTGATGGCGCAACGTCTTCTTGAACCAGTAGCCTCAGGAAATCCGAGCCTTCTTCTTGCAGTTAGATTCAGACTTCAAGCTGCAAAAACGTATAATTCAAACAAACACAGTCATACAACATATGTACATCGTATTCCAATCTGAATGATCCATCAGCATACATCGGTTCCTTGGTTCCAATATGAAAAGCATCCAACGAAAATGAACAGATCTATCTATTTTCATTGGGTGCTGCTTCCTGGTGATCTTTCAGAATTCTACTCAGAAGAACTGCCAGCTATCTCTAAGATGAACATGCTAATTTCTGGTACTCACTCACCATAGTAAATGCATTTCTGGAACTTGCTATTAGGCTACACGACTTGTTGGATTCGTGTCATTCAGTTCACCATTGACCTGAACAAAGAACATGCAATCAGTCAGAGATTCAGAGCCAAATGCCAGGCAAAAATTCCACTTCATTTACAAGAAGAATCTCACATGTGGGAAACTTGTGCGTTGAACACCACTGCGAAGAAGCTGTAACCGACTGTTCTCACGAGGTACGAATCTGTCACCAGAATGGTGCAGAGCAAACAGCCGCGGAACACTGAAGAGAAGGAAACGGCGACTACTGATCCTCCAATGTGCCACGACTTGAAGCGGCCAAATCTGTCAATCTGATCATGCGATGCTCATTATTCAGAGATCAACAAATAATATATCCCATAATCTGCAATAACATTGAGTTTCAGTTCTACTTATACCATCTCGCCTACAAGGATCGTCATCAGCCCATCCGCAACCTGGCCCGAGAGCATCACAACGGCGGCATCTCTGCAAGAGGAAACACACAACCAGCTTTAAGCCAGCTCCTGTAGAAGTATTTGCTCCAGCAAACAATCAAAGTTTATACTGTCAAACTGTCAAGTAGCTAGTTTGACATCTGTAGAGATTCTGACATTCTGTTATACCTTGGAGCAAGGCCGATCTGCTGCAAGAAGAGCAGCAGAGCAAGGAGAAGCCGACGGTGATGTCGTTGAGCATGTGTCCGACGCCATCTGACAGTATCGGCTACCGTCCCAGAGGCTAAGCAGTCTGCCTCGGCCACGGACCCCATTATTCTTTGCATCGACCATGCGAGTGTTGTCTGGTACGTGAATGTCTTCAGCTACAATTCTGAATTCCGAGACAACTGAAACTGCATCAGAATTCTGAAGAAAAGGGTAAGCTAAACTGTCACTACGCCTTGTAAACCTCTTGTAAAAGCAAGTGTAAACAACTATCAAGAAGGAAAGGTAGTCAGTCAGAGCAACAGCAAGAGACGAAACTCTGACAAAATCCCCACTCGGAGAGGAAACACAGAAAGAAAACACACTGCTCTTTCGAAAAATCATCTCTACACCCGGCCTGCTCTTTCAGATATATGCTGCTTCGTCTGGCAGGTTCCACGGCTCCAGCATTATTACACAAGCAAAGCTCCGGTCAAACGCTCATGAGCAGCAGCACCTCACTACTGACTACTGAGTAAAGGAATTGGATATGGAGTGAATTTACATTCTAAGCCCTTGTTTAGTTCCAAAACGAAACCTTTTCACCCATCACATCAAAGGAGAATCTTAGATGTATGGACTATTAAACGTAGACGAAAAAAGTGAAAAGTTATATGGATAGGCTGTAAATCGCGAGACGAATCTAATGAGCCTACTTAATTCATGATTTGTAACAGTAATACTACAGTACCATCCGCTAATTATGGATTAATTGCCCTCTAATTACCATCGTTAGATTCATCTCGAGATTTCCAACCTATCCATATAACTTTCCATCTTTTTCGTCTACATTTACTACTCCTAAATTGGTAAAATCAAAACCCGAAATCTTTTCACCGAAAAGATTTCGGGAACTAAACATCATCACTTCTTATATCTGAAACGAAGTCATAGCTACCACAATTGTCTGTCACCAAATTTAATTCTCAGAATTTACCAAGGCCTTCAGCATTTTGGGAAATCTTATTTTCCCGAAATGACCACCACCAACGGCCTCAATTCCTCCCTCTGCTAGCAGAGGCATAGTTTTAACAAGGAAAAAAGATGTCCAGCAATTCTAGTATACTATGCTAGTTCCATTCGCAGTTCCTCCTATCCATCACGTAGTGACGTAGGACACAAAAAAAGGGAGCTTGGAGATTTTGACAACCCACAAGGCCACAGCTAAACCAGATCACATCTCCAGCACCGTGCATCATGCGATTTACATAGCTATTACATCGCGACTCCATTGGCAGCCACAGCAAATCAACAAACTCCGTCCAAAATACCATGCAACCTTCCTTCAAACTAAATTAGATGATGCCTAGCAGATGCCGGATAACCGGCCTACACTGAACTCACGCCACCAAAAGAGAGCACTAGCACCATTGTGGATTATTGTATCCAACACTGGATAACTTGTTTAAATCCTTCACGATCTGGCGAAGAACAAAAGCCGGCATCAAACTTGGCCAGATCGATGCATATATCATCACGGCGCCGCCGCGAGCAACGTTGCTGGAGCCGAACCCATCACGTCGATGCGGACCATGAGGTCAATCTCCTTGGACTGTCGATGCCGGCACGACGAGCGGCGTCCCCTCCCAGGCAGCGGCCCCGGCGCCGGGCGCCGCGCAGCTCGCCACCACGCCCGGCTCCGAGATGACGCGGTGGCCGGGCGTCTGCGCCCAGAGGATGCACTTGTACTGCGGCCCGGCCTCCGCGGCGCCGCTTGTCCGGGACGCACGCCACGGACACGGCACAGAACGCCGCGCCGCCGAGTTCGCCCACGGAAAGCGTCAGCATGAACAGGGGGCGCTCGTCGCCCTCCACGGCCAGGAGGCGGCGCGCCGGCTCCGGGGGCACGCGGAGCGATAGGGGCCGCTTCCCGTAGCCCGGCAGCTTGTCCACGAGCCAGGAGTGGGAGACGGCGAGGTGGTCCCGGAGCACCGGCGGGGAGGCCGCGAAGGGGCACCCGGCTACCGCGCATGGCACGGGCGCGTACGCGCACGCGGCCCGGTGCGCGACGATGTCGTGGTACACGATGGTGCTGGCGCAGCCGTAGTCTTCGAAGGGGCACGGCACCGTGAAGGCGTCGAAGAACTCGTCCAGGTCCGGGCCGCAGTGGACGGATCGAGGCGGTGTCGCGGCCGCACCGGAGGCAGTGGCCCTCGCCGCGGCAGCGGCCGCACAGGCGGTGCCCAGCCTCGCACTGCAGCAAGCGTATACGAAAATCGGCCATTAGCTAACCATCGAATCAAAAGTGTAAAGAACTTGCATATGATGGAATGGTATAGCCGTATAGCCGCGGCATCACCTTGAAGACGGGAGACTTGAGGGGATGGCAGCACCCGCAGTGAAGCATCAACACGTAGAACCTGAAGTTGATTCGCGGCTGTTCCGCCTCCACGGAGAGACCGGCGGCATGGGCGAGGGCGGCACCTCCCGCCTCCGGTTCTTGCTTCACTATGGCGCCGGAGACGGGGGACCTGGGGCAGGTTGACGGCGCCTTGCGCTTCTTGCCGCTGTTGGTGCGCTCGGCCATGTGCTCCTTGTGGGGGTCGCTCGGCTGTGGATGGAGCACCGGGGGGGGGGAGTGTCCAAGCTCAGCTTATTTTATAGTGCTTTATATATATATATATATATATATATATATATATATATATATATAGACGTAGATGTTAGTGCGAGTCTTGACTCTTGACTGACCTCTGAAGTCAAGTGTGTCACGACAGGTCCAGTGTATCTTGGAGAACAAGTCTAAGTGTGTCTTAGAGGATAAGTCCAGTGTATCTTAGAGAACAAGTTTAAGTGTGTCTTAGAGGCAAAGTCAACAACCTTGGGATGCAAGGCCAAGATTTGAGTCTTTCTACAAGGACTTAAAGGTCCCTTTGGTTGGGTTTCCATCCTCCTTTTACTTCTAAAAGCTAAAAGCCCAATCAAAGGACTACCAACTTATATATGCTTTAGGCAAAAGCAGCTTCGAAAACGTTATGAAGGTAATTTCGAAAAAGTTACCCATCTACCACTGGTTATGAAGGTATCGGTTCAATGCATTTTTTTCAAAAAAGTTACCCATCTACCACTGGTTATGAAGGTATCGGTTCAATGCATTTTTTTTTCTTACATGTGTTCTTCTCTCCAGCAATCCCCTGGAGATGCAGAGGGCCGTTGGGCCGAGAGGGACAAGACCGGACATGGCGAGGGAGGCGAAACTGGCGACACCGGCAGGCAGCACAGCGACGAGGCAGTAGCAGAGCTGCGACGCACGACACGGGTCCGCTGGAGCTCCACAGCACACCGGTTGTTGCTGCCTCGTCATGCCTCGACCCTGACTCCGACAGTTGTGCCCCATGGATTCGACGGCCATGCAACCCTACTCCGGACGGGTGCACCGGCCTCTGCTCGCCACTGTTGTCCCGCGCCCTAGCGATGGCGAGTGGGAGCGGAGGTGGTGGTGGGCAACAACAGTGAGTTATTTGGAATCTCTGGCAAATGACGGTTCGAGCTGGGAGATGGAGCACCAACGACGAATTTGGCTGGTAGTCGGAGCTGTTCGATGGAGGAGAAGATGAGGGAGTAAGGGAGGAAGTAGAAGGAGAATTTGCAAAAGGCCATCATCAAAACTTGTAATTAATCATAGTATTTTTGTCTCTTGATATTTTTATGGAAAAAACCCAAAGGTTAATAGAACTTCTAAAAAGCTTTTAAAACTTTGAACCATACGTTAATGGTGGATGCAAAATTTAAGCAAATTAAAATTTTCTTTCTAAAATAGTTATTCACATGTGAATCTCTGAACAATACAATATTTTACGACATTCTGCATATAAACTGTCTCTCAGTACTTCAGGGGCATTACGTCGCAGCCAATTCAACCAAATTACTTTCAGTTTTTTCACAGCTAACAATCAAGAACAGTTTTTCACAGCTCACAACCCACAACAGCTCACACTCACAACCCAACCAAACAGATCCTAAGTCTATATTGTACTTATAAAACTAGCAAAATGGTCGTTACATACAAATATTTAAATTTTTTACTTCAAAATAAATGTATGTGAATATTCTGCTTAGACGTGTCAATATAATTGTTTTCTACTAACCTGCACCGATCAAGGTACATCTATGCTTTTTTGTCATCATGTTTGGTAATATATTCTTTTTTTAAACATGGATTCATCCAGGAACAGTTTACTTAGAAGCATATTTGGTAATCATGTTTTTCATAAGTTCTTGGCCGCACATGTACATGCTTGTTTGAGAGTTTTGGTTGTGGTGACTTGTTCTTAAATTTTTATTAGAGATCTAGGTTGAGTGTCTACCAAAGGTAATCATAATTTAATTTTTGAGTTTGAGTCTACACTTCAATGAGTGTTGCAACATGATCTTTTGCTCTTATATACCAAATCCAAATCTTTCTTTTTCTTTGTTATCCAACTGCTATAGCCCAATGCATATATGCTCTCCATGCATTACCGCCTGTACCTTTTTTCACCATGAATCATGTACAAGGGTTGACAAAATCACTTTTACGCTACCATAATCCATCCTTTTTAGCCAATTCGAGATTGCTCTATTCCATGTTTTGATCTCTACATGTAGCAGACTTTGTTCCAAATATCGTAGCTCCATCGAAGTCGAAGCATCCAACCCTAAGGATATGTACCTCCCTAGTTCATTTCGATGGATTTGACAAAGCATAGGTAAATGGATACTGAAGCTACTCCATTTTTGGAGTTTTTATATTAAATTCCTCAAAAATAACTGCTTATGTAAATTATTTGAACTTTAGCGTATTGATTTAATTATCAAAACTCAAGGAAAAACATGTACCGAGTCTATTTTCACATAATCCAGATCTATTTATTTTAGGACAAAATCTTTGGCTGCAAATCTATGTATTTTAAAACACAGAAAGTAGAATGCAATGTTTTTTATATCCATATGGAACAATCATAGTTGATAAGTTAAAACAAGTTATAATAAGTAAAGTTATAAAGGTAGAAAAAGAGACATATTTGAGTCAATGAAACAATCCAACACAAACAATGTATTCTGTGCAAAGAGCAGGCGAATAGTGACTTGAGAATATAACCAATAGAAAGATTTTGCTAACTTGGAGCTAAGATTTGGCGCCGTACATCGTCGGAGTATTGTATGGTGTATGCTGCTTAACCAGAAGGGAGTTACAAGGCCTCAAGGCCCCCTGAAAGTGCATCTAGGCCCCTAGTGGGTTTTGGTGGATTGAATGACACTAAGATTAAAGAGCTAATGATCTTGTTGAGTGTATGAGCAAGAATTTATTGTAATATTGATGTATTGACTACAAAAGATATATTCCATGTGATAAAGCAAATAAGCTCATATGACAAGGCTTTCGTCTAGGCTATGATCAAAGTGAAAGTTGACAAGTAATGAGTCAATATGAAGTGAGACATGGGTTTATGGCAACTATTTATTCTCATATCAAGATGTCAATGTATCTTATGAGAACTCAATTCCTGTGAGAACTATGAGAACTTAAATCTGAGCCACATGATCTTGATCCAAGGGGAGAGGTGGGAGGGGGGATTTGCAAAATCATGCCCCTCCCACCTCTCCCTTGGATCAAGATCATGTGGCTCAGATGTGAGTTCTCATAGTTCTCACAGGAATTGAGTTCTCATAGGATACGTTACCTATCAACATAAAGCTTATTAATGGTGACATAGCACTAGAAGAGATTATCTTGCAAAGGATGGGCTATTTATTTGAAGAGAAGATCTAAGGTAAAGCCAAAGTGCAAGCTAAGGGAAAATGGTCAAGAAAGATGATGGTATGGGACATCATTGATCTACACTTGATACATAGCTTGTATATGAGACATGGACATGTTGGGTCAAATCAAATGGTCAAGATGATCAAATGGACTTTATGAATGCTGCAAGCCTACAGAAGCTCTAAGTGATGTAAGGGTGAAGAGTTGGAATTCGGGATAGTGTTTCAAGGTACCAAGCAACGTGTGATCAAGTTGCGGCTTGAGTCATGGAGTCTTTGCTTAGGGTGAAGAAACTTTCTTTGAGTTCAACTTGATATATCTTGGCCATGAAGAGTGTCTTGTAGAGGCGTCAACCTTTTTAGAATCAAGCGAATTGAACTAGAAGAGACATTCATTCAAAGACATGAGTTCAAGTCACTAGCTCAAGGAATTTGTGCTCAGTTCATGGAACCAAATGAGTTGCACTCCTCAGGTTGTGGAAGACCAAGGCACGGCATGAATATGCAAATAAGAAGCTCAAGTCGTTGAAATATCTTTTATACTTGATCTTTAGTATATGTATGTCGTACTATCAAGTGGGATGCATCCCATAGTGTTTTTGTTCAGTCTCAATGTTCAAGTAACCTAAGTGACTTGAGAGAGACACAAAAGCCTCATGTGCACACTTGTGAGTTTCTGAGTGCTTATACTCAGTCACTGCCGAGTACACAGAGAGTGTGCCCAACGGGTAGTGGATTTCAAAATCTCAGCAATGCCGAGTTTGTGCACTCGGCAGTGCCGGGTTCACAACGGCTAGTTTTGTTAGAGTGGAATATTTATACCCCTCGACCTCAAATGTTGCTAGCTGCTGCTTCTGAGGGTTCCTGTGTGCTTCCTTCCTGTTCTAAGCTAAGCAAAAGCCAAGTAAACTCTCCCCAACCTATCTTTGTGAGATTGCACATTCAAAGTGATATGTTTGTGTTGGGTTGAGAGAGAGATAGCTTGAGAGACATCGAAGAGCACAACACAACCTTGAGCATTTGAGTTGGTTTGAAATCTTGTGATTCACATTTGTTACTCTTGGAGCTTTGGCTACTAGACGGCTAGGTGTCCCCCGGTGAGCACCCGGTTGTGCGGGCTGTCACGGGAAGTTTGTAAAGGTCGGTTTCCACCTTAAGGGAACCATTCTTCTTAGCGAAGGGCCATAGTGTGCTTGAGTGGCACTTTGGCGAGGAGACTTTGCGGGGCTCCTCAAACGGAGATTAGGAACCACTGAGCTTGCCTTGTTGTGGGCATGTAGTGGGTCTGAACTTCGATAAAATCCTTGTGTCTATTGTGCTTGATTATTGTGTTGTGGATTTGAGGAGCTCTCCAGTGAACACTTGTGTTCTTGGAGAGATTGTTGTTTCATTGTGTGCAGGGGCTGTGTGAACCTACTCAGGAACTCCACCTAAGAATCCTCTACATCTGGGGTTTGAACTAGGCTTGATCTACTCACACTTATATATACTCACTCTGCTCTGTGTGTACTCAGCAGTGCCGATTACATTGACTGCCTAGCCAAGTATATCTCTATATACTCGGCAGTGCCGAGTTCATCAACTCGGCAGTGCTGGTTTTGACAGGCAGTGAATTTTATCCGCTGCATTTTGAGTGAAATTTGTAGGTGCGCCTATTCACCCCCCTCTAGGCGACATCACGGTCCTTTCACACCCATATTGTATCCTCAGGGGCGACACCACTCCCTCCGGCGCCACCACCCGCCTCCTCTTGACCTCGCCACCGCCGGAGCAAGGTGCCAGAAAGCCCGCACGCCTGTTAGGAAGGTGGCGACGGGGCCTTTCTCGACGGCTGGGGAGCGGCCGTCCCTCTCTTTCGCATGGCGGCGCTAGGCCATGGTTCGGTGACGGTCCGGGCCGGCAGATCCGACGTCTCGGACACCGGATCCACCACCCCAAGGGTCCGATCTACGCGGTACATGCCCCGACATGACGAAGCAGCGTCCAAAGGCCGCCCGAGCCCTTTGCGGTCTTCTGCTTGCGCGGCAGCGGGCTCGACGGGATGCGGCGGCTGTCGACGGCCTGGTGGCGGCACAGCCATGGTGGTGCGTCCGTCCATGGCAGGGGCGTCGCTCCCACAAGCGACACGCGGAACTCCCGTCGCCGCCACCGTCGGGAAGCCCCCACCCTTCTTCGGTCGGCTTCGGTGACTGGCGTCGTGGGCGGCGCGACGTCCTTCTCCGGCGCGCGGTGGGGTTCGACTGCAGCAGCTGGTCCGGTCGGCGTGGGTGTACCTGTGGTGTTCCCTAGACACCACTACGATGCCCGAGAGGTGGTCGGAGGGCTGTTGCTATACTTGACCAGATCTGATTGCTGATGGCTCTTTTTTGTTGCTTCGTCGACAAGCTCTTGGCATAACTATGCAAGTTTTTTTGGCCTATGGTTGGTGGATTTATTGTCACTGATTTCGACGGCGGTGACGCTCGTGGGTGCCATTTTCCTCGCTGGAGGACGTCGTCACACCCAACACCCTCTTTCGAGATGGATCTCGTCTGGGTGAAAGCTCAAGATTGGCTTATCCAATCGTGCGACGACCGCGTCATTTGATGTTATTTTCTTCTTGGAGACGTTCCATAGGCGGAGGGAGGCCAGTGTCTTCAACGAAGGTTGTTGCACCTAGACTTGTTGTCGCCATCCTAGTATCCGGTGTCTCCAACGACGGCTGGTGTCTTACGGATTCACGTGGAAGGTGGAGTCTGTAATGTGGTGTATTCTCGGCTTCGTGGTCGCGGTTCGTTTGGCGGTTAAAGTTGTTATTTCAATTTGCTGGATTTGGCTTAAGCTCCGGTTCCACGCTCACCCAACATGTGGCGAAGCTGGTTCTTTTGGAGTCGACATCACGTAACAAGCCAGAATACTGCAAGATGACTACATGAGCAGTCTGTTAGAGTTTTTTTTGTTAGTGATCGTACTATGTCTTGGCTATATGTCCTGTTCCTATTGGACATGTGCCTCTTTATTGTGGTCGCATCCTTTGTAAGGGGTTGTAGCCTTCTTTGAGAGTCAAAACCGAATATTTATTCATTATTAAAGAAAATGGTGTATGCTGTTTGAGATCCATTCTGTAGGAGTGGTACTATGGCTTCGTCTAGCAGGTTCCACTGTTTCAGGATTAAACACAAGCAAGCTCCGGTCAAACGCTCCCTAATTTGGTTTCATGAGCAGCAGCACCTCAGTACTGAGTAAATGAGTTGGATATGCAGTGAATTGGCATTCTAAGCTCGCCATTTCTTATATCTGAACGAAGTCATAGTTTTACTACCATACTTATATGTCACCAGTTTAATTTTCAGAATTTACCAAAGGCCTCAAGCATTTTGGGAATCTTGTTTTCCCCAGATGACCATCAACAACGGCCTCAGCTCTGCTAGCAGAGGCATAGTTTGAACCAGGGGAAACGCTGTTGTTCAACGATTCTATAGTAAATACTATGCTAGCGCCATTTGCAGTTCCTATCCATCATGTACGAGCTTGGAGGCTTTGACCACCCACAAGGCCACAACCAAAACAGATCACATGTCCAGCACAATGCATTTGTCACGAACCTAGATGTATTTCTCTAGGAATCAAACACTTAGTAGCGGTTCCACGCTCACCCAACATGTGGCGAAGCTGGTTCTTCTGGAGTCGACATCACGTAACAAGCCGGAATGCTGCAGGATGACTACATGAGCTGTCTGTTAGAGTTTTTTTGTTAGTGATTGTACGATGTCTTGGCTATATGTCTTGTTCCTGTTGGACATGTGCCTCTTTATTGTGGTCGCATCCTTTGTAAGGGGTAGTAGCCTTCTTTGAGAGTCAAAACTGAATATTTATTCATTATTAAAGAAAATGGTGTATGCTGTTTGAGGTCCATTCTGTAGGAGTGGTACTGTGGCTTCGTCTAGCAGGTTCCACTGTTTCAGGATTAAACACAAGCAAGCTCCGGTCAAACGCTCCCTAATTTGGTTTCATGAGCAGCAGCACCTCAGTACTGAGTAAATGAATTGGATATGCAGTGAATTGGCATTCTAAGCTCGCCATTTCTTATATCTGAAACGAAGTCATAGTTTTACTACCATACTTATCTGTCACCAGTTTTAATTTTCAGAATTTACCAAAAGGCCTCAAGCATTTTGGGAATCTTGTTTTCCCCAGATGACCATCAACAATGGCCTCAGCTCTGCTAGCAGAGGCATAGTTTGAACCAGGGGAAACGTTGTTGTTCAACGATTCTATAGTAAATACTATGCTAGCGCCATTTGCAGTTCCTATCCATCATGTATGAGCTTGGAGGCTTTGACCACCCACAAGACCACAACCAAAACAGATCACATGTCCAGCACAATGCATTTGTCATGAACCTAGATGTATTTCTCTAGGAATCAAACACTTAGTAGCGGTTCCACGCTCACCCAACATGTGGCGAAGCTGGTTCTTTTGAAGTCGACATCACGTAACAAGCCGGAATGCTGCAGGATGACTACATGAGTTGTCTGTTAGAGTTTTTTTTGTTAGTGATTGTACGATGCCTTGGCTATATGTCCTGTTCCTGTTGGACATGTGCCTCTTTATTGTGGTCGCATCCTTTGTAAGGGGAGTAGCCTTCTTTGAGAGTCAAAACCGAATATTTATTCATTATTAAAGAAAATGGTGTATGCTGTTTGAGGTCCATTCTGTAGGAGTGGTATCGTGGCTTCGTCTAGCAGGTTCCACTATTTCAGGATTAAACATAAGCAAGCTCCGGTCAAACGCTCCCTAATTTGGTTTCATGAGCAGCAGCACCTCAGTACCGAGTAAATGAATTGGATATGCAGTGAATTGGCATTCTAAGCTCGCCATTTCTTATATCTGAAACGAAGTCATAGTTTTACTACCATACTTATCTGTCACCAGTTTTAATTTTCAGAATTTACCAAAAGGCCTCAAGCATTTTGGGAATCTTGTTTTCCCCAGATGACCATCAACAATGGCCTCAGCTCTGCTAGCAGAGGCATAGTTTGAACCAGGGGAAACGTTGTTGTTCAACGATTCTATAGTAAATACTATGCTAGCGCCATCTGCAGTTCCTATCCATCATGTACGAGCTTGGAGGCTTTGACCGCCCACAAGGCCACAACCAAAACAGATCACATGTCCAGCACAATGCATTTGTCACGAACCTAGATGTATTTCTCTAGGAATCAAACACTTAGTAGCGGTCACAAGGTAATTGGAAGGTCAAAGTAATTGGAAGGTTCTGGAAGGACCTAGATGCTGGGTACATGGGGGAGGAGGAAGAAAAGGGAAGAGGTAGGGCCGTAGGGCCGTGTTATCCTAAACGCTAAACGGTAAACAGTCGGTCACCCACCGTTTAGCTCATTATACGGACTAAACGGCCAATTAAACGAATTAAACGGCCATTAAACGGGCTAAACAGGTGATTAAACGGACACAGTTAGGCACTGTGTAGCGTTTAAACGGTGTGTAAACGGGCTAAACGGCCGTTTAGGCAAACAGTGGTAGAGGCAAGGATAGAGCAGATGCTCGCCTGGAGCTTTCGCTCGCCTCCGCTGGTTGCCCGGCTTCGGTTCAGGTCATCTGACGCTTTGTGTTGCATTCTCTCCGCCTACTGAACGGCCCAAACTTCGCCAGTTCAGCCCATGTGCCCCTTGCCGGCCCAGCTAACAACATCTCCAATAGACTCCTGACATTCTTCTTCCCCTCTTGAAACACGGCTCGTCCTCAAGCCGTTGCATTATGTATCACCCACTCAATGGTTGATTGCAATGCTTCTGTGTTGTCCATAAGATCACAGATAAAAGCTTGACTGGAAAAAGTTTCAGATTGAAGTTGTATCACCTTGCAAGCTGAAGCTTCTGAATCATAACAAGTAATTGTAGCATGCTTCGACTATTGAGAACCACTGCCTGATTTGTACGAAGCACAATCACTAATTCCAAAGGCCTTACTACCACCTGGATCCCAAGTGATCAATGACTAAGATAAATGACCTTGATGAACCTCTGCAATTCAATGTTACAACACAAGAGCACAACTGATGCAGTAGGATGGATCGATAATGCCTAGTAAACAAATGGTTCAATGTTCAGAGATGTCAGCATCTCGTTTTCTGGCAACTTTTCCAAATCAATAAGCATTAAGTCAATGAGCTGCTTAGGATTGTCAGGCCAACAAGAATTGTCGTTGTGATCCCACCGTCCAAGTCCAGGCAGACCATTGAGAGAGGCAAAATAATAAAAATCTGGAGCATACTCTCTTACGGAGTAGCTGATGTAAACTACCACCACTGGTATTTGCCAAGGGATTTTCAATTGCAACCACACTTTACTCATTGCAAAAATGTTTAGCCAAACATTAGAATTATGTTGCTGAGATGCAAGTACCAACATACCTTGAGCATTCCTGAGCACCAATTTCAGAACCTCTCCACAGGTAGTATCAGCAAACTGTTGGCACCCAAAAAACAAGGATTGAGCTACCAAGGTTGCAGAGAAGACAACCACTTCATAATTCTCAGTTTCAATAGCTGCTGACCATATAATTAAAAACTGCATTTCACTTGAAAGATGAAGATGTTCATCCAGTTCTGACTTGCTCAGTTTGTAGAAAATAGTGTTGACCATCAATTTGCAGCTTGTTTGTTCCTGAACCCCAATGATAAGAATGGAAGAACCTCCGTCATAGACCTGCACCTGCAGCACATGGCACATTGCAACTAAGTACCAGTAGTTACTGTCCTCATTAACACACGGCATTACTCCAACATTCAGAGAAACCAGCATCAAGGGTTGTGGCAAGCTCTCCTTTGAAACATCATCTAGTGCCAATCTCTATGGCTGAAAATTTGAATGTACCAGAGTCCAGAGGTACATTAGTATTGCAAATAGAAGATATTGGCAACAACATTAAAACTTTGGGAGCTTTGATTCAGCTTCAGAGTAGCAGAAGAATGGCGATGGTGTGGGTAGCTTCTCAACATTGGAAGGTTCTGGAAGGATCTAGATGCTGGGTACATGGGGGAGGAGGATGCTTCATCATGCGAACTATCCTTCCTTCCAACTAAACCAAACCAGATTACATCGGGGGACTCCATTGTCATTCAGACAGCCACAGCAAATCAACAAAACCCATCAAAAAAAAAAATCAAACTAACGCGCAACTTAACCTTCCTTCAAACTAAACTCAACTCGGGGAGTAGATGGCTAGATGCCGGAGCCGGCCTACACTGAACTCAACTCACGCCAACAAAAGAGTAGCACGACCCCTTGGGTTATCCAACACTGGATAACTTGTTGGGATCCTTCACGAATCACGATCATACATATCTGGCAAGAACAAATACCGGCATGCATCAAGCTTGGCCAGATGACGCATCGTCGTCACGGCGCCGCCGCGAGCAGCGCGGCAGGAGCCGTCGGATCCACCACGTCGATGCGGATCCTGAGGTCGATCCCCTTGGACGGCCCGCTCAGCCTGGATGGCGGCACGAGCAGCGGATCCTCCTCCCAGGCAGCGGCTCCGCCGCCGGGCGCCTCGCAGCTTTCCAGCAAGTCCGTCTCCCAGATGACGCGGCGCCCGTCCGTGGCGGCCTTGCCGGGCGCCTGCGTCAAGAGGATGCCCTTGTATTGTGGCCCGGCCTCCGCGGCGCCGCTCGCCCGGACGCACGCCACGGACACGGCCCAGACCGCCCGGCCGGCGCCGCCGCCGAGCTCGCGCACGGACAAAACGAACAGGCGCCGGTCGTCGCCCTCCACGGCCAGGAGGTGTCGCGCCAGCTCCGAGGGCACGCGGAGCGCGAGCGGCTTCCCGTAGCCCGGCAGCGTGTCCAGGCGCCAGCAGTGGGCGACGGCGAGGTGGCCCCGGAGCATCCGCGGGGAGCCCGCGAAGGGACACCCGGCCACCCCGCAGGGCAATGGCGCGTACGCGCACGCGGCGCGGTGCGCGTCGGTGTCGTGGTACACGACGGTGCTGGCGCCGCCGTAGCGCTCGAAGGGGCACGGCACCCTGAAGGCGTCGAACAGTCCAGGTCCTCCGGGGTCCGGGCCGCAGGGGACGGAGGCGATGTCGCGGCCGCACCGGCGGCAGTGGCCCTCGCCGCGGCAGCGGCCGCACAGGCGGTGGCCGGCCTCGCACTGCACGGCGGACCCAAATTAGTTAATCGGCCATTAGTAGCCATCGAATCAAGAGCGCAAAGAATTGAAGTTGGCATCTACTAGCAGCTTCTTCACCTTGAAGATGGGAGGCTCGAGGGGACGTAAGCACTCGCAGTGAAGCATCCGCACGTACAAGCTGACGTTGACCCGCGGCCGCGGCGGCTCCACCACCACCGCCTCCACGGGGAGGTCGGCGAGGGCGACGGCGACATCCCCCTCCACCGGCTCTTGCTTCACCACGGCGGCGGGGGACGGGGCAGCTGGGGGAAGCGGGCGGCGCCTTGCGCTTCTTGCCGCCGCTGCTGGTACCCTCGCCCATCTGCTCCCTTCTGCTAGAGCTCGCTCGGTTGTGGCCTGTGGTCTGTGGATGGAGTATGGGGGTTGGACAGTCCATGGGGGTTTGTGCTTTAGGGAGAGTTTCCACTCGAAGTAGACTTTGTACCAGTACAGTACGAGATGACCCTAACCAACGAACCCAGTCACAAATGGGTACAAGCTACCAATCCCCTCCCTATCAAAATGGCTCATGCATGGCATTTTCTAATTGCCTTGTAATAACCGTGCTGGCGCTATCCGTCTCAAAATGATCCATTGCTAGGCTCAAAAAGAAAAATGATCCATTGCTCGCCAGGGCATGTCAGAGGCGACGCTGGATTCCCGGATACAACAGCACAGGTCAAGAGGCGAGAGGACGAGCATGTCCAGCACAAGTTAAAAGGCAGCCAGCCGGCGGCGACCGGCCACCGGCAAGGGTGCAACAAGAGTGAAGGAGACCTGGTAAACAGAATAGACGCAGAGAGAGAGCTCTGCTTTACTACTCAACACATGCGTCTAGAAGTTCATGATTTTTCCAGAGACTTGTTTCTACAATCACAACCTTACTACAGCAGGAAGCCAAAAATGTCTGTACTCTCCAATACCCTCCTCGCTTGTTGGGCCACTTCCACGCTAACCCGCACTCACTCATATGTCCTAGCTGGCTCTTGCCATGATCCCAAAAGCCTTCTATTTGGTGCTACTGATCAGCTTTCAGTGATCATCTTCTTGTCCTACGGAGGGCAAAGTGTGAGTTTCTCACATAAAAAATCTGAACTTTGATCACTGCCCGAAAAAAAGGGCCTAGAAGCCGATCTATGGTGACACACTCAAGATATCGTGCGACGAGGGGTGAGAAATCTATAATCGACAGCATCTAGAGATAACTACCTGTTTGTTCAACCATGTACTATCACTGAAGCCGCTAACATAGATCTGAACTGAAGCTACTGTCCCCATATCAGCAATTAGAATGACCAAATTACTAGTATCACTGAAGCTCAATTTAAATAATAAGATATCATTTTGGTATGCTAGTTGCAATTGTCCAGAAGGATTTCAGTGATCCAAATCACTTAAGCTACTGTCCTCAATTCAGCAGTTAGCATGACCAAATTACTATCACTGAAAGCACTGAACCTGATGATGTGTAAACCATGATTACCAGAAGCACTTGTTGTCCTCCAGATGGATTTCTAACAGAGTAACACCATTACCAGAAGCACTTGTAGTCTTCCAGATGGATTTCTAAAACCTGAAATATCTTTCCACTAGCTAAATCTTACTTGAGGGTATCATCTAAATGCTTGCAATTTGGTACCAGTGCTTACTGATCAGTTTTCAGTGATCATCTTCTTGTCTTCCACAGGTGGTTCAGGTCCCGGCGAGCGATCGATCCGGACGGAGAGGAGCAGCTCCCTGTTCCCCCCGCACAGCATCTCCCTTGGCACGGCGAAGTACAGCTCCTTCTCCGGCGCGACGCCGGCGCCGTCGGCCAGCGCGCTGCTCCTCACCGGCACCGTCGCGAAGAAGTACCCGCCCTGGAGGTCCCGCGCGCCCGGCGGCGGGTTCGCGTAGAACGTGCACGTGTACCGCTGGAACGCCGGCGGTTTGGCCGTGGCCCGGACGAGCACCACCGAAACAGCCGCGCCGTCGCCGAGCGGGCCCGCGGCCATCAGGAACAGCGACGCGTCGTCCCCGCGCAGCAGCCGGAGGTCCCGCGCCGGCTCCTTGGCCGGGTCCTGAGGCGCCGAGGTCGCCGCCGCGGGCACTGGGACGGCGAGCGGAAGGGGCGTGCCGTAGGCGAGGTCGTAGATGGGCCAGTAGTGGTCGGCGGTGAGGTGGGCCGCGAGCGCCTGCGGCGAGCGGAGGAGGGAGCAGCCGGGCTCCGGGCAGTGGCACGGGGCGTGCTCGCAGGTGCCCTTGTGGTTGGCGCTGAGGAAGTAAGGGATGATGGCCTTGCAGCCGTACTCGTCGAAGTCGCAGGGCACGCGGAGGTCGCCGAAGAAGAGGTCGAGGCCGGGGCAGTGCGTGTAGGCGGAGCCGGAGGAGGCGGTGCCGCGGTCGCGGCAGGTCCGGCAGCGGCGGCCGGGGAGCTTCACGCGGCAGCTGCAGCACGCCAGGTGACCCACCGGGCACTGCACGGGCAACAGGGAGACGACGCAGCCATCAGAAATCTGTATTCAGACTTCAGAGATTGGGGGAAAGCGAAGGTAGCACGGAGAAATCACGAATCCGACCTGATAGATGGGGGGCGTCAGCGCGCAGGCGCAGAGGGAGCAGTAGAGCTTGGCCTTGTCCACCTGAATCGACGCCGGCGGCTGCTTCTCCGGCGACCCCGATGGGATGACTGCTTCTGTTCCTTGTGGTGCGGCTTCAACCAGTTCATCGCCTTTCCCTTCGTGCTGGAACAATTGGGTACCGAACAGCAGCGGCCCGTCCCTTGCCCTCTTGCCGCTGCGCTTGACGCTCTCCGGCGGCGGCGGCGGCGGCGCGAGCAGCTCGCTGATAGGACTAGAATCTCCTGACTCCATGGCCTATCTCCCTCTGACCCGGACGGCAAAAGAAGAGGGTTTTCTCCTGTCGCCGGAGAGTACAGAGGTGGTTCGAAATGGATCTCAGCTTGGGCAATTTTGGCTTTTAGTGGACAATTAGTATCTGGTAAAGAAGCTTTTTTAAATGAAAATACACTTTAACTTCCACTCAAAATGGTGATGTCAACCTTCACATAAAATGGTGAGATTCTCTGATCAACACAAAATTCTTAAATAAAAAGAACCGTACGGAAAAGGGAAGATTAGAATTCGCTGTCACTTGAGATGCTAGAGTAATTCAAAAAAATGGTAGTAAGTTCTTTAAAATTGAATAGCATAAGATGCATTTTTGTTGTGAATCTGGACGGGAATAAACATGGACTTATGAGAATAATGATTCACAATTTAATAGGAAGTTCATAGGTAACAATAAAATTGATTTATGGTTGGGTCGTCTCCCTGTTGCCGTGCAGTGCCCGGTGGGTCGCCTGGCGTGCTGCAGCTGCCGCGTGAAGCTCCCCGGCCACTGGTAACAATAAAATTTGTAGATGTTAGATTAATTGGAAGTATACACCTCAGTTTTCAAACATAAATCACGGAGTGTTAATACTAGCCCCTTTTCAGAGAAAATTAAACTGTGATTCTTTATGTACACAAGTTATTTCATTTAGTAGCATCTAACTTAGCACGTGTTTAGTTCCCGTCCAAAATTTTTTCCACATCACATCAAAACAGAATCTTAGATGCATGAAGTATTAAATGTAGACGAAAAAAGTGAAAAGTTATATGGATAGGCTGTAAATCACGAGACGAATCTAATGAGTCTACTCAATCCAGGATTTGCAACAGGCATGCTACAGTAACCATCCGCTAATTATGGATTAATTACCCTCTAATTACCATCGTTAGATTCGTCTCGAGATTTCCATCCTATCCATATAACTTTTCACCTTTTTTTTTTACATTTACTACTTCTAAATTGGTAAAATCAAAACCTGAAATCTTTTCGTGAAAAGATTTCGTGAACTAAACAAAACCTTACCATGGTAACATGACTATTTTGACGTGTGCAGGATGAATAATAAGCTTTTTAAAATGTTGAGACGCAAACACGACATGTGATGTTGCGGAGTTACGCCGAGAATGCGCAACAAAACACCGTGACGATCACGGTTTGGCAGTGCTAATCTTCTTTTCAGGCCAGCAGTGTACAAACTGACTCCTGTAGCAGGTGGCAGCATATATCCTGACTTCTGAGCAGACTACAGAGCTTTGATCACCAGCAACAAATTCGATTCGCTAATAACGCACCCTATGATTCACCATTTGAATTGGATAGAAACCTTCATTTGCAAAGAAATTGATCAAATGCCTTGAATGATTTCATGTAACGTTTTTTAAAAACTTAATTTCATGTAACGTTGTAGATGATTTTTTGGGTTTCAAACGGCGAAGCTGGTGACAAAAGACAACCTTCAATCCACAAGTTCTGTTGTGCTGTGCCGTTGTGGTGGTGGACTGGTAGCAGCAGGTGCCAGGCAAAAAAGCTTCTTCTTTTTTGAAAAGAAAATCTTCTTTTCTTTTTACCAGTGGCCCGGCGCATAGCCCAAGGAATTGCGTTTCTCAACTACCCCAAGCATCAAATCGATGAAACATGCCTGGCTGGAAGGCAACACAGCGTTACTGAAACCACAACAGAAATTAGCATCTCGTTCTCCAACACAAATTTTATGGGAGATTTTGATCGTGCCTAATCCAATCGTTGCGAGCTTGCGAGGCTGTAGAGTTGCTAACATTTGATTTGACAGACATTGTAGATCTTCATTCCAAAACAAGAACTAAAAACACCCTGAATTTTATCTTAACATCAGGCTGGAACATTAAGCTTAGCAGAGCAAACGGAGGCCGGAGCTTGATCGAGCACGTCGATGCGGACCCTGAGGTGCATCTCCTTGCACCGCCCGCGCAGCATCGGCGGCGGCACGTACAGCGCCATCCCTTCCTCGACGGCGCTCCCGCCCGGCACCGCGCAGCTCGCCACTGTTAGATTGATCTCTTCACCAATGGGCCCAACGGTCCATTGGGCCCTTGATCCGCGCCCTGATCGGGGGCGCCCAACCCTACATGGTTGGTGGGCCCCCGTCACACTGCGCTATAAAGAGAGGTGGGGGCCGGCGGCTCGCAGTAAGAGGTTCACCGCTAGCCGCCACACCCCACCGAAACAACCCTAGACCGATCCTAAAGGGGCGCAGCCAGTGACGGGAAGCACCGCCGCCACTGCCACGCCGCCGACGCCGTCCCGGACGCCGGCCTGCCCCTACACCGCCCGTCGCCGCCCGTGTGCGGACTTCACCGACAGAACGCGATGTCCACCTCAGCGGCTCTTCCCCAAGGCGAGGGTATGACCACTACTGCCCACTCTCTTCTCTCTATCTCTCTCTGTCCAAGATTCAATCATGTTTTAGTTAAAGTTTCCGGCTAGGCTCTACTGCTAGTGATTCGTGGGGTTTAACATTGGTATCAGTTAGCCTGCTAGCTGTAGACCTAGATCGGGTTGTTTTTTTTTTTTGGATTTCGGCTTCGGATCGAGAAAGAATAAAAGAAACAGAAAGGTTCAAAGGAACAAAATGTCGATCCAAACCAAATCGAAAGAAAACAGAAAAGAAACCGACGGATTCAAGAGGAATCGAAAGAAAAAGAAAGAAAACAGAAGATTTTTTTTTTTCGAAACCCTAACCCTAGATCCATACCCGTAACCCCAAATCCTAGAAAACGAAGCACCAGAGAGGTGGCAGTGAAAAGAGGACTCTCCTTACCGAGCCCCTCACCGCCATCTCACCAGTAGCCGCCGGTGGGACGCCATCGCCGCGGGAAAGCATCGCCCGTGATGGCCTGTGTGGCGTCACGAGGATGGAGAACAGGCGCGACCACGGCTCGCTCGACGGCGGCGCGTTCACCCTAGGGCGAGCGCGCGCACCGGCGAGCAAGCTCGCGGCGGCGCCATCTCTCCCCGGCCGCCATGACTCCTTCGGGGTCGTCGCAGAGAAGAAAAGAAAGTGGGAGAGGAGAGGGGTGCTAAGTTTCTGGGGGAGATGGGAACGCCGGCCAAGGCGCGCCGGCGGAGCGAGCGGCGCGGCGGCGGAAGCCGCCGGCGGCGCACCGGCCCGATTCGGGCGGAGAGAAAAGCGGGGGAGGGAGAACAGAAATGAGCTAGGGTTAAGGGGGAGCCGGTCGCCGCGACCCCTTTTATTCGCCCGAAACGAACGGACAACCGTCCGATCAAAACCCTAGCACATCGACGGCCGAGAACGATCGGGCGGCTGGCGGGCTGGGCCGCGTGTTGACGGGCCACTGGGCTGCTATGGGCCGCACATGCACGAAAGGATCATGGGCCTTCAGGCCGCCGGCGCGGGCCAGTTTCGGCCGCGTGCAAAAATAGGAGGAGGTTTTTTAGACTTTCACCTGTGGGCTATTTTTCCAAATGGGCCGAAAGTTAAAGTTTCACACAGTTTCGTTTTTATTTTATTTTAGCATTTTCAGAAGCATTTTCTTGATGAATTATGTATAGTTTTGATGCCTATTCAAATTTGAACCAACGGGATAATTTGTCTAGCGAAAAGTTACAGTTTTTTACAGTGCATTGCTTCTGAATTTGCATAAATTTTATAGTTTCCGCTGCGTAAAGTTAATCTATTGCTCTTTAATTTAATTGGAACCAACGGGAAAATTAAATTTTGAGCAAGTTTAAAAGTTTATTACTTGAAATAAATTGTGGCAATTTTATTTTCTGACCAACGTTGTTAATATTATTGTCATGATTAAAGAATATGTGCATTTATTTCTATTTCTGCCCAACGGTGATGTAGATTTAAATTGCATAGGCGGTTGTATATATTATTTTTGACCAAAGTTGGAGTTAATATATGCAATTGTTGTTATTATTGTTCTCACCTTTACTCGTGACTTTCAGGAGGTCACTACTTGATGACTTGCATCAAAGAGATTCCAAAGCTCAAAGGGGACAACTACGCAGAGTGGAGGCAGAAGCTTGACTTGGCTTTCGCCTGTGGAGAGGTCACATGGGTGCTAAATGCACCAATGCCCGTTGAGCCGGAAAAGATTGAAAGAGAGGCTGCTGACACTGATCAGACATGGGAGAAAAAGGAAAGAGATCATGCTCAGGCAGTAATGTCATGGAGCATAGAGAACAGGACATGGACCAATGCTAACACAAAGTGCATGTTGGTCCTAAAGAATGTGATTGAGCCAGCTATTTTGGGCTCTATCGAGGAGGTTGAGTCCGCTGGTGACTACCTTCAAAAGATAAAGAATCAGTTTACTGGTTCTTCAAAGACTTATGGTCTTCAGTTGATGAGGCAGCTGATTACACAGAAGTACACAGGTGGTGGCATAAGAGAGCACATCCTCAGGATGTACAGTTTAAATTCAAAGCTGAAGCCGCATGATTTGGAGTTTACTCCAAAGCACGTGATGACTATGGTCTTTGCTTCACTGCCTAAAGAGTTTGATAACTTTGCCACCAACTACAGTTTGATCCCAGACAACTGGGACATGGAAAAGTTGATTGCCATGTGTGTTGAGGAAGAGGACAAGATCAAAGAAAGAAATAATGGTTCTCTCAACTATGTGAGAGACAACAAGAAAAAGAACTTCCAGACAGGCTCTTCCTCAAAGAACAATGGCAAAGCTCCCATGTATCCACAGCAGAACCAGTCTCAGAATCAGCAGAAACCCTTTCCAGTGAAAGAGGGTCAGTGCCTTGAGTGCAAGAAGTTTGGACACTACAAGAAAGAATGTCCACAGCACCTAAAGAAGATCATGGCAAAGCATGGTGAGAACATTATATCTTTTGTAAATGAATCCCTGTATATAAAGTATTCCAAATCTACTTGGTGGATTGACTCAGGTGCAACGGTTCATGTTGCAAATTCTTTACAGGGATTCCTTTCGACGAGGACTACGCAAAGAAGAGAAAGACACGTTGAAGTCGCGAACGGAGTCCAAGCTGAAGTAGAAGCTGTGGGCGACATCTGCTTAGTACTAGTTGATGGCTTCGAGCTTGTACTTAGAGATGTTCTTTATGTTCCTTCTTTAAACAGAAACTTAATAAGCATTTCCCGCTTAGACACAGACGGTTATGATTGCCATTTTGGTGGTGGCAAATGTGAGATTTATTTTGATAATAATTGTGTTGGTGTTGCTTTCCTTCACAATGAGTTATATTTGTTGTCACTCTGTGATAAAGTTCATACTGTCTGTGATGTGAATGTGATTGTATCCTCGTCAAAGAAAAGAAAGAGAACTCATGGTATGTCAGCGAAATTATGGCACTGTCGTTTAGGCCATATTTCGAGGGGGAGAATAGAGAGCCTCGTAAAGAATGAAATTCTTCCTCCATTAGAGTTCTCTGACTTAGAACAATGTATAGATTGTATTAAAGGAAAATATGTAAAGCAAATTAAAAAGGGAGCCAACCGAAGCGCAGGAATTTTAGAGATAATCCACACAGATATATGTGGTCCTTTTCCTGTGAAAAGCATGGATGGCTATGACTTGTTCATAACATTCACAGATGATTACTCCCGCTATGGTTATATTTATCCAATTAAAGAAAGATCGGAAGCGCTGGATAAATTTAAAATATTCAAAGCTGAAGTTGAAAATCAGCTTGATAAAAGAATTAAAGTAGTAAGGTCTGACCGTGGGGGGGAGTACTACGGTAGACATACCCCATATGGACAGGTTCCTGGACCTTTTGCAAGGTTCTTACAAGAGAATGGTATAGTAGCCCAGTACTCCACGCCGGGCGAGCCTCAGCAAAATGGAGTAGCAGAAAGGCGTAACCGTACACTGATGGATATGGTGCGCAGCATGATGAGTTACTCCACTTTGCCATTGAGTTTGTGGATGGAGGCATTAAAAACCGCTATCCATATTCTTAATAGAGTACCAAGTAAATCGGTGCCTAAAACACCGTATGAATTATGGACTGGAAAAGTACCCTCTTTAAACCACTTGCGGGTCTGGGGGAGCCCAGCTGAGGCTAAAATGTTTAACCCAAGCATTGGGAAGCTAGATCCCAAAACAGTAAGCTGCCATTTCATTGGCTATCCAGAAAAGTCAAAAGGTTTTCGTTTCTATTGTCCAAATGGATATACAAAGTTTATGGAAACGAGACATGCTATTTTTCTAGAGGATGAAATGATGAGGGGGAGCAGGGTTGTGAGAAAGGTTGATCTTGAGGAAAAACGGGTGTATGTGCCTATTCCAATGATTGAGGAGCCATATTTCTCACTGCCTGTTCTTGCTGCGCCGTCAGCTCCTGTTGCTACGACGCCAGCACCTGTTGTCACTCCGCCCGTGTCAACATTGGGTGAAGATCCAGCACCTGTCCTTCAGGAGCCGATTGAACCCATTGTAGCACAGGAGGAAGAGCAACCGCCCCACATAGAAAATGTGCCAGAAGATGAGGCACATAATGTGCCAGAAGATGAGGGACAGAATGTGCCAGAAGTTGAGGCACAAAATGTGCCAGAGATACAGGCCCCTGGCAGGCCTAGGAGAGTCAGAAAACCAGCCATTCCTGATATTTATAAAGTTTATAATACAGAAGTGGTTACAGATGAGTATCATATGGAGGGCGATCCCACTTCATATGAAGAAGCCATGAGAAGTGCTCACTCATCAAAGTGGCTGGAAGCCATGGAAGATGAGATGAAATCGATGAGTTCCAACAGTGTTTGGGACTTAGAGGAAATTCCTAAAGGAGCCAAAACAGTAGGCTGCAAATGGGTCTACAAAACTAAGTATGACTCCAGAGGGAATATAGAAAGGTTTAAGGCACGACTTGTGGCAAAAGGGTTTACACAAAGAGAAGGGATAGATTACAATGAGACATTTTCTCCAGTCTCATGTAAGGATTCCTTCAGAATTATAATGGCATTAGTGGCACACTTTGATTTAGAGTTACATCAGATGGATGTAAAGACGGCATTCCTCAATGGTGATTTGGAGGAAAATGTTTACATGGCTCAACCGAAAGGTTTTGTCGTCAAAGGAAATGAAAGTATGGGATGTCGCCTAAAGAAATCCATTTATGGATTAAAGCAAGCCTCTAGACAGTGGTATTTAAAGTTTGATAGTATCATAAAGAAATTTGGGTTTAAAGCAAATGTGGAGGACAATTGCATTTATGCAAAATTTAAGAATGGAAAATATATTTTCCTAGTCCTGTATGTGGATGATATCTTGCTTGCTAGCAATGACATTAGTCTGCTACTAGAGACAAAGAAATTTTTGTCCTCAAACTTTGATATGAAAGATCTTGGTGAAGCATCGTATGTCTTGGGCATTGAGATTCACCGAGATAGAAGAAATGGGGTTTTAGGACTGTCGCAGAAGGCATACTTAGAAAAGGTTTTAAAAAGATTCAGTATGCATGCGTGCAGACCATCGCCTGCTCCCATAGTCAAAGGAGATCGACATGGGCATTTTCAGTGTCCCAGCACTGAATATGAAAAGGAGCGTATGAAATCGGTACCGTATGCTTCCGCTGTTGGAAGCTTGCAATATGCTCAAACATGTACACGCCCTGACATAGCTTTCGTAACCGGGGTTCTGGGCAGATATCAAAAGAATCCAGGAATAGATCACTGGAATATGGTAAAGAAAGCTATGCGTTATCTACAGGGCACAAAAGGCCTCATGCTTACTTACAGAAGATCTGATTCCCTAGAGATAAAAGGGTATTCAGATTCAGATTTTGCGGGGGACCAAGATGATAGAAAGTCGACGTCGGGATATATATTTACTCTCGCAAAAGGAGCTATATCGTGGAGAAGCTCAAAGCAAACTCTCACTGCATCATCTACGATGTATGCTGAGTTCATAGCATGTTATGAGGCTACAGTGCAGGCAATGTGGTTAAAGAAATTTGTACCCGGTCTAAGAGTGGTAGATTGTATTCAAAGGCCACTCAGAATGTACTGCGATAATGAGCCCGCAGTATTCTATGCTCACAACAACAGATCAAGTAATGCTTCCAAACCTATAGAGATAAAGTTTTATGTTGTGAAAGAGAAAATCCAGGATCAAACTATAAGTCTCGAGCACATAAGAACAAAGAATATGCTAGCTGATCCGCTAACGAAAGGCCTCCCACCCAGTGTGTTCAGTGAACATTTAGCCGGCATGGGTTTAAGGGAAAGTCTAAGATCCTTGGATTGAAAGGGCCCGAAAAGAGAAAAGTTTTTGTTTCAACATAGAGAGGTGTGTTGTAGCTGTTGATTCTATCGGCGTGAGACCGTGACGATGATATAGTTCTATACACTAATCCATGATGAAACAAATAAAAGTGAAAAGAAGAAGTTAAAAGTATACGGTGAGATCAAGGGGGAGAATGTTAGATTGATCTCTTCACCAATGGGCCCAACGGTCCATTGGGCCCTTGATCCGCGCCCTGATCGGGGGCGCCCAACCCTACATGGTTGGTGGGCCCCCGTCACACTGCGCTATAAAGAGAGGTGGGGGCCGGCGGCTCGCAGTAAGAGGTTCACCGCTAGCCGCCACACCCCACCGAAACAACCCTAGACCGATCCTAAGGGGCGCAGCCAGTGACGGGAAGCACCGCCGCCACTGCCACGCCGCCGACGCCGTCCCGGACGCCGGCCTGCCCCTACACCGCCCGTCGCCGCCCGTGTGCGGACTTCACCGACAGAACGCGATGTCCACCTCAGCGGCTCTTCCCCAAGGCGAGGGTATGACCACTACTGCCCACTCTCTTCTCTCTATCTCTCTCTGTCCAAGATTCAATCATGTTTTAGTTAAAGTTTCCGGCTAGGCTCTACTGCTAGTGATTCGTGGGGTTTAACAGCCACGTCCGCCTCCATCATCAGCCGCCGCCCCTTCCCACCGCCGGGGTGCGCTGCGCCCGTCGTCTCCGCCGCCACCGCCGGCGCCTGCGCCCAGACCATGCACGCGAACCGCGGGCCGGCCTCCGCGGCGGCGGCCGTCCGGACGCACGACACCGTCACTGCGACGCTGCCAGCCGCGCCGCGCGGGCGCACGGACAGCGCGAACAGGCGGCGCTCGTCGCCCTCCACGACGAGGAGGCGGTGCGGCTGCTGCTCCCCCGCCGCCGCCGCCGGCACGCGGAGCGGGAGCGGCTTGCCGTAGCCAGGGAGCCTGTCCAGCGGCCAGGCGTGGTCGAAGGTGAGGTGGTCCCGGAGCCTCGGCGGCGACGCCGAGAAGGGGCACCCGGGCACCGAGCAGTGGCACGGCGCGTAGGGGCACGCGTCCTGGTGCGCCGCCGTGGCGTGGTACGCGACGGAGATGCCGCAGCCGTACTCCTTGAAGGGGCACGGCACCCTGGCGTCGCAGATGAACAGGTCCAGCTCGGCCCCGCAGTGGGCGAAGGCGGCGGCGCGGCCGCACCGGCGGCAGTGGCCCGTGTCGCGGCAGGCGCCGCACAGGCGGTGCCCGGCCTCGCACTGCAACCAGAAACACGAGGACATTGGCAAGATGCTAAAAGAATCAGACATTGTTCTTCCCATGGCCATGGCCATTGCAGCAAAACCCCAATGGCCCAATCCCCCAAACAACAGATTGGTGGGCGCGAAATCACCTTGAAGATGGGAGGCTTGAGGGGGCGGTTGCAGTCGGCGACGGCGCAGTGGAGCAGCTGCGCGTCGATGCTGATGTCGATCCGCGGCGGCTCCACGGCAGGCTCGGCCACCGCAGCTCCGGCGATGGCGAGTGTTCCTTCGCCGCCGTGGGCTACCTCTCCCTCCACGGCCGGTTCTTCCTTCACTCCGGCACCGGAGGCCGGGCGGCTTGGACCGGACAGTACCTTGGTCTTCTTGCTACTCTCGCCGGTCGGCGACCGCGAGAGCCTCTTGGGCTGCTGCTCGGCCATCTCCCCTGCATCTTCATCAGTGGGGGGGGGGGGGGGGGGGGGGGTGGGTGGGAAGTGGGGAACTCTAGTATTTCTGCTCTTTATTGGTAAACATGCAACAACCTGTTCGTTATCCCCTACCGATCGGTTAGGGCATGTACAGCCCTTAGACAGCAACCCGTCTGTAGAACCTCGAACTGCGCATACAGACAGATGTATAGACAAGTCATACAGCCCATAGACAGAGAGGCTGTCTATAAGCTGTTTAATGCTTTGCATGGAGTTTAGATCAACTACAAATGCATTTGTGTACACCATTGTGTGGCTATTTGATTGAATAATATGAAGCATAAATAATAGAACCAGGATTACAATATTTTTTAGGAATCACACAGTAACTGAAGCACTCACACAGGAAGTTTTTTTCATTCACACATAAAACTGACGCATAAAAGAAACTGCTGCCTCCATCAGTCCACATTCACAAATGCACCACAGATAGGATTACGTTTCACATTCACTTTCCTTCTAAAAAGGAACTGACGCCACATGCTTGAAGTCCACGTTAACATTCAAAAAATAGACAGGACATGCAGAAACATGGAATAAGAAAACAGCAATGTAATAGTTCTTCTGGTACTGTACTCTGCTACTTGGTCCCCCAGCTAACTGGTCTTTTGAACAAAAGCTGTTGATACAACTTGTAGATGAGTTTGAGTTCGAAATCTGGAAGAACAAAAAAATGCAGACTCAGTTGGAGCTTACAGTTTTGATTAAAATTCAGAAATCAGCATGGTCAGGTTCAGGCATACAGATAACAACAGATATAACAGGCAGGACAACTAGCACCTAAAATATTCTGAATACAGATATAAACATGGTTTCAGTTTTATCTAGCAACAGATATAAACATGGTTTTCTGAACAACTTTACCTGATCAATCAGTTTGAGGGAAAAAGGGCACTCTCAAGCTTCTGCATCATTCTCGCTCGTTGCGCCTTTTCCTCATCAGACATTGAACTAGTATCTTGTGAGGCGAGGTTGTTATAAGTCTCCATCATCTTTATCTCTTTGTCAAACTTCTTTCCTTCTTTGTAATCTTGTGCTGTCAGTTGAGCAATTCTTGTGGCCTCTAGCTTATCAGAAGCTATCTTCTCCTGTCTGTCCAACATCTTCATGCGGTTGTCATTGTTTGTCTCCTGGAATTTGCTATACCTCTCAAATTTATCTAGCTCAATAGGAGACTCCTTTGACTGACCATCATCACTACTGCTGGAGCCCTTGCCTTTTTTAGCTGCTAGAGCTGCCATTTTAGCTGCCTTCTGCCCAATTGGTCGCTCTGGCATCTCATCACAAGTGTCGTCATTTTCCTCAGAGTCTCCTTCCAGGTGAAATGATTTCCTTTTACGTGCATTCTTCAGGTTGTCATTGTATGTTTTCCACTTTGGCACGTCTCGACATATTTTCCAAACCTTCTCAAGCATAAAGGGTCCAACAACATCCTTGTTATTTTTGTTGTCACTCAAATAGAACTCGTGTGCTGCCTCCATCCACTGCTCATTTGAATATCCGCTTGTAAATACTCTACGAGCCTTTACGTAAGCACATTCAAAAAGGTCTGTCAACCTGTTAACTTTGTGCCATCTATCCTTGCATTGCTTCGGAGTTCTTCTTCGATGTGCAGGGGTAGTCTTGTTGTACGTTTCGACAACTTCACTCCAATACTGGACACCACCCTTATCTGCTCCACAAGTAGAGTCAGTTGAATGTTCTATCCAAGCACTCATCAATCTAACTTCCTCGTCCACATTCCACATTATCCTCTTCTCAGTTCTTGTATTCTCATTGCCATGAACAACTTGCACATCGGGCGGTGAACCAGCATTGACAGCCTCATTTAGAGGACTGCTGTGAATAGGTGTACCAACCAAATGAGAGTTCTCTGCTTCATTTGCAAAATAACTCATAAAACCACCAGGTGGACGTACATCTTGGCCCCTGCAGGAAATTGCAAAAAAAAAAAGATTTACAGAAGTAGAAACCCATGTAAAAAATCTTACACTAGTTCCCATTCTAGTAGATTTCCACAAGTACTACAGAAAAAGTAAACAGGAATTAACATTTCATACCATCTTAAGACATGGCATCTAAACTTTGATCATTATGAAAAATTTGAATTGATACTGAATTTAGCACAACTACCGACAAGAACTACTTTACAACAATGTGCAGTAAGCAGTTAACTGACACCATGCACAACAAAATTAACAGCAAACCATTCTTGTCAGTCCACTGTGAATTAACAAAATTAACAGCAAACCAATCAATTCATTCTAAACATACACAAAAAGCCATATTCCACATTTGTTCCTCCAACTTATGTTTCTTAGTATGCTCATACATATAAATGCATAAGCCTAACATTGCTAGTGCTTACTGAACATGGAAAATTCATCTCCATTCTGAGCAAAATAATGTTGAAACTTGAATCTAAGCTCCAATACACTATGGGACCATTATCAAGATCAATACTTTTCACTGACAAAATAATGTTGAAACTTGAAGCAAGGAGCCATTATTGAACAGAAAAAGTTACCATGATCCAGGAGAAGAGGGATCAACGCTGAATCCTGTGGACGCCCACGAGCTGCTGGGGAAGCCACCTCCGTCCATGGAGAAAGCTTCCGTCGCCGGGAGGGTGGTTGGTGCCGCTACTGACCCGCCACCGCGTCCGCGAGCACGGGCCGGCGGTGGTAGCCCGACGCCTCGAGGACCAAGACCAAGAGAACGGGACGACGGTGTTGAGAGGCCACCACGACCGAACGGGAGACCTCCACCCGCCGCCGCCGCCGCCGCCGCCCCACCGTCACTGCGGCCTAGGGTTCGGCCTGGAGCCGCCGCCGCCGCCGCTGGATCCACGGCTGCTGATCCGTTCTTCCTCCGCAATGCGCCTGGCGTCGACATTCCGCTGCACCGGCCTGGGGAAGAAGGGGAAACTGGAGTGGGAAGGCAGCTGCCAGCGGAGGAGGCTGCGCCGTGCTGGAAAGAAGGGGAACTGGCGCAATGTTTGGCGGGGAGGGGCGGAGCGCGGGAAGAAGGGACTCGATTTGGCGGGGAGGGAGCGGAGCGCGGGAGTACACACTCGATTCGCGGGGGCGGAGCGCGGGATCCCGCCGGCGACGCCTCCTAGAGACTGCCGTTCTACAGCCCGGCGCCGCGGCGTCTCTTGAGCGTCGGGGAACGGGACGAGCCCGTCGCCCGGTCTAGCGACGCTCGGCCCGTCGCTGGGGACGTGCGGGGGGTTTTTGGCAAAAAGGCCCATCAAGCGACGCCCTCAAGCGCCGGGCTGTACATGCCCTTAATGCCATTTGCTAACTCGGCTGCATCAAGATGAGTACCAATTTTTCCACTGTAAATTTTACTTCCACTTGTATATGTTAGTTATCTCCGTTAAAATTCAGTGACTTGTGGACACGTATCTACACTACACACACCTAGTCTTTCCGGACACAAAAAGAAAAGGAAAGACAGATTTGTGCAATGCATCATCGAACTAGTAACGTTCCTTGTTCATTCACATATGACACACCACATGTGGGTAAGAGTTGGATATCTGTGAAATCGGTACAGGTTAAGCATCCATCCCAGCGAAACAATCAACCAGAATTTTTTTTAAAAAAAATCAACCACCTTGGTTCATTATTAAAAAAAAAAACCTTGGTCGACAGCCATCAACGGCCGTTGCGGGGCAGGCTCTTTGTTTACTGTGCAAAATTAATCTCGCCGCATTTCCCGGATGGAGCCCTTTGGTCAAAAAAGTCTGAAAGGATGTGTGCACGTCTGTCAACAGGCCTTGACAGGTTCTTTTCTTGTCAGGAGCTCCTCTGCACCCCCAATCTGCCACGATTGCTTAAGCCTTACGCCAGCGCTGCAGTGATCGGTTCCTGGCGATGAAGCAGCCGCGGCCGCCGTCGATGGGGAGCGCCGCGGCCGGCGGCGAGGGGGCGAAGCAAGAGCCGTCGCAGCTGGTGAGCCCCCTAGCGGTCAACCATGGAAGGCAAGAAAGCAAGCCCCGCGAAGCAGGAGTGGTCGTCTCGTTCGGAGCCCGCCCGGCAGCGGCGGCGACGACGCCGCCGCGCCCGAGGAAGCTGACGACGGTGCTGGTCGTGGACAAGGCCAGGCTCTGCTGCTCGCTGTGCTCCCTCCCATTAAAGCGCCCCATCTACCAGGTCAGAACCATGGCGACGCAAATACCCCATGTACTAGCTCTGAATCTCTGATCTCCCCCCAAATGTTCGATGCTTGTTGACGCTGTTCGATTGGCCTCTACCTCCAGTGCGCGGTGGGTCACCTGGCGTGCGGCGGCTGCCGCATGAAGCTCCGGGTCAACTCCTGCCGGCCGTGCGCCGCCGGCGGCGTCGCCTCCGCGTACGCGCTCTGCCCCGGCCTCGACGTCTTCTACGGCGAGCTCCACCTGCCGTGCCCCTACGAGCCGTACGGGTGCAGGAGCTACATCCCCTACTACAGGGCCGCCAGCCACCAGAGCGCGTGCGAGCACGCGCCCTGCCTCTGCGCGGAGCCCGGCTGCGCCTTCGCCGCGCCGCCGCGGGTGCTGCTCGCCCACCTCGCCGCCGCCCACGCCTGGCCCGTCCACAAGATCCCACGCTTCGGCGCCATCCACCCGCTCCGTGTCCCGGCGGCCGGGCCGGACCGCCTCCTGGTCGTGGCGGAGGAGGTGGAGAAAGCGGCGGCGGCGGAGGAGGAGGAGGACGACGACGACAAGGACGAGGAGACGGAGGGCCCCGCCTTGTTCGTGCTGTCCGTGCGCGCGCGGGGCGAGGCCACGGCCGTGTCGGTGGCGTGCGTGCGGGCGAACGCCAGGGCCGGGCCGCAGTACAAGTGCGTGCTCTGGGCGAAGGCCCCCGCGCCGCGCGGCGCGGCGGGGCGCCGCCTGTGCATGGAGACGGACGTGCCGAGCTGCGCGCAGCCCGGAGAGGCCGCCGTGGAAGACGGGATGTGGCTGGGCGTGGCGCCGGTGATGGTGGTCGGAGAGTCCAGGGAGATCCACCTCAGCGTGCTCATCGACAAGCTCTGATCGTGCGTGTCCCGAGCGCTGTGCCCATTCTCCACTGTCGCCGCCAAGATTTTGGGAGGGATTTGTCTCTGTTTCATCAACTGTAGGATCAGATAGTGGGTTTCATAGCAAATCCGTGGATGTCGCTAATGAATTTCGACTTAAGTAGTAGCTGTAGCTCCAAACAGAGAACTAAATTTTACCAAGGTTGTCTCTGGTTTCAGTGGATGGTTGTTATTTTGGTATGATCCACCTATAATGTTCATACAGTTCTCGTGCACTGAAGCACACCTGTTCCTGCAAAGATCTGTTATTTTGTACGGTGTAAACATCCTCATAAATTTCTGATGTTCCGTAACCATGGAAATTATAGCTAATCTTGCTTGGAGAGAGATTGATTTCTCCAAAGCCTATGTAAAGCCAGAACACGATACATGAAGATCGCAGAAGTAATGAAGTACCATGGTCGTCACTTGTTTTTCCTCAAATTATGTAGCCCCTACTGTGTAATTTGTATGGGTGATCTCGTTCATTACTTTGTGATTGTGATTGCTTGATGCACACTGCTTACTTTTTATGTTGCCGATGAAGATGATAGGGGCATAGGACGACTGGATTACATGTGCTGCAATTTTTCATGCAATGTGCCATTTGATCTGAACATAACCTCTTGTATCTAAACTCTGAAGAGGCAGGACAAAAGGACCCAGCCGGAGGAGTTTGTTTGGTCCTTAGGTTTAGGATGGGTTGGGCTTTCTCTATTGGCATTGGGCCTCTTTTCTCAAACAAGAACAGTCCATAAGCCATACAACCACGACCAAATGACCACTGTACTTTCAACGTCTACATTGCATGTTGGTTTTTTAGATATGCTACTCTTGGTGCCATTAAAAACTTTGAAGTTGCTTCGTCGGAGAGGTGGTCAGCTTCAGGGTGTCTCCTCCGGCCGCCGGCGACGGGAACGACCGGGAAGCCCTTACAAGGACTGATTGTATTTTCTTTTTATTTCAAGGGTGTCTTTGTAAGTTGTATGATGTAAACTACCAATTTATGTGAAATATATAATCCCGGTTTCTCAAAAGAAAAAATGACCACTGTACTATATAAGCTTTAGCCTCGAAGCCTCATCTAATATCTTGCAAGACTGCTAAACTACTGACTGCAATGCAAGATGTTGCAAAATCCATTTTTTGGGGCTTCCATAACCCTTTTTTAGAAGGAAAAAAACTGGAGAGGCCGTCCTTGCATAATCACCAGGCAAGCAAAAATGTCTAGCTCCACGCCTCCATTCCATGGCGACTAGGGAGCGATTCATCGTGAACTCTGGGGGCCTCGTGCAGCGTCGAGGAGCTCGGATCGGAAGTTCGGGACGCGGCAGTGCTCCTTTCCGCGCGCTGCTGCTGGAGACGCTCCTTTTCCGTGAAAGATCCGCTCAGAGATGCTCCGTTTCCGAGTCCGAGCTGGGCTGTCAAACTTGCGAATCTCGGCGAGCTGTGCCATGCATCATCCCTCACCCACGTGGCGCCTCTCTGCTCAGCTCGTAATTGACGGTGAGGCCCGCAGTAATTGTGAGAGCCCGTTCGGCGCATCGGGAGCAAGCGGCCGCTACCATCTTCCACCGGCCCTATCCCACACGTCAAATCCTCATTTACCTCCACGTCTCCACCACTCTCCCCGCAGCACATCACCGGCCGGCCCTTGGCGTCCCTCTCTTCGTTCTGCACACCACCATTCCACCTGCCCGGTGACCGCCGTGGCGAACGGTCTCCTCCGGCCGGGCAGGTGGGCACCTATATAATGGAAGCCCTGCCGCGCCTGTTGTATCAACAGTCAAACAAGCCTCTCACTCACACCAGCAACAGTTCGTCTTTGTCCTGTGGCCTAGCTGCTGCTTGGAGTCACTCTTCAGGGTGACCAGCTGGTGATGGAGAAACGGAGCGGCGACAAGGCCGCAGCGGCCAACGGCGCCGCCGCGCCGAAGAAGGCGAGGACCACCGTGCTCCGGAGAGCGCCGCCGCGCCGAAGAAGGCGAAGAAGGATCCGGAGCCGGAGCCGGGGCACGTCGCCGCCGAGGAGGAGCCCAAGACCCTCGACGTCACCCTGGCGTCTCTCGACGCGCTCGAGTGCCCTCTCTGCTTCGCGCCGTTCGAAGCCGAAATCTTCCAGGCAAAAAAACCCACCTTCTCTCCTGCTCATTCATGCATCTCGCACCGTGCTTAGCTTCATTTTTATGTCGCGTTTTGCATCTACACCTACGCTGATCCATTGTCCGTCTACTCTTGGTTGGTTGGAGCAGTGCAAGAACGGGCACGCGGCGTGCGGGAGCTGCTGCGACCGCGTGCGCGGCACGTGCCCGTCGTGCGGCGACCCCATCGGCGCCATCCGGTGCCGCCCGCTTGAGGCCGCCATCGCGTCCATGCTCGTCCCCTGCAGCTTCGCCTCCGCCGGGTGCGACCGCCGCCGCCTCCGCTACGCCGAGAGGCGCGCCCACGAGGCGTTCTCCTGCCACCACGCGCCCTGCGCGTGCCCGCTCCCGGGCTGCGCCTTCTCGGGCCTCCAGCACCTCCTCCACGACCACATCCGCGACGCGCACAAGCAGGCCGCCGGCGACGACGGCGGCGGCGCCGCCGCCGCTGTGGGCTTCGTCAGGGAGGCGACGGTGGCGCTGCGCCGGAGCGAGGCGTTCCGGGTGCTCCTGCACGCGCAGGACTCGCGCGTGTTCCTGCTGCTCAACGGCGGGGAACGTCCCGTTCGGCCGCTCGCTGTCGCTGCTCGCCCTCGGCCCGCGCCCCGCGGCCGCCGGGGGAGGCACGCTCGAGTACACCGTGGTGGTGCGCGCGGCGGACGGCGGCGGCGGCGCGCTCTCGCTGTCGGCGTCCGGGCCCGTGCCGTGCGCGCGCCGGTGGGCGGGGCACCATCCGACGGACGGGTTCCTGTTCGTGCCCGACGCGTACTGGAGCTCATCCGGCACCGTCTCCGTCACGGTGCACCTCGGCACGGAAGCTGGTGGCCGTGGCGCTGGCGCCGGCGGCCGGCGGCAAGCACTACTAGATGCTAGCTGCACTACCAAGTGAGGTGTCGTGCCAGCAAGTTGTCCCCGGAGTGCATCCACTAGGCCCCTGCTCTTGCAACTTGCATGGTGTCCTACTCGTGTCGCCCAATATAGAGTCAGAGTACGGTGAGCGGCGACGACGGCGCGACGGCGACGCAATGCCGCCTCGTAGTCATGCTCATGCCGCGCGTGTCAATAGTTGCTAGCCTTTGTGGCCATTTTGTTGCCTCACTTGTAACACGCGTGTGCAGCGCCTAGAACAGAATCTCGTTAACAGTTGACGTCTTTCTCTAAGCATTATTAGTTCCGGGCCCATTTACCCGATTCCCAAACATGTGAACAACACGATAATAATGCTTAGAGAAAGACGTCCCAAGACGAAAACATTGAACCGCAGTCCAAGTTGTGCTTATTCCTATTGTCTCTTTGCTTTAGAAGCATATAGAGCCATCAAAGGGCTAAGCAATATGTATACTCCGTACGTCTTATGAAGCTCCACATCTACAAAATAACTAAGAAAATATAAATGTAAAATGTGCTTTAAGCTCACCTTACGATCTCTCATTCAATGGTATAATAAGAAACCATAAAGCACTGCTCTTGATTCTTGCGCTACTTGATGACCCCTAACCCTGCCCTCCTCTCTCTTTGCTTGAACTGAATGCCATGTAAGGAGGGACAAATAAGATGCTGATCATAACCTTGTCGGGGCTGCATCAGCCTTTTGACCTGCATTAGCTCAAGAGAATTACCCCCTCCGTCCCCATTTATATGACGCTCGGGAACTGTGTTTGTGAGGGGATCATGGTTCCCGAGCGACAGAAAAAACGGGACAGACTAGTACAAGATTGCTCAGTTTGATAGAAATACAATTCAGGAAATAATAAGCATATGGGGGGCATACATATCTTTTTTTTAGAATGTGCGTTAGTACATGTTTCATACGGAGGGGAGAAAGAGTGTTTGCTTTAACCTTATGATCCACTCAGAAGAAAATGGTGCGGCCTGCTGCTTTCTTCTAGAATGTTACCAATGCGAAGGGAATTGGTGGTTGTCATGATTACTTCAATTAAATTTCTGAACTGAAAGTTCTATTCGTGGGTCAACACACTATGTTTACAAGCAACTCGATGGGTAAGAAACAACTGTAGACTGTAACTGTCTTCATATTATACATATTAGGTTGAGAAGAGGTAAAATGCAAATTAAGCACATAGGCCTTACTTGTGGGAAAGTAACCACACATGGTTAACAGAGATTATTTACCACTGCAGGTCCAAAACATGAAAGATATCTGTTAGTGTGTAAACACGATCTTGCAAAATCAATTTGGAGTAGCACCGAGCTTCTACTGTTCATGGCTATTCAGCCCAATTGCACTGCTCTATTGGCCGAGCTTCAGATTGGCAACTGGCAAGAACCAATTTGACCAGCACATGTAAAGAAACATAATATATGATGGGGCCTTTATCAAATAGCAAGCACCAAAAGGGGCATACAGGTTTTGGCCAATGCAATAATGGGCATATAAAGGTTGTCTTTTAATTTTCAACGTGTGCCTTATCACCAATAATCATATAATATATTTCAATTACTTCATGAGATACAATTATGGTTTCAATATGTATAAAATTCAGAAGAAAACACTTATAATCATTTTAACATTCAAACTGCATGTCTAAAGTACAGAACCTATATGCCACTCATAATGATCAATAAAAAAACTTGTATCCATCTAAACAACGAGTGAGAACATAAAAGGGAGTAATGCAACAGTGATCAACTGTCACCAACAATATGTACTCGAAAACGCCACTGTCATCTCATAAATCTGTTACGACTGGGAATGCCCATTAGCCAGCACTCAGCAGACAAAATTGAAACATAAAAAATGAAGGAAACCCAAATGAGAGTCCCGCATAAATCCTCGTGTTCGGAATTGGAATTTTTTATTGGCACCTCCAAATGAACTAATTGGCAGTGATAATATCCAGAGATCTGATAGAGTGCCCAATAACTAAGTGTTAAAGTCTACTGAGTAAATGAATTGACAATTAGCCTGTTTAGAAATTACATAGATCAAAATCCACAAATTCTATCAGTTTACATGCCATCAAATACACCTTATATTACAGCCATGTAAAGTTCAACTACTTTAAAACTAACTGACTAATTCATTTAGAAGGGGCAAACCAGGTACATGGATGACATTTTCTAATTAATAAGAATTGAGTGAATGAAATGACGAATACATGTTTAGAAATTGCAAACCTCAAAATTGGTCTGCTAACTTTACAATCGTCAAACAACATCAATTGAATATTGCCCAACATTATATTCTAGTTAGACATGCATGTTCAGGGGTAAAATAAAATAGCTGTTGTAGTTATGTTATGATAATGATTACCGGAAAAGAATATAACTGATACATGATGATTGGCTACTGCAAGGGATAACTGAACTTCAGCTTTCGATCTTATACCAGGATGTATGCTAAAAAAGGACATAAATGGAGTACATGGAATTGCATGACATCATATCAGGATGTAATCAATGTTGCAAATTTGGTCAAATTTTTTAGAAACAAATTCCAGGCAGAGGAGGTGGAATTAACCCCTACTGAAGAACAACAAAAATGATACTTCAATTAATCTCTCTAACTAATGATACTCCCTGTGTCATACAGCACCCACCCGTCACCAACAAGAACGTCAACCCCTGTCCATGATCCTCCCTGTTGCACCGGCCTGTGCAGGAGCATATGCAAACCCTAAACCCCATGTAAAGCAAAGAAGAACTCTACTGGAACTGGGCCAAGACGCAGAAAACTGTTACAGCCTGTTGCCTGCACCCTACTGGAACTCTGCATGTACTGCCACATACAGTACTCTGACCGGCCGGATCAAGCCAGCTGGATCAAGCTGGGCGGCCCTGCATGCAGCAGTGCAACGGGTTCATGCAGACTGACACCTCGTCGCCTTGAGGCAACGCGGCCGGAGCACAGGAGACACCTCCTTCCGTGGACGCCGTCTGCGTGAGTGATCGTAAAATGTCGATCTGGGGCAGATTCTGATCGGCACATTGAAAGCTTCGTGTCGCTGGGCTGCGAAACATCAGCTGGCATACATGCATGTACCGATCGACAAGATCACTTCGGTCGGCTACGGGATCGCCTACGCATCGGGACCGAGCGAACGGAGAGGTACCAGTACCACTGCTGCGTCCTGCACCGGCCTATGCTTGCCTCGTTCTTTCGTCGCGCCATCTTCAGATTTCTTTTTTTTTTTTTTCCATTTGCCTCCGTTCGACCACTCTCTCCAGCTCGCGTCTACGGAGTATAAAAGATTCTCCAACTATCGGTGGCTGTGACTTCATCAGAACGCCATTACGAACCTCGTCAAGGTTGTTGGCCAGTGAGTGTTCATCCAAAGTTCCAAGCGTGGTAACCGAACAGGTGTAGTTTTGTTTCCAAGGCTTGTAGTGTGTTGCCTTCTCCAAGATACTCTTTCCTTTACATCCTTTTTGGTTGTTCGTCCGTTCTTTCTCGTCAGGCATCGCCGGAGCCGGAGATGATGGAGAAAAGGGGCGCTGCCAGGGCCATGGAGAACGCCGCACCGAAGAGGCCGAGGACGGTCAGGAGAGCGGCGGCAGTGGCCGAGAAAGAGCAGCAGCATCAAGACGGAGCCGAGGTGCCCAGGACCCTCACCGTTATCCTGGACCTCGACGCCTTGCAGTGCCCCCTCTGCTTCGCACCTTTTGAAGCATCGATCTTCCAGGCAAGTTCTTTCTCGCCTGCGCTTGATCTTACGCTCTTATCTTTCTACTTGCAAAGGTCACAATCAAAGCTGCAACGGCGAGTCTGATTTCTTTCGTTTTGTATTTCATATACTTTGAGATCACCAGTGCAAGAACGGGCACGCGGCGTGCGAGACCTGCTGCGCCCGCTTGCGCCGGGCGTGCCCGTCCTGCCGCGAGCCCATCGGCGACATCCGGTGCCGGCCGCTGGAGGGCGCCATCGCCGCCACGCTCGTCCCCTGCGCGTTCGCCAGCCACGGCTGCGCGGCGCGGCTCAGGCTCGCCGAGCGGGCCGTGCACGAGGCGCTCTTCTGCCAGCGCGCGCCGTCCGCGTGCCCTTTGCCGGGGTGCGCCTACTCCGGCCTCGACCTCCACGGCCACGTCCTCGACGCGCACTCCGCCTCCGGCGACGCCGCCGTCATCAGCTTCGCGGGCAACGCGCCGGCGGTGGTGCTGCGCCGGAGCGCGCCGTTCCGGGTGCTCCTGCACGAGACGGACAGGCGCGTGTTCCTGCTTCTCAACGGCGGGGACGTCCCCTCGGGCCGGTCGCTGTCGGTTGTCTGCGTCGGCCCGCGCCCCGGCAGCAACAAGTCGCTGGAGTACGAGCTGCAGGTCGGCGGCGGCGCGCTCGCGCTGTCGGCGTCGGGGCCCGTGCCGTGCACGCGGCTCTGGGCGGGGCACCACCCGACCGAGGGGTTCCTGTTCGTGCCGGACGCGTACTGGAGCTCCTCCTCCGGGTGCGTCTCCGTAAACGTCAATGTCAGGAAGCTCACCGTCGACAGGGCCTAGCTGCCTAGCTACTGTACCCGTCCGGTACCTCTCTGCTAGCTCTGCAGGGCCTTGCACGCATCCACGTAGGCAGTCGAAGCGTGGATGCATGGAATGCCACTTACTTCTGCTTGTCGTCGCTAATCATGTAATCTTTAATCATGTAATCTTGTGAGGCCTTACATGTTTCGCCAAATTTTTTCGAGTACGTTCCTTCACATGTATGGCATATTAAATGTAGTCGAAAAAATAACCCATTATATGGATGGAGTGTACTTCGCGAGACGAATCTAATGAGCCTAGTTAGGTCGTGATTAGACAATAAATTGCCACAGTAAACATGTGCTAATGACGGATTAATTAGACTCATTAGGTTCGTCTTGCGATTTACTGACAGAATCTGTAATTAGTTTTGTAATTAGTCTATATTTAATACTTTAAATGTGTGCCCGACGTACTCGAAAAAAATTTCGCTTTTCATTGGCCAAGGGAAACTCAGTATTTGTTGTTGCCGGTCATGAGTTATCTGATATCTCTGGTTCTCAGCTCGACTATCAGTACTCGTTGCTGCGATGATGGGTGATGGCTCTATGTTTCGATATTTCCGTACGAAATTTATCACGAATTATCTTGTCACAAATGATGATTATTCTGAGTTGCTGACGTTATAACCTTCGGTTACAAAAACACATAGGATCAACAAAATGAAACATTTTATGCTACACACACGCAAACGCAACATGTATACCAAGCCAGTCAAACGCAATCCAGCCAGTCCAAGCTACTGCAGCCCCAACCATCAAAAGTCATTGTTCATGGGCCGATAACAGCCGAACCCGGCCCGTCATCCATCCGCGCCGCAACGGGCGCTCATGGGGGAAGTATGGAAGTGCCACCGCAAGCGCTTGCCCATCCAAACCCGAGCACCTCGTCGCCGGCGCGAAATCTTATGAGCAACGCATCGCTGAAGCTGAAGCCCGCGCGCACGGATCTCAGTTCGGCCCAACATATTCTTCGGAGAGTTTCGGCCCACCTATTCTCGCTGTTTCGTGTCGCGAACGTCGCCGTCCGCGGTCTATTTTGCTGTCGTTTTTTTTTTCTTTTCCGCCGCCATGGTTTATTATTGTTCCCTTCATCTGTTGTTTTTCATTTTTTTCCTTCGACATTTCTTTGCTGTTTTCAGCGGTCAGAAGGTTTATCATTTTTCTCTTCGTTTGTTTTTCATTTTCCCTTCGACGGTTTATGTTATTTTTTAGTGGTAAGATGGTTTTCGTTTTTCCCTTTGTCTGGTTTCATTTTTTTTCCTTCAACGGTTTTTGTTGTTTTTCAGCGATCGAAAAATCTATCAAATTCAGCAAAAATAGTGCTGGTAAAGGGATTTGAACTTGAGACTTACTACATAAATGGATATACTTGTTTGTTCTATAAGGTAATACAATTTGTTTGGGGTAAATAATTATTTTGTTCTAGATATATACGTGTCTGTTCTGTAATTTCATACGGTCTATTTTAGGTACATATGTGTTTGTTTTGTGAGTTCATACAATTTGTTCCGTTTGAATAAATATTTTGTTTTATTACATGTTTGTTCTGCGAGTCCATACAATCTGTTCTAGGTATATACGTGTTTGTTTTGTGCGATAAATTTGTTTCAAGTATACATATATGAGTTTGTATAATCTTATATAGGGGTATACGTTTTTGTTCGGTGAGTATATATAATTCTTGATTAAAAAAATATGAATAAAATTTTTTATCTAAGCATAGTCATGTGAGATTTTATTGTGAAGATTTTGTCGTCACAAATCTAATAGTGCAATCGGAATTTAATTTTAATATTCGGTTTGAGATTTATGACTTTTTTATTCAATTTTGGATACATGCAAAGTGCCACATTGGCTTATTTTGTCTTTTTCTGTGTGTATGAATGAGAACCCGCACCAATCAGAATTTAATTTTGATATTTAATTTGAGATTTATGGCTTTTCTGTGTGCAAGTTCGCGAGGTACGACTGCGATGAGAGCCTCCGGTACATGGAGAAGCGGGGTACGAGGAAGCCTGCGCGCATGCGCCCTGCAATTGCCCCTTCATCGGATGCGGCTACCGTTGCCTGGATTTGTGGGGCCACATCCGCGACGCACACTACCCGCCGGACGGCTCGACCTGCGCCGCCGTCAGCTGCACCCGCAGCGCCATGGTCGTGACGCTGCACAAGGCGGCGCCGTTCCTCCTGCTTGTGCAGCCCGGCAGGACCCGCGTGTTCATGCTGCTCAACGGCGGCGACGTCTTGACAGGGCGGTCGCTGTCGCCAGTGTTCCTCAGCCTGTGGCCATGACCGATAGCACCCAGAATTGCCAAAAGCCAAGTTGGATCTCTAAAGACGACGCCAATAGCGCCGTCGTTACTTGTCCAGAATCTGGACAGGGTTTTCACCCAGAGAACCTCGTGCAATAAAAAAATGGTACCCCAATGTGGTTGCCCCCAACGGGGAGAGCGATGCCCTCAAGCGCCGCCACCAACGTCACCAGCGAGAACACCGTCAAGGGCTTTCGTCTGGAGCATTCCATACATACATGCATGCACACACCCTCAGCAGTTCCGGGACTATAGCCATGGCAGCCCAGTCTCTTGCCGCACGCCGCCGACCGCCACTGTGCTGCCGCGCCGCCGGCACCACCGCAGTCCCCATCGCCGCCTCCCAGTGCCACCAAACCCATGCGCCCACTGCTTCCCACATGGCCCACCACTACAGCGCTCCAGCCGTGCACCTCTACCGCGCCAACGCGCCTGCACGTCGTCGCAGGCATCTCCCACGCGCCGCTCCAGCCGCAGTTGCCCCCCGCTCCGCCGTCTTTTTCCTGCCGCGGGGACCACCACAGGCGGCTTCCACCAGATATCGTCGACTGAGCGGATCCGCCCACGGCTGGCCGGATCCGTCGGTGGGGCGCGCAGATCCGGTCGTGGAAGCACCAGGGGGGCGCAGAGCTTGACAAGACGCCACCGGCCGCCGTCAAGTGAAGAGCCGCCGCCGCCGGGCATGGCGACCGGATCCGACACTGTGGCCACCGGAACCGGCCGCGAGACCTACTGCAGCCCCACGGTGGTCTCCCTCGTCACCTGTAATGGCCGCGCCCGCCGGAGGGTGAGGGAGGAGAAGGCAGCCGGCCGGCCGCCGCCGTCCTCGCGAGCCGCGGACTTCCGACAGCGAGCTCCGGCGGCGGCGAAGTGGTAGGGAGAGGGAGGGAGGGGGCGGCAACGTCGGTCCGCCCGTGCCGCCCTACGCGGGGGCGACGCGGGGTCAGGCCCGATATGCACAGGTTATAAATCTCCCGTAGTATTTGAGTATTTTTGAGTTAATTAGGATTTAGTTTGTCATCACATCGGTTTTGTTTTCCCGCGTTGTGGTACTAGTATAATTTTCAATTTTTGTTTGTTTGACATGTAATCCAGTTTGTGTCTTAATTTCTTTCTTTCTTCTATAATAAAAAATATCATACGGCCGTTAGGATTATTCTCGTTCAAACCTGAATTAAGAAACTTCCAACTCTGTATTGTTGGCAAATTCAGGTTGCGAAGGAGAAACTTCACACAAAATTGAAAGAGTAAAATGCACCAGAGGTCCATCAACTTGTAAGGAGGCGTCACTTAGGTTCATTAACTTTGAAAGTACATTGCATATTTTTGAGTAGATAAACTAATTTTAAATGATTCACTGTAGGTTCATACCCCTTCGTTTATGTTTGTATTTTAAAAAACCTCCTTCTATTTCTTTTTCTGTACATGTAAGCATATCATTCAAATGGACGGAGTACTTTCAACTTGGGTAACATGACATCATGTGCACAGTAGCCTGCGTTTTGCAAAAAATAAAAGTCATAAACTCAAAACTCTAACATTTTGGTTGTTTGAAACACTTGTCGCACAATCGAAATTCTTAATTCGAAGGGCCTAACTTCTTAGTTCGCGGATGGGCATTCCAAGTAAGAAAGAGAAGGAACATTGTACTCCTACTTTAAAGTGTAATTATGATTCTATTCTCATTCTTTTAACTTTATGATTTTGCCCTCCAGTATTCACAAGTCAATGGTCAAAACATAGGCAAATACGTAAAGACCAAGTGCAAAATCGCATTGGCCAATGAATAATGGAGGACAAAACCATAGAAGTTGAAAACAAGGGCAAAATCACAATTACGCTTCAAAATAAAGACAAAAACATAAAAAAAAACTTTGAAAGTTTGCAGCCAAAAGTGTTACAAAACAAAAATGCAGTGCCAACAACTTCCCTGGATACACAGAGCTCTCACGTGCCCATGATGATTCGTGAAAGCAACACCCGATTATTTTCGTGGTTCACCCACCGCACGGTCCACACCACACCAACGCGCGCGCTCTCACTCGGACTGCGTCGACCTGCTGGCGACTCCTCCGGTGACGCTGAAGCCGCCGTCAACGACGAGGTTGTGCCCGGTCACGTACTTGGCCTCGTCGGACGCCAGGTACAGCGCCGCCCTCGCGATGTCCTCCGCCTCCAGCACCGTGCCCGCCACTACCATGTTCACGTCCGCCTCGATGATCCGGCGGACCTCCTCGTCGCTCTTCCCGGGGAGCCACGCGGCGAAGCTCCTTATCGCCGCTGGCGTCGGGACGGCGCCCGGGGTGACGGCGTTGACGCGCACCCCGGAGCGCGCCATCTCCGCCGCCACGGCGCGCACCAGGCCGAGCACCGCCGCCTTGGACGCGCCGTACGAGGGGTCGGCCATGGCGCCCAGGCCCACCATGCCGGCCATGCTCGCCGTGCAGATCACGCTGCCGCTGCGGCGCGGGACCATGACGCGCGCGGCGTGCTTCAGCCCGGCCAGCACGCCACGGGCGTTGGTCGCCATCACGCGGTCGAAGCCGGCGAGGTCCGTGGCGCCGAGCGGCGGCGGCTGGGGCTCCCCCCCGACGCCGGCGTTGTTGAACATCACGTCGAGCCGGCCGTGCCGGGCCACCGCGAGGTCCACGGCCGCGGCGACCTGCGCCTCGTCGGTGACGTCGCAGCGGGTGTAGCACGCCGCGCCATGGCCCAGCTCCGCCGCGGCGGCGTGGCCGAGGTCGTCCTGGATGTCGGCGATCACGACCTTGGCGCCGTTCCTCACGAACTCCGCCGCCGTCGCCTTGCCGATGCCGCTCGCGCCTCCGGTGATGACGGCGACCTTTCCGGCCAGCCTGCAAACCGCCCAATTGGATATATACCCGTATGTATTTAATAAGATGTGCACCAGAGCACTATAGCAGCTAATAAAACGGAAGTTGAGCAGCATGAGGAGTGGACCTCTGCTGACTCTGCGAGTTCGCAGCCGAGGAGAAGGCATTGACGACGAAGCCTGGCGATCCTGGGCCGATGATTCTGCTCCTCTTCTCCCTGCGAGCGAGACACGAAATCCATTCGCATGGGTCATGGCGGTTCTCTGATCGTCCCACGCATCAACTGAAACAAAATTAGTCAGACCACACCCGTCATACCTGAGGACCAACTGCAGGGCTCTGAACATCGTGCCCACTCGCTTATTGATCCTTCACCAGATACAAATATACAATCACACAAGCAGGCAGCAAACTTCTTTCTTTTATAAGGATGTACGTACCTACTCCGTAGTTAACAAGGTCAATTAGGGTGATGGCTTTGATAGTTTATTTGGTGCCCTATTTTGGGTCGTTTGTGCCAAGTCACGGAGCTGTCTCTGTTAGGATTTCACGTGTCCCGGAAGAATGGACCTTCTAGAACCTGGGCCCACCCTGTGCCGGAATTTTTTAGGTTATTGCACACTTCTTCATACGAGTTGAATTCTTCTTGCTCGGCCTCGTCCCGGCTGGATGTGTCAACCGCGCCAACACGTGCCGTGGAGTCAAACCAAATGGTTCCACTCTGAGATTATTTAAGTGGACTTTGTACGCATCCCAGTTCTGTTCTTCATTCAAAGTCCGAAGAACCACGTGAAACGGCGACACACAAGGCTGCGAACACTGAGGAGTTTATAGGGTCAAATAATGAAAATGATGTCTATCTCTCTTATAATAAAAATAAATTAGCAAGTTGGCTAGCACAAATAGTACGGGTAGTTAGTATTTTTCCTAATATTTATGTGTTTTGTTTTAAAATAAATAGAAATAAATAGTTGTGTTTCTTAATGTAATTGTAACATACCAATATATTATCTATGAATTTTCTCGCGGCATACCTCATCGGAAGATAAATTCAGAAGGAAAGGAAATGACTTATATAGAAACTAATATAGAAACTAGGTGATACCCCGCGCGTTGGTACGAAAATTTTTAAATAAAATTTTAGGTTGAACTTTGAAAGTAAAAATGCTAAGGTGATAGCATTCCATTTTCTGGTTGAAAGTGGTGATCTAACACTGTATGGACTTATCCCGGAATTTATTGGACGTTTTTTCTAACATTATTAGCTTCGCTGCTTTAAATGTGACCAGTTTGTTCAGGTATCCCTTGTATCCGCTGCATGTTCTGAGACAGTTGTGTTCCCTTATCTAGAGAAATATAGTATATGTATATCTTTCTGTATGATTATCTCAGCACTCTGAGGAAGCAGTAATGCAACATTGTCCTTCTAGGCTTTCACAGAGCCAAAGAATGCTTTGGGTAAACGATTCAAAAAATTGTTTAGCATGAACAATGTGAGTATATTTTGCGATGAGAACCTTCACAAAGTCTTCATGGCGTCTGATCTTGGCTCAACATTGGATTTCAGGTTAAGCTCCATTTCGCGGATGGGGCACTTAGAATAATTGCCAAAAAGGCAATGTCCAAAAATACAGGTGCACGGGAGTATGTAGCATGATGACTATAGCCTTTCTTTTTATTGACCCTACCCATAAACTCTATGGCTCTGACCTCGATATCACTTTTCCAATGAATTTCCTGCTTTCTTAAAGATTCGAGATGCAAAATCTGGGGAGAAGCGAATTGATGCGGGTTGTGGACGAAGATGCAGTAGGATTGGTGGACAAACCTGGCTGCGGGGCTAAGATCCTTTATGGTGATGGTGCCTTGAATCAACACCTCTCCCAGATCAAAGTAAGGATAACTAACTTTGAATTTGACTCCACTATGTTGCTGGGCCATTATCTTCATTGCTATACCGGTTGCTGCCTGTATAATAGTCAATCTAAAAATTGTGACAGACGTCGGGAGATGGAGCAGGAAATGAAGTGGATGGAGGAGTCGAGCTTTTGCCATTGAGAGCCATAGGCATGTGATTCTTGGTTCTGACTGCTCGTGTAGCCTGTAAAATCTAATACCAATTGTACCTATGTAAGTATTAGCCTTGTAAATAAATAGAAAGGACAACTCCCATTGACCTGTTGAGCCCCCAGCACGCCCAGCCCGACCGCTCTTATGCCTTGGACGATTCATAGCTGGATTTGGAAGAGTGTGGTCGAGCAGGTTCAGTATCTATGTCCTACACATATAAAAGGTGATGCTCATGATCTGTAATAGCCGCTTGATGCGAACCTCACAATTCCATAGGTGAATTCAATTTCTATGAACCTGCAAATTTCAGAATTGTTTATGCAACACTTTGAAAGAGGCAATACATTGAACATATTGAGTGCATGAAACTCAAACGAAAATAAGAAATCATAGGATGTGAGAACAAAATCGATGCACTGAACAACAACCAAAATCAACCTAGAAGCATCATGTGAGATCAAAATTGATGCACTGAACAACATCTAAAATCGACCCACAAGCATCTAGAACACACAGTCGATGCTCACTTGAACGCTTGACTGCAAGGCGAGGGAGGGCAAGGCGTACTGGCTATCTTTTGATCTTCACGATCCTTGAGAGGTGAGAATATGGGACGACAGTCTTTTGATCTGCACGATACTTGCCTTGCTGAGTAAAGGAATGGGACACTACCATTATTGACAGCCTCTTCAGTTGCCGACTCTTGATCTGCAGTGGTTGCTTCTTCACCTACCGCCTCCTGATCTGTTGTGATAAGGAATAGGGGAGGGCCAGTGGCATCTGACGTGGCTTGTTGAGGGTTGAGAGAAATACTTAAGTGGGGATCTCCTATATAGTTATAGTAGATACATTTTTCTAGTATTTACTAGAGTCAAATAAAAATGTATTTTTAATAAGAAATATTATTTTTTCCATATTTTTGATTGGTGGCGCACATTTCATGTGAGTTTTTTTTTTGATACGATGAGTAGAATATGTAGGTGAGTGGTTTAATGCATCCAAAGTTAATATAATATGACTTCATAATCTTGAGTTTGAATCTAAATACTAATGAGCAATTAATGTTTCATCGTAATCCTTGTCATATCCAAATCTCTCCTTTATTCTTTAATTCCCTGTTGCTACAGTTTCATACATGCATAGTCCTATAGCGTCTTACGGCTGCTGCACATTTTCCTAACATAGACACACACCCACAATTCACGCAACCTCCTTGACGAGATGATCTTGGGCATCAGTTTCGAGCATGTGTGAAGGCCACGACAACTCAGGAATAAATCCTGGAAAATTCGTCGTCCCTACCGGGGATCGAACTCAAGACCTCCAGGAGAGGCGGTGCTACTGAGGCATCTGCTAACCAAGTAGCTCGCAGGCAAATTTATTGTAGAAAAAATATATACAATGATAAAATTCAGATGGGATAGGCACTAGAAAACAAAATTTCTAGGTATGTTTATTCTAGTGCACATACGCTTGAGTTTTGTCATTTCCATATGAATTTTTACAAAGTGAGTTTACACCTCAACTTTTGCAACAAAGTGCATACACATATGGATTATAGATGCGCGTCATTTAAATTTTTTTTAGAACTTGTAAGTATAGTTTTACCAAAAGGGTGATTTGCACTTACGATTTTCCCATCAACCAATTCAATTAGGAACCAGCAGGTTGCCGTCATAAAAAAAAAGAGACGGTACCAAATCTTGGTCTACTAGAATTCAAGCAACTCATCATTGAATTAAAAGAGGAAATCAATGCAAAGCACTATAATTCATCTTTTTTTTCGCAAGCGTACCCTTAACATGTATTTTATTAAAAAGAGAACAATGCAACCGGTACAAACTTTAATAAGTAGAGGCTATTAAGGCGGTTACAAAGCACCACCAAGCTAGTGGCAGGCGACCCAAACATGGAGCAACAAGAAAAAATGGAGGAGGAAATATGCTCAACCCACAAACCTAAAAAAACTAGGCCACCCTTATAACAAAACCTGCTAAGAGATACAATACGACTAAGGTTGCCAAACACGAGAATGGTGGCAAAGCATCCACCTGAGGAGATCAACAAGCATGACTGTAGCGGCAAAGCATTCGCTACAGCAGTAGAAACCATGGTAGCAAAGCATCAGCTGAAGTAGTAGAAACCATGGCGCCAAAGCATCCGCCATAGCTAAAGAACCACGTCGGCAAAGCATATGACCGAACAGAGCAATGGTGGCAAAGCATCCGCCCAAATAAGACGACTGAGATGGCATAGCAAGCAACAGGGTAGGGGTAGCAAAGCATCCGCCAGACTAACGACCTTAGCAACAACAGTGATGCCATCAATTGAAGCCAAGGCAGGTTTAATTGAGTACCCCCCAGAAAGAAAATGAAGTTGAAATCCGCTGTCGCCGCCAAGCTAAAATCTAAGATCCCATAATATGCTAGCAGCGACAACAGGCAAAGCTCCCAAGAAGACGCCTCAAGGAAGGGGCGACACATATGGCTTCGTCATCGTCCAGCCATCATGGTCAATGTCTTCACCCGGGAGCTTGCAAGAAAGAAGGGAAGAGGGAGAACGAATGACGACTCTAAAAAGGTAAGCAACGCCCTTGGGCGCCACCGCCATTAGCCTACATCAGACATAAGCTTTTGCATGTACCCTTTCCCCAAGGCACACTACTAACTCCAGAGTAGATGAGACGACTGGCAATGAGGCCGAAGGACATGCCACCGACCATCAATGTTAGCCTGCCGGCCAACCCCGTAGGCGGAGCAGGCAACCAGACACTAGAGGTCCCTGCCCCACCAGGCCAGATGCCCGTCAGGGCAAGGCTCCCAGCAGGGCCGAGCTGACAAAATTCGAGGCCCCGTACCAAGCTCTAAAATGACACCTATCAACTTGGAAAAAATAGAATGATACTAACATATAGGTTGCAATGTATTATATAGCAGTAGGATATATATCATGGATCATATCTATTTAAGTCTTGATTGCATAATCTTTATTCAAATATAATCATTTTAGGCTAGGGATTAGTAGACCTAATGACCTGAACTGCTGGAAATTGAGGTCTTTAAAAATTAGGAACCTCCTCTCCGTAGGGCTGACAGGCTGGCACATTGTCGCCCCTCGCCTCGGGGCCAGCTGCATTGGATTTGGGGCTGCCAATGCAGCCACCAAACAAACTGATGTTGCGGGGAAGTGGATGTACCACAACACAGCCAGGATCCGGTGGTTGTGGGGAAGATTCTGAAACCCCAATGCGATGTTGTGGATGACATGCGGGAGGACGTCCTCTGGATCCGCCGCTATTGTGCTCCCAACATCTTGGTCCAAAAACCCCGCAGGGGCGTGTGCAGAGCTGCCCCGCCTCTCCCTCATCGTCGTTAGTCATGGCGCAGAACCAGCGGCGGGCAAGCAAGCCGCCACCGCTGGACAAATCTTGAGGGATTGTGGCAGCCAACTAGGCCGGGAGGGGCAACGCGAGAATGGACGTGGGGACTAGGGAGGCGAAGGGCCACAACATAGATGCAAGGATGGAGGACGGGGCGGCATGGCCATGACGCCAGTGGCTGAGGGGAGGGAGCCAAATGTGGAGGGGAGATATATGACGTGTGGGGCTCACATGTCACTAGGTCGGGAGGGGTGTCGCGAGAGTGGACGTGGGGACTAGGGAGGCGAACGACCACGACTTAGAGGCAGGGATGGAGGAGGGGGCGTCATGGTCGTGGCGCCAGTGGCTGAGGGGAGGGAGCCAGAAAGAGAGGGGGAAGGGAGAGAGATATATGACATGCGGTGCTCACATGTCATTCCACTTCAATGCCAAGTCAGCATGCCATGCAGACGACTTAACGGGTAGTTATGGAGATTCGGACCTCGGATGAACCGATTAGCAAGTTTGGGAATCTATATGTGCATTTTCAAAGTTTAGGGACCTGAATGACACAAAGTGATAAGTTTATGAACCCCGTTGTAGGACCCTTGGAAAGGCACTCTTGTTTCTGTACTAGTACTGACACCACATCCTTCGTTCTCTCTCGTGCCTTGGCGTGACTCAGTCACGCCATGGTATTACTTGCTAGTAGTTTTTAAAATTTTAGTTCAAGACGATTTATTATTAAAATATGTGCCTAATAATAAAGTGAGGAATGTCTCTATCTTTTTTCCAGTCCTTCATGGAGCCCACACCTTTTTCGGTCTTCACCATTTGTCCATTTTTAATCCGTATTCGACTCACGGTCTCGTCCTGCTCCGTTTCTCTTTTTTTTTCTGTCTTCCGACTCCTAGTTTTCTTCGGTCTTGAGCACGAGCACACCGTTCTGCTCCGTTTCTTTTTCAGTCGTAGTTCCAACCAACTGGGCTATAATTAACATGTTGAATGCATGGCTCTAGCATATTGACATCCAAAAGATGCATATTCCAACCAATCACTAAATAGGATGCCAAATATTAAAAAAGATACATCTATGATAATGACTTAGTTGTGTGCTACCGATCTATCATGACATGCTATCTTTTTAAGACTCCTCAACATAAGCTGTGGCAAAAGAGATTTGAAGGCAACATCATAGTGCGGTAATGACATGATGGAGGACATTACAGTCAAAGAGCTTGGCCTAGCCGGTAGAGGAGATGCTAGATCAAGGCTTGTGCAATTGGTGCAATGACTTGCACGCATGTGTGACAGAAAGAGGGGAGGAGGGGGCTAAGTGGTTCCTGATGCCGATATCAATTATTGATAAAAATTAGTTGGATGGTTGAGGTCGAGTTGGAGTTAAGATGGATCCGATGATATTTTAAAGGATCGGTTGAGGTCGAGTCGGGTTAAGATGAGTCCGATGATATTTAACGGATCAATTTCGAGTTTTTAGCGAATGTGATATTATTTTAAATTCTCTGTCATTCAATGTTATTCGGTTTCGTAGCTACTACATTATCTATATGGACATCGCCCGTAGCAACGCACGGTCATATTTGCTAGTTTTAGATTAAAAAAGGTTAAAATAAAAGATTTTGCTTAAAGTTGGTTGGGCTAAAAAGTAAAAACCCATCAACTATGGGCCAGGCCCTTTCCTTTTCCTGTCTTTCACTATTTTGGAAGCAACGGCCCAACAGTCTTTGCAACCTGAATTGAGGAATTGTTTTAAGTATCAAGATACTTCAATCACAGCTGGGAAGTTTCCACATTCAGGTTAGGATAACGACCATATATTAAGTTCTTTTTTATACTAGCACCATGAAATAAATTAAGACAGGAATTGGATTGCAAATCAGACAACATTCAAATAGGCTCCGAACTGAAGCGTCATGGAAAAAAAAAATGCTATTATCCAGTTGAAACAAGTGTGCAAATAAAGTAGGAATTTGGTGAAAATATTTCAGTTCTTGAATGAATTTACAAGCTCGAAATATCCCAAACTGTGCCTAATTTAAATACTAGGGAAAAGCTAAATGCTAAACACGACGGGAGGTTTCACCTAAATTTAACGTGAGATCGATGATACGTGCTACTAACTAGTTATCCCTGACAGCAGCGGCGGGCGCCACCTTGCGGACGCGCACCTCGACAGAGTCCCGCTCTGGGCCATCCACTGGCAACATGTCGAGAGGCACCCTGACGCTGACGGGGTTCTCGTCCGCCGCCGACCCGTTCCCCAGCGACGTGGCCCACACCGTCGACTGCATCTGCAGCCGGTGCTTCACCCCCGCCGCCGCGTGCGTCCTCACCTCGTACTCGAACTCCGCCTCCGCCGCCGCGTTGTCGGGGCGGATGCGGATCATCGACAGCGCCGCGCCGCGGCGCTCCGGGACGGCGCGGAGGTAAAAGAGCTCGCCGTCGTCGGCGGCGCGGAGCACGGACCGCGGCTCCGGGTCCGGGTGGACGCGGACGCTGACCGGCTCGCCGTAGCGGAAGGCGTCGACGGCCCAGCCGTGGCGCACGGCGAGGTGGCGCTCGAGGGAGTCCGCCGGGCCGCCGGGGAAGCCGCAGCGCCGGACGGGGCAGAAGACCGGCGCGTAGCCGCAGGTGGGCTCGTGGCTGACCTCCATCTCGTGGCGCGGGAGGGAGGAGGGGCAGCCGTGGTCGTAGTTTCTGCACGAGAACCGGAGGGACCTCAGCCACTTGGCCACCGCCGGGCTCTGGCCGTACAACGACGTGCCGCACTGGCTGCACCGGCGCTCGCCCTCGCCGCCGTTGGCGGTGTTGTGGCAGCTAGCGCATGTCACGTGCCCCTCCATGCACTGCAGATCAAAGTCGCAAACGGTCAGGAAACAAAGAAGGAAGATTAATCGGGGACGTTACATACGTGACGTGATTATCCAAATCCAATCATCACGTACCTCGTAGACGACGGGAGGGGGGAGCAGTTGATGGCACCGGGCGCACTTGAACAGATGGTCGTCGGTGCGGTCGATGCGCACGTACAAGTCGCCGTCGTCCGCCGGCGCCCGAGGCGGGCAGCACCGCCTGTCCTCGCACTCTTCGCTGCGGCTTCGGCTCTGGCTCCGGCAGCTCCTCGGCGCGGCCCGACGCCTGGGGCTGCGGCTGCGGCGATCTGGTTCGTCTTCTTCCCCGTCGTCGCTGTAGGTGTTAGAACGCGCACGGCGGCGACGCCTTGGGCTACGGCTGCGGCTGCGTCGATCTGGTTCGTCTTCTTCCCCGTCGTCGCTGTAGGTGTTAGAACGCGCACGCCGGCGACGCCTCGGGCTGCGGCTGCGGCTGCGGCGATCTACGTCGTCGTCGTCGAAGCAGCGTCTGGTGCGCGCGCGTCTACGGGCGGGGCTGCGGCTGCGGCGGTAGTAATCCTCTTCGTCGCTGAGGTTCTGGCAGCTACGCATCGACGGCGAGTACGACGGCGAGTACGACGGCGACCTGAGGATGTCGCGGTCGTGGTCGCGCTGGCGCTTCGCGGCCTTCGTCCCACGCCGGCGCCGCCTGCCCGCTGCGGCGGCTATGGGTATGTCGTCGTCGCTGCTGCTCATCTCGGCGTCTTCGTTCGCGCTCCTGGCTGGCAGGGTTTGATGTTTTTGGGTTTTGGGCGAAGATCTTCTCCCCGGTTTTATAGCTGAGTTTCGTGGAGATGGTGGGGTGGATTTCTGGAAGCAGATCGTGGCGGATAAGATAATGACTCCTGATTTTTCGGGAAGAGGAAGAGGCATAACGTAACTAAAGAGGATATGAATTCATTATGCTGAGAGGCTACCAATATCGATGTACTACAGTACTATAGTACTACTACGACTATACGTATATATACTGCATACGTAGACACGTGGTTCCGTGTACTTGCCATATGTAAACTTGAGAGTCGAAGGGCAGCGTACAGATCCCGCAGTCCAGCGCGCCCGGCTCCACGGACAGAGTCAGGGTCGCCTCATCTTCGTGATCCTCAGGCACCACGTTGGCGCTCTTGGTTGCTCTCTTCGTCGTTGTCGTCGTCCTCGCCTTCTTCGCAGCGCCGGCAGGCGGCAGCCCTTTTCCCGCCACTCCTCTTCTCCATTTCCCCGACGCTAACACAAAGACCCCGGCCGCAAGCACTGCCACATATATGTGCTCCACCGCCGGCCCGGCTACCGCGTGCTACAACCCCTGCTACGCCGTCGAGCACGTCCTCGACTCCGTGTTCCTGCTCGTCATGCGCCACGCCGAGCCGCTCGCTCGGGCTCGCCATCTCCGCGCTGTGCGTGGAGCCGCACGCCGCCGGCGCGCCGGCGCAGCCGGGGTTCGTCTGCAAGACTGCAACCTGCAGCCAGTACGTACTACTCCGCGTCGACGATGGCCGGCGCCCAGCGCTAATGTGTTCTCCAACCCGCGCGTCAAGAACACCGACTTGGCCGACGGGATGCCGGCGGACTCGGGGAGCGTCCCGCTCGTGCTGCCACTACACTACATGAGATGGTTTTCCTCCTGTTACCAAAGGGATCGAGATTTTTTTTCCCCTTAGATTGCTGTAAATCCTTGTTCCAACTTCCAAGCAAGATATGGGAATCTTTGTTAAGCTTTCTGAAGTCTGAACCTGAGTTCAGTACTACTCTCGTACGTATTGTGCTGGCACTTGGTAAAATATAGCATGTATGCTCCCTTTTGACCGAAAGTATGGCTTTGTACTACCTTCGTCTTCCTTAAACTTGACTAGAAAACGTTGTATTAGAATTGTAGCTCTGCTAGCAGTCCGATCGGCTGGCGAGCTGCGGATCGCGCGAGTTACGCGCGCAGGCATAATAAAATGGAGATCGGTCATCGATGGTGGAGAGCACAGAGTAAGGACGATTGATTCCAAGGAGTAACAAAGGCGGCTGCCCGACAACAACCGAGATGAGCGGCGGCGGCGGCAGCTCTACGAGGTGGGGGTGGGGAACGGCCACCGCCGTCGAGATGGAACTGCAGGTTCTGGAATGCACCATCTGCTACTACCCTCTCAAGCCTCCCGTATTCCAGGTCCGTACATGCGCACATATATATATTATGATATATATATATATATATATATATATATATATATATATATATATATATATACACACACGAGCATGCGACGTACAACTTATACAAGGCTACAACCGTACTTGAGAGGATCCCTGATCAATAACCGATATATGTTGGTGTATTGTTCTCTTTTCTACCTTTCATTCATGATTTCTTTTGCGATTTTGTTTTCAGTCCATTCATTACAGAAGCATATACTAATGATGCATGTGCAGTGCTCAGTTGGGCATGTGGTATGCTCGACTTGCCTCGCCAAGCTCAGGGCCGCCTCTCGCAGAACCACCAGCTGCCACATGTGCGGCAGCGCCGGCGGCTTCACGCGCTGCTTCGCGGTGGAGCACATCCTGGACTCCGTCCAGATCCCGTGCGCCAACGCCGGCGCCATCCGCGGGTGCAAGACGGCCTACCACAGCAAGGAGGAGCACGAGGAGACGTGCCCGCACGGCGGCGGCACCGAGATCGAGGCAGAGGCGGAGGCGGAGGCGGAGGCTGCCGGCCCTGGCGTACTCCCGGAGGCGGAGGCGCAAGAGAGAGACGGGAAGAACCAAGGTGATCGTAAAGGCGGCGGCTTGATCGGGGGATTCGGAGGACTGGTGCTATGTATTTCAGTTGTGATCGTCCCCGTCCTTCATGGCATCATCATGAGGAAAAATAAGAAGGAAAAATAGCCTGTAGACAAGTTGGCACACCACAAAAAAACGTGCAAGGACGGACGACCGAGGTCGGTCGCCATAGAGCCGGAGCCGCCCCTACGGCTAACAGGATAATACTACGATTGAAATGTGTTTTGCCGCACCCTTCGTATCTTATTTTACAACATTTATTTCTTCGTATGGATCATTTTCTTTCTTCAGCTAGAATAAACAGCTACTTATTTCCGTTTGTGAATTGCGACATTTTGTCTCAATCTAATTTATCGAGCGCGTGATAAAAACAACAGGAACTTGCACCTAGCCCGAATGAGACAGTTTAGGTCGACGTTAAGCTTCTGCAACCTCAAGGAGATACACTTACAGAACCGCAAGTACACATGGAGCAATGAGCGACGCCACCCGACCATGGCAAGACTGGACAGAGTGTTCTGCAACGAGGCCTGTGATCTAGCGTTCGATCAGCATGGTTTGCAAGCCCTCACAACGGCGACCTCAGACCATTGCCCACTCCTGTTGTCCGTGATGGACAAACCTCGACTGCCGCGACCTTTTCGCTTCGAGAACTTCTGGACAAAGCTTCCAGGGTTTTTCGATGAGGTACAGAAGGTGTGAAGCCTACCAACAGCGCACACACACCCTCTGCGCATTCTGTACCACAAGACATCTACGCAAATGGAGCCAATCACTAATTCCAGAAAATAGGCTCAAGCTTCACATGGCCATGGATGTCATCCACCAACTTGATATCGCCCAAGAGATATTAGAGAATTGTCAGCCGCCGAGTACCATTTGAGAAAAAAGCTAAAGAGAAGAATACTGGGATACGCTGTTATTGAGAGGGCAAGAAAAACAATCTTCAAGAATCAACAATTTACGAGCAGGCGACGCGAATACAAAATTCTTTCATCTAAAAGCAAATGGGAAGCGACGCCGAAACCACGTACAACGACTGCAAAATGAAGGGGGTTGGGTGACTGCGCAAGCTGACAAAGCAAACGTAATACAAGCACACTTTGAGGCAGTAATGAGCACGCCAGGCTCCCAACAATGGGATTTCGATTGGAACACCTTGGGCCTCACGCGTCTGGACCTATCACACCTAGATGAGCCATTCTCAGAGGAGGAAGTCCTAGCAGCAATACGACAGACACCGCCAGACAAGGCGCCAGGCCTAGACGGCTTCACGAGAGCCTTTTACCGCACCTGTTGGCCTACCATCAAAGGGGACCTAATGGCCGCAATCCACACGCTGTACGACCTGTGATGGCTGCATTTCGACCTCCTAAACACGGCTAATATCATACTTCTCCCAAAAAGGCAAGGCGTAGAGAGGATACAAGATTATCGGCCTATAAGTCTCATACACAGCATAGCAAAACTGTTCACCAAGTTGCTGGCCATACGACTGGCACCCACCATGAGGAAGATCATCTCAAAAAGCCAGAGTGCCTTTATCAAGGGGCGTAGCATCCATGACAACTTCCTATATGTGTGCAACATGGCTCGCCATTTTCACCGTAACAAAACGCCAATGCTCCTTGTCAAACTGGACATCTTAAAGGCCTTCGTTTCCGTTCGGTGTGGCTATCTCTTGTCATTACTAGCGAACATGGGCCTCCCACATAGATGGATTGACTGGATAGCAACCCTTTTCTCAACAGCAACATTACAAGTTCTAACCAACGGCATTCCAGGACAGCCGCTCGTCCATGGTAGAGGCTTACGACAAGGCGACCCGCTATATCGCCGTTGCTCTTCATCCTCGCCATGGACCCATTGCAACTGGCAACTGAGGCTGGCCTTCTAAGTGCAATCGCCCGGAACAAAGAAACGCTTCACACATCGCTCTATGCAGATGATGTTGTCCTCTTCATCAGACCGGTTAAAGAAGAAGTACGAAGTCTAGTTCTCCTAATATAACTTTTCAGAGAGGTCACATGGCTCTACACAAATGTACAAAAATCGTCCGTTGTCCCAATAAGATGCCAACACCTCGATCTTAATGACATCTTAGAAGAATTGCCAGCCCAACGGGCCCAATTCCCGATCAAGTATCTGGGATTGCCATTATCAACGCAAAGGCTAAGGTGGACTTCCTACCATTGTATGACAAAACGCGGGCAAAGCTTACGAGCTGGTGTGGGCGAAATGTCACGCAAGTTGGCAGAGCAACCCTGACAAAATCGGTCCTATCATCGCAACCAGTTTACCTGCTCACCGTGATTAATGTAGCCAAGGAAGTGTTGGACGACCTTGATAAGATAAGGAAGAGCTTCCTCTGGGCAGGAGGCCAACCATTGACTGGAGAGAAATGCAAAATCAACTGGTGACTGTGAACAGACCAAAGGATTTAGGTGGACTGGGTGTGCTTGATTTGCACAAATTCGCGAGAGCACTACGGTTGAGATGGCTATGGCAAGAGCACAATGAGCCAGACAAGCCGTGGAACGGGCTGGGAAACCCTTGCGATGAAACAGATAAGCTACTGTTTGCGACATGCACGACCATCAAACTTGGCGATGGAGCACACACCTCTTTCTGGCATGCGGCATGGGCCAACGGGCTTAGGCCAAAGGACATCGCACCAAACATCTCAAGATCTCAAAAGGAAAAAAAATAGGTCGGTGAAAGAGGCACTACAAGATCACTCCTGGATACGAGACATAAATCTCAGACACAACCTCAACGTCCAGAACATACATGAGTACGTAACCTTATGGTCCATAACCAATGAGATTCAACTAGCGCAAGGGGAGGAGGACTCTATCACCTGGAAGCTAAGCCACAATGGAATATACTCGTCGGCATCCGCATACAGAGCACAATTCATCAGATCAATGCCGTTGGATATAACTACGATAATATGGAAACTGTGGGCGCCAGCAAAGTGCAAATTCTTTGCCTGGTTAGTAATAAGAAACAGAGTCTGGACGACAGATAGATTCGAGGCTAGGGGATGGCCACATAACACGTCATGTATGCTATGTAGGGCGACAAGAGAGACGGCACACCACATCCTAGCGGACTGCTGCTATTCCAAACGTATATGGAGCGACTTGGCCATTGGGAGAACATAAACCCTTGGTTGTAACACCCTCAAAATTAAGTAGGATTAATTTAGGATTTATTAAATCAACTATTAGATTTATTATAGGAAGATATAGGATAAAAGAAATAAATAGGGATAATAAACTATAAATAACTATGGGGAAATAAAAGGGATGTTTCATAGCTTGAGTGTCAAAATAAATCTCTAAAACCCTAGAATCAATTAGAGAGGGTTTGGTTCAATTTGAATTCAAATTCCTCTTTAAAACCCCTTTCAAATAAATAGAAAACGTGTTTAAATGTTAAACGGGCCGCAACCTCCATTTCAGCCCAGCCTACCCATCACCAAAGTCTAGTAAACCCCCTCGCACTCCCACCCTCGTCCGCTCCCGCTCCCTCTCCCTTTTCCCTTGCCAGCCCGACATCAGCCATGGCCCGGGCGCTCCACGGCCCGGCAGGCCGTCGGCTACATGGGCCACGCGGGTCGCTCGCTCCCCTACCCTTCGGGCCGCACGCGCTGGGCACGTGCCACCCGTGCCGGGCACGTGCCACCCGCGCCGCCGCCGCCGGGGAAATTTTCCCCCAGCGCCGCCGTCCGCCGGCGCCTTTGCCCCGCCGCCACCGGGAGTTTCCCCGCTCCTCCCTATTGCACCGCACGCCGCCGTCGCACACGCAACGCGAGCTGCCGCGGCTCAGCCCCCGCGCGCTGCCGACGAGCCTCTGCTTCGCCGTGCACCGATCGTACGCCGCCGACGGGCCTCTGCTCCACCGTGCGCCATCGCGCGCCGCCGCATCTGGCCGCACGCGCACCGCCGCATCCGGCCGCACGCGTGCGCGCCTCTCACCTCCCTGGCCTAGCGCCACTACCACTGGTCCCTCACCGCCGCCGTCGACTAGCATCGACGCCGCCGCCCGGCGCCACCACCGCCACCAAGCCTCGCCACCGGGGCTCCTCCCTCCCTCCCCCTCCACGCCACGGGCCACCACAGCCGCCACGCTGGCCTAGCCGGCCACAGCTGGCCGCCACGGCGGCCGAGCGCCATTAATGGCGCTAGAACGCCCAACCACCTCGCCGCCCTACGTCATGACGGCTGCGCGCGGTGCTGCTCCGCCCTCCGCGATCCGCCGCCGTCCGATGCGCACGGAGCGGCCATGATGAGGCGCCCCGCCGCGTGTCGCCACCACCTGCTTCCACCGCATCTGGGATGCGGCGCCGACCCCCCTTCCGGCCGCCCGAACTCGAGCTCGCCATCGTCACACCGACGCCACGCGTCGAGCTCTTCCCAACCTCCTTTCCTCACCACGCGCGACGTGGCAAGCCCCGGCGCATCCGTCCGCCTATAAAAGGAGGCACCCTCCCCCTCACCGGAGCGCAACAAGCCGCGCCGATCTCCTTTCCCCGGCCGCGCTGCCTCCTCCCTTATTCGCCCCCTTCCGTCGTTCCATCTCCACTACCCAGTACCCGAGCAGCTTTCTCTCATCCTCCTCTCTCTATCTGTGGCCTCCGCCCAAGCGCTGGCGGCCGGGGTTCGGAGATCGGGGAGCACCCCGAGCTCCCCTATCCCCGCCATGGCGCACCAGCGCCAGAGGAAGATGACCCTCTGGTCATCCTTCCCTCCCGCGTTGACGAGCTGACGAGCGGGCCCGCCTCCTATCCCGCCGTGGGTGCGCTCGGTCTACGTAGACCGAGGTCCCGGCCGCACCCCCCGGTCCACGACCGGCTCACCGCGCCGAGCCGCGCCATCCCGCGTGGACCCGGTGCACATGAACCCCGAGCGGGGGACGCCGCGGTCCACCGGCCCACGGTTCCGGCCCACGGAACAGTGCCGCTGGCGGACCCCACCTGCTGCGTCAGCCGGCCCTAAATTGCTACGCGCACCCCGGTAAGTGTACACGCAAGTGTATTTAGAGCCCTTCCTCACTTCTAAAAATTCCCCAAAATATCCAAAAACACTAAAAATATTCCTAAGCCTATTAGTGCCATCCAATCCTTTTTAGCAAGTCATTAGAGCCCAAATCCAAATAAGCTAGTTTCTAACCAATAGAAAGCCTCCCTCGGTGTACCCAGAAAATTTCCCTCTCTCTGTCTTAGCCCTATAAATCCCCAGGAAATTCCCATAAATATTAGGGATTATTCTAAGCATTTTCATATGCTTAGTTCCCTAATATTTATATCTTAAGCTTAGCCATGCCTTTAAACCACCCGAAACCCCGCCGTTACGCCACCCGTGTAAGCCCTAACCCCGTCTAAAACCCCGTCGTCCAACCGACCGTCCGTAAACCCCTAGGTTTCATTGGAACCCTAGCCATCATACTGCCCAAAGACAGATAAGGATTCTCTAGAAATCTATATCGGCTATTCGGAGTTTATTCCTTAGAAATCTATGTAAATTCCGAGATGCCGATAATCATCATTCCAGCCATCTTCCAGTGGATTATTTAATAATTCTTTTCCGAATTTCCATCCTTTAATCCATTGGTTATTTTATATAATTAATGGGTTATTAATCCAATCTCTAGCCGTTATTCCTTTACCCTTAGCAAATCTTTCAATCCCCGTCTTACTTTCCATTCTTCTTTTCTCTTTTGCGATTTGATTGATGTATTGTTATCCTGATTGTTATTTTATGTTTTTTTATCGATAGCATGACCGGGCCCCGACGAGACGCCAAGGCTCCAGAAGGTCCGAAGCCCAGCCCGGTCAACATACGATGCACGCCTGCGTAAGGAACGACTAAGGACCGACAATGAAGGCAAATCTCACCAATAATATCACCTTAATCACTAAAGTTTATCGTTCCTGCAGCTTAAGCTACGAGGAGGCATCACGTGGGTGAATGCCTGGCCCCGCTTTAGTATAGGATGCTGATTGGGAGTGGAAGGAAGATCCCAAGGAAGGGGATTCTGTCCTAAGAGCCACTCTGATCCCAGCTAAGGACCGGTTCATGGGAGAGTCTTTCCAATCCCCTGTACAACCACGCATGCCAAAAAGGTATGGCCTTCGGGAATACCTATTTATGTGAGGCCTTGACTCACACCCCACTAGTCAGCACTAGTAAACTGTCCCAAGGGGCCACGGTGGGCAACGGGTATACTGGAGACAACCCTAGACAGAGGGCTGGGACTGGCCGGCACGGGTCGCATGTGACAGGGCTGGTAGTGCCCATGGGCGATGCATGCCCCTTAATTATGATGCATCCATACCCGGGTTGTTGTCCTTTTGTGGACGAATATGCGATCCCTGCTTAGGCCCGAGTAGCACCCGTGGACAGAGCTAGCGATTGGCTGTCTAGAGATAGACGCCAGTGGACACGTGTGGGGCATGCCCATCAAATGGAGCTCCCCAAGTACCTGCATTAGCCCTGGAAGTCCTAATGCAAGTAGTTCTTCACAAGCGTTATCGAAAACCATCATCGAATAACCTTTTATTCATAATTTACATCAATGTACAGCTTAGAGTCTGTACAAAGCTACGAGCGGGCCTTAAGGCCTCCGCTTATTCAGAAAATATAAAACTACCAGTACTATGTAGAGCCTCAGCATCGCGGCGGAGCACGTCACCATTCCGGGCCTTCGTCGCCTGCGCCGTCTTCGGTGAAGTCCTCTGGTATGAAGTGGAAGCAAGGGTGAGCACTCCTGTCAGGGGTACTCAGCAAGTCCCAAAGTAATTTAATAGATTAAGTTTGGTCCTGGAGGGGCATAACCTCCCTACCAGTCCCGGTTAGTGAACAGGGGTATATCAACCTGCGGTAAGGGAAATCCGTGGGTCATGCTCATTTTAGTGAATCTAATCGACGGGGACTTTTACCAATTGGACTCTTGCCGGAGTCACGGCTATCCAGATAGGTTTGTCGCTCTACAGAGGTCGTACTTTCCTGTCCCGCATTCGGTCAGCCCGTACCGTGTACTTTGGCGGTACTGCCCTACGAGATCCATTCCCACCAGCGTCTATCACTAGACAGCCACTCCCTAGCTCTGTCCACGGAAACTATTGGGGCCTAAGTAGGAGTCGTGCACGTCCACACAGGGACCTTCCCGGGGAAAGATTATTGATGCATCAAGACCCAGCCCTCTGTCGGGTCCTCCCGACCCTATCACCTGCGACTCGTACCGGCCAGACCCAGCCCTCTGTCGGGGTCCGTCTCCAAGAGTCCCGTTGCCCACCGTGGCCCCTTGGGACAGTTTACTAAAGCTGGCTAGTGGGGTGTGGATCAAGGCCTCACATAAATAAGCATTCCCGAAGGCCATGCTTTTTTGGCATGCGGGACTGTACTAGGCAATGGAAAGATTCTCCCGCGAACCGGTCCTTAGTGGCGACCCGAAGTGGCTCTTAGGACAGAATCCCCTTCCTTGGGATCTTCCTTCCACTTCCTGGTCTAAAGTAAAAGACTGTGCAATCAAGTTCCGGTTCTCCAATTATTCAACATGCTTATATAACATGCAGTAATATCCATAATTATTAATATGGCGGGACTTGCCTTGTCCAGCGTCGGGGTCGTCCCCTGCTTCCTCTTCGTAATCTGGATCCTCGGCGTTGTTCTCCGGGTCAGAGTCTGTGGTTAGTCACGCAAATCAATACATCAATCAAGGGTTAACGGATGATTCCTTTAAATGGATTTAAATCCAAAAAGAGGTGACTATTTAATCTAGGGGTTGTGGGTGAGGTTTTTGGGAAAGAAATATATTTCTAGGCTTAAGAATTATTCTAAGATTTTTGGTGAATTTTTGGGAATTTTTGGAAAGCTCTAAGGTGGAAAATTAATTTCTTGTGTGCATTTAGCCGGGTGTACCTAGCAATTTACCAAGGGAAGGAGAGACAGACAGGCGGGGCCCGCGGGGCGCGGCCCGCGCTGGGTACTGTGCTGTGGGCCCGTGGACTGCGGCCCGTGGACTCGTGAACCCCTGGGTCAGCGGTCCACGAGGACCGGGTGCACGGAGGGGAACAGGGGTGAGGTGGCGACCGCGTGGGCGCGGCTAAGCCGCTGACCGGCGGGCCCGCGGCCAGCGTGGCCGCCACGCGGCGCCAGCTGGGTAGAGGGGAGGAGGGGACGGCGGCGTCGGCGGCGGTGGCAGGGGTGCTTGCCGGAGTTGAGCGCCCCGGCCACGCCGGGCCGCACGATGGGCTGGGGTTTGGCAGGGAGGGAGAGAGTAGTGCGGCGGCGAGGCTGAGCATGTACTGGCGGAGCAGCGGGGCTCGTAACGGCGGCGCACGCTCGCCGGAGTTCAAGCGGTGGGCGGCGCAAAAGGGAAAGGCGCGAGGAGGGGGTGTCGGCCTCTGAGAAGCGGTGGAAACGCGGCTGGTGGTGCACTGAGCATGGTCGCGTGCTCAGGCACGGCGGCGGACGGCCAGGACCCCCCAGCGGGTCGCCGGAGTGCGGCGGCGCGCGGGGTCCGGCGGCGCAGGGCTGGCGGCGTAGGGGGAGGGGAAAAGAGGGCGGCGGTGAGGTTGTGGCGTGGGAAGGCTTACCGGAACACGGCGGCGAGGCTCCCAGCGTAGCTCCGGCCAGGCGCGCGCGGCAGCAGTGGAGCTCGTGCTCGGCGGCGCCGGCGAGCGGGCGTGTGCTGTGCGGGGGTGATTGTGTG